>OX387192.1:30111541-31341430 GCA_947561395.2 Buxus sempervirens
GAAATCAGGAAATTGATGAAATTTAGACAATCCCCCTTGTTGAGACATCCAAGCTCCTCTAGAAGTTGCTTCAATCAAATTCTTTGTCAGATTTTCTTGGAGATAGTAAGTCATAGAACTTGTTCATTGAGTTTTAAACAGTTCTTTAAAGGACATCTTCACTTAAATTGAATTTTGGCTATTCTTCCTTCCTGTCGTCTGTGCACCTTTCGCCATTAGTTGAGGTTATAATGAGCACTCACATATATGCAATGATATGATGTATCAGATTTAAGTGGCGAAAACATTAAGATTTAAGGAACCTTAATCCAATAATGGATTGAGCCTTGGGGAGTATTTGTGCCATGATATCCATTAATGAAGACTTTAGAGATGGAATTGAGATGACTGACAAAGAGGGCGAGGATGGTTCAAGTACTGGAGACAACTTCAGTACGTGCGTTAGACTGAAGAATTATTTAAAAAGATGTTTATTGTGTAAGGATTCTGTATAAGGACATTCCTTCAATACCATTCTCTATATGATAGCTCTGTAAATCTTGTATCCTCACCAAATTAGTACTTTTTTTGGATCTTAATCCTCCATGGACTCTCACATTTGTTGCCAAGAGATATTGGTGTTCTTCTTATTTTGGGAGGGCTGTTAGCCAATACATGCCCTTATCTTGCAAATCTTGATTCTCCAGGGAGAGAGAAACAAAAGTTATCTTGTGGATGTAATAGGATTTTGGTTGGTGGGATAATATTATATTCTCTCATCCTTTTATGATGTCACAGTTAAGCATGGAAGATCCCG
Organism: Buxus sempervirens; assembly: GCA_947561395.2. Taxonomy (NCBI): domain Eukaryota; kingdom Viridiplantae; phylum Streptophyta; class Magnoliopsida; order Buxales; family Buxaceae; genus Buxus; species Buxus sempervirens. The sequence goes on from OX387192.1 coordinate 30,112,338, forward strand.
AGGGAGGGGAATATGAAGCTCAAATACAATACCTTGTCCTTGGATATTCCAAAATATCAAGGATTTGCAGTATAATTAAATACCTGAAAATTTTTATTTTAAATTTATGCGTAAGCTCATTTGGATTAGGAGTGAAATCAAAACAGAATTGTCTGCCTTAATGTTTGGCTTGTAAGAACAGAGATCGTAAGGAGTCGACACAGTGGAGGTGCTCCGGAGCATGTTTATGCATCAATGATATTGTGACAGCATGCTCGTGAATGCTTTGGGGGACTTATATTTATTTTGATTGGCTAGTCATTTGGCTTATGAGCTGAACATATCATCTACTCATGTACAAAGGTCAGCTAATTACTCTTAGTACTGAATTGCCAATGGCAAATTGGGGAGAGAGGAGTATTTATTTTGCTTTCCAAATGAGATACCATATAGTGGAGATGATTTGTTTTTAAGGAGTCATTCCTTTCAAGTTTCAAGCTCTACTTTTCAAAGAGATTCATTGATACTCATTTTGATTGTATTAATTGGAAGGCTTGGCTTAGGAATCGATAAAAGATTGGGGTTGGAGCGTGAGTTCGAGTTTAATGGAATTAAATAACCATGCTTGAAATGGACAAGGAGAAAGCCATGTGGCTTGAAAGGTGTTGTGGCCTTCTAGGAATGTGGAGCAAAGTAGATCCTTCACAGAAAATTGGGAAGTTTTTTGCAGGGGTTTTAGAAACAAGAGAATTAGCTCCATCCTCATCACTAATCCCTCAAGAAATTGGAGACCTTAGCCTGGAGGCCTTAGAGTTATCAGACTAGTCACTAACGTTTTCAAGATCACCATGGAAGTCCTTTCAAACATACTAACATTGTCCTTGGAAGACAACAGTTGGAAAAAAAGGTTTTCTTTGTTGTAAAATGAGAATGTTGTTTGAATGATTAACTTGAGGCAAGAGGAGGTAGTCTCTAACACTGAGTTTGGAAGGCCTACGACTGTGGGTGTCGTGGCCTTCATAAAAAAACTTTTAGGAACTGTTTCAGGAATTGGATCTAAGGATTTAATTCTTGGTAAACTCCCATGTTTATTGAGGGGTCAGCTATGTGAGTTTTTTAATGCTCCTAGGGGACACATATGCCAGGTAAAATTTTCCTTTCCTTTCTTTTCACTACCAAATTGATTTTTTGAGTTGGATTATCATGAAGGTAAAGTATAAGGGAATGCTACTGGTTTCATTGGCAATAATAGTAGCACTTAACTTGTCTTTGGTTTGGAGCCGGTATGGTCATTTTCTATAAGAGTTTTCTGTTTTCAGTTGAATTTTGGTCAAAATGCCAATTTTTGGAAGCATTACCTTTTCTGTTTCTCTAAGCATCAATCTAAACCTAGAAAAAACAAGCATGATGCCTTCCATATTGGGCTGTCAAGTTGAAAGATGGCCTCTTGAACACTTGGGGTTTCCATTAGCAGCAATATAGAGGAAATTTATTTTCTTTATTGTCAAAAAGTTTAACAAGAGTTTGGCCTCTCAGTAAAATTAGAATACTTTTCTCTGGGGGGAGAAGAACTCCTATCAAGTTAACTCTTCAATTGATCCCAGCATAGTACTTTTCTTTATTTAGTAATTTCTTCCAATGTTTCAGTTTTCACTATGATGGGATATATTGCGCCTGCCAAGACAGGGAAATATCATGAGAAATATCAACATTACATGTAAAGTTAAAAATATGGGGGAAACATTTGAGATAAGTGGAAAGATTTTAATGGAACTTTGTAGAGTATTTAACCAGACTTGTTTACACCCAAATATGAGAAAATTAACAGAAAAGTACACTATATCTCTTGAATTGAGGGCATTATTTGTCAATGTTTTAAATTTGTTACTGCCGAACTTCATGCAATGAACTAGCAGTTGGAACATTATAAGCCTGTGCATTAGTTTCAGTAGATATTTATTTTTATTTCAATTACAAAGTTTTATTTAATCATTAGGAAGATCTTGATATGGAAATTTTTGAAAAATCTGATTTTATTGAAAGCAAAGATAAAGATTTGTAGATATTAATCGTTAGAAGTTTAAATATGAAGGATACAGAGTTTCCTAAAAAGATATAGATTTGAAGATTTAACTTTTTTTCTTTTTAAATAGGACCCTTTTGTGTTTCTTGTGTGTGTGTGTTTTTAACAATCCACTTGGTCAAATTACTTGTGTGCCCTTACCTTTTTGGGTTGTTATAAAAGTGTCGGCATTTATTTCCTCATGAAGTCTTGTCAGGAACATCTATATTATAATGCTCGGTAATGAACAAAAAAAATTTTCCTTTTATTTTTAATTGATTTTATTTTGTTTTACTAGTATATTCATTCATGCAGATTGCCAAAGAACATGGTGGAATCATGAGATTTATCCAAGTTTCTTGCTTAGGTGCATCTCTATCATCACCCTCCAGAATGCTAAGAACTAAAGCTGCTGCAGAGGAATCTGTTTTAAGAGAAATACCCGAGGTTAACTTTTGTTTGTGCTTTCTCTGTGCCTGACCTGATGTCATATATCTATTACAATCTGTGCATACACACACACATGCTGTGCACACGCATTTATATGGGGGAAAATTTGAGATAAAGGGGGAGTATATATATCTCTATATATATTTTCTTTCCCTCATTTATAACGCATTGCTTTAATGAAACCTTCTCACAATGAGTTACTGGTTTGAAAAATATAATCAGTGAACACCTTTAGTTACAACATTGTTCTACCTTTTTTTTAGTACATCAGTGACCCATTTTTGTGTGTATTTCTTGTCCATAAGACATCTCTCAAATTGTGTTCTTGTTATAATAATTTGATGATAAAATGGCAAAATTTTGATCATTGCGGAATCGGGCCAACTTGGATAGGAGAAGCATTCAGGGATTGTTGAGGGGATGTATTCTGTGCATTCTCCAATCTGAAAGGAAGATATAGTTAAGTTCAGATCTATGTGAAGTTTTAATGAGCCTCAGGTAGGCTAATGATAGAGTTTTTGGGAGCTACAGATAAAGGGTGATGAAATGATTATCATCTCTCAGTTTACATCACCATGAGTGCACTTGTGGAGATTAGTTCATCTTGTTTGTTTGGCTCCTGCCTTCCCAATTGGTCATAACATCTTGTTTGCTCATGTGCCAAAGTCGTCTTGTACTGTTGTCGATACTAGGCATGCCTAGGGTGTTGTGCATATGGAATCTTTGTTCTATGGCATTCCTTGGATTATATGATTCATGGAGGTGTTGAATATGGCTTAATTTTCTTGTTGCATGGTGGCATGTGAATCTCATAGTTTTGTTGTATCCCTTTTTTGTCTTCTTCATGAGGGATCTGCTATGCATTTTCCTCTTCTTATCCATTTATCTTCATTATTCATAGGGTAAAAGAAAAGTGAAACCAAACCTTATGCCTGCTTTCTTTTGGGATGTTGAAAATAATGTAAGTAAGATTGCACAAAAAGGGAACTGAGCCATCGACAAAAACTTTTAGAACTGTATTCTTAGTGCGGACTTACAGGTTCATTGTTGCCCCAGTCTGTTGGATCATCCCATACTTTCACATTCTCTTGTCCATGCATAGTTGAACAGCCTGTGTTTATGTTTATTGCCATAGAGAAGGTTCTAAATGTTTATAGAGTTTTTCTTTTGTCCTTTTTCCATTTTGTTGCCTTCACTGTTAACTCTTATGCATCCTCTTTATTCTATTTTTTTTTATTAATACAATTTGCTATCTGTCAAAAATAAATAATAAAGATAAAAATCATACTCTACAGAACATATCATTTAAGGTTAAACCTCTTCAACCACTTCATTAATAAAGCTTTGGTGAAATAGGTGCCTCGAAGTTTAACACACTCTAATACTTGATGCGCGGTTTCTCATTTAAGAAGGTGCTACTTGCCACCTTTGCTCGTCACCATTTCTCAAATTTCTTACTCTTAGCTACTAGCACTATGATATGGATAGGAGCAAAGGATGTTGGTGAATCAATTAGCATAGTTTCCAAGTTTATGGTTGTTTGTAGCAACAGACCAAAAATCCCATGAAGCAAGTAATTTTCGAACCAATAGTCTTTATGTTTACTATAACTAACACTAGGTCACATGGTAAGTTTAGAACAAAATAAATCTTCCATGTGGCATTGAGTGTGTTTCTAAACCTTAATGACTCTCTTTGTATAGAATGTAAGAAATGTTAAAAAAATTGAGCTGACATTGACAAGTATGATAGACCTCATAAGCATTTATTACTTGGCTCATATGAGTTAAGGGATTCTATACCTGACTAATTTAAAGGGTTCCTTGTGAAATAAACGGTTTGGATTAGCTATATCATTCTTCCATGTGACATTTAGGAATGTGTAGCAACCACCAACTAAAGCTGTTGTGACAGACCAAAATGCTTTTCACCAACTTTTTACACTCCTTAGTACATCAGGAGTCCATCGATGGGATAGGGCTTGGGAAAGCTTCAACAAAATTTAATCTTAGTGATGATTAAGTAGAATTGAAATTAATCAAGTCAATTATTCTTCCATTTTCTCAATTATAGGATTGCCAACAGCTACTGATCTAAATCTAAAGCCAAATGCATTCCTGAGTTAGTAGGCAAGGATGCTGATCTACAATTCAAAATTTAGGTCATTTCTTTCAAGTTAGTAACTCCTTTGACTCCATAAATCTTTCTTTTGAAGGTTTGATTCATAATTTCCTATCAATGTCCTAACTAATGCAGAAGTTCAGAGAGATCGATATTTCAATTGATTTGTTGAAGCTTATGAGAGAGATTGGTATCTATGGTTCAGCAAATTATTTTGTGGAAGTTTTAGATCGGGAAAATTGTCAAATGCTTGGAGTAAAAGCTTGGTAGTATCTATATGTATCACTAAATCGGAGATTCAAAATTGTAGTAGTTTTCATGGAACTAAGCTTATTATCCTTACTGTGAAATTATAGGAAAGGGTAATAAAGCATGGTTAAAAACTTTTTTTTAGGTGTCAAAAAATCGATTTGGCTTAATGCTAGGGACAACAACTATCAAGGCAATCATTTCACATAGACAATTAGTGGAGAAGTTTGGAGAGAGACCATAAATGTTTTTCATTAATCTAGAAAGTGCATTGATAGTGTCTTAAGAGAGTTAATGTGGTGGGGTTGAGGAATATGTTGAAGGGCTAAATAGGATAAGAGTGACAGATAGCAAGACAAATGAGTTTCTAATAATGATAGTTTAATTCTGGGGTCAACTATGAATTCCTGTCTTTTTGCTATATTTTTTACGGATGAATTAACTACTCGTATTTAGGAAGAGGTGCTTTGTTTTGTAGTGGATGATGCAATTTTGGTGGACCAAACTAGAGATGCTAACTGCTAATTTGGGGTTATGAACGGGTACTTTGAAATCAAAAGGTTTTACAATAAGTCAGATTTATGATTGAGTGTGTGGAGTGTAACTTTATCACAAACGATAGTAAAGTTGAAGCAACAATAAAAAATAAAAAAATTCATGAGACCTAAAAGCAATTTTTTTTATCGGTAATTAAATCAAATATATTAAGAGTAGAGAAAACTCAAAAGATACAATAGGGCATTCCTAAAAGCAATTAATTTCATTATCTTGGATCTGCTATCCATGAGGACATTGAAGAGAGGGATATTTGTGAGGATGTAATCATTAAAAGAAATAATAAAAAATAAAAAATTGTGGATGATGTTGCATATAGAATTAGAGCTAAATAGCCTGAGTGGAGTGGAGTATTATGTGATCAATCTGTTCAATTTAAACTAAAAGGAAAATGTTTCAAGATAGCCATCATGCTTGCTGTGATGTTTAAATTAGAATTGTTTTTCTTTCCTTTTAAATGAATAATGAAAAATATGGATTATGAGTTTAGGCAATGAAGAAGCAACACATGCATAGGATGGGAGTTACAGATATGCAGATGTTGAGATGGATGTGCAGTAAGATTATGAAAGTTAAGGCTAGAATTGAACATATCCAAAGAATTGCTAACATATCCGAAGAGTCGCCAAGTGTTTACCCAAATAAGTGATAAATTAAAGTAAAGTAGGTTAAGATAGTTTGGGTATATAAATATCCAAATCTTCTCTAAGTAACTTCGTCCAGGTTTATTTAATTTCTTCTCATGATCTTAGATCTTTCAATGGGTACTTTCGCACCTTCTCACTACTGCTTCCTTAGTTCTACTGATTCATTCATGTCCTTAGGTCATTGGCCATCTTCTGGGCATTTCAGGTTTAATGCCGATATTTTAGCTACAAATCCAATAAAATGCATTGTATCATACTTCTTGCCACACCAGATAAGGCATTTTGTTGATTTTGATCTTGTTTAGTTCTTGAGTATATTTTACATCATCAAAATGAAGAAAGCACTACTAGACTGTTATATTATCAATGTCTTCCACTTAAGCTGAAAATTATATTTTGTAGTACATCCGTTAGGTTTGCTATGATGTATGGATAGGAATGTTGCGCAACAAATAAGCAACATATGCATAAGATGAATCTAGTTGAGACGAGGATTTTGATGTCGATGTGTAAATAGGCAAGGAAAGATAATATAAGATATGAGCATATCCAAGAGTCTGCTTATTCTCCTAGGAAAAGTAGAGAAAAATAATATAAGGTGAATTTAGCTGAGATGACGATTTTGATATCAATGTGTAAGAAGGCAAGGAAAAATAATATAAGATATGAGCATATCCAAGAGTGTCTGGTTATTGTCCAAGGAAAAGTACAGAAAAATAGGTTAAGAGGGTTTAGACACAGAAAGCCAAAACCTAGGGAGGCAGCTGTGAGAAGATTTGAGGTGCACTTCTTGAAGGATTCTTTTTTTCTTAAAACAATAATGAAGATGATTATATCAAAAATGAATCAAAGAGAAGAATTTACATAAACGGTGTCGGGTTGTGGGCCCTGAACAGCAGACTAAAATGACACTTGGCCACCATAGCCCCTGCAAAGGAATTCTCCCCCAAAACCCTTTTATGGTTCATCTGTATATGGAATGCCATTGCCAGAGAATGAATCGTCTCCTAGCTTTTGACTTAGCCAACTCATCTGCTATGTTGTTTGACAGTTCTTGAAGGATCTCAGAGGATGAGAAAAAGGTTAGAAGGAACCTGGACAGATCAGTCAGATAGGATTTAGATGCTTGCAATCTGATTGAAAGTATGGTTTTTGGTGGATCAGGATGGAGGATTAGGACTCATATTACTGATCCAACTACTTGATGTATGGCAATGTGTTAATGTTATTGTTTTGTTATTGAATTTCACATGATCAAAATGCATGCGTGATCTTAGTTTGATTATATCATGATTCTTTGCCCCATTGGACAATTTGAATGATCTGTTGCGGGTGCTAAGGTGATTCACCTTTTCTTCCCACACTAGATATTTCTATTTATACTGGGTAGCTCAATTGACTGATTGAGGCCTATTTATCTGATTCCAGATTGACTCTGACGCGCTCTAGCAAACAAAAAATATCAATGATAATAAGATTGAGTCACTGATGTGTTAGATACACGTTACTTGAAATAATACTCTGACTCTGACATATATCTGTCTTGCACCTCTTTCGTTCTCAGATGTTACTACTATGCTGTTTAAAATGAGTGTTCAAATAACTCTTCCATCCACAGGCTACAATTATGAAGCCTGCTGTCATGATTGGTACAGAAGATCGAATCTTAAACACGTGGGCGAATTTTGCGAAACAGTGGAACTTTCTTCCACTCATTGGGGGTGGATCTAGCAAGTATAAATTGAGTAACTTTTGGCAGTATTAACCACACTTTCTATAGAGGAACCGTACAAGCTTTTTTTTTTTTTTCTGTTGAACTGATTACACTTCTCTGAATCTTTCTTTTCCTTCTTTTTTCTTATGGAAAATGCTTCAATTGAATCTGACATGCAGAATCCAGCCAGTGTATGTTGTTGATGTTGCTGCTGGAATTGTTGCTGCCTTGAAAGATGACGGCACCAGCATGGGGAAGGTTTATGAGCTGGGTGGGCCAGAGGTTTTTACAGTTCATGAAATGGTAACTTCTTTTCTTTTTTGGGGAAAAATTTAACTGGTATCTTCTCTTTCATCTTTTCCTGCTTGGCGTTTCTGTATCATGAACAGTTGATTCTTGCTGAACTCTATGTTACAGGCAGAGTTGATGTATGAAACTATTCGCGAATGGCCTCACTATGTGAAGGTTCCGTTGCCCATTGCGAGGGTAAGTATATATCCTAGTCATTTATTAAGCGTGAAATAGCTGCAGTCATTCACATTTTGAAGTTCCAGCCGAACCATGTCATCTGACATTATGCCACAAGGAAATGCTTCTTCAGCCACACAAAGCGTGCCCATACCTACTGATAAAATCTTCCTTAATGTTCCAATTTATAAATATATGAATTTTTATGTGCCCATGAGTTTGCATGTACTCTAATAATGCCTTTATGATTTTAGGCTATTGCAATGCCTCGAGAACTGCTACTCAAAAAAGTTCCATTTCCTTTACCCACTCCTGAAATTTTCAATCTAGATCAAATCAATGCCCTTGCTATGGATACAGTTGTGTCAGAAGATGGTAAGTTCTATGGTCTCTGGTGTGAAGTATTTTTTTTTGTTTTTGTTTATCATAATTATTTTCGGAATCCCATTTCCTAAAACAGCTACTTGTACCTATTGATTTTTCCGCAATCAATATATTTGATGCCTTTTGCAGCTTTAAGTTTTGATGATCTTGGGATTGTGCCGCATAAGCTGAAGGGCTATCCTATTGAGTATCTTTTCTCATATCGTAAGGGTGGGCCGCAATTTGGTTCTACAATCAGTGAAAAAGTGAATCCTGACTCTTATCCATAATCTTCTCCGGATCCTATTTGTTAAGACGTTTCTTTTCATTGTTTTGGGCTTTCACATGTTCCAGAAGCAGCTCCTGACTATGGACTTCTGATCAGGTTGCATTTCTTTACAACTCACAGAAACTGTTGAATAACCATTTTCAGATTCTTTGGGCATCATAAAAAAATGTAATACCTCATTAAGGACGAGGCTTTCATTGATAATTTTTGTTGTAATGATTAGCACTATATATTTATGAATAGAAATTGATGCTTTTTCTTGTTTTCTTTTTTTATTTACTTGTATGGTTACTATGTGTAGGGCTAGTGACTACACAATGTCATACTTGTGTGTTTGATTCTCATGCCATATATTGTTGGGTAAGTTTATTTTTTTATACTCAACTCAGGAACTTATGGCTGGTGTTAAGCATGATAGCTCCATATCCTTAAAACCAGCATTGCCAACTTCATGTCCTTTGATCAAGATTGCATTGATTTGAATGTCTCGGTAGGTAACATGAAGAGCATAGAAACAAGGGTAAGTGTTATTTATTCCTGTTTGTTAGATGAGTCAGATATTTTGGATCAACTTTAGACTTGCAACCGAGTTATATTTTATCTCAATTTCATGAATATAGAGATTTCCAGAGACAAACAACAAAACCCCAGAAAGTACCCCATCTTCCACAGGCGAACTCCTGGACTGCAGAAAGTTAAGAGGAAATTGGGAATCTGTTGTGACAGCTTCTCGGCGTGGGTGCATATGATAAGCTAATGGTGAGTGGTGCGCTCTCCCCTGGGCTTCCCAAAACCCTACCTACAAAGATTGGTCAGTATTAAAATTAAGCAAATAAAAGAAGAAAATGGTTTGCCCAAGCAGTTTCTCGGCTTGGGCAGATGCCAGGTTTTTTAGTAAGTCCATTATGGGTATTCCCCACCTGACATGTGGCCAGCATATACATACACTTGGTATACATACCTCTTTGAAAGCGTGGTTTTAAAGGGTGTCGCGGCTTAACAAATGACGGCAATTCGAGCAACTTTACAATGTCTGAATTGGAGGTAAGTTGCGGAGCACATTCTTTTTTATTTGGTGAAAGGCGAATTTTAAATGGAGGCACCAGAAGGCTTTTGTCAGAATTTTGTGCTAACTCTTTCTATTTTGGTGGAAGTTCATGCAAATTCCTTACTTCAAATATTGATCATATACTCTCATTATAAAGCATTATAATTGTTTGGGGATGTCAAATGCTTTAACAAGTGATAATGAGTTTTGACTACCAAAAAAAAAAAGTGATAATGAGTTTTGGAAAATAAAAACCGAAAAGATTAAAAAAAAAATTTTTAAATGTCTGGCACTATAATACAAATAATTATCCAAAAAAAAGTTGTTATGCTTTAGGCATTTTTTTGATAGAAATTATGCTTTATCAAAAAAAAGGTTAGATTTATTTATTTTGTTAAAGTTATAACAAACAGCTTCTTAGAGAATGCTTAAAGCATAACTTTTGCTATGCTTTAGGCATTCTCTAAGAAGCTGTTTGGTATAACTTTAACTCCATTTTGAATAGTCAAAAAATAACTTTTGAAAAGTTATACCAAACTAATAATGACTTATATCCCAACAACTCCCTTACCCACAGTCCTAGACATATCACTCCTAGTAGGATAGAATCGATAGATAATGGGACAAACGTCTCAAAGAGTGTGCCTAAACAAATTTCTTTTCTTTCAAATACAAGAATCTACGTTAAACGATTTTTATTTTTTTTAATTTTTTATATTTCAGACCTTTTTTAAAGTCTTTTTGAGACTTCAAAACAATAATTTTTCAAGCCAAACACTTCCATTTGAAAAACCATATCCCCGCAATCCCAACAACTCTTACATACTCCCTTAAGTGTACGGATGGCAAGGGGGCGGGTTCAGGGCACGTCTTGGTAAACCCAAACTCTCCCTATGAAAGATTTAACTAATACCAAACCCTAACCCATTCCTATCGGGTCGGTAATAAAGCGTGTTGGGGTTACCTCGATTATATTAGAAAATTCATAAAAAAAAAAATTTGTTATTTAAAGAAAATATATAAAGTAATTATATATTTATAAATAAAATATATATTTTATATATATAGTATATTTATTTTTAACATATAAACAACATTTTAATAAATTAAGCGTGGAGTCTGGCAATACCAAACCTGTCCCGTTAGAGGTGGATAGTGGTGGAACCATGACTCAAAATCTTTGGGGGCAAAATAGAAATTTCAATTAACGCTTCTTATGAAATATAAAAATTTTAATAAATTAGGAGGGGTAAACTAGAAATTTCAGAGGGGACAAAATATAAATTTCAATTAAAACATATTTAAAAAAAAATTTTTAATTAAAAAATAAAAGTTGGGGGGGGGGGGGGGGGGGGGGGGGGGGGGGGGCGGGCGGCGCCCACTGAACATAAGGTGGTTCTGCTAACCCGCCTAATTGTCATCCCTACTTAAATTGTCCATGTTTTCTTTCCCTCAAGCGCACACCCATGATGTGTATGTGCAAGACACCAATGGGCATCGTCTACAATGCACGCTGTAGACAGCCCCTTGCATGAATGGGGTGGGGCCCCCCAAATGAATGGTGGGGCCCTCCCCCCCGAATGTGAGGGGGTGTATGCGGCATGCGCTGCAGGAGATAAGAGTTTGCAAGACACAGGCGTTTTCAAGTACTTCATGTTGGGTAGGAGCCGCAAGACGCAAATGCTTGTAGACTCACCATTTAAAAATTTTATTAAAAAATACATTGCTCGTGGGGTCCACAAAGCTTTTTGTGTTGAATGATACAGCCCAATTGCACGCCTACCTTGCTGGTGTCATTCGCACAATATATTATAATTATTATTATGTAGAGCATCTCATGGTTAGTATTTTTTTATTATTATAAATGTTTCACATGGGTCCGCGTACATTATGTTGGAACAAGTGCATATGCAAGTGACTTATTCTTTTACAGTTTCATCACTCCCAATTTATTATTACTTTGACTTGGTTTATGAGCACTTTGAACCATGGGACAGCAAAGCTAAAATGTTTATTCCTTATTATGCGATTGGAAAGTGCAAACCAGCTGTGGCATTCTATGCTTTCTTTGGTGTTCTCAATAGTAAAACATGTGTACACGTCTGTGTATGAAGTTAACGTTAACTACCTATATGTGTAGCAATGCAAATGCCTCCTCTATTATTGAAAGATAAAAAGTATATGTTTGGCACGCTTTCCAAAGGGACTCCTTATTTTATATATAGATTTAGTAAATTACTAGGGACTACATGTGCGTAGCAATCACGTCAGGTGGGTCTAAGTTCAAATCCCATGGGATTTGGTATGCTAATGTGGTAGAATAGATTGATAAAATCAAGGCCATATCAACTAGTCCCTCACACTGGAAGATTTGATGTTCCAATGGTGGAAGGTGTGTACATATACATAAGCTTTATACACTTATGTGGACACATACATCATCGTTAGACCAGCAGATCTTCCAGCAAAGGGCTCCGACAGATTTCAAGTCGATAAAATCATAGTGGGTTTAAATTAATTTGAACGTGGGAAGAGCAAAATCCTTTTGTTTGTGAAAAGCAATTATTGGAAAGAAAAGGGAGGGTCAAAATCTGGGAGAATATTTTTCTCAATTCTCTTTACTAATAATATAGATATCGATAATTATAAAAGTCAGGTTTGAGTTCAATTTGGATTAACAGACATCAATCCAAAACTAAAACAATTTAATAAGAGTTAGAAATTTTGGAATCAAAACCAAACTAAATACATTGAAAGTTTGAAACCCAACCCAAATCAAATTTAGTTAATAATCTGTTCTTGAGTTTAACCAATCCAAGTTGCAACCCTAGTAGTGGTTTTGTACTCTTTTTAAGCATGGCACAAACGGCTTCCCCCTTCATAATCTTTTTGCGTGCTTACACAATTTATAAATAGGTTTCTTTTTTTGGAAAAAACAAAACAGAAACATGAATATGTAAAATGAAACCTTTTATTGAAAGAAGGGAAAATTAATATCCTAACACATATTCCAAGCACCCTTCAAGCATGCAATTCGTAATAAGATTTTAAATATTACAAGTCGGTTACTGCACGCTTGAAATTTGAGAATCTCAAAGGCGTTTCAATGAAAATAAATAATATAAGATTATAAATTGTAATGTTTATCTATATTATCTATATCTACACTATTACTAAAGCAAAACCCTAGGGAATATTCCCCAGATTTTTATTCCTTCTTTTATTTGGCCACAAAAAACTCATGAAAATCGTAAAAGACTCATCTGTCCTCCAATAAAAACCATCCACCCAAAATGCTCCCTTTTTATCCGGCTGCATTATCTCTTAAAAAAACTACTACTAAAGGGAGATGTGCATTATTCCCCTAAAAACTACCTACTAAAGGTTCCCACCTTATTATTATTATTAATTTTTTTTAGAATAGGGTCCCACCTTAATTACCTGTGCACAAGTGCGGTAATGCCCGTGCCTCCACTAGTTGCTATAAGGGAATTCGATGATTCTAGATTTGCTATCTAAAGCGTCCATTCTCCTTTTTTGTATATTGTCTAGCTGCACGTGCAGTACTGCATGTATGTAGAAAGGAAAAGGACGAAGGGAGATGTGGGAGGGAATAATTGCAAAACTGATTGTCAAATTTTGAAAAAATTGAGGCTATTTTGACCATTGTATCTTTTTGTTAATAAATCTTCTCAGTAGTGTGCAAGGGTTGTTTTGGAAAGTCAAACATTTTAGTTGTGTGATTCCCAAGGGACCACCTCGCGTTATATATAGTATAGATTTCTAATTTTCTATATTCCAACTAAATATCTTACACCAAAAAGGGAACTTGGTAGATTCTCGATTAAGATTTGCTACCCAAAGAACGCCTCCCTTTTTTCCATATTGACTTCTCTATCTCAATTAGTAATTTATACCCTTGTACAATTTGTCACGTGCCACACAATAGTCTTTAAAAATTCAAGAATATGATTTAAATTTATGAATAATATAAAATATATCTTATATTTTAAAATAAGCCTGTTTGGCCAATATAGATCGAGTTTTAATCTATGCTATATATAATTCGAGGTGCCCTTGGGAACTATGCCAAGTTTTATGTTAATTTTTCCCAAAATGCATGTCCTTAGATTTTATTGTTAAGTCTCATTATTATAGGGGTTAAATAGACATCCATGTCTTAGTCATTTAAAACTTAAGCAATTTTGCACATGTTCCCCATCCTTTTTCTTTCTACATACGTGCAATACTGCACATACACCCTGCTAGTATTAATAATTGAAATGATTTTCAAATAATCGAAACATAACCAATATTTGAACCTAGATCTAATGTAATATTAAGTTTTTCTCACGTTGCAATTTTGGAAAGTAACCACCTTATGCTTCACCAAAATATGCTTGCTAATAAATATTTCACTCCAAAGAACATTTTAGAAGTATCACCAAACACCAAGCCTTGGATAGGGAGCCCTCTCAATTCTTGAAAGCACTTCCCCATCCTTAGAGGTTAGCCCAAAATTATTCAATTAAGAAAGATGGTTTTTTATAGTTATTTCGTTTTGTCCATTCTCTATCATTCAAATACTACCCATCCACTTATACCAAAAAAAAAATACTACCCATCCACTCTTATTAATAAAGCTTTATACCTTCTCAATTTTTTCCTCAATAGCTTTTCTTCTACAAAATTTTAATCATTAACAACATAATCATGATTGTCTCCTTATCATTCATATTTGAGACATATAAAGAGAGAGAAAGAGAGGGAGAGGGAATTTAGAGACACCAAATTTTTGGAAGCCAACTTGAATCCTGTTCAAAAGAGTGTTGACTAAGAGTGGCTATTAGCTTTTATAAAGCCTTGAAACATAAATAAAAGAAGATTTAAGTTCTACCATTGTAAAAGCTCATTTGGTCAAATATATCATAATAAGATTTTTCATTAACACTTGATTAGATCCTCCTGTTTTGGTTTAACCTAATCCACATACACTAATCTAAAAAACCCAATATATACTCTATATTAGTGGGTGGCAAATGCATTATAATAAATATATAATGAAAAGACAGAATGTGTTGCGAAAAGAAGAAGAAGAAAGCAAGATAGAACAAAAATTGTAGGAAATTAATATTTCCGGAACTAACAATACTTCTCTTTATATGGTTATCTACTCACTTTCTTACTTCTGTGTACATTAACCCCTTTTTATGGAACGAAATCGTCTATCGCCTTTCCCTGATTTGATCCCTGATGTGACTGTGAGATGCTGTCATGTGGAGCATCTCACGGCCAGTGTTTTTTGATTGTTTTAAATGATTTCAAGTGGGGCCCACATGAAAAAACACTGGTCGTGAGATGCTCCACATGGCAACATCTCATGGTCACATCAATGACTAAATCAAGGAAAGGCGATAGACCATTTCTTCCCCTTTTTATAGGCTAAGGTTATAATTAAAAGAAGGCGAATAGACAACAGAAAATGAAAAGGTGAATTGAATGTAGACATATAAGAAATATAAGATTCACCAAGGAGTTTAAATGATAAGAATTCTAAGAGATGGGAAGTTATATGGTGGGGAGTCCAAGAGATATGAAGATAAGTGGTCATCCACCCTTACTAAAGATTCATAAAAATAATGAAAATAGTGAAGTAAAAGACTAATTTGTCGTCCTAAAAATAGCTATTACAAAACTATGTTTGCATCTCCTAGAGCATACGTTGTATACACCTCTTCACATTTATTGGGGGCCCCACCATTTATTTTGGGGTAGACAATGTCCAGTGCTACTTTATGCACAATCTCCTTAGTGTGTGTCTCTCTCTCTCATTATAAATAGTATAGATGATGGACCATGCGTCTCAAAGAGTGTGCCAAAGCCAATTTATTTTCTTCCAAAATTGACCTTGCACCTATTTTAAAAATAATGCACTTTATATATATATATTTAATATTTAAGCTCCTTTTTTAGAGTGTTTTCCTTTTTTGTAACAAAATCAAAAACCTAAAAAGGAAAAGAACAAAACAAGAGTAAAAATAAAAACGATGCGAGTGGCCGGAGGAAATTTGTAATTAAATAGAAAGTGGGGATTCATTTCAGATTATATTATTACAGAACAAACATGGCCAATTTGGGCAACGTTACTCGTCGCTTTGAAAATCCGCCATGAAAGCACCTTCAATGCTATGTGCTAAACCCTAATTTTCCTCAGTTTTTCACCAATTTTCTTAGAGGCTTTGCTACCAAAATGGGATCTTTGATCCCATTTCAGGACCTCAATCTTCTTCCAGATCCTAGCATCACTCCCAAGATCGAACCCAAACTTGAGCCCCTCGACGAACGGCCTCTGTTCTCAAACGCTAACTTCAGTTTTGGTCCCAACTCCAATTCAAGCTCCGTCACCAACGCTGACCAGAACTTGTATTCTCAGACAGAAATCTCACCGAGCTCCGGAATCACCGCTGAGGAAGACGATGTTTACTCCGAGTTCTTCAGGATTTCCGAGCTCTTCCGGTCTGCTTTCGCCAGAAAGATGCAGGAGTTTCGGGGGGATGTGGCGGTTTTAGATCCGAACGCGCTTGCTATTGTTCCTCAGCCGGAGGTTGTTCCTCCGGTGGAAACTGGGGTTTCCTCTCTCGTTAGGAGTAAGAAGAGCACTCGATCGGGGGAATTGGTAAGGGTTACGGGTCTATCGATCGAGGACGAGAGTTATTTTAGGAATTTAGTGAGGAGAACTAGGATGGTTTACGATTCTCTGAGAGTTTTTTCCATGCATGAGGAGGAAAATGGGAGATCATTGGGTGGTGGGAAGAGAATGAGAGGGGATTTGAGAGCTGCATCGCTCTTGAGGGAACGTGGGATGTGGTTGAACAGAGAGAAACGCATTGTTGGTTCGATTCCTGGGGTTTACATTGGTGACATTTTCTTCTATCGCATGGAGCTCTGTGTGATTGGCTTGCACGGTCAGCCTCAAGCTGGGATTGATTATGTCACTGCAAGTCAGAGCTCCACGGGGGAGCCGATTGCAACGAGTATCATTGTCTCAGGTGGGTACGAAGATGATGAAGATGCTGGTGACGAGATCATTTATACTGGTCATGGAGGACAAGACAGGCGCTTCGCTAGACAGTGTGTTCATCAGAAGCTTGAAGGGGGAAATCTTGCATTGGAGCGGAGCAGGTATTATGGGATTGAAGTGAGAGTGATCCGAGGTATCAGGTACGAAGGAAGTGCTACTGGTAAGATTTACGTTTATGATGGTCTTTATAAAATTCTAGCTTCATGGTTCGATGTTGGCAAGTCTGGTTTTGGTGTGTATAAGTATAAGCTTTTGAGAATTGCTGACCAACCTGAAATGGGGAGTTCGATTCTTAAGTTTGCTCAGAATTTGAGGACCAGACCTTTGGCAGTCAGATCTACTGGGTACTTGAGTCTTGATATGTCAAGGGGAAAGGAGAATTTTCCTGTTTTCCTTTTTAATGATGTTGATTTGGAGCAAGAGCCAATGTTTTTCGAATACATTACACGGCCTGTATACTCCTCATTTGTGTTTCAGCAAGGTCGTCTTGGTGCGGGTTGTGATTGTGTTTCAGGTTGTTCTGAAAGTTGCTCTTGTGCTCAGAAAAATGGGGGTGACTTTGCTTATGATCGAAATGGGACTCTTTTGAGAGGGAAGCCATTGATATTCGAATGTGGCAGATTCTGTCAATGTCCCCCAACCTGCTTGAATCGCGTGACTCAGAAGGGGGTTAGGTATCGACTGGAAGTGTTTCGGTCACGGGAAACAGGCTGGGGAGTCAGGCCATTGGATTTGATTCCAGCTGGTGCATTCATCTGTGAGTACACTGGAGTTGTGCTTACTAGGGAACAAGCTGCAATTTTTGAGATGAATGGTGATAGTTTGGTCTACCCAAACCGTTTCACCCAAAGGTGGATGGAATGGGGGGACCTGTCTCAAGTTCTCCCTGAATATATGCATCCAATGTATCCCTCTATTCCTCCATTGGATTTTGCCATGGATGTCTCCAAAATGAGAAATGTTGCTTGTTATATCAGTCATAGTTTAAGCCCTAATGTGATGGTACAATTTGTATTATATGATCACTATAATTTGATGTATCCACATCTTATGCTTTTTGCAACGGAGAACATCCCGCCTTTAAGAGAACTCAGCCTTGATTATGGGGTTGCTGATGAATGGACAGGGAAGCTTCCTATTTGCAACTGAATAAATTTGAATGGGCAGCATTTTTGGATGTGTTGTAGCAGATTTTGAGAACATGAAACTCAAACTGATGATTTTGTCTACTCATCAGTCTTTCATTTGGTAATTCTCATATCCTCTTTTACGGTTGTGACGCATACAAACTTTTGTTACCATTTTGATTTTTATGGCTAATTATTATATGTTAACTGGACATTTTCTTCTCTTTCCTATATTTGATATTAATTTATTGTCAATGAAAACTTTGTTAGCAAACTTGCAGATGCTGTTGTATTTTCTCATGTTTTCAGCTTCATACCATTGTCATCTCCTGTGGCATATATGTGCCATACCATGGGATGGAACTTCTGTGGTTTCCATGAAAGGAAGAAATGGCAGTGTTATTCACTATAATAAAGTTGCTGTTAATGTTCACTCAGGATGGCACTGACGTTGGAAGAATGGAATATTGTAATATATTTTGGTCTTTGACTGAAAAGGAAAATCTGACAAAATACATTTTTGATTGGTTTACTTGCTAGGATAGAAATACAAGATCTTAATGAACAAAGACAAGCTGGGCTTCTTTTGGGCAGATATCTGTTTTCCTATGTGGTTTAGTGTTGATTTTGGGGCCCTAAGAATGGTTGTTCATACTTGCAGCCTTGCTACATCCTAAGAACAGTTGTCACTGCTTGCTAGTCATACTAATTGGAAACTTTGTTCTTTTTTACTGAGAAGTGCAGACTTGAGATTTTCAAGGTTAAATTTCTCTGTATTCACATCTCAAATTTGATGTTAACCGGCCATTTATTCCATTTCCTTTTTCTTTAACAGCGCTTGTGTTTCTTTCCCTTTTCATTCACTTTTGGTAGGTATAACTTATACTGTCAGAAGTAAAAGTATGATGAGGGTATGTTTTATCTTGTCCTACAGAAACTTGGTCTCGGGTTTTGAAACTCGTAGTAGGCTGTCTCACATGACAGAAGATTTCTTGCATGCGGTTCTCATGTAAGCACTTATGTATATTTTCCATGTGTGGGAACTTTTCTAATTTTTCCTGCTTTGATGCCTGGGTGAAATTGCAGTTCTTTTACACTAATTGCAATTTCTGTTAATAGAAACTTAGTTTGAGAAGTGTGGACTTGGAATATTCTTATTTCATGGACCAGTGTTAATTAATTTAAAATAAGTTTTTCCTTTTAATGGTTCCATTTGAGAGGCCTTAGAATTGTTAATCTCATCAAAGGTTTTTATGATTAAGTTAATAATTCCAGTGGAACCAGGGACACCTTTAAATAACTAAAATGCAAGTTACAGTTTTGAGTCCAATGTCAGTGAATAATTTCTAAATTTTGTCCAACTTTTCTGGTAAAAGTGGAAGTGATTGATTGGATATTCATGAAATAAGGTTCACAATTGTAAATTAGTTTGTTGAGTTCTTTAGGTATGTTTAAGTTTAAATTGTAATATGGGATTTTAACATTTTTATGTTTTCAGTCTTTTTCCATTTTTTTAGTGTAAAACTTTCAGAGAATTTATAGACATGGTTTTATGAATCTGCATAAGGAAAATTGGTTCCATTTTCAACTATTATGAACCAATGTCTAAACTTCCGTATATTTTCACTGTGTTTAACTTAAAAATGATGTTAAAAAAATGCCAGGCTTTGATTCCTAGTCATAGAAGTCAATATCTTCTATGATTTTGATTTGACAGACATAAGAAACACTTGTCTAGAAAAATTAATTTTATTAATGTTAGATAAGGTTTACAATTCTGAAAATTGGTGACTTACTTTTCTGAACATTTACCTGAAGACATTCGTATGATAGGTGTTATGAAAAATTATTGCTTAGGATTGCTGGTCTTCCACTTGTTTGGTTAGTTTTTCTTTTGGATTTTTTTTTCTGTCAGGAAATTTTTAAAATTACATGGATTTCATATCTGACTCTAAATATGGAAGTCTTATATAGACCTAACTGAAGGTTGAACTGGCAGACAATGTAAGTGTCCTACTGGGTTCAATTTACAGTTCCAACTTGGTTAAGTGAATGACACTACCGGTACATGTGGAGTGACATCACCAGTACGTGTTTATTTCTATGTGATATGTGTATATAATTTTTACACATCACTGCATGATATGTTTTTTTCACTTTTTTGTATATGGTGTTAATACATGATTATTTGGTAACAGAACTGTATTGCTTCAGGGGCACAGTAACCTCTCCCTTGCTTTCTTTGTCATTGATCATGCGGGATTCTCCATCCCTGAATAAAGATCAGATTGTTTGTAAAAATTTCCTAATGCTAATCAGTCTCCTAACTTGTTTCTGAGGGATTGATTTCAATGCTTTCTTGTTTGCCCTGTTTCTTAGTGGGTTTTTGGGGTCCAATTTCCTCTTTTTCCCTCCTTCGGGATACCTTTTTGGAGTTAATGATAATGAAAGTAAAGAAAGTAAAGCATGAATCGCATAAATTGTTATCTATTATTGGATTTGTTGGGGAAAAACAGATATTGGATTCAATTTAAGATTCTAATCTTTTCTTTAGTGATTCAGTCAATTAAAAAAGAAATATTTTTTACTCCTTTGCAAGTGGCTTGGGACATGTTTTGATGGTTTTCTCAATGAGGCATGGCTCAGATCAAACTGACCTCATAGAAGGGCCTTGTGACTGTCCAACCATCTAGTTCGACCTTGGTTTAAAAACATGAGAACATTTAAGCTATAAACAAACAATCAATGGCCAAACTTTTATGTTATTAAGAATTGCTGAATCTACTGCCTATTTGGGTTATTTTTCCTTTTTAGAACAATTACAAAATTGAATAAAAAATGCAAATTTATAAATAACTATCATATGTTTGTTTTAATTTGCAGAACATTGTATTTTACAGATTTTATGTGCTAACTGCTAACCTCGCATTTTTGTTCAATTTTTACACACTGAAATGTCATTTGAAATAAGTAATTTTCTGATTATAATTTAAATATATCAATCGTTGAAAACGTCAAAAAGTAGGAAACATCTCAGCTATTTAATGACCTAGGTTTTCTTAGTTTAAAAATACTTTTAACCAGACGTTGATTATACTTCAAACAATAGTGGAAAATACTTATTAAAATTTAGTAGTAGGAGGATATGCTAATAAAAGAAGGTTGTACTTCATGTTTTAATGATAATGAACTGGTAGGGGCCTTCAAAGATAAGGAAAACCCTGCTTTCCTTCCAAAAAATAACCATGAAAGAAAACGGCAAAGTACATCAAAGCCATATGCTGACATTCTTTCACCCCCTTAAACCTCCTAAAATCTTTATTTTTTTTGTAACTTCACTAAACTTTGGCAAGTTATTTGCACAATAATTTGTCTATAAATGAATCATAATTTCAAAGAACTTACCCATAAGCTGATATTTAGTGTTGCTATGCTTCTGGCAGCTACTGTGACCCTTCGTGGTGTGATTGATACTTTTTGACTCCAAAAATTGCTCATGCAGAAATCAACATTTATTTTAGTATACGGCTTTTGGATAGATTGGGACGAGGGAATAGGATTTGTATTTCCAACCCCTACTAGTTGGTCTAAGGCATTTTATTGTAGGACATGAGTTTTTTCCCTTTTTAGTAAATGTCCATTAGATTCCTTCGGCATGCTATTGACTACAATTATATTATTATGTAAAACTATTAATGCTTTTTCAATATGGAAGTCATTAGAGTCTCCTGTTGTTAAATTAGATGCCTCTCCAGAGAAAAAAGACAAACTTCTCATTAATCCAATATCAGTTGTCAGTGACTATTCAAAATGTAGCAGGGCAATTTTATCCTTTTATTAGGGTATCCCCTTTCATCAAAATTAAGGGGTTTTGAAATCTGTATACCTTTTCTGTTTTCCATTTTTTTTATCCAATTTTGACCCAATAGTCAGGATTGTTGTTTTCTAGATCTAACTTGTTGTGAACCATGGTTTCTTATATGACCATGTAACTCCCTGGTTTTATTGAAGTTACCAGCCAGCTTAGTTGGTAAGCAGAGTTCCCTCTCAGCTTGGATACCAGCTTCAGTTCTGTCATCATGACTACTCAAAAAAGGGGAAAAAGGGAAAAAACATGCCTGCCTGGTTTTATTGAACAATTTTATAGAAACAAGAGACAAATGGTGAGAAGGAATTAAAAGTTTAGTAAATTATACTACACACTTATCTATTATTTGCAGTTTGGCAGATATTTTTGAGGAAGTCAATCCATCTGTCAGTTACCATAACTTGAGCAGGATTTAAAGATTCTGTGCTTTTTTTTTTAGGAGTTAGTGCTGACTGTCATTCTATTTCTACTCTGATTTGGCTATAGCATTTGAAAATGAGCCGGATTACCTCAATCAGGCTTCTTGTGGGCATTCACTGTTCTTCCCTGAATTCTCCCAATAATATTTTTGCTTTTTGTCTTTGAAATTGTTATGCATTTATACTATATTCGATTGGAGTAATGGTACATTTGGCAACTTCTCGCAGATAATTTCTTTCTTTCTGTACAATTATTTGTACATTCAGACCTCTGAAGGTCCAGAATGTAATATAAAAGTTATTGGCTCCTGGTAGTGTACTGTAGGTGCTAGAAAGATACTAATGCATATTTCAGCCCTTTTTGATTGCCATGGCTTATATAAGGTTTATTTCTTGAGGTTTGTTTGTATTAATTGTCCTTGGTTTTTAATTATCTTAATTTCCTATGCAGATAGAATCCAAACACTCTGGAACATTTGGTCCAAGCGTCCAAGTTATCCAAGGTTCTGTTCCTCTTTTTTTTTTCTCCTTTTTTTGCATGGAAGAGACTGCTGCAAATGCTGATTCTGCCCTTACATCAGCAGGGAGGAATCGTTTATCAGCATTCTTTGTTGTTGGTCTCTGTATTCCCGGGTACAGGTTTTCAATATACACGAGTAGCAGTGACGCCAGAAAGGGAGTGAAACTGGTAAATGAGTGACTGGGGAAACTGAAAAAAAGGGCCCTGATAACTTTTCTGCTGGAATTTTTGAAACCATACCCTCATATCTGTAATTGTAAGGAAACCTTTGAACACCCTAATCTGTTAGGCATATTTTGCGAGGAAGTATTAAAGCTTGTACTCATAAATGTATGCTCTTCTGTATATTACCATGTATATATATGTGCCTTAACTAGATACAGAGATGGCTTGTACATAAATCCTGTTAATGCTTGTGTAAATAAATCCTTTCCCCTTCAACACTCATTCACTGCTGTATGGATCTCAGACATGTTTTCTCAGAACTGCAACTTTGGTTCTACTTATGTATGATAGCATCATTGTTTCATCCCAGATAGGAATGGCATGCTGCTGCTGTTGATCCATGTGGGGCAAAACCTTTAGTGGCTATTAAGCAGAGCCTTATAAAAGAAAGAGTGTACATTAAGTTATTCCCATAGAATATGAGCTTTCCTTCTGTTTTTGGAACACAAAGGCTTATAAAGCCAAGCACCAAGACAATGGAAGAAAAAGGAAGGCCAAGCATGAGAAATGGTTCAGAGAAAGAACAAGAAGCCACTTCAAGCATCAATCTGGAAACTTTAATTACTAGTCTCATGTTCCCTGGTGGCAGTTGTGGCTCTGCAGATCGGATCAAATTAGAGGGAAGAAACATGGGGGCAAAGATGATCATCCAGCAAAACCAAACAGGTGAGTCCCTGAACTGTTGTACCATTAACATTTATGTAAACAACAATGTTCAGGGTGTCAACAATTCAATTTTATTGGGAAGTAAGGTGACAATGAGGGATCCAGGGGTTTGTCTGGAGATGGATAAAGGGTTTTCAAGGAAAGTAAAGAGGAGGAAGAACAGGACCAAGAAGAGCTCATTGTCTGTAAAACTAATCTATTTTTTGTTGTTTTCGGGTTTATTGATGATTGCTCTCTTTGTGTTTTTGTTTTAGTATATTTGGGAATTTATCAGGAGACAAAGGTAGAGAGTCATCTACTTCCTTTTTCTTCTTACATGTCAAAACCTTGTATTGTTGTATCTCAAGCTTTCTTGTTGCAAGTTGGAATTAAAAATAGATTAAAAAACTAAAAAGAAGAAGAAAACAATATTCTTCAGCGAATTCTCGAAACAAAGGGAACAGAAAACAGACCCAGAGAACAAAGTAATAAAGCTGCGCGAATCCAGGAACTGTCTTTAGTTCATCTGACCATTAAAATTCTTCTTTGTCCGCATTTTTTATTTTTTTGGTAATGTTCTTTGTCCACATTAAGTATATCAACTCCTTCCTTCATTATTATTATTATTATTTATTATTTTTTTTTTTGGTGTTTGTTGGGGGGATCAAATTGAGATCTCAAGGTGACATGGGGGTCACTAAGAAGTGACTGGTTGAGCACTTTCCCACTATAAAAAATGTATTTGATGCCCAACTACCCAACAGAGCCCCCACATCTAGGTCATGATGCTATTGTTGACACATACATACAACATGTGGATCATGATGTTATTGTTGACACAGGCACATGTGTAACATGTATATGTCGAATGGAGTTGAAATTGTCTATCATGCTTTCCTGAATTGCTTCCTGATGTAACCGTGAGATGCTGTCATGTGGGGCATCTCACGGCCACTTTTTTTCATGTGGGAGCCAGTTGATACATTTATAACAACCAAAAAACAGTGGTCATGAGATGCTCCACATGGCAGCATCTCACGGCCATTGCAGGTGCCAATTCAGGCAAGCATAGCAAATGATTCCATTCCTATCCAATGGGTGTTTTCTTTCTTTCACTCTCTAATTTCAGTATTAGGGCTTGGGTCCAATGTATACGCATGCACATACAAATATTGCATCTTTTTTGACCTTTATGTGGTGGTGGGATATTCTAAGCCCCACATCATATGATTCATATCATCCTTCAATGATGAGACCACCCCATACCCATCTACGATTGCAAGGATAGTCATCATATGCAACCGAATTAATCTGTTTTCCTCTGTTTCCAATTTTTTCCAATGCTTATTGGCGGACCCCATTACCACTTTGCATCATGTATTTTATTTAATAAACTGGTTTTCTAGTATAATATAGAAGCTGAAAGTACTCCACTGATTGAGGCCATCAATGGATGTAACTTTATCTCCCATATGAATGATTAACGATCCCTTTTAACGTTTTAGTCCACCTAGAGCGATTCACCTGGAGCCACTCTGTGGTGCCAGTGTGAAATGTACGGATGGATGTCCATGTTAAGAAGAAGGTCTTACACATTCAAATTCCATCCCAGCCGGTGGTTTCACGGAACCACCAAATTTTGGCTTCGGAGAAAATGTTTTTAATCTTTCTTGTTCACTTCTTTGCTTTGTTCGAGAAGAGTCCCATCATTTGATTGGCTTCCATCCCCATATTGACAAAAGTTAATTGAGGTGATGTTGTACACACGACCCCATTGACATTGATCATTAATCCCTCAAATCTATTAAAGCCACCTGGCAAAAATAATTAAATAAATGGTTACAATTAATTAGGAGATAAAAGAAAAAAAAATAAATTGAAGGAGACTTGAGGAATAGTAATTATATGTGTAAAAATATAAAAGTAAATAGAATTAAATATTTTGAATAATATAAGGTAGTTATATAAGTTAATTAAGGGGAAATATAAGTGATTATAATAAAATGTGAAGGACAGTTTAGGTATCAAATGTTAACCAAAAAAAAAAAAAGGTGGATTGGTTTTATATAATAGTAAGTGTTTTTTGGATAACATTCAATTCCAAGAAAGCCCTCTAATTCTTTTTAGTTTCATTCTCAGGTTTGGTTTTTTGCTACCGCGTGTCATAACTAACTGTCCACATAAAAATTAAAAATTCTTTTTCTAAGCGCGTCATGATAAATAAACCCGAGATTACGTGTAAGGACAATTTTTCAAAATTCAAAAATAAACCTTATTCTAGAAAAGTTCAGCTTGAAATTACAAAATTGTTTTTTAATTTTTTTGACATTATTATAATTAGTGACCTTATTAATCAAATTACTCATGACTTCTTTTACAACCATTATTACCATTACCACCACTACAACCATGCTATTATTACAAATTTACAATTACTGATGTCACCATTGCTACTTCTATAACCCTGACTAACATTAATACTATCTACAAAAATTATTTTTAAAAATGCATTTTTACTGACTTTTAAGACCATAATTAATTTTAACTAGATCTTACGAAAATGGGTTTTTTTCTTTAGTTTGTTTCTAAAAAGCACAAAAAACAATTTGAAAAGCTGATAATTTCTAAACTGGCTTTTAAAAAGGAAAAGGAATTGGTTGACCAGATTGCCGAATCAAATTCCTCCACGTGGGACCCATCTCTTCATCACCAGGCTGCACGCGTACCATTAGAAACTCGTCTTTGTTTCCCAACACCAGTCAATCACCGCCCATGCACCGACGTCAGAGCCACAGGTCTGCCTACGTGGCACAGAACCACCGGCTACCGACAAAACCGAGTCGGCGCACGATTCTAAAATGCACCAGGTTGCCAGCTATCGCTCATAAGTCATGCTCTCGCACCAGTTTCCATTGGCTCGATGAGCGAAGAAATATGCTCAGAGCCTCCATTAATGTCGCATGTTCTATTCCCCTCGCTACAGCGGTTCTTTCTGTAAGTCTTCTTTTTCCGATCGAGTTTCCTTGAATTTTTGATAAATTACTGGCTAGATCTGTCTAGATTTTCTGTTAGATCAACTATTTGACGACTTTGTTTCTGATTGTTGTTCAGTTTCATGCTTGAGGGTTGTTTGAAATAGGGGGTTTTGTTCTTGATTCGGTATTACTAGTTTTGTTTTCGGTGACTTCATCTGGGATATCGATTCTTGGATTAGGGTTCAGAGTGTTGTCTGGACTGATCCGTTGAATATTGTTGATGCTTTTCGTGAATGGAAAATCGGAATTAGAATTTGGGGTAGGGTTTCAATTTTCCTGAATTGTGTATCGTTTTCGGTTCCATTTGTTGCATCCAGAATCAGGAGTTGATGAATGGAAAACTTCCTTGTATTCAATTGTTTGTTGGCTATGTAAGTGTCGGAGATTTCCGTTTTTGGAGTATGAATTTGTATGCCAGTTTAGCGAGATCCTTTTCAAAGAGAAATCTTTGTTGTGATCTGGAGCTTTCTATTTTTTCTTGAATTCTGATGAGACGCCGCTCCCCGACGAGCATTCTTCCTGAGCAAATGGAGAAGTCGGTTGGAAAGAATCGTGGTAGTCGTCTCTGTTTCCTAGCATCCTTGTCTGCATTGTTTTGGTTACTGTTATTTTACTTCCATTTTGTGGTCCTTGGAGGTCCGACTGTTGATGAGTCAGTACGACTCCAACCTGCACCAGTTCACAATGAGGGAGTATCAGTTCATAATGAGGTGAAAAGTTCCCATCGTGTAGCTGAAGAATACTCATTTATGCGGGCTTTGAGAACCATAGAGAACAAGAGCGATCCCTGCGGTGGAAGATATATTTATGTCCATGACCTGCCCCCACAGTTCAATGAGGACATGCTTAAGGAATGTAAGAGACTTAGCCTCTGGACCAATATGTGTAAATTCACTAGTAATGCTGGTCTCGGGCCTCCACTTGAGAATGTTGAAGGGGTATTCTCCAATACTGGATGGTATGCTACCAATCAATTTGCCGTTGATGTGATCTTCAGCAACCGAATGAAGCAGTATGAATGCCTGACCCGTGATTCTTCAATTGCTGCTGCTGTTTTTGTCCCCTTCTATGCTGGGTTGGAGATCTCCCGCTACCTCTGGGGCTACAATATATCAGTTAGGGATGCTGCATCGCTTGCTTTGGTAGACTGGCTTGTTAAGAGGCCTGAATGGAATGTTATGCAGGGGAAGGACCATTTTCTTGTTGCAGGAAGGATAACTTGGGACTTCAGGAGGCTAACCGATCTTGATTCTGATTGGGGTAACAAGCTTTTGTTTTTACCAGCTGCCAAGAACATGTCCATGCTGGTTGTTGAATCGAGCCCATGGAATGCCAATGATTTTGGTATCCCATACCCGACCTACTTCCATCCGGCCAAGGATTCTGAAGTTTTAATTTGGCAGGATCGCATGAGGAAGTTAGAGCGCCCATGGCTTTTTTCATTTGCAGGGGCCCCACGTCCAGACAACCCAAAATCAATTAGAGGGCAGATCATTGAGCAGTGCAAGAAGTCCAAAGTGGGCAAGCTATTGGAATGTGACTTTGGGGAGAGCAAGTGTCATTCACCAAGTAGTATAATGCAGATGTTCCAGAGTTCACTATTCTGCCTCCAACCTCAGGGTGACTCTTACACAAGACGTTCGGCTTTTGACTCTATGTTGGCAGGTTGTATACCTGTATTCTTTCATCCTGGTTCAGCATATACACAGTACACTTGGCATCTTCCAAAGAATTTTTCAAAGTACTCAGTTTTCATCCCGGAGGATGATATTCGTAAAAGGAATCATAGCATAGAAGAAAGACTTAGACAAATTTCTCCTGAGCAAGTGAAGATTATGAGAGAGGAAGTCATAAGCCTCATACCAAGGCTGATTTATGCAGATCCTCGTTCCAAACTGGAGACACTTAAAGATGCCTTTGATGTCGCTGTACAGGCAATTATTGACAAAGTAACAAAATTAAGGAGGGATATTGTTGAAGGTCGTACTGATGATAATTTTGTGGAGGAGAACAGTTGGAAGTATGATTTACTGGATGAAGGACAACGTGAGGTGGGACCACATGAATGGGACCCTTTCTTCTCAAAACCAAAAGACGAGTCAGGTAGTTCATCTGCAGAAGTTGCAAAAAATTCATGGAAGAATGAGCGAAGAGATCAATCGCGATAGAAAGATTCTTCAGTAAATGCAATCAAGCCAACATGTGCAGTCAGGTGCTTAGAATGAGCCTTCCAGTGGTGAGCCAAGGGGTGGATGGCAGGTATGAACTTAAAGTAACTACTGATTAAGTTCATCAAAATCAGTTGTACAACCTTGTTAAACCTCAAGTGTAGGCATAGGTAATAATATTATGCTTATAATATAATTTTTACAGGTCAGGTTTTTTCTAGTTTTGCGTTGTCAATTTTGGCGAATAATTTCTGGTGATATTATTATTATGCATGTACTTCTGTGATGTCTTCATATTATCAATAGCTATTCTTTATTCTTGTCCAGCAAAAGTGAATCCAAAGTACTAATGTTATAGTAGAATTTTCATTAGAAGCTTTATTTGTTTCTAATATCTGGATTTGGTTTAGCAGGCAATGATATGTTCCATCAACTGATAACTCCATCTATTTTGTTTATGCTTTATTTATTGCCATAATGTGTTTCTTCTTTTCATTATTCTAGAATTAAAGGATTTCTTTTCTCAATTACAGCAAATCTACTTGCAAAATTATCGTTTCCAACTCAATTTATATCACCTTTTTTTTAATCTGTCCACATTTCAGTTCTATAATTGTCTCTTAAAGCTAATTGATTCTGCGCCGGTCTTAATTTTTCAAAGTACTATCCTCACACTAAAGAAACTGCATCCTGCAACAAATTGGGGTGGTATGGTGTATTTGCCAATCTCTGTGAGCCAAAAAGAAATCAAGATTAAGTCAATCATAGAGGATATAGATATCTATAGGCTAATTGAATTGATTATCATTGATAGATTGGGATGGAAAGACAATGTTTATGTTGCTGAGCCCAAGTAGTGAGTGTAAGGAATTTGACTGTTAATTGATTGATTAGTCATTCACGGTGAGCTGTCTTGTAACTGCCCTATTCTTTTCTATTGATGCTTCTCTTGATAGAAAAAGGAGCAACAGAGTGAGGGTGGTGGTTTATAATTTGGAAGAGGTTTACTGTTGTACTCCTCAAGTTCCGGTGAAAGAGAAACAATTCCAAGGGAATATTTTTAGTAAAGATAAAGGTGTACTTCATTCCTTTGTGAGGGATGTCAATTAAATTATAAATGCATATACTGTTGCCAAGATGCTGGATTTGAGGCTTTGAAACTTATGTCATGTCCACAAGGTTGTAGGTTGAGAACTAGATTTCTCACTAGAACATCGTTACTTTGTTATGTTAGCAAACGAGTCATTTATTTGCTTCGATCATTGCCCATGACAGCAGAAGCTGCAAAAGGATATTTTTGGACTACATCAATCGCTTGGACGATATCCTTCTGAATCTTGAGGCAGAATATGGCTGTCCTGTATTCCCACTGAAGAATGGAAAATACCAAGTGCTATCATCCATTTAGCACAGGTTGCTGGTACCATTCTACTGATAACTCTCTTTGCTCTAGTTTTAGCAGCCTAATACAGGGAAAGCTACACACAGCCTCAAATCACGGTCTTCTTTTTGGTCTAAAATCAGGTTTAATTAAACAAACGGAATCGACTTGGGTGGAGCGGCACTGTCAAATGTCAATGGCAGACAAGAGACTTGGGACTCAAATTCCTTTCTTATCCCACTTTGATGAGCGTTTAGAAGTTAGAACCAGAGATCAGCCTACTGAAAGTCGGGCGAAGAGTGTACCCAGGGAGCTTAGAGAAGTTAGACCAGGCATCATATAATCCTCATAAGCCAGTTTCTACCAAAGTAAGTCGGCCAATATGCAAATGGGCCCAGTGCGTAGTCGGTTAGATCGTGCACTTGTATCCTTAGAGTGGGAGAATCACTTCCCAAATGCCATCCTAAAAGCTTGTGTAAGAGTCATTTTAGACCATATCCTCCTTTTGCTATCCACAGATGCCTTCTTAAGTTGAGGATGCCCTCTATTCCGTTTTGCAAATATGTGGATCCTTCATAAGTCTTTTAAGGGCCTTATAGGTGGAAGGAGGGTTCTTCTCAAAACAAAGGTTGGGCGGGGTTTAGATTTATGGGCATATTGAAGTTTGTGAGGAATAAACTAAAAGTTTGGAATAAAGAGGATTTTGGGAGAGTGGAGTCCAACATTCAGATTCTCATGTCTAAAATTGCAGAAATTGATTCTCTTGGGGAAAGGAGGAGCCTTAGCAGTCATGAGTTAGAAAGAAGGAAGGAGGCCAAATGTCAACTTCATGGGTGGTTAAGATTGAAAGACGTTAATTGGAGGTAGAAATCAAGAGTCCAATGGTTGAAGGAAGGTGATGGGAATACAAAGTTTTTCCACAAGTTTGCTAATGGAAGAAGGAAAAAGAATAAGATTTCTTGCATTTCTATAGATTGGGAGGATAAAGAGAGTATAACTAATGCTTTTGGATCTTACTATGCCAATCTTTATAAGTCTGAAGCCAAATTTAAGTTCAAGCTGAACTGGATGGAGGGTCCTAGGTTAGAGATCTCTAGGAAGGAGTGGCTTGAAAGGCCTTTCATAATGGAGGAGGTTAAAAAGGCAGTATGGGAGCTAAATTCGAAAAAGGCCTCGGGTCTTGATGGATTCACTATAACTTTTTTTCAGGAGTGTTGGGATACGATGAAGGAGGATCTATTTGAGGTGTTCAAGGAATTCCATAGATATGGGGTCATCAATAAAGTAACAAATGCGACATTCCTATCTCTCATTCCCAAGAAACAAGGGGCTAAGGGTATAAAGGATTTTCGCCTTATAAGTCTTACCACTAGCCTTTATAAGATAGTGGCCAGAGCGTTAGCTTCAAGGCTAAGGGAAGTGATAGATCCGATTGTTTCTCCTAATCAATGCGCTTTCATTCCTAGTATACAAATCCTAGATGATTGCTTCATTGCTAATGAATGTGTGGAGGAATACCGCAAGCAGGGAAGAGCCGGATTTGCAGTGAAGATTGACTTGGAAAAAGCCCATAATAGAGTTGAATGGTCTTTCCTTGATGAGGTCCCCAAATGGAAAGGCTTTGGGGAAGTATGGCGTAAGTGGATCCAGGGTTGTATGGGGAATGCGACCCTATCTTTTCTAATAAACGATGGTGTGAATGGTTATATTATTACCTCACGGGGCCTCAGACAAGGAGATCCTCTTTCCCCCCTCCTTTTTTCTCTTGTGAGTGATGTTTTGAGTCGGTTTTTTACAATGGCAATTGATAGGAGCAAAATTCAGGGTTTTGCGGTGGGAAAGGATAATGTGGAGGTCTCCCATTTGCAGTTTGCGGATGATACTATCCTTTTTCTAGGTGGTTCTTTGGATTATGTTAGATGAGCTAGGGACATCTTGAGGTGCTTTGAGATTGTATCTGGGTTGAAGATCAATCTAAATAAGAGTTCAATTATAGGCATCCATATGGAAGAGAACATTCTTGAAGAGGGTAGGAGCCTTGGAGGGTGTACATCCTTAGCATTTCCTCTAAAATACCTAGGCCTTCCCCTAGGAATTCGCCCCCTAAAAAAGCAATTTTGGGATCCGGTCCTAGAGAAAGTGGAGAAAAGATTAGTGGAGTGGAAAAAGAATTATTTATCTTTGGGGGGCCGAATCACTTTAATCAAATCAGCCCTAGCAAATCTTCTGGTGTACTATCTTTCCCCTTTAAAGCTCCTAGTCATGTAGTGAAAGGTTTGGAGAAAATTCAAAGGGATTTTTTGTGGAAGGTGGAGGTAGTGGGAAGAAGGACCACTTTGTAAGATGGGACATGGTGTATAAAGAAAAGGAAGAGGGTGGCTTGAGCCTAGGCAACATTAGAACTCGGAATATTGCTCTACTTGGGAGGTGGCTATGGAGATTCGTAGTCGAAAAGGAGGCGTTATGGTTAAAGGTGATAACCAGTAAGTTTGGGTTGCACAGGATGGGTCAAGAGAGTCAAAATGCCCTTTGAGTTTCTACTCTTAGTCCCTGGAAGGCAATATGGACTATTACATCTTTCTTCTTTCCTCTTGTTTCTACTAGATTGCAAAAAGGGGGATTCTCTTCGTTTTTGGCAGGATAAGTGGTAGGGTCAATCTTGTCTAGCAGTTTCCTTCCCTTCCTTATTCAAAATTTGCTCAAACAAGCATGCTTTTGTATGTGATGTCCTATCTTGGTCTAACTTGGGTTTAGAGTGGTCTCTTAATTTCAATAGGGATTTACATATGGGAGAACTTGAGGAGATGGGTAGATTGTTTGAATTGCTAAAAGATGTAGTGATTGCTCTTTCAATCCCCGTTGTGAAGTTTTGGCCCCTTGGATAAGTTACATTCCTTCACCGTTAAATCCTTTTTAGGCACCTTCTGTCCTCAAACCTTGCTCATCATTCCCCTTTTTCTCCCAAATCATTGTGGAAATCTCCTGCCCCTCTAAGGGTGTTGGCTTTTGTATGGTTGGTGGTTTTAAAAAAGGTTAATACTCTTGACAATCTTTAAAGAAAAAGGAAGTCTATAGCTCTCTCACCTCAGGTGTGTTCTTTATGCCTAAAGGATGGGGAGTCGGTTGATCATTTTTTCTCTCATAATGGCAGGAGTGAGTTGGGTAGTACTGGATGACGTTTGTCAATTAACTTATCAGTGGCGTTTTCCATCTCTCACTAAGTTTGGGCGGGAAATGTATAAGGCAGTCTTCTTTTCAATATTGTGGTCTGTGTGAAAGGCGAGGAATAAGAGGATTTTTTAGAATATCTATGTTTCTCCCCAGGTAGTGTTTGAGTAAGCAATTGTCCTAACCTCATCCTGGGTTAGTGTGCAAAAGGTAAGCCAAGGAATGTCGGCAACTGAAATTTCAATTCATTGGAGGGCTCTTACATTCAAGGCAGTGAAGTATGAGCATGGGAGTAGAGGAATGGGGTTTTTTTTGTAGGTGTATCTTTTTGGTTTCTCTAGTCCATTGTCTTATGGACTAATGTATGCTTTTACTACTTTTTCTGCTATTTTTAATAAAAAAATTTATTACTCATAAAAAAAAAAATCTTTTTTCTCTATCCCCTCTATCAAAAAACATATTTTCAATTATCTATGTTTTTGTAAGTCTTGTTTTATACACTACATCCATGTTTTTTAAGGTCATTCCTCTTACTCGCTTAGGCTCTTCAATATGCATACCCTCGTACCTTCTTACAAGTGCATCTCTGTAAGTTAGACCAAACAACTCCCTTAATTATAAGGTGGTGAGACTGAGACCCATCGTAGATTTAATAGTGTTGCAATATAAGAAATAGTATAAAGTACAAACTGAGGTGAAACATCATATTGTCATCTAATGTGACAAAGAGGAGCTCTATTGAGCCATACCCCAAAGTTACCGAAGGGGTGGCAAAGAGCCGAGCTACACTGCGATATAGTGGCCCTTATGAAGAAGCGGCCTGCTGTACTCATAATATAACTAGAGTAAAAAAAGCCCATCGACCATAAAACTCGGGCCTAGCCATGATTCAAACTGAGTTGGACGCAGCGGGTCAGGCTCACTCGTGTATGTCGTGAATAATCATCTTTCCTTTCTTGAAAGAGTATTGAATTCTCTAATGTAAAACAACAGTTTCATTTTATTTTATTTTTTTTCGTTGAGAAGTAATGGTTTGTTTCTTTTTTCCAGAAGTAAAAAAATTTCTCTCTTTCTTCAATTAAAAAGTAAAAAGGGTACTTAACATATTATATCACTGATTAATTGTTGTTTTTTGTTTTTCAAAAATATTTTCTTGCTTTTAAAAGCAACAAAAATACTCTCAAAAAGTAAAACCAAATGTAAGAATTTTACTATTCTCCAATTCTCTTCCCTTTGTGCCAACAGAAGATTATCTATGTGTGGCCATTGGCCAATTGCCATAATCAAAGCAGTAATTAGTAGAAAGACAATTTGAACTGTTTTTTTTTTATTTATGAAATGCCAACCTTGGTTACATTCATCAACACAAAACATAATTACATAATCGTCGGTGGACGGCGACGGTGAGAAGATACAGGAAGACTGAACATAGACAACAAGGAAGTTTAAGATCATATTCACCAAAGACAATTTGAACTCAATGTTGTAAACGTGGCATCAAGTAATTGATTGTTGGCTTGAGAGCCACCACATCATATTGGACTTGAAATCGGCTGGAGCCCCTTGCTGGAACATCTGTTGGTCCAACGGTGAAGGGAATGTACACGTTTGTGACTGATGCTAACGTGTACACCTTGCCCACCGTTGGACCAGCAGATATTCCAGCATAGGCTCTAGATGATATGGCCTCGTCAGATTGTCCTTCCGCTAATCCAGCTTGGTACATCCATGGATCTCCAACCTGCTAATTTTGCAGTGATGACATTGACAGCAGCTCCCCTCTATAGACAAGTCCTTGTTGCACAACTGCAATAACTTAAACAAAATTAAGGTACCCAATAAATTTGAAATTTTATCAAAAACACGATCTTATTCTTCCTATTACAAGTGTCATGATTAAGCCTCCAAACAAGGCCTTTTCATAATTTTTCATTTTGGCAGAATAATGAGTATTCTTGACGACCCATAATCGAACGGTCCTTATTGATGTTCACTGTTTGATTAGGCCACGTAGACAACATTTTAAAAAGAAAAAAAAATGAGAAATCAAAGCATGCAGCC
This sequence comes from Buxus sempervirens, assembly GCA_947561395.2. Taxonomy (NCBI): domain Eukaryota; kingdom Viridiplantae; phylum Streptophyta; class Magnoliopsida; order Buxales; family Buxaceae; genus Buxus; species Buxus sempervirens. The sequence continues at coordinate 30,147,981 of OX387192.1, forward strand.
GAGCACGAGCTACCTGTGGAAAGGAGGAGCCACGGAAGACAAACCAGAGCGTGCAAATAGGAAGGCATTTAAGACACTCCATTTACTTCCAGTGGGCAAGCAATCCACAGATTGCTACTACAAATTCTCTCGAGACCAAAGCTAAGAATAGTGAGAGAGAGACAAAGATTCTCAGAATTTGAATCCAAAAGGCTATTTATGTTTCAAGGCCTTGTAATGTAATAAATCCAACCATTATATCTCGTGAAAGCTTAGACACAAACACTTCAGCTCCTCCCTCCATCTTTCTCTCTCTGCGTCTCAACAAAGGATCCTCGTGAGGAAGAGCTCCTGAACATCACGAGTTTCCATCTTCACTCAGAAATGCCCCTCAAACCCAGTTCCAAATTCTCAAGAACTGCTTCAAATACCCCTCGGATCCTTCACAAAAACTTGAAACTTTTCGAGAAATTTCACTATCACTGTCTCTATTCATGGACCCCAAACTACTCGTTTTCTCCTTCACTTTTTGCTCTTACTTGGTTTCCCTCCATGCCCAGAATCTCCAAACCTATATAATCCAGCTACACCCACATGGGATGACCAACTCTGCCTTCAACACAAGGGTTGACTGGCATCTCTCCTTTCTTGAACAAGCCATTGCATCCGAAGACGACCCGTCTTCTCGCCTTCTCTACTCATACCACTCTGCCATGGAAGGCTTCGCGGCTCGGCTCTCAGAACCTGAGCTCGAGGCCCTGCGAAGCATGAGCAATGTCATCGGAGTAAGACCCGATCGGCGCCTTCATATACACACTACTTACTCTTACAATTTCTTGGGGCTGAGCCCCACAAGGGGAGCATGGTTGCAAACTGGATTCGGCCAAGGAACAATAATTGGAGTACTTGACACTGGAGTGTGGCCAGAGAGTGCAAGCTTTGATGATCACTCAATGCCTCCGGTGCCCAAGAGATGGAGAGGGATTTGCCAGGAGGGGCAGAACTTCAGTTCCTCCAATTGTAACCGTAAGCTTATCGGTGCTCGATTCTATGCCAGTGGTCACCGTGTAGCTTCAACCTCCATGAAGACAAATGCTTCTGTGGAATATGTATCCCCGCGCGATTCTGAGGGCCATGGAACCCACACTTCATCAACAGCAGCTGGAGCTGCAGTGCCCATGGCAAATGTGCTGGGAATTGGCACTGGAGAGGCTCGAGGAATGGCTCCTGGAGCTTACATTGCCATCTACAAAGTTTGCTGGTCCAATGGCTGCTACAGCTCTGATATTCTAGCTGCAATGGATGATGCTATTATAGATGGAGTGGATGTCCTCTCCCTCTCTCTCGGTGGCTTCCCAATTCCTCTTTTTGAGGACAGCATTGCCATAGGCAGTTTCAGAGCTATGGAGAGGGGAATTTCAGTGATCTGTGCAGCAGGCAATAATGGTCCAATCCAGAGCTCTGTTGCCAATGAAGCTCCCTGGATTACTACTGTCGGCGCTAGCACACTTGACCGGAGATTTCCAGCTGTTGTACGCACCGGCAGCGGTCAAATCCTTTATGGAGAATCCATGTACCCAGGAAACCAATTCCAAAATTCTGGGAAAGAGTTTGAGCTGGTGTATGTAGCTGGAGGGAGAAGGGAGAGCCAGTTTTGCTACAAGGGATCTCTTCCAAGAGCCAAAGTTCAAGGAAAAATGGTGGTTTGCGACCGGGGTATCAACGGAAGATCGGAGAAAGGTGAAGTTGTTAAGGAATCCGGTGGTGCTGCAATGATTCTGGCGAACACAGAGATCAATCAGGAGGAAAATTCTGTCGATGTCCATGTCCTGCCTGCAACAGTAATTGGCTATGCAGAATCTTTACGTTTAAAGAGTTATATCAACTCATCAAGGAGAGCCAGAGCCAGGATTGAATTTGGAGGAACAGTAATAGGGAAATCTATAGCACCTGCAGTTGCTCAGTTTTCTTCAAGAGGGCCAAGTTTAACCAACCCCTCCATCCTCAAACCTGACATTATTGCTCCTGGGGTCAATATCATTGCTGCATGGCCTCAAAACTTGGGTCCCACAGGCCTTCCAGAAGATTCTAGAAGAGTGAATTTTACTGTCCTGTCAGGTACTTCCATGGCTTGCCCCCACGTCAGTGGAATTGTTGCTATGGTACGCTCTGCTCACCCAGTGTGGAGCCCTGCAGCAGTTAAATCTGCAATCATGACCACTGCTGATGTCCTGGACCATATGGGAAAGCCTATTATGGATGGACAGAAACCTGCTGAAGTCTTTGCAATGGGAGCTGGACATGTTAACCCAGAAAGAGCAATCGATCCAGGGCTGGTATATGATATTAGGCCACATGAGTATCTGATTCATCTCTGCACTCTTGGATACACAAGGTCAGAAATTTTCACCATCACCCACAAGAATGTGAGTTGCCATGAAATCATTGAGCAGAACAGAGGTTTCAGCCTTAATTATCCTTCCACCTCTGTAATATTCAGACCTGGAAAGACGAGAAAGATGATCATAAGGAGACTAACAAATGTGGGATTCCCCAACTCCACATACTCAGTGAAGGTAATGGCACCTGAAGGAGTCAAAGTAAGAGTAAGACCTCAACACCTAACATTCAGTCATGCATACCAAAGTTTGATTTACAGAGCTTGGTTCACATCCCGGAGGGAAATAGCCAGGAGCAAGGTGACCTTTTCTCAAGGACACATCACATGGGTGCATGCTCACCATACTCAATACAGAACCCGAAGCCCAATTTCAGTGACTTGGACAGACAACTAGCACTCTACCTAAATTTTATCTACTTGATGACTATTATGTAGGAGTGGTAATATTTCCCAATTTCATTGACTTAGACAGACAACTAGCACTTGACCTCAATTTTATTTACTTGATGACTATTATGTAGGAGTGGTAACGTTCAGAGATGTCAAGGGATGCTGTCTTTTTTTCTTTTTTTTGGCATTGAATTCTAATGGTAGGAAAATGTGGTAGCATTGGAAATATGAAAGCTAGGCTTCTTTATCATCTGAAAAAGGAGGAGGCATTCATGCAGTTTAAATTTTCTGGAGATTTCTTTCTTTATTCAATATACCAGGTTTATTGAATGGCTTGTCTTCCTTCTATTATGACTCCACATATGCCTGCATAAATGCACATATCAGAAGAATGTCAACTCACCCTGACAAATTCGCACCATTGTCCATTTAATGCAAAGGTCAAATACATTTACAACAAAACAAAGAAAATCAGTTGGTTGGGGAGTACAAGTGCCAACAAGCCAGAAGAGTAATTCATGCAATGATTTTGGGCATTAATATTGTCATGCAGACATTCTTAAAACATCTTTAATATAGATTCCATTGTGATCTTGAGGACATATTTGCATCCACAACCAAAAGCTTATGCAACAGAATAGCCTTGGAACAAAGTTCTTCGATCAAGTATATCTCTTTCAAAGTCAATCATGTGCAATTTCCAACCAATATCTAGCTTGTCATGGGAACAGATGGAGCTGAAAGAGAGGAAAGTAAGGAAATATGATAGATCCAAACATTTAAGGGTAACAAATTAAATATCGCAATATAGCGAAGGCTATCAAAATGAGTAAGAGATAAGTATTTGCATTGTAGCTCTGATCACAAAAAAGCCTCTCAAGATTCGAACAAATTAAAATACAGAAACCTACAAAGTGACACCTCAAGGAGGATGAAGAGATGATATGGGATGCATAATGCCTCATTTCTTGATAAATTGCAAGCCATTCTCATTTGCATACCGCTCCATGAATCTCATGAACCTGTCCCAATCACGTGAGCTCCTCATTATATACTTTGCTTCAATTCTTGCAGGCTTTCCATTTACAAATTTTGCATTAACATCAACTGATTGAAGTACCCCTTCTTCATCAATCATGTAAAAGCCTGTGATATCACCAAATAGACCAGTTGAGTCAAAGACAGAGGGCTGTTCAAATGTGAATGTTGCCACACCATTTGTACCATCTTTAGATTTGGTTAGTTTCACATCAGGTACTGTCAGTTCATCGGTTCCTTGGATGAACTGAATTGTTGGCTTGACCATCATTGTTACTACTCCACTCTTCTGAGAATTTCCTCTTAATGGGGCTGACAATGAACGAGGTAGCTGCAAGGATTGTCCATTGAATGAAGAACATGAAGTTCGACAAACAGCACAAGATACATATACCAAACCTGCACAACAGAATTCAAGCAGTTTGGCATTGAGTGCTCTGCTCCAATTCAGGATACATATTTTCAACAACTATCCAGGGGGCAAAAGATGTAGGTGGAAAAAGAAAGGAAATAATGGTTAACAGACCTTCCACCAAGTAAAACCATTGAATTGTGTTACATATTAATATTTTATCAAATATATCGATTGCTATAGAAATAACTATGATGACAAATCAATAATTTTGATATATTTATATAAGGACCAAGCCACCTGAATCACCAACAAAACAAAAAATAAGAGTGGAGTCTTCAAATCTAAAAGCCTAATGGGTTTTATATAAGCGGGAAAGTCAACATCTTCTGCAGATTGTACACACAGAATAAAAACATTGCCATGGATAGATTGACTAAATTCAAGTCTTGCCTGCCATAAAATGATCATAATCCCCCAAGTTTATAATCATATAGAATTAAGGTTCCCCTAAATTACCAACAAACACAAAATTCTTGAATACAAACATAATCTAATTATATACTCCAGAGATGTTGAGAAAAGAAAGTTCAAGAGGAGAAACAAAACTGCTGAACATTTTCATGATCCAAATACCAGGATACCATGATAAACTCAAACTAAAAGAAACATATACAGTCACTCCCTCATCCTTTATACGAAACCAAGTTCAAGAAACAGCTGAAGCACTCTCAAAATAGGCTGAAAACTACACACAAACAAAATTCTATGTGTAGTAAAAGTCTATTGACTATAAAATTCTGTTAGCAAAGCTTCAGACACGGCCTGAACAAAGCAGCAACATGTTCCAAGAGGACGAAACACATTGAAAAAAGCTTAAATTTTCATACGCTACTTAGACTTTCGAAAACCCTAAAATTTTATACCCACATTTCGTTAAAAGAGGACGAAACGAATTCATCAACTGAAAATTAAACTGAGGATTCTTTTACCGCTATCAATACTCAGATTTTCGTGTAAAACTGAAAAAAAAATCAGCAAAACAAGAACAATTGTTTGGTTGTCGGAACGAAGATAACAATGGGACCTGAAAGACACCGCAGTTTCTGTGAGGAATGAGAGACCGGATAGGAGGAAAACGCTAGAGACCGAAGCGTCGCCATGAGAGCTCTGTGAATTGTGGAGGAAGAGCAACGGAGAGCGCGCGAGTTGATATGGTGTGGTGTGTACTAAGTACAACCATTCGCTGAAGCAAAGCAATAGATCACCATATATTTTTTTATTTAATTTAATTTCTTTCTTGGGTTTTTTTGCAATTGTTCCCCGTGTTTTGCGTATTCGCATCAACGTCCCTACTTTTTATAGATCTTTAAAATTTGTACCCTTGACATGATCTCCTTTTTTTTTTTTGGTAGTCACCCTTGACATGATCTCGGTCGAATGTTGCTTAGATGAGTAAATTGGGGATGAAATTGTCTGCCGCAGTGTTCCTGCAGCAGACCGTGCACAGATGCTGTCATGTGTAGCATCCCACGGATGCTATGAAAATCAAATAAAAAAAAAAAGCGAAATGCCATTTGAAATGAAATTCCACTTTTTTAATGTAAAAAATACAACATCCGTGGGATGCCATTTGAAATGACATTGTAGCATCCCACGATGCTGCTTGGTTAACCGTAGGATCACTGTGGCAGACAATATCATCCCAATAAATTGGGATGGGTGTGTAGAAAAACAACAAAAAATTAATGAAATCAAATGCTTTATCTAAATTTGTTGGGGTTGGCATCATAAACTTTGGCTCTGTGAAATTTTCTTGATAAACCTTACTTATTCATGTGTAATTTTTATGTAATGCCACGCATGCTTTATCTAACTTGTTGCAATTGCATAATAAATCTTAAGCTTCGTATGGGCTTTTATTCAACTAGGCAGTTTGTTGTCTTTTTGGCCCAAGGATTTGCGAGAACAAAGGTGACTGTTTGTGCAGCCTGTACTCAGCAGCCGACTCAGAAAAACATTTTGTGGAAATGATCTCATGGAAAACCATTTCCCATGCTTGTATGGACCTAATTTTCATCTTTTCCATCATTCCATGCAAATATGACCGATCAGGCACGAATTCTTGGAGTTAGCCCATTACTAATAGAAAATCTGTCTTGCATGCCTTGTATTGGCCTGTTTTTCCTCATATTTGAACAGATATTAGCTTTTTGATAGAACGAGATGGAGAAACAAGATTCATGACGTCAATCCCACTTTGGTGAGAATTGACTTATGTTGATAAACGTATCCAAAAAAGAAAAAAGGACTTGTGTTGATGAAGAACATTTTTCCTCAATTTAGATTTGAATAGACATGCTTTAGACTCCCCAGAAGGCTTATCTACGTCTAAACCTTCATGAATATAACTTCATATGGGAAATCCATCTTGCAGCTGAAAATTCATAATTTTAGTTCTAATTCCTCTTTTTCATACACCATAACAATTAGCTCCCCTTGTTCATGCATAATAGATTAAATGCATAAAATTCATAATTTCACTGGTTCATCAACCGGTTCTTGCCAATTGATGATGATGTCTCAAACTAAAGAGAATTTCCAACCATCAAGCCTTGGGTGAAAAATGCCAGTAGCAAGAAAAGTCTTTACCTTACCACCACTCATAGATAAAACTTATTTCAGAATCATGTCAGTCCAAGTACATAAACCAGAACTCCGTATTACAAGTCTAAAACCACTTCTCATTAAGAAATTCAGATCAAAATCACATTAACTAGGAAAAAAAAAGGAATAAACTAGAATTTCAGACTAATACCAGCTCATAACCACCAAAAAATAAGGGGCAAAACATGGTACAAGTCATTCAAGTACCAGGAACATGTTTAACAAACAAGTGCAGTAAACACCTCATTTAAAGCAAACAAGAGTGAAGCAAAATAACCTGTTACTGCTTTTTCTCCTACCACATGGAACAGAATGAGTTGTTGGTTGTTGCAAGAGATTTTGCTGAGTACAAAAGCTGTTGAATAGCTGTTTCAGTAGCTCATTGTAAGAGAAGAGTAAAATAGAATAGAAGATAACAGTTACACAAACCTGCATATGGATGGCAAATTTGTGGCCCATTTGTCCAAGGAATGCATACAATTTCCTTCTCCTTCAGCCGAGGAATTTATCCTTTGAGAGTGTAAAATTCCAGCATTTCTTCTTCCACAGGATGAGTCTTGCCGACTATGACAAGGCAATGCAAAGGTGGTCCAAAATCAACAATACTTAATTGTTTCATTGAACCCACAATGACCATCTGATCTTCATTTCCCAGTCGTGCAAAACCAACACAAGTCGTATTTTCACCATATGCTACATAAAATATTAACAAAAAGATTAATGAATGCAAGGATTGCTTTTCATCATTTTGAATTTCCAAATAGTAAAGACGAAAATAGTGCATTTAATCTGCACCATAGGATGCTGCAGAGGTGCACATATTGGATGATTCTCAAAGGAGAGAGAAAGAGAGAGAAAGGAAAGTTGTATATAAAGTCGATTGAGTGAAATTTGGATAACATACAGTTTGAATAAGAGGTATCTCTTTTGAGAGGATGGAATGACAGAATAAGATCCATGGTACAATAAAAAACCAAATTCAAGCAAATAAGGAACACATGACATGTAAAGATCGGAGACTAATAAAATGCTTTTATATGAATATCACATTCAATAGGATGGAATTGTAGAATAAGGATTCGTGGTGCAATAAAATTAAAAAGAAATCAAGGACATGAGAGAAATGCATGATAATTAAGATTAGAGACTGAAAACATTAGAATGGATTCAGAAAGAATGCAGGTCTGAGTGCTTCGGGAATCTTAATTTAGGGCGAACACTTCATTCCTCTGCCATGAAAAAAGGACAAGATTAAATATCCATCTCTTTATAGCTTTTACTACTTCCTTTATTTTGTTGGTCTTCATTTGACAGTTTAGTTTGGACTATTATGGACCTCTGCAACAATTTCTGCTCATTATACTCGCAGTAGCTAAATTATTGTCTGAGTACTCCATTTTCAATACCCATTCTTGAGTTTTCCGTCATCTTTTATGAAAACAGTCTCATTCAGAACCATAAAAAAACTATTAGAAAAAGGAAAAAAATAAAAACAAAACAAAACAAAGGAAGGTAGAAGCAGCCCTTGCTAAGTCTATATTAATGGGCAGTCTAGCACACATACCAGGTACCATTTAAGAGGTACAAAACAAAATTCAAGATGATCATGAATTATCCAGGACTTACTGCTGTGTCCATTGGCAGTTAAAACATAAAGAGGGGGAAGACAAATAATCACAAAGTAATCGGCAACAACGTTTTTAGATCACATAATTGCCATCAACTAGTTAAGCAACTTTCATGGTAAAATTGCCACTTGAATATAAAGAGGGGGAAGACAAATAATCACAAAGTAGACAATGATTCTGGAAACTGCATCGAAAAAGGCTCAAGAGTAGCTCAGATGGCCTAACTTATATATCAAAGGAAAGTCTAACAAAATAAAACCCAGAGTGAAACTTCAAAATTTTAGATCACATGAAAATTTTGAAATTTCAGAAACATATTTTTTTTTATTCAAAAATGAGAAGCATAGACAATGAATTCTGATAATATTTAATCAGAAGAAAGTGTTAACTAACAACACAACTAGATTGCAAGATAGTGAAGCAAAACTGCCAAAAATAATTCATATCTGTAACCATCAAGGATTCTTGATTCTCTCCAATGGCAGAACTCAACCATATTAATCTGAAAGCGGACGCCACCTCCCAGCCCCTGATTCGCATCTCTATTGTGTTTCATATCTTAGCATGCTTTAACACAATTTCCCAATTCTGAGGCTTTCTTAGATGCAGTTTCAACTACTCTCACTTCTCTGATTTTGTCTAACTTTTTTGCCTCTTAAGTCTTACATGCATATGCCAGTTGCTGAGTGGCTCCTCTCCATGACAAGAGTAAAGCAAGTCTGCCATGACCGATTAGACCCTTCCAACTTGGAAAAACAACATGACTTCATTTCACCAGATTTGACAATGGAAAACTCCAAGTGCCTTGACTCAAGTATGGAAACTACAGATCATTGATTATGTTAAAGCAGAATGGCATAAAAATGTCTTGAAATTTCTATTGTATATTATGAACTTATATTCAAAAGCTCATTTAATATAGCCATCATGAAGGCCATCTGATCTTCCTTCTGATTACATATGAACATCCACATAGCACAGGCTGGAGACTTGCAGCCCCTGTTAACCAGAGCTCTGCAAGAGCCATTTACCGTGTGAAGTATGATATGATCAGATGGTTATGACCAACTACTCTATAGGCCTTTTCCCTGTGAATGACTGAATCCTCTTTCTGATCGTTGAGGAGTCATCTGGTTATATTAGTCAAATAACTTCATTTTATGGTAGGAAATTTCCTATCTGCAATCCATTAGCAACTGGTCTTCAAGTTTTTCTTGCACAACGCGTACTAGTGGTCCAATAACCCAGTGGTGGACAAGTTCTGCATTTTCAGGAGCATCATTATTCAAAGAAATATTCCATCACCATTTTATACCTCTGTCTATTAAAAAGCAGTTTCATGACAATTTAGCTCAAGAAAAAGGAATACCCATGAGAAGAATACTTGGAGCTATGTTACAAGTGAACAAGATGAAAAGAGAAAGCATACTTTATGCATGCGTAGAACATGAAGGAATTAGATGGTAAAAACTTGGGAATCATACCAGAGTCACCATGCACTTTTTCTACCTCCAAGAGCTGTTCGATGGCAGTGTTAATTGTCATATATCTTGATGGTTCATATTCCTTCTTTCCTCTGGAAATATTCGAGATAGAAGCAAGCAAGGAAATAAATCATTATAAGCAATTTCGCAAAACAGTAGAAGCAACATTGAAACTAGTGGAAAAACAATGTCATATAGGAATCAGGAATCATTAAACCATTTCAAGTTCCCAGCTCCTACCTGCACAAGGACTCGAGTGAGGGTTCCTTCACACGTATATCTGCAATTTTTTATTTCTTTAGCATGATTTTGAGAAAAGGAGTACCATCATTATCACAAGCTGTTTGTAGAATTTTCAAAATGAACCTCCAAGAATTTATGGCAAACCATTTGTATCCATGAAGGAATACACTTTTTTGTCCTTCATATTATAGCAGACATGCGACATTTATGGAATGACGCCACTAATGAGGGTGATTTCTTTGCAGGAACGGGAAACACGTAAAAACTGTGTTTATACTTCAGTCATGGATAAGGCATTCGATGCTTTTATGAAACTTGGAATTTTGCTTAACAATAGTACCTTAAACTGGATAGATGAGAACTTCACCTAACAAGCAGAGGGTGTGCAATCCAAGAGCACGATTTCTCTGAATCTTCTCATAGAAACTGTCTGGTCTCCATGTGTCAGTAAAGAATGGAATAGAGACTGTCTCCCCATATCGGTACAGTTGCAGACCACAAACTCCAACTGCATTCATGACTGATGCATTGTGTACAATCTTAACTTCCACACCCAATTTCTTTGCCCGCACAACAAGATCAGTATGTGTTGTAGCTCTGCATCCGATTTCCCAATATTTAGAAGTAAAAAACCAAGAAAGAGCACTAACTATAAAATAAAACCAATAAGAAACAGAACTTGTGGAAAAGAGATCTCCAATGAAAATGTCAATACACAAATGCAAATTCTACTTCATGGTTACCATGGTTTATTCAGCACCGATAAAGATTTTTCCCTTAAAAATGCCACCTTCAATGATCTAATAAATAAACACTTGAGCCATCCATTACTAAGATTATAAGGTTCCATGTCAATTTTCGAGAACAAAAATAGGGAAATCAAGCCCATAAACTAATGGGTCGTGGGTAAAATTAAATTTTAACAAATGAAATCATTCATTCTATGAATATTCACATGGTTTATTTAGAAATTGCTGCTGGAAATTCCAAAAGGGTTAATACTATTGAACCATTTAAAGCAAAGTAACATTGAGACCTAACGTCATTGAACTAATCACATTGTTCGCTGAAATCCAGAATCGCTAACAGAAAACCAAATAAAATTCTAAATTACCGATAGTTCTATGCAAGTCAAAACTTCAATCACATAGTTAGAGAAGAAGACGCACCCAAAAGGATCCCCAACAACCAGAAAAGCGACATCGGAGTCACGAGCATCGGCCAACATATCATCTGCACGCTCCTCTACCATTTCTCTGTCTGCAAGTGTAATCGACCTCCCATACAGTTGTTCCTGCAAGAAGCAAAGCCATACCGCATTGGCTAAATCTCCAAATACAGGTAAGAAAGAACAGTAATGGAGAAAAGAGCCTGGAATAGCTACCAAAGCAGAAAGACCATCCGAAGAGAGGCCAAAAGAGAGAAGAGAAGTGTAGGCCTCGATGTACACCTTGTCGCATTTCTTCACCGCTTCCAGTCCTCTTAACGTGATATCTCTTTCATCCCCCAATCCTAGACCGATGACATACAACATTTCTTCTCTGATATCACTCGTTAATCTTAATAAGCTCACTGTAAGATCTCAGAAGCAGAAAATCATCACCTATTCAAATCTCCGAAGTAAGAAAACCTAATTTCTCCGATACGAAAACCCTAACGCTGCTAAACCCTTCTTTTTCTCGGCCGTTTGTGCTTCGCAAAACCCAGTTAGAAGAATTTTGAATTAATAATGCCCGTATTACTTGATTGAATTGGGTGCGGACCCCACATATCCAAAGACGTGCGGTCGTCTTAGTGTCTCTCGCATCACTTGGCTCATCTCAGGCCGCAGAGAAGGACGAAACCAGAGCAGGAAAAAGGAAGCGAAAGAAGAGAAAGATGTGGTTGGCACCACCGGCGCTTCCTCCTCGCCTTAATTCTCCATTTCTGTCAATTCCTCTCAAGGTTTCCTCCTCCTCTTCATCTTTCACATTCAAAAATTCAACAAGACATCGCTCGCCTACTTCATTTCCGTGTATAAGGGCCATTGATCTTGATCAAAACACGGTAATCTCGATTCAATTTTCCATTATATTTTTCTGTGATTTTTTAGAGTTCTTATCTAAATTCGATTAAGGAAAACTTGAAATTCTTCTTCAGATAGTAGCGATATCAGTGGGAGTAGTTAGTGTTGCAGTCGGGATAGGCGTTCCAGTGTTCTATGAATCTCAAATCGACAACGCCGTAAGTGATTCCATGAATTTTTTTTCTTTTTTTTTTTTTTGGTGATAATTTCTGTGATTAATTTTCCTGAAACTTTGGTCCATGTCCCGCGGCAGGCGAAGCGAGCGAACACACAGCCTTGCTTCCCCTGTAATGGATCCGGAGCTCGTGAGTTCGTGTATTTGTTTAGTTAAATTAATTTTATCGATCTAGAAATTAGGAATGCAGAGAGATTCAAAAATTTTTTGGTACAGAGAGATGCAGATTTTGCATGGGAACCGGAAATGTGACGGTAGAGCTTGGTGGGAGTGAAAAAGAAGTTTCACGGTGCATCAACTGCGACGGCGCTGGCTCCTTGACGTGCACCACTTGTCAGGGCTCCGGAATTCAACCCAGATACCTGGATCGCAGGTGCGTAGCTGAAGTATGAGCAAGAGAGAGATAGAGGTAGAGTAGTTGCTAATGATCATGGGTTCTTCTGGTTTTGTTGTTGAACAGGGAATTCAAAGACGATGACTGAAGAAGAAGCCTTACAGAACGAACCATAAGGGCGGCTGCCTGATTGTAATAGTAGTCGAAAAATTAACGGAAAGAGGATTCAATGATGAGCAGAAGCAAACACATTTTGTAAGGGCGGGTGTTTGGAATGTATGTATGATTCAAGAGCTTCAACATTTCTTGATTTCTTCTTAATTCAACTCCATTCTTAATGGCGTGTTAGAAACAGCTTTCTTTCAAATTGGGATTTGGGATTCCTCTCGTTAGGTCATTATAATGTTTCTTGTGTGGATGACTCAGCTGACATTACTCTCTAATCTTTCTGGGTTGTATGATCACTCCACTGAATCTTGCTCTAATGAGTTAAGTGTTAGGGCTTCTTTTTTTTTTCTTCTCTTTTTCCTTTACCAGATGTTAGAAGGTTTGCCATTGCCCAAACTCTTTTAGCAAGAGGGCGTCATTGAACAGCTTCAGCTCTTTGATATTAAGACCTCTTCCCTTTCTCTGAGAGTCTGAGGCCTTGCTCATAAAAATGTAATTTCTGAAGAATATATTTGAAAGGTGTTTTAAAGATTGTTTTATATTACAAGGGCAAACTTACCATTTATGAAAATTTCTGTTAAGCTAAAACAATTGAAAACTTGTAATATTTTAAAGCTCTATAAGAATTAATCGTCCTTCACCAAAATATCACACCTGACATTTCTGTTAAGGAATATATTAAATATATAAAGTTCACCCCTTACTATTAGCTTAAGCTTTTAGTAGGAACGGTGTTCAACATGGTATCAAAGCCTTAGGCAAACGTCAGGTCCTGGGTTCAAACCTTCACTCCACCCGTTGAGAAAAAAAAAATATTCCACGTGCAGGGCCTCCCTAAAATGGGTCCCCTAAAAAAAAAAAAGGGTTTGAGTCCGGCTCACACGTGAGGGGGAGTGTTAAGGAATATATAAAGTTTACCCCTTACTATTAGCTTAAGCTTTTAGTAGGAACGGTGTTCAACAATTTCTTAATTCCCGTGGAAGTCATTAGGGGAATGAGCCCAATCCAAATGAATGCCGAACGAGGCCTAAGTGTGTTTAAGGGGGAGAGTTGTTAGAATAGACTATTATTCCTTTGAATTTGTTGTCAATTTCAACCTCACGGAGGGCATACGATTATTGTAAATTGGGAAGTGGAACTGTCACATGCCAAGCAAATTGGCAACATCCGGTGGCATATCAAGGTTATCTTGATGCTACAGAGAATGCTATGGGCAACGCATAGAAATTGCATCCACTTAAATTTGTGCACCAGTCATTGTTATTGATGCATTATTCAAAACTCAACTCTCCTTTCATTGAAATAATATTTTAATGTGAATGCACTAATCACAGCACACGTGATTGCTTATTAATTGCTACTCATCAGAGTGATTTGCTACCGATGATGTCACCTGAATTGCTATACTGCATTGCTTATTGATGTGATGGTAATTAAGATGCTGCCACATGAAACATCTCCTCGGACTTTTTTATGGCTGTAAATGTTTCATGTGAGGCCCACTTGAAAAGATACTAACAAGTGGCTGTGAGATGCAGACACAACAATAAGCAATGTAGTATGGCCTTGCAGGAGATTTCAAGCCGATTTGCTATTGCAAACATAACCACATTCCTAGAAATTTTTTTATTATGATAGAGAATTTTTTTAGAAAAACCTTTTTATATTTTCAAATGGAAAACGACAAACCATTTCAAACCGTTAAGAGATTTTTTTTAAAACAAACACCTTAAAATTGTCAGTAATTATATAAATGTAACTTTTGTAATGAAAAGTTGATCTATATCTATATTTATACTATATATAATGATAATATACCCCTCAGAAACCCATGCTACCAACTATGTACAACTTCCCCAAAAACCCTTGCTGTGGATTGTTAAGGCATAATTAATATAAAGTTAAAATAGTTAAAACTCTACCTATCTATATCTATATCTATCTATAAATATGTAATGGGATATGCTTTTTGGAAAGCGTATCAAACAAAATGTGCATCTTTCCAAAATAGTCCTTACACACAAAGATTTATTAATCAAGGTACAATCATCAATACTTACAAACAATTTTAATTCCTTGAAAATCTGCCAATTGTAAATTTGTTCTCTCCCTCCACGTGCACCCGGGCAGTGAACGGTAACGTGTTATCAACTTATCATTTTCGGAGGACGAAGAACTAGGAGATTGAATATGAATTATTTTTGTTCATCATTTTTTTTGAACGCATTCTACTTTCTATATTGGACTGACACATTTTGACGCAAACGTAACTTTCACCGATCAGAATCAGTCAATCTCTGTCTCTCCGTTCATGCGTCTTTGGTCGAATCCAATTAAGAACCCTAGCTTCAAGATCATCTACACGGCGACTGTGTTTGGACTCAACCGATGGCATCCTATCAAATTCTCAAACGGATGTTTTGTTTGTGCTAGATTCTCACCCAAGTACTACGGTGTTGATTCGAGTCGGAGAATTTCACCGATGATGAAGACGATGGCAGCGACAGGAAAAGCAACGGTAGCAGCGGTGGACGCAGAAGGCACCGCGAGGAGGTGCTGGAGTAAATTCCAGAAGGAAACTGTGTTTGCTATGTACACGCCGTTTGTCATTTGCTTGGCTTCCGGAAATCTGGAGTTGGAGACCTTCCGCCATTACATCGGCCAAGATGTTCATTTCCTTAGGGCTTTTGCCCATGCGTGAGTGTTTCTTGTTTTCGGCGTTCCCGTCCTTTTTTGGTTGTTGCTCGTTTTGTTTACTGAGCCTAGTTAGGATTTCATTTGCCGACATCGCGCGGTTTCTTTGTGTTTGAAGTTATCCTTGGGGCATTTTAGGTATGAAATGGCTGCAGAATTTGCAGATGATGACGATGCGAAGTTTGGGATTAATGATTTGAGGAATGCTGTAATGGAGGAGCTGAAAATGCACAATTCGTTTGTGCGAGTAAGCTTTTGTACATCATTTATCTTTTCATCTAACACCCGTCTCTCTCTCTGACTTCTTTGTATAATTTTAGCCTTTTTTCCCTTTTATTTCAAAATTTATAGATAAAATTCAACGACAGTTACGTTTGGGAGAGATTTTTAAGACGACTTGAAACACTCTCCAACGGGGATATTTATTCAAAATCACATGTATCTGGTCAAAATTCTTCTTACTTGATGCGTACTATTGGGATGCGTACTATTGGCACCATCGGTATATGGGCAATGAATTAATAAAATGGTTGATAACGGAGGGGAAAAGTCTATTGACGTTGTGTATAAGTTTGCGAATTTTCTCTAATCTTATTAAAGAAATAGCATTTTACTTTACTCCAAAAGAAATTCAAGATTTTGTACTAGGGCATGATTAATTAAAAAATTGAACATATTTGTGCCTTTACTATAATTAGAGAACTGTATGATTCCTGGCTTGCTACTATTATGCATGGTTAGTAGGCAACGGGTTTGAGGATTGGTGCTCTTTGAAGCCATTGCAGAATGTAGTTGAACATCTGAGGGTTGAATCTATTGAAGTCGTTCTTATTGTGGACTGATTCTCTTGATGAGTTATTATGATTAATAACTTGATTTTTGGAGGTTGGCTAGTTCCCACCAGCTGTTGCATAAGCCTGAAGGGGGACTCCATTAATTATATCCTGAATCTGTACATAGCATTCCAAAGGCTATGGAATTTCTCATCAATGGATTTTGGTTTTCTTGGTCAATGCTCTCAGAGTTTGAGGTGTTATTCTAAGCCATTTCAAAGAATGCTCATTTGTTGCCATTAAAATTGTGTTAGTCCTGACAGAGTTAAATGATATATCCCATTCAATGTTTGAAATGATGGCATCCTCATCTTTATAAGCAGACATCTCACCCACCTATCTAGACTTCAGGAAAAGGAGAGTGTGGAAAGCTTTGATTTGTAGCTTTAACGTTCCCTAAGTGATGTTCTCATTTTTTTGGGGGGCCAAAACAATGAGTGGTATATAGCTTGTAGATAGCACTTGTTCAAGTCTCATCAATACCATGGGATAAAGTTAGAGAAAATCTAAGCTGAATTCTTGGAAACACATTTTATATTTGGTTCCTTTGTCTCACTATTGTATTAATCAAGCTTGTGATTGTTGGTCTAGCATCTTTTTTCAATGATAAGATCAGTAGTGTGGGGATTCCAAATTCCAATTCTTCCCTAGGTCCCCACACATGTTTAGCCTCTCCTTGAACAAACCATGGCCATTAATAATCATTGAAGACAATGATATTACTGTTTCTGTGAGAAAAAAAATTATATTATAAAGCTTCAAATTTTTTACCTGCACAATGCACTGGTCACAATGAACCATACGGGGACTGGAATGTATGGACTGGTACAATGAGTTTGAAACACATCCTATTTTAAACTTTGAAAATGTTGACATGTACATGATTGTATTGAATTGGACTGGGTTGAAGTTGGACTAGTGCTTTATACGACAGGCAATCCAAAACATTTTTACAGACTTTGTGGACTGGCTCCTTTATACTGAACTGATCCCTTGTATAGATTTACCACTACCAGTCCAAGATTTGAACCTGTGTTTTCAGGGATGACAGAGGCTATATCATCTGCACTTTCTTGGGTCTGGGTCCTATTTTGGGAAATAAAATTCAGTCACACACGCGCGCGCGCACACACATGTATGTATGTATGTATATATGCAAATTTTTTTTTGTATATTTGTATGTGCATATATGCATGTATGTTTATTTAAATATAGTTTCACTTTGGATAATATTAACCAAGAACAAATTTTGGTTAAGTAGGGTGTTCACTTCATGGACAAGGTAAGCTGAACATATTGTTGTCATTGGTTGCTTACTGAAATGTGGCCCTGTTTGGCATAGCTTCTTTAGAGCAGAAAGGCTTTGGAGTCAAGTGCTTTGTGAGTAAGAACTTTGAATGGAATATTTACTATAAAATCTTTAAGTATCTATTTTTTTTGTACATAATTTTAAATTAAGGGGTTATGTATGTAATTTCTAACAACATAAAAAAAAACATGAAATGTGATTTTAGGTTTTCCGAATTTCATGTACAATTGCTTCCTGCAACTGTAGATTTTAGAAGCTGGTCTCCCATTACGTCAATACAATGGACTTCTTGAAGAAGAGACTTTCTTAGAAGCACTTTCTAGAGGTATTACCAAACACCACGCCTTGGCTGGAAGTCTTTTCAGGGTCAGGATGCATTACCTGGCCCTGAGGAAGCAGTGCCAAAGAGGGCCTTCAGCCTTGATAGCAATAGGAAGAATGGTGCAGTTGGCCATTATGTTAATAACACACAACATGCAAACACACACACACACACACACACACACATAAAGAAAGGAGAGTAACATTGAATTGAATTTAAGTTTGCGCAAACCACTGTTCCCAAGGCATCTGGTAAATGCTTCATGTTACATTTTGAGTTGAGAGGTGGCGAGCCCTTTGTTTCCATTTTTGTATTGATGTCTTTGCTCATGAAACAGTAGCAGTTGGCTGATGGGATTTTTGGCATATGGGTAATTATCTTAGTGATCCAGTAGAGTGAAATTGCATAAAGATTTTATTTAAAATTTCAATTATATCTGTATTTAATTTCTCCCAATTAATTTTTTTATTCTGTGTAGGAAATCAGTTTCAAGTATTTATTCTGAATAAATCAGTAATGCAGGAATGGGGTCTGGACCCTGCAAAAGAAAGCATTCCCAATTATGCAACAGTGAAATACACAGACTTTTTGTTGAAAACAGCCTCAGGAAAGGTTGAAGAAGGAAAAGGCCTGGGTAAAATTGTGACTCCTTTTGAGAAGACTAAAATTGCTGCTTATACACTGGGTGCTATGACTCCTTGCATGAGGCTATATGCATTTCTAGGTAAGGAGCTCCAGGCACTTCTAAATCCTGATGAAAGCAGTCACCCCTATAAGAAGTGGATTGACACTTATTCCTCTGAAGGTTATGAGGTTTGTCTCATTATCAAACATTCAGCATTTTTTGACCTTATTTTCTTATTATCAACCATAAATAAATCTTCTCTTCTCACTTATTCCTCTGAAAGTTACAAGGTTTGTCTCATTATCAACCATATATTAATGTATGTATATGAATGCATGAATGCCCCACACCTTTCCCATCTTATTTCTTGACGATACACTTAGTTAGGTATATGAATGGATAAAGCTACTATTTTTAAATCACTTAAAAGAATTAGGGTGCTTTTTCTTTTGTGTCAATTTAGAGGCTGTTTGGTAACTTAAAACAATTGAAAACCAAAAACTTTTCAAATTGTTTTTAAAATTTTAAAAATCAGAAAAAATATGTTTTGGGAGTATAATTATCGTGATTTTAAAACAGTTTGTGATAATAGTTGTCGTCAAAACGCAGCAAAATTTCGCTGCATTTTGACGCCACGTTTATCTTTTTTCAAATTTTTTTTCGTGCACAAAACACTCCTTATATTTGATTTCCCCTTTTTCATTTGTCTCTCTCTCACAAATGAAAATCTCTGAGTTCTCCCCCAGGTCGGCCATAACTTGCACAGATTGTGTAGATCTATGGTGTAAAAAGAATTGTATACCTGTTTTAGAGTGATTTGGAGTTTGATAAAGTTCATGTTTGTGCCCTTTGAAGATAAAAACGTTTATTTTCTTATTTTGAAGGCTGTAATATTCTTAGTTGAATATTATATATGATGTCGTAACATCTGATCTATCCATGGGTGTCAAGGTCCATTTTTAAATATCAATTAAAAATTAATATTTATTATCTTAGTCCGCAATTCATAAAAAAATAGAAAAATTATAGAAAACTGCAATAGGTCATTAAAAAAATTAGGCAAATATATTGAGATTGAAAATAACAGTAGAAAATGGACCTGGTTGGAGTCGTCTAGAAATGATGTAAAAATTATGTTCTGGCCAAAGATATGACTTTTGATAGATTGGGATAACAGTCAAGATTCATGTTGTCAAGCATAACTAGTTAGGATAAGGTATTTTTGTTGTTGCTGTGTTGTTGCATGGAAGGCCAAAGTTTGCTTATTCTATTCCCTTGTAACCTATATCTTTGGGGCCTTTTAGTCTAGAAAAGCTGAGGATTCTGCTATTGTCCTCTTTATAAATGAAGGTAAGATTGTATCTTAACATACACATGTATTTCTATCTATATATCTTTGCATGCATATGTATATAATTTGCATACATTGCATAATTCACCTAATTATCTGATTCATCTTCTTCTGAATGTAGGCATCAGCTTTGAAAACCGAAGAACTGTTGGATAAACTAAGTGCCCCCTTGACAGGGGAAGAACTTGAAGTCATGGAAAAGCTTTATCATCAAGCTATGAAACTTGAAGTAGATTTTTTCTCAGCTCAGCCAATTGTTCAGAAAACCATAGTTCCGTTGTCTGGATTGCACGATCCTGCAGAACAACGCCTTCAAATTTTTTCGGACTTTGATTTGACTTGCACTCTTGTGGATTCTTGTGCCGTTTTAGCAGAGCTTGCTATAGTAACTGCACCAAAAGCTGATCAGACTGGAGCTGAAAATCAGCTTGCTCGGAAGTCATCTACTGAATTGAGGAACACATGGGATTTTTTATCCAGGCAATATAGCGAAGAGTATGAACGATGCATGGAAAGCATTTTTCCCAATGAGAAAGGTATTACATTAGGTGCATTTTTTGGTATAGATTTAATTTCTTCAATAACATATTTTCTATTTTAAATAAGATATAGCAGAAAATTCGTAGAAGTTTCTGAAATGGAAATTTTTTAAAATTTGGTACCCTTTTGACTTGGTTCTTCAGCTGAAGAACTCAACCATGAAGGTCTATATAGGTCGCTTGATAAGCTTTCGGATTTTGAGAGAAGGGCAAATTCAAGAGTGATTGAGTCGGGTTTTCTGGGGGATTTAAATCTGGAAGATATTAAACGAGCTGGTGAACGTCTCATTCTCCAGGAGGGTTGCAAATGCTTTTTCCAGAAGATTGTGAAGAAAGAAGAGCTAAATGCAGATGTCCATATACTTTCATACTGTTGGTGTGGTGATTTGATTAGGTCTGCATTTTCCTCAGGTACTCTCTTTAGTCTTTCCTACTAAAACTGCAGAAAGTGAAAATCTACCATGCATATCCAGTTTCTAGGTTTCTATTTCTTTGTTCTACATGTTCTTGGCTTTTCCAATTTTGGGATTGCTCTTTCATGACCCCGAAGCAAAATGTTAAAAATACCCATACTCTTTAGTGGTACTAGATTGGGTGGATGCAGTCATCAATGTACGTTTATAATTTTGGCAATTGTGCTTATGTAGAATATTTTAAGCTGACATATTGAAGCCAGATTTTTATAGTGATTAGTGAGTCTTGATTTCTTGGTTTAGCATTGGCTGCAAAACTATTCTTTTGAGTTTAAAATTTCATTCTATGTTATTCTCAGCAGTAGGATTTTGATACAAAAGGTGAAGTTGGGTGATTGACTCTGAGAGTGTCTATGAGATAGAGTTAGCAGACGATTATGAAATGCTTCTCTTTCACGTTCCTATTCTGGCTAGTAAATTCACATAATATGCTAGCAGCTGGTGAGGAAAATATATTTCATTGTAGTCATTAGATTGTTGTAGTTGTGGCAGATAGAAGTAAATATTTCTTTCTTTTCTTTTTCTCACTTGACCTTTCTAAAGGTTTTGCCCTTTTCAAAACATTCAAATTTGGTCCCAAATGGGTAGGAGGAAAAATTTGCAATTACAAGTGTCTAATTATTTTTAATAAATATTTGAATGAGCTGGCAAGGGAATTAATGTTTCAAATTTGAAGCAATGTTCCTGTAATCTTGTGGAAATGTGCTTGAGTCAGAGCTTCATTGTTTATTTTTGTGGCATATTAATTCATGTGCAGTGAACCTATTTTGTCGAATGGTTTACATGGAAGGTCTTTACTATAACGATCCAAGATTATTAAATCGTTAGTGTTAGCTAAATGTTTTATGTTAAAGAATTTATGAGGAGAATATGGTGGTCTTTTATCCTCTTTATGTGATTGCAGAACTGACTCTGGTCAGAATTGGATGTTATAATCAAGGCTGTCATTTGGATCAGATTTGGAGGCTGAATCAGATTCTTGAATCAACCCTATATTGAGAATAAACCTCAAGCTAGATGCTGTGATTATATAATCCAACTTTCTACTGTCCACTGCCTACCACCACCTCACAATCTACCACTATGACCATAGTTGCATTTTCTTCTCCATTTTTTCCTTTTCCTTTTCCTTTTTTCCTTTTTCCTTCCTTGATAATGTTGTTGAAGTAGTTCTGTTCAATGTATTATTCTTCTACGGTTGTCATCAGCTTTGTTACATAGTGAGAGAACTTGTTGGGGAGCTATTCCAGTGGCCCACAACAATAGATCGAACCAATAGGTGATCTCTATTCTTTCCATCCCCTGTTCCTCTTTCTGTAGTGTACTTTTTGGACTGAATATGGGGCCTCTGAAATAAATACTGATCTTGCAAAAATTTTTCCTTATAAAAATTCTTTCTTCTGCTGTTTCTAAGGATTTCCTGTTTAACCTTGATTTAATTGAATACATGTCCTTTACTGCTTGTTGTGTGATCTTTTTCTTTTATTTATTTATTTATTTTTTTGCTATTGTGAAAACTTTAAAAGTATAGCAGTGGTAAGCCTTGGCTGATGCAACAGTGAAGATTTGGAATGCTAACTTAGAAACTTGGATACCTGATGGGGAAGATGGAGGAAGGTGTTAGAAATTTTAAATAGTTTATGCCATCATTTTTGGATAGCATGAGGTCAACTTGAACTGATATCCTGAGCCAAAATTGTTCACACTGTTCCAATGTTAAAATGATGGTAAAGCAGTTTATTTCATATATATATATGTGCATCATGAAACATTGAATTGCTAGAGGGAGTTTATTTTGAATCAGATTGTGCTGTTCTTGTTGATAATCGTGTTACATATTGACTACATTCAATTATTCATCACAGGATGTTGATTGCGTTCTTTGTTGGCCCTTTTTTTTTTACGTCTTAATCCCCTGCAAAGTGCAAACCTCTCATTTAAGCAATGTGTATTCTCTCTATTCCACCATGGTTTTTCATTTTGTAGTGAGAAGATTAATTAGGAATATAAATGAATCATAATGATTCATTCAAGTCTCATGCTTTTATCTTTGATGCCGAAGCAAAATATTTAATTATCTAACTCTTTGTAGAAATGCTGTTAGTGAAACTTAGATGGAAAAGACAATAATAAATTTTTCGTGTTTTCATTATGCAGGGGGTTTGGATGTTTTGAATGTTCATTCGAATGAAATGATCTATGAAGAATCAATTTCCACAGGTGAGATTGTAAAAAAGGTCGAGTCTCCCATAGATAAGCTTCAGGCTTTTAATGACATTCTAAGGAACTCCGGTAGTGATGGGAAGCACCTGACCGTTTACATTGGAGATTCAGTGGGCGACTTGCTTTGCCTTCTCAAAGCAGATGTTGGCATTGTGATAGGCTCAAGCTCAAGTCTCAGGAGAATTGGAAGCCAGTTTGGTGTTTCTTTTGTCCCATTGTTCTCTGGTGTGGTGAAGAAACAGAAGAAGTTTGATGGAAGCTCATCTGAGTGGAAGGGCATGTCTGGCACTCTCTATACCGTCTCTGGTTGGGCTGAAATACATGCCTTCATTTTGGGGACATCGAAACATTTCAACTAACCTGTCACACATTTGAGGGTGCCGCTTGCGCTGGTGGTAAGGTTTCGTGCTACTCTTAGCCGAGACCAGGGCTCCAATCCCATCTCATCATCAATAAAGGGAGATTGCTCGACAGCATACCTCCAGCTAAGACAAGGCAGTCATTCAAGTTGCCGCCTTGTGCGGCTCAAGCGGGTCTGTTGCCGGACAGGCAGTGCTTGAAGTCATTGTATGAAAAAGAAAAGAAAAGAAAGGGTCACACATTTACTGTTTTCTTTCTAGTTATAACATAGAAAGAGATCTGAAATCCAAGTGTTCTACAATATATAGATACAATTGGTGGCTAATTTAACTGAGGACTATATATTGCTCTGATCAAAGTAAACAGTTGAAATGGTCACATCTATCCATTGCTCAATATCGATTTATTCTGTGTCACAGTAGCAAATATTTCTAAATTGGATATTGAACTTTTGCATATTATCCATTCCAGATTCTGCTTGGGGGCCGGAGCTGTTGCATATTTCTCATTTTGAATAAACTGATTTATTCAAAATGAGAAAGAGTTTACATAGTGACTCCACGCTCGACCAGAATATTTTTCATGAAGAATTTTATTAAATTCATTGGGGAGTTTGCTTCTCAGCAAAATTTACGGGCTTATCTGCCACTCGGTTGGCTTCACTGTAGATCCTCTTTCTCATCTGCTACTTGCTAGCATAAACCGCCAGTAATGGTTTTAATGACGGTTTAGAATCATCAATAATTAATTTAAGGGCGGCATTTTTCTAAGGAAATTTATATCATATTTAATGCGAGCGGGTCCCTTGGGAAGCGTGCCAATCTTTACGCACGAGCTTTTCAAAAAGGCCATTTCCGTTGTTAAGGTTCGTTAATATAGGGTTTCAATAGTTATAACTCTACTCAAACAGCTACAAAATTGTTCTCTCTCTCTACTATTGGTATACCTTGCTAATTTTATTAATAGTAAATAGTAAAATGACAGTTATTCTCAAATATTTTGAAAGTATCATTAGTTTATGGTGTTGGAGACTGAAGTGGCTGAATCTGATTTTTTTTTCTTCTAAATAACTAAAAACCTAATTTTCCCAAAAAACTATGTCTTACGCAATAAAATTATAAAACTACCTCACCAAGAATAACAAAATATATAATTGTATAAGATCTGCATGACGTAAGGTACGGTGTTAGGTGGCAAGTTAGGTTTTGCGCGGCGACGAGATGATCTTAGCCGTCGGATCGTTCTTTCCTGATATTGGAGGTCTATATATTCTCTCGCCTCGAGCGTTCCGTCGTTCCTGCTACTTCTGGCGGCCTCTGCTCTGCTACTGACCGAGCCGAACGAGTGGTCGCGTTGTTTCTACTGTTCGTCTGAATAGTTCTGGTAACGATCTTTCTTTCCTTCTGTAGTAGTTGCATATGAATCCTTTTACGGTTGATGCTTTGTTTCTTGATGGTATTATGGGCACCGGTTCAGACCTAATTAGAGGATTTAGAAAAGTTCATTACAAATCAAGATCGCATAAGTTTGATGGGGTAATGGTTTTTGATGGACTGTTCAATTGGAAGCCTTTTCGGGTATTATTATCTGATCACTCATTGGGAGCAATCTTTAAGAGGAGATTGGATTATTGTTACATCGGTTCTGCCGTGATTTCTTTGTATAAAGTGAATTTTTTCTTGCATTTCAAAGAGTCGGAACAGGTTTGAGGTTTAAGTAATTATATCTTTTATGCTTCACGGACTCTGTAGGATGGATAAGTAAGAACGGAAGAGTAATGGTTGGGCTTTTCAGAATTGGAAACAATATAGTGATAATGAGTCTTTTCCAAGAAATGATTGGTAATAAAGTGTGCATAAATGTTGATCAGTGGTATCAGAAAATATGATAAATATTGAGACTTTAATTAATGGTTTTTAGCAAAAGAAAAAATATATATAAAAGCAATTGTATCACTTGAAGTTTTGGATTTGAGACTTACATATCAATTAGTAGCAATATCTACAGCTATTAATGATGTCGTAGATACTGATTGATATACTGGATGGTCGGATCCTTTTTCTTTTTGTCTAGTTAATTACACCTCAAATTATTTTTAGATGGGTTGATGATAGATGTTATTTAAAGGGGTGAATGAACCTTTTGACTTTCAAGTCTGTTAGTTTGTACTTATGAAATGATACAAAAACAAGTCGATTACAAAATGGTTTTAGTGTGATGTGAAGCAGCATATGTAGCTCTGATATTTGAGTTACCGTATTCATCAAGGGGATGTTTAGAGGTTAACCTGTAAGTGTTAAGGTGATTTTGGATCCGAAGATATACTTCAAGAAGCGTAGCATGTGTTTACGAAAAAAAAAAAGGGAAGGAAAGAGGTTGTTTGTTGGAAAGAAAGCTATGGCCTTTGTAAAAGGATGTTTCCAGAAAAAATAGATTAGAAAGCAGTGCAAGTTATAAAAAAAACGGTTAAGTGTTTCTTACTAAGTGAATCAATCGCCCTTTTAGCAAGGGAGTACCGCAACAGATGGTCCAAGGTCATGAACATGGTGAAATGGTGATGAGATTACTGCCACACTGCCAAGGGAAGTGATTTCACCTGAAGCTCTAAGATTCTGTGATGTAATGTTGCTGTGATGTTGTGAAGCCAGGCTGCTTTTGAATACTCTCGAGGGATAATTTTCTTTCTGCAATCATCCAACACCATTCTCCAGTCTCCAAGTTCGTGATATAGAAGACTAGCTATTGGCTCGTAAATTTGATATTGTAGAGATGTAAAGGAAATTTAGAATAAATTCAAATTTTCATTTTTAATTTTGATAATTCAAATATTGAAGGGAATATTTGTATTTGCATTGATAGTGGAAATATTTTGACGGGCTTTGTCATATTCATAACTCTATCCTGTCTGCAGTCAGGATTGTCTATTGATTTCATGTTAATGATATAGTAGCTTCTTTCAAATGCTTGTGATTTTGTATTTACACTCTAGGCATTGGAATACATTGCTCAAGGCTTTCTATATGTGATTTGTCCATACGACTTATATAACTGATAATGCAGTAAGCTCCTCTTTACCAGCTTATTTTGGTTAAGGATTACCTTATGAGAGAAACAACTCTGAAATAAACAGGGCAAAATAGCTTTAATTATTATCATAAGCCAAACTTTGAACTGTGTATTTCATTTGGATCTGACCTTGATACTGAGAGGGGGAGACAAATACTTTCAGCTAAATTTTCGTCTCATGGGGTGTTGGCATTAAACATTGCTGATGAAGAGGTTAGTTATATACAGACTAAATGGTACATGCATTTTGAACTGCAAAGCATTAGACAGGGGAGGCTGGGGTATGGGAAGCATTCAGTAGTTCATAAGATATTATGATGTATATCATGTTTGCATTGTTGCAACTGAAGAAATGCTGCTTTGCAGATCTATTTTCTTTCACTATTAGTCTCCTTGTCCTAAGTAATGCGACCATTTTTAGAATGAAGGCCATTGATTTTTCTTCTAACTGGGCTGAGATGGTGTCTATTTTCGACGTGAAGCTTATATTTCCCAAGTCATTTGACTGAGTTCTGTATTTCTCAATTGAATCCCAAACCATCCAAATTGAATACCAACCCTGATCTTGATTCCCCGTTCTCCCTTCTCCTCTTCCCCTACAACGAAAGGGAGAAGAAGAACAAGAAGTAATATGACTTTAATGGTGGCTGGATTAAGATTTTGTTGAACGGATAATACCAATCAACCAATGCCTCTGAGGGTGGAGTTAAAACAGCCAATGCAGGTAATTTACCAAAGCAGAAGCTTGGCCAGGAAGCAGAATCTGGAACGGATAATATTCCGAAATTTGTAGAGAAATGACTCTGTGATTGGCTTCCTAATTAATCACCACCCCGCCTTGCAATTAATGTTGGGATGTTCAGCTCATCACTCATCACTATCAAAGATGAAGGAACAAGGACTTAAACAAAATGAAAAACGGAAAATAAGAAGGCCAAAATGATCTAGAAATACGAAAGGAATAAAATGAAGGGAAAAAGACCCCTTTTCTTTACCTGAAAAAAATAAAAAAATGAAAAGAAAAGAAGAGAGAAAAAAAGAAAAGAAAAGGCTTGCTGTTGGTAGACCTCATAACCAGCTGATCTATTGTAGACTGGCCACATGGAGGCTGATGTGGCAAATCAAGACCGTTCATTTTAAAGGTACTCTTTAAATAAGCTCCGTATCAGCCTTGTATCATATACGGTTGGATTTTTTTGGCATGTGTATGAGAGCTGTACAACCTTTTTCGATTTTCGAGTAAAATGAGAAGATAAACATAATTTTAATTTGCCACTGGAAGGATTGTTAAAAAAAATGACAATTTTGGAAAAATATGGCACATATGTTAGTTTGATATCCATATTAGTTTAAATGGTATGTTGTTTATAAATTTTTTTTTTCTTTTTAACCCTTTTTTAATTAATCACTTTATGAAAAATGCATTTAATTAGTGACCTACGATTACAGAGGCTTGCTATTGGTCAACCATGAAAATTATAATACACAACAAAATTTCCGAAATTCCATAAACTGACTGTACAAGAAGATATTGGACGCCAATGGCATTATGCCAGCCTCCACTTCCTTAAAGGATGAGTCCAACTTGGTCAAACTATGTATACACATAGCTGAACCTAAATACTAGCGGAAGAATCACTCGCTTAGTTTCATGTACAAGGGAATTACAGTGTATGAATGATAAGGAAGGACTGGAACTCACCAAAACAGGACCACAGCAAGCATTAAGGATGATAAACTTTAGGAAATCCTATTAGAGTTGCCAAGGGAATCATCTAAATTAACAGAAAACACAAGATCCTAGGAATAAAAATCAAGCATCACTTCATGATTCATTATTGTGATTTTCTTATGCTTCTTTAAAATCTCTTCCAGGTGATACATAAATGTGCTTCGTGCCTCATGAGTCATGAACCCAGTCCCCCCTCCAATGCCCAGCAACTACAATCGAAAGGCTTGACTGGGATTTCCTCGTTTAGTCTCATCAATAATGCTGCTCTCTCGGCATTAGCCCAGCAAAAACATAATGTTGAACTGGTGTACATTTAAAAGCGAAATAGGGAGAGGCAAAGGCAAAAGAAATATGGATGAAATCAACTTGACGCGCAAGTTCAATGAATAACTTGAAACTATTTATAAAACATAAATAGGACCCACATAGATTTATTTAAAAAAAGAAAAGAACGTTACAAAGCAATTAAAGGCCTTGATCTCAAGGGCCAAACTCTTACATGGCACTGGCAAGATACTGCGAAGATGGGAAGTTCCCTAGCAATAGATCCCACATAGATTTATTTAAAAAAAAGAATAATATCTCTCCTTCAATGGAAAGAAAAGAAATTGAGAGACAGCAGCTTTGAAGCTTTCGTTGAGTATGTGATTACCATCTTTACAATATGTGAATGCTCAAAAAACCTTAGGTGTGATTGCTAGTTTTTTTTTTCCTTCCTTTCTCTTGCATTTTTCTAAAGACCATATTCTGATAGTTGTCTAGACCTCTCCTAACCAACCAATCATAAAAATTACCTCTCAACCATCTTCATCAACCTTGACAACAAGGCCTATCCAAAAAAAGTAACAGTCCCACATGTGATCCAATCACAGTGGCTTACTGTATCATAATTTCAGGCCCAAAACTCTTCTCAATCAATCCATATTTATCCTTAAAACAATTTACATAAAAACCCTATCCCTAATTCCCATATATTATATGACAGAGCTTCAAAGATCCCTCACAGATAAACTAACTCTTGGACTACGGCTTTACTTATAAATAGTGGGCATCACGAACGCGAATAAAATTCTCTCTGATTAAATAGCCAAAGAATACCAACATAAAAATCGCTTGGAGATTCCATATCGTCATTTGACAATTTATGCAAGAAACTATGCCTAATTCCCTTATATCAAGAGTATAGAGGAAAGAACACCTACATGAAAGTCAATTGGAGATTTCATATCATCCTTTAAGAGTCAATAATTTTTTTTTTATGATAAATGGGAAACATATTAAAGATAAAAAATTTAAAGAAGTACAAGCAAGAGGACCCATGAGATATGGGTGACAATAACAATCTGAAACCTACAGCAAGAAAACTGCAACCAAAGTAAGGAAAAACACAGCAATATAGCAAAACAACAGCCTAGTCCAACAGAGTGATTTTAGTCCAATCCCTTAAAACCTCGCTTGATGGGATATATGTGAATTCCTTCTTTAGGCTGACCTAGGAAGAAGCCAATATCAAACTATTTTCAAGAATCTTCATTTTTTGTAAGGTTTTTCCTTCAAAGAAACATCAATTACGAGCCAGCCAAAGAGACCATATTATTGCAAAAAAAGTAGCCTGAAACAACCTCCCTTTCAGCATAGGGAATCTCCACTACCCAACAAAAGTAGCCTGAAACAACAACCTCCCTTTCAGCATAGGGAATCTCCACTACCCAACAAAAGTAGACCGAAACAACAACCTCTCTTTCAAAACCTTTTAACTCGAAAACATGAAAATAAATAATTCAATGCCACACTTCAACTTACTCCAAGATTCCTTAGTCCATAACACCATGTCAAAGCCTGTAAAGTTCGTCTTCAAATTTCCCAACTAAACATGTTCCCATCTCTCTCTACACTATTATTAAAATAAATCCTATAGCAATCCTTCTACTCCCCTCACCCTCTAACATAACAAGCACTTCCCTTCTTGGTGATCCAATGCCTGATCACTCCCACCTTGGTGCTCTAATCAAAATTTTCCCAATAACAAGAAGAAACTTATGGACTCTTTGCCTTATTTCATCCATCTGCCAATAAATTTATGTTCCCCCATTTTTCTTCACAACAAAGGATTTAGTTAATTTCTTGTGAAGTTGGGTTTCCAATTGCTGCCAAAAGCTCCACATTTCTACATTGACTTCAGTTTTAAAATGCTGTTAGGCGAGTCTCATCACTTCCAAAACGTCATGTAATATCTCGCAGCCACTAAATCTTTTAGGATGATTATTTTCAAAGACATAACTGGGCTAGTCATACCTGATCACTACTCATCAATTTCCTCCACAACCAAGCCATCTCCTTGCCACATATCATGTGTAGATTCTTAAATTCCTCTCAACACTCCAGAACACTAGCTTTTTTCCTTTCCTCTTTTCCTGCAAGAATCCCTAGCAGTTTAACTTTTCCTATTCCAAACAAGCCAATATATTGCTAAAACCCTAATATAATTGTAACTATTATGGGAATTTGTAGTTTGATGAAACAATTTAGTATTCCTAACATCACTAACATCAAACAAGAACTGATTTTTGCCTCCAACTATGCAATCTTGAAACCAACCAAAAAAAGAAAAAGAAAAAAAGCATACGTATCGGCTTGAACAACATATTGATATTCTCCCTATATAGCCTCTTCTTACACTCCAAGTTCCCCTTTCCTTGCAATCACTCCTTAATCTTCCTCCAAGATCTTTCCTTTTTGTATAAAAAATGCCAAACACATACATGTTCCAAGTTTTAGTGGCATCCTCCAAGACTCTAAATTTAAACATAGCATATAATTGGGGGTATCATAAAAAACAAGCATCATCACTGTTACCCCCACATTCTCAAGAAAGCAAAAAACCATCCACCAACACATTCACAAATCTGAATGACATAGCCTTCCTAGATTACTCAAGCCATGCCATAAAATACGCATGCAATATAAATTAATATTAGTGAAGATATGGTAATTTAGCTTCCCTGATCTGCTTGTATTCTGGATTCCATTTTCCCTTTAAACACTCAATGGACAAGCATATCCAAGAATAAATAACATGGACTACAAATCTCGCATCTTATTGCAACGCAATAACCTCAAACCTTTTAACATCTTATTCCAATGCAATAACCTCAAACCTTTTAACCCAAAAACATCTAAAGAAATAATTTAATGCCAGACTTCACTTCCTCTAATATTTCTTAGTCCATAACACCAAGTCAAAAGTCAGTAAAGTTCGTCTTTAAATTTCCAAACAAAAATTATTCCCATCTCTCTACACAAATATTAAAATAGATATATACCAATGCTTCGAGTCTTATCACAGTAACATAAGAAGCACTTCCCCTCTGGGGATCCATTGCCCTAATCAGTCCCACCTTACTGCTAGAAACCTTTGCTCTTCCCCTTATTTCGTTCATACCCCAATACATTTAACATCCCTCTCTTTCTTCTAAACAATGCATTTGGTTAAATTCTTATGGAGTTGGGTTCCAATTGATGCCAAAAGCTCCTTATTTCTACATTGACTTTGGTTTAATTCTAATAGTGTTATGCATGTCACATCACTTCCAAAACTCCCTTCTAACAATATCTTGCATCTAATAAATCTTTTACGATCATTATTTTCTAAGACATAACTGGAATGGTCATCCAACAAACATGCTTGAACCTTATCAATTTATCAATTTCCTGCACAAGCAAGCTATCTCCCAACCACATATCATCAAATATAAAAGGTGTAGCTTCTTAAATCCCTCTTAAGACTCCAAAACACTAGCTTTTTTCCTTTCTTTTCCACCTCAATGAATCCCAAACAGTTCCAAATTTGCCTCTTCCAAGCAATAGATTTTGGTTGTCTTACAAGTTACAACCTGCAGAATACTAAAATTCCAAAAAAATTCTTGATTCATCATCCACCTCCACAAGCCCATCTACTGCCAAACAATTAATACAGTTGACCAATTAGGGAATTTGTAGCATGATGAAACAATTTAATATTCCTATTGTCAATGAAATCAACAAAGAGTCTATTTTTGCCTCCAACTAAGCAAGCTTAAAACTAATAAAAAAGAAAAGGCAAAAAAAAAAAAAAAAGGAAAGACCTTCTAGAACAACATCTTCAAATTCTTCCTATCTAACCATATCCTCTATTCAAAGCATCCCATTTTCCTTGCTCTCAAGCCCCTTAATCTTTGTCCAACAGCTTCCCATTTCACATATAAAATGCAAATACATCCATGTTCCAACTTTTAATGGTGTCCGCCAAGCATTTCAATATATACATAGTACAAAACTGGAGTTTTCAAAAAAAACATGCCTTGTCACCATTACCACACCTTCGTAAGAAAACGAGAAACAGTCCAGCAAAATATTCTCAAATCTGAATGGAATAGCCTTCGAAGTTCACTCAAGGCACACCACAAAATATGCAGTAATATAAATAAATATTGTTCAAAACTTGGTACTAAAGCAGTCCTAATCCACTTGTACTCTGGATTCCACTTTCTCGTAAAACACTCAATGGACACCTTAGCGTATCCAAGAAAATAATATGGGCTACAAAGCTTGCATCTTGTTGAAATGCTATAACCTCAAACCTTTCAACTTAGAAATATGACAAGAAATAATTCAATACCAAACTCCAATTCACTCCAAGATTCCATAGCAAATAACACCATGTCAACATCTGTAAAGTTGGTCTTCAAATTTCCCAACTAAAAAAGATCCCATAGTGACTCCCACCTTAGTACTCTAATCAATTTTTTTCCGAAAAAAAGAAGAAACCTTTGTACTTTCCCACATTTCATCCATCTGCCAATAAATTTAGCTTCCCCCACTTCATTTTGAATAATGGATTTGGTTAAATTCATATGGATATGGGTCTCCAGTTGCTGCCAAAAACTCCTCATCTTACATTGACTTTGGTTGAATTCTGATGGTGTAAGGCTTGTCCATCACCACCAAAACTCCCTCTCACAATATCTTGCATACAATAAATCTTTCAGGAGGATTATTTCCTTAGACATAACTGGATTAATCATGCAACAAATATGCCTGACCACCACTCATCAATTTTCCCCATAACCAACCCATCTTTCAGCAACATATCATCAAATTTACCTTCTTAAATCCCTCTTAACACTCCAAAACACTAGCTTTTTTTCTTTCCTCTCCTCCTACATGAATATTCAGCAGTTCTAAATATGTCTTCTAAACATTGGATTTCTATTGTGTCTTACAAACCAAGGGACAACTTAGCATATCCAAGAACACATAATATGATCTACAAAATCTCTCATCTTTTTGCATTGCTGAAAGATGAGAGATAATTCAATTCCAGAATTCACTTTGCCCCAAGATTCCTTAGTCTATAAAAGCATGTCAAAGTCCAAAGTTCGTCTTCAAATTTCCTAACTAAACATGTTCCCATCTCTCTACACTATTATTTCAATAGATCCTATAGCAATCCTTCTAGTCCTTTCACCCTAATATATCAAGTACTTCCCTTCTTGGTGATTCAATGCCCTGGACCCCGATCACCCCCACCTTTGTACGCAAATAGACATTTTTCCAATAACAAGAAGAAAACTTTGTTCTTTCCCATATTTCAACTATTTGCCATTAAATTTAGCTTCCCCCTCTTTCTTCTAAATAATAGATTTGGTTAAATTCTTATGGAGTTGGGTTTCCAATTGCTGCTGAAAGCTCCTTGCTTCTTCATTGACTTTAGCTAAACTCTAATGGTGTGAGGCCTATTACATCACTTTCAAAACCCCCTTCTTAAAACATCTTGCATCCATTGAATCTTTTAGGACGATTATTTTCTAAGACATAACTATGAATCTGTGATAGTCATCCAGCAAATATGCCTGACCTTCACTTATCAATTTCCTCCACAAGCAAGCTATCACCTAGCCATATATCATCAAATATAAATGATATAGCTAATTAAATCACTCTAAACACCCAAAGAAATAGGCTTTTTCCTTTCCTTTCCTCCTCCATGAATCCTTAACAGTTCCAAATTTGCCTCTTCAAAATTGATTTTGGTTGTGTCTTAGTACTCCTAAAAAGTAAAGTTCCAAAGCTTTCTGCATTCTATCCACCTGAACAAGCACACTTACCACCAAACCGTTAACATGATTGACCCTTTTAAGGGAATTTGTAGTTTGAAGAAACAATTTGATATTCCTATGTCACTAACATCAATCAAGAATAAAAAAAAATGACAACTTGAAACTGACCAAAAACAAAAAGGAACAAAAAAACAATGTACCAGTTTGAACTCTTCAAATTCTGCCTACACAGCCTTGTCCTATATTGCAGGCTACACATTTTTCTTGCTCTAAAGCTCCTTATTCTTCTTCCAACATCTTCCATTTTCGCATAAAAAATGCCAAACACATCCATGTTCCCAAGTATTAATGGCGTCCTCCAACCCCTTCATATAATACATAGTACATAACTGGAGGTTCCATTAAAAAATGCATCGTCACTATTCCCGGATCTTTGTAAGAAAACAAGAAACTATCCAGCAACTTATTCTCAACTTTGAATGGCATAGCATTCCTAGATCACTCAAAGCACACTACAAAACATGCATGTAATATAAATAGATATTAACAAAAAGAAGGTAATATATCTTCCCTGATCCATGTTTATTCTGGATTCCTTTTTGCATTAGAACACTCAATCGACACCATAGTATATCCAAGAACAAATAATACAGACTACAGATCTCTTATCCTATTGCAATGCAATAACCTCAAACCTTTTTACTCAGAAACATGAAAATAAATAATTCAGTGGCAGACTTCAACGTACACAAGATTCCTTAGTCCACAACAACATGTAAAAGTCTGTAAACTTCATCTTCAAATTCCCTAACAAAACATGTTCCCATCTCTCAACCCTATTATTAAAATAGATCGTATAACAATCTTTCTAGTCCCTTCACCTTAACATAACAAGCACTTCCTTTCTTGGTGATCCAATGCCTTGATCGCTCCCACCTCAATGCTCCAATAAAAATTTTTCCTCCAACAAGAAGAAACCTTTGCTCTTTCCTTCAATTTATCCATCCGCCAATAACCACTGTTTTTTCTAAACAATGGATTTCATTATTTCTTTGGAGTTGGTTCTCCAATTGCTGCAAAAAGCTCCTTACTTCTACATTGACATTGGTTGAATTCTAATGGTATTAGGTCCTTAGAACCAATTGCTGTAAAAAGCTCCATATTTCTACATTGACATTGGTTGAATTCTAATAGTATTAGGTCCTATCACTTCCAAAAATCCCTTTTTACAATATATTACATCCAATAAATCTTTTAGGATGATTACTTTCTAGGACATAAATGGAATTGTTATACAACAAAAATGCCTGACCATCACACATCAATTTCCCCCACAATCAATCTATCTCACAAACACAAATCATCAAATATAAATGGTATAGCTTCTTAAATCCCACTTAACACTCCAAAACACTAGCTTTTTTCCTTTCCTTTCCTCCTCCATGAATACCCAGTAGTTCCCAATTGGCCAATTCCAAACGACGGAATTTGCTTGTCCTACAACCTCCTGAATGGTAAAGTTCCACAACTCCTAGATTCTTTCTCCACCTCAACAAGCACATCAATTGCCAAACCACTAAAATAATTGACACTATTACTGGACTTCGTAGTTTGATGAAACAATTTGGTATTCTTATTATTACAATTATCAACCAAGACCCAATAATTGCCTCTAATTATTCCAGCTTGAAACCAATCAAAAAAGAAAAAGAAAAAAAAACTATATACCAGCTTGAACAACATATTCAAATTCTCCCTATCTAGCCTCTTCCAATATTCCAGGCTACCCCTTTTCCTTGCTCTCAAACTCCTTAATCTTACTTCAATATCTTCCCTTCTTGCATAGAAAATGCGAAACACATCCATATTCTATGTTTTAATTGCATTCTCCTTCAATTTATACATAGTATATAACTAGAGGTTCCACAGACAACATATCTCATCACCATTCCGCCACCTTTGCAAGAAAACAAGAAACTATCTAGCAGCATATTCTCAAATCTAATTGGCATAGCTTGCCTAGATTGCTCAAGGCACACCACAAAATATGCATTTAATATTAGTAAATATTGCTAATAATACGGTAATATAGTTTCTCTAGTCCACTTTTGTTCTGGATTCCATTTTCCCTTATACCCAAGAGCAAATAATATGAACTACATATCTCGCATTTTATTGCAATGCATTAACCTCAAACCTTTTAGCTCAGAAACATGAAAGAATAATTCAATGCTAGACTTCACTTTAAACCAAGATTCGTTTGTACATGATAATACCATGTCAAAGTCAATAAGATCAAATTTCCTAACTGAACATGTTCCGATCTCTTTACACTATATTAAAATAGATCCTATAGGACTCCTTGTAGTCCCTTCATCATAACATAATAAGAACTTACCTTCTTGGTGATCCAATCCCATGATCACTCCCACCTTAGTGCTCTTAAAAATTTTTTTTCCAATATCAAGAAGAGAAACCGTTGTTCTTTCCCTCATTTCATCCATCTGCCAATATATCTAGCTTCCTCCCAGCCATAAATCATCAAAATATAAACGGTGTAGCTTCTTAAATCTTGCTCAACATTCCAAAACACTAACCTTTTTCCTTTCCTTTCCTCCTCCATGAGTCCCTATCAATTCCAAATTTTCCTATTCCAAACGAAGTATTTGGTTGTCTTACAACCTCTTGAATAGTAAAGTTCCACAACTTCTTTTGATTCTTCATCCACATCCACAAACCCATCAACCGCCAAACCACTAATATAATTGACCCTATTATAGGAATTTGTAATTCGATGAAACAATTTGGTATTCCTGTCATCACTAACATCAACCGAAAACCGATTTTTCACTCCAACTATGCAAGCTTGAAACCAATCAAAAAGAAAAAAAAAATCCATATACCAGCTCGAACAACATATAAAATTTCGGCCCCGGCCTCTTCCTAGATTCCAGGCTACCCCTATTCCTTGCACTTATGCTCCTTAATCATCCTCCAATATCTTCCCTGTTTGCCTTGAAAATACAAAATAAATCCATGTTCAAAGTTATAGTGGCATCCTCCAAGCCTTTTAACTCAAAAACATGAAGAGAAATAATTCAATGCTAGACTTCACTTTACACCAAGATTCCTTAGTCCTTAACAGCATGTCAAAGTTTGTAAAGTTCGTCTTCAAATTTCCCAACTAAACATGTTCCCATCTTTCTAGACTAATATAAAAATAGATCCCATAGCAATCCTTCTAGTCCCTTCAACCTAACATAACAAGCACTTCCTTTCTTGGTGATCCAATGCCCTGAACAATCCCACCTTAGTGCTCCTAATTAAAATTTTTCCAATGACAAGAAGAATTCTTTCCCTCATTTCATCCATCCATCGATAAATTTAGCTTCCCCCACCTGACTCTAAAAAATGGATTTGGTTAATTCTTATAAAGTTGGGTTTCCGTTTGCTGCAAAAAGCCCCTTATTTCTACATTGACTTTGATTAAATTCAAAGTCAATGTTAGGAGGCAAGAGGTAAAAATAGAGTTTCTTGAGGTTCTTAAGATGGAGGAGATCTTGTGGAGACAGAAATCTAGGGTAACATAGATGAAGGAGAGGGATGAAAATACACAGTCTTTCCATAAAATAGCTTCTGGTCATAGACTGAAGAATAATATTTCAAAATTGGTGGTTGATGGAAGGGAAACAGAAGATTCGGAAAAGATCCTCCAAGGCCTAATTGTCTGAATGGGTGGAAAGGCCCTTTTGTTCAAGAGTTCAAATTTTTCTTGAAGAGGAAGATGCTTTCAGATTGAATAGAGAATTGTTTGAATGGGTGGAAAGGCCCTTTTGTTGAAGAGGAGGTGGAAAGGGCTGTAAATAAGTTGGATGGAAATAAAGAACCAGGTCTCGATGGATTTTCTTTGGCTTTCATTCAAAACAATTGGGACACTATTAAGGGACATTTGATGCAGGTTTTTAGTGAATTCTACTCATCTGGAATTATTAATAAAGGTATGAATGCGACGTTCTTAGCATTGATCCCAAAGAGAATAGCTGTTTTGGAGATTAAAGACTTTAGACCAATCAGCTTAACCATTAGCCTTTACAAGATCACTGCGAAGGTGCTGTCCAATCGCATTAAGAAGGTCCTTCCGGACTTAGTGGCCCCCAAGACTTAGTGGCCCCAACCAATGTGCTTTTGTTGAAGGTAGTCAAATTTTGGATTGCGTTATGATAGCTAATTGATTCTTGGAGCCGGTCTAGAGATCCTAGTCTGATTTGTAAACTTAATTTAGAAAAGGCCTATGATCGGGTTGATTGGGGATTCCTAGAATCCGTTTTAGAATGGAAAGGGTTTGGGAATAGATGAAGGAATTGGATCAAAGAGTGAGAATAAAGTTCAGTTCTCTTTCCTTTTAAATGGTTTAGTTTTAGGGCTGTTTCCCTCTTCAAGAGGTCTTCGCCAGGAAGATCCCCTATCTCCTTTCCTTTTTACCATTGTAGGTGATGTGCTGAGTTGGTTTTTAAGGGTGGCATAGGAGAGGGATTTGATTAATGGATTCCAAGTAGAATAATCAGAAGTTCATGTGTCCCATTTTCATTTTGCTGATGATATTATTGTGTTCCTGGCATGGTTCAAAGTATCGTATCGACGTGCCGTATCGGACGATCCAAAAATGGAAAAGTATCGAGGATACGCACGGATACGCATGGATACGCACTAAAATGGTGGATACGCATAAAAAATAGTGGATACATGAAACAAAACCTATCTAGATAAAAAGATAAGTCAAAAATATAATAAATAAACATGTTTCTGACATCATAGCTCTACACAAAGAATATTTATGTGTTATGGAAACAAATCAACATATATTCAAAAAGATTTTAGGAAATTTAATAAAAAAAAAAAAAACCCATAATATGCTAAATAAACAAATAAATAGAGTAAGAAAGTTTATTGTGCATACCAATTTAAAATCTAATATTAGAGTAATAATTATGATATATTATTTTTAATAATTTCAAGAAATATATTATTAATAATTAATGTATATGTACATGTTTGTAAATAATAAAAAAATTTTGTAATTTTTTACTAGTCAAATATATTTTATAATTATGTATGTAGATTAAATATAATTATCTAATACTATATTATATATGTGTGTACATAAGAATAAAATTTTTATAACTTTTTACCATTCAAATATTTTTGTATGTAAAATATAATTTTCTAATTATATATATATATAATTTTTTAATTATTTTATGTATATTTATAATTAATTTTATCATATATATCTATATTCATATTCTATTTATGATATTTATATAATTATAAAAGAAAACTTTTTTTTTCTTTTATATATAATATATAAGAAATGTGTTTGTATATAAAATATAACATTTCTTTTTAATATAAAAAACTTTTATAAAACGTTTACAATAAATCGTTTGGTTTTCACCTGGCGACTTGGCGACTTCAACTCAGGGAGAAAGGGAGAAACCGAGAAGAGAGGGAAGGAGAAATAGGCCGCGACAGCAGCGGCAGCGAACAGGTACGCCACCAACCCCAACCCCTCTACTCTCTCTCTCTCTCTCTCTCTCTCTCTCTCTCGCTCTATCACCCTCGCTCTTTCTCGCTGTCTTTTTCTCTCTCGCTCAGTTGTTCTCCTTCTCTCGCTCTCTCTCTGTCGCTCTCTCTCGTTCTCTTTCCCTCGCTCTCTCCCACTCTCTCGCTGCTCTCTCTCGTTCTCCTTCTCTCTCTCAGTCGCTCTCCTTCTCTCGCTCTGTCTGTCGCACTCTCTCATTCTTTTTCTCTCGCTCTCTTTCCCTCGCTCTCTCCCACTCTCTCGCTGCTCTCTCTCGTTCTCTTTCTCTCACTCTCTTCCACTCTCTCTCGCTCTGTCTTGCTCCTTCGAACTCTGTTTTTACGTTTTTTTTACAATTTTTGAAGTTCGTATCAACTGTATCGAGTCGACTGTATCCACTCGATACAGTCGATAACTGGTGGATACAGGTCGATTCGACCTGTATCACGAAACAGCAGGGTGTATTGTGCCGTTAGGCATGATACACGATTCGTATCGCGCGTATCGCGCGATACGATACGATATTTAAAACCATGGTTCCTGGAGGGGATTATCGATTAGGTGGATGTGTTGAGGCCTATCTTAAAAACTTTTGAGCTGCTTCCAGGATTGAGAATTAATGTGCAGAAGAGTTTGGTAAAAGGGATGATCATGGAAGGTCAATCAGTAGGGCATATGGCAAGTAGACTTGGATATTTAGTTGGGAATTTGCCTCTATCATATTTAGGATTACCATTGGGTGGTTCTCTAGGTCTATTTCCTTTTGGGAGCTGGTTATTGAGAGGGTGGAAAGGCGGCTGGCTAATTGGAAAAGGAATTCTCTCTCGTTTGGTAGGAGGATCACCCTTATTAAATCGGCCCTTTCTAAGTTACCGGTGTACCATATGTCTATGTTTAAAATGTCCATAAGGGTAGTGAATATCATTGAAGAGCTTCAAAGGGATTACTTGTGGGAAGGCGGGGGAGGAAAGAAGGATCACTTAGTCCAGTGGAAAGTCGTCTGTTTGAGTAAGGAGATGGATGGGATCGATTTAGGGAATCTCTTTGCTCAAAACTCCTCATTACTTGCAAAACGGCTTTGGAGTTTTAGCAATGAGAGGAATAGCCTTTGGCGTCAAGTGATTGAATCTAAGTATGGTCTTACAAATAATGGTTGGGATTTAAGTGGGAGAACCCGCACTTTTGTTCTTAGTATCTGGAAGAATGTTGCACCTTTAGATGCTCTCTTCTAGTCTCATGTTCGTTTTTTTGTTGGCACGATATTTCTCCTCCTGTTTTGGCATGATATTTGGTGGGGGTACGTCGGCCCTATCCATTATGCTTCCCAGTCTTTCTTGGGCGGTTTCTTTCCCAGATGCTTTGGTTTGTGATATTCTTTCTCTTTCTTTCTTTGGTCTTAATTGGCATCTTCTTTTTAGAAAGGAGTTGCGCAACTTTGAGTTAGTGGAATTGTCATCTTTGTGTGGACTGTTCTACTTTTCAAAATAAATACTACTGATCACCTCCAAAATAGACAGAAATGGTTGTCTTTATCGCC
The DNA here is from genome assembly GCA_947561395.2 of Buxus sempervirens. Taxonomy (NCBI): domain Eukaryota; kingdom Viridiplantae; phylum Streptophyta; class Magnoliopsida; order Buxales; family Buxaceae; genus Buxus; species Buxus sempervirens. The sequence continues at coordinate 30,189,648 of OX387192.1, forward strand.
TAATGTTTGCTTCTTATGTGTGCGGCAGGGAGAAAGCATTGATCATCTCTTTATTCATTGTATTTTTGCTAAAGGGATATGGAGTTACTTTATTAGGGAGATGGGTGTGTATTGGGCTATGCCAGAGAAGGTTATTGATTTGTTAAATCAGTGGAGTTTCCTAGGAATTGGTAAGAAGGGAAAGATTTTATACAAAATCTTGTTTCATGCGGTGTTATGGTTCGTTTGGAAAGAGAGAAATAGAGGATAAAAAAGCCTCCAGAAGTTTGGCGATTGAAGCTATCAAACAATCAGTTGTTTTATGGTAATGATATTATGAGGAGTTGGGCTACAGTTTGCTTTTCCTCCCCAATAGTGGTTGTACGTTCTTGTGTTTGGTCACCGCCTTCAGAAGCGATCATTAAGTTAAACTTTGATGGATGCTCTTTGGGTAATCCTTGGTTAGCAGGGGTAGGAGTTTTTAGGAATTACCTGGGTCAGGTCATATCTGCTTATCATGGCCTTATTGGAGTGGCGTATTCTACTTGGGCTAACTTATTGGCACTCATCACAGGTATTCGACATATACATACCTTGTAGCTTCAGGAGGTTGTCATTGAGGGGGATGCTGCCAATATCTTGGGATGGATGAAAGAGAGGATTCTGGTCCATAGAGATATTTGGAGTTGATCAGATTAGCTTTTCAACATCTCATTCAAACATGTACCAAGGGAAGCTAATAATGTTGCTGATAGATTAGCTAAGGCTGGAGCGACTAGCAGTTCTCTAGTGTTTGGAGAGTTGTCTTATTGTATGGAGATTTAGTTTGTTCGTGTTTGTTGGGGTGCCCTTTGGCTAGTGGCACCTTTTGTTTTCTTATCTTCTCTTTGTATTTCCTCCTCCCTTCTTTTTAATGAAATTTCATCAATTATCAGAAAAAAAAAAAAATTTGCTAATGGTGTTAGGCTTGTCCCATCACTTCCAGAACTCCCTTCTTAAAATATCTTCCCCCAATAAATCTTTTAGGAGAAATATTTTCTAAGACACAACTTAGATAATCATACAACAAATATGACTGACCCCCACTTGTCAATTTCCTCCACAAGCAAGCTATCTATCAGCCATATATCATCAAATATAAATGGTGTAGCTTACTTAGTGAATCCCGTACCCCAAAACAATAGCTTTTTTCCTTTCCTTTCCTCCTCCATGAATCCCTAACAATTCCAAATTTGCCTCTTCCAAATGATTAATTTTGGTTGTCTTAATATCCTGAATAATAAAGTTCCAAAACTTTCTTGATTATTCATCCACATCCGCAAGCCCATCTACCACCAAATTACTAATGTAATTGAAGCTATTATGAATTTATAGTTTGATGAAACAATTAGATATTCCAATCGTCACTAACATCAACCAAAAACATATTTTTGCCTCCAATTACGCTAAGTTTGAAACCAATCAAAAAGAAAAAGAAAAAAAAAAAAACAATATAACAACTTGTACAACATCTTCAAAATCCTTATAATAGCCGCTTCCTATATTCCAGGCTACCCATTTTCTTTGCTTTCAAGCTCTTTACCCTTTCTCCATCATCTTCCCTTTTCGCATAGAAAATGCCAAACACATCCATCCTAAAGTTTTAATGTTGTCCACCAAGCCTTTCAATTTATACACAATACATAATTGGAGGAAAACATGCCTCATCACCATTCCTCGACCTTCGTAAGAAAACAACAAACTATCAAACAACATATTCTTAAATTTGAATGGCATAGCCTTCCAACATCACTCAAGGCACACCACAAAAAATATGCATGTAATATAAATAGATAATGGTGAAAATATAGCGATAAAGTTTCACAGATCCAATTGTAATCTAAATTCCTTTTCCCCATAGAAAACCCAATGGACAACTTGGCATATCCAAGAACAAATAATATGGACTACAAATCACGCATCTTATTGCAACGCAACAACCTCAAACCTTTTAACTCACAAACATGAAAAGAAATAATTAAATGCTAGACTTCACATTACTCCAAGACTGTGGGATTCTTTTGAAAAATGGAAAACTTAAGATGATCCAAGATGGAAATGAGTAAATTCCTCAGTCCATAACACCATTTCAAAGTCTGTAAAGTTCGTCTATAACTTTCCCAACTAAAATTGTTCCCATCTCTCTACACTAATATTAAAATAGATCTTATAGCCCTAACATAACAAGCACTTCCCTTCTTGGTGATTGAATGCCCTTATCACTAGCACCGGAGTGCTAAAAAAAATTCCAATAACAAGAAGAAACCTTTGTTCTTTCCCTCGTTTTTGCCAATAGGTTTAGCTTCTCCCACTTTCATTTAAACAATGGATTTACTCAAATTCTTATGGAGTTTGGTTTTCAATTGCAGCCAAAGTCTCCTTATTTCTACGTTGAATTTGGTTTAATTCTAAAGGTATTAGGCCTGTCTCATCACTTCCAAAACTCTCTTCTTACAATATCTTGCATCCAATAAATCTTTTAGGAGGATTATTTTCAAAGACATAACTGGGATAGTCATACAATCAAATATTTTTTTTATTGATAATAAAAGTTATTAATAAAAGCGAAAACAGATACAAACTTGTACACCAAGGGTGTACAAGTCCCCCTTGACTAACCTCTACAAGTCACGAAAACTTTCACACACTAGAACATCATTAAGCATCAAACCTTTACAAGACTCTACAGCCGATGCCCAATGGAAGGCTAAGCTAAGCGAATATTTAAAGAGAAAATTTGGAGACCTTACTTTGTTCTCAAAAATTCTGTTATTTCTTTCCTTCCATAATGACCACATGACGGCTCCTAGAGTCAATCTCCACAATACCTGAATGGGAGAAACCCCCTTAGTGGTCCTCCAACATAAGAGAAGCTTTGACACATTTTCCGGCTGAGCCCAAGCTATTCCAAATTTAGCAAAATAGGTGTTCCAAAGTTCACTTGAAACCGAGCAATACAAAAGGAGATGATTCACATTCTCCACACTGGATTTGCAAAGACAGCACCTACTAGGAAACTGCCACCCTTTCTTCATCAAATTCTCCATAGTTAAGATCTTTTCCAACACCGCAGTCCACATAAAAAATCCTGCTTTAAATGGGAATAAGGGTTGCCATAATAAGGTACCTTAAAATTAGGACCAAATATTGTTATAGAGGCTCTTCACTGAGAATTTCCCATCACTTCTCCTAGTCCAAACCATTCTATCTTGCTCAAACTCCAGCTCCTTCCCATTTATACATTCCAATAGTTGGCCCAAAGCTTCCACCTCCCAATCGAAGATTCTTCTTCTAAAATTCAAATCCCATTGAATGCCTCCCAATCCATAGGAATACAAATCTGCAACCCGAGCTTGAGGAGATAACGATATGTTGTACAACATGGGGTATTGCACCTTAAGAGGTTCATTAGAGCACCAAGCATCACACCAAAAACTTACCCTCTCACCCCTCCCCACCTGATACTTCACCCTTTCCTTGATCAGAGGAGAAAATCTACTAATAAGCCTCCATAAGCTACTCCCAATGATACCATTCACCTGATCCGGAACCCAGCTTACTTCATCATAGCCATATTTAGCTGAAATTAGATTTCTCCAAAAGCTGTCCGCCTCTTGACCAAAATGCCAACACCACTTTGCCAAAAGGGATTGATTGAATAGCCGAAGATTTTTAATTCCCAACCCACCTTCATCCTTTGGTTTGCACACGTCCTTCCAAGCAACTAAGTGATACTTATTGTCCTCCTCCCCTCCTGCCCATAAGAAATTCTTCTGTAGCTTTTCAATTCTATCCAATACTGACTTCAGGGCAAGAAGAGAGGAAAGCATATAAGTTGGATGGTTCGACAGAAGACTTTTAATTAACACCACCTTTAGATAAAAATCTCCCTTTCCATGAGGATAACTTCTTCATATGTGATATGATAGGTTCCCAAACTGATTTAGCTTTAAAGGATGCTCCAATAGGAATCCCAAGGTACATAGTAGGAAGAGATCCCAATTTATAGCCCAACAAATCACATAGATATGGAGCAATAGCACTTCCCCCTGCATCAAGCAACTTGCTTTTGTGTAAGTTGACTTTCAAACCCAATATAGCTTCAAAACATGTCAAAATCGATCTAATCACCAGAATTTGTGAGGCTTGAGCCTTACAAAAAACCATAGCATCATCTGCAAAGAGCATATGAGATAGAGTTAAAGCGCCTATACCAAACTTCACCCCTTCAATTAGACCCAAATGAGCTGCCCCATCCACCATATGACTAAGGGCCTCTATCACCAATAAAAATAATAAGGGGGAAGAGGATCCCTTTGTCTCAAACCCTTCGAAGAATGGAAGAAACCCACTACAACACCATTAACCAAAACAGAAAAAGACGCTGAAGAGACACACCTCACCATCCAACTTCTCCATATTTCCCCGAAACCCATCCTCTTGAGCATATACCACAAGAAATTCCAATTCACATGGTCGTAGGCCTTCTCAATATCTAACTTACATAATACCTCATTGAGACCCTTTCTTTGGATGGAATCTACACATTCACCAACAATTAACACGGCATCAAGAATTTGACTTCCCACTACAAATGCATTTTGATATCTAGATATAACATCATGTAGCACCGCCCTCAATCTTTTAGCAAGAACTTTAGAGATTATTTCATAGAAACTTCCCACTAAACTAATAGGCCGGTAGTCTCTTAATGATGATGCCCCTTCCTTCTTAGGAATGAGGGAAATGAACGTTGCATTCAAACTACCTTCAAGCTGAGATGCCTCATAAAACTCTTGAACTCCCCTCATAAAATCTTCACGGATGTACGACCAGCAAAGCTTGTAAAATTTGATTGTAAAACCATCTGGACTAGGAGCCTTATCATCCTCCAAGTCCTTAAGAGCGTCCAACACTTCCTTTTCACTTATGAACCTCTCCAGCATATCTCTATGGAAATCTGAGATTGAATTGAAATCTATCCCATCCATTAGTGGTCTTACACTTTCTCTCTTTGAAAAGATCTTCAAAGAAGTCAAGTGACGCCTTCTTTATCTCATCTTGTTCAACCAAGAGAGCCCCTTCCACCTCCAACTGATCAATGAAATTTACTCTCCCTCTAGCTGAAGCCATTTTATGGAAGAAACCAATGCTCTTATCTCCGGATTTAAGCCATAAGGCCCTCGATTTTTGCCTCAAACTAATCTCCAATAATGATGTGGCCTTCTTGAAGTCTACTTTCAATCTTTCCATTTCCTTCCAATCATCAAACGACATACTACCCTCCTCCACTAAACGCTCCAGCTCCTTTAGCCTCGACACAATACTATCAAGCTTCGTATCAACTCTTCCAAAAACTTCTTGTTCCACTTCTTAATCTTAAATTTAAGGGCACGCAATTTCCTTGAGAACACATATGAACTTGACCCATGAAAGTCCAACTCCTTCCACCACTTCCCTACCAAGTCAATGAAAGAGGAATCTTCAAACCACATGTTCTCAAATCTAAAAGGGGATGCTTTCCGGAACTCATTCTTGCTAGAAAGTAAGATTGGGGAGTGATCCGAAATTGATCTAGGCCAAGCCGCAACACTAAATTTAGGAAATAACCTCTCCCACTCCAAAGAAACAATGAATCGGTCCAACTTGGAAAGATTCCGGGATAGCTGATTTTTTGACCATGTAAAACTGGATCCTTTAAGAGGAATATCCATCAGATGAAAGCTTTCAATAAACGTCAAAAAATCAGTCATGGCTTGAGAACAATATCTCTCATTTGACCTTTCACTCGGAAATCTTACTACATTGAAGTCACCTCCAATACACCATGGTGTTCCCCCTATTCCTCTTGCTTCCGATAACTCTTCCCAAATCTTGCCCGACTTTGAGTGATCATTAGGAGCATAAACTGCCGAAATTAGCAACAATTCAGAACTTGTAGATTGTTTAAGCAAAATGGATAATACATATTGGCCCAACCACATTTGAGCTTTTAAGAATTTCTCACTATTCTATGCTAAAATGATCCCTCCATATGCTCCCCGTGATGATAAGAAAGACCAATCCACTTTCTCCTCCCTCCAAATATCCCCCATCGTAGATCTGGATATAGTGCTAAGCTTCAATTCTTGAAGCATTATTATGTCGGGTTCCCACAACCCTAAGCTAGCCTTCACCCTTCCCTTCTTCTCCTGGGCATTGAGCCCTCTAACGTTCCAAGACAAGACTTTAATGATCATTAAAACACTGATTTACCAAATCCCAATCAGATTTCTTAGGGCAGCTACTGATTCCCTTGCTGATTAGGAAACCTGAAGAGAATCACACATCCCTCCCCTAATACTTCCCTTCACCCTCCTCCTCTCAATTGCAATAAAGAGAGCCTGTGCCTCCCTCTCAAGCCCCTGAAAGGAAACTCCAAGAGTCTTCCTAAGACTCATAATGTTATCCAGTACCCATGATGATGGATCCCCCTTCACTGCAGGCAAAGAATAGCATAATGGATCCTCCTTATTGGAGTTGATGTTAGATACAACCCCCTGATTCCTGTCAATCCCTCTAAAAGAATAGGCTGCCTACTGATTCGCCTCCATAAACCTTTCACCCCCCTCATCTTCATGATCCGAGATTGAAATTGAAGATGAACCTGTCGCTAGGGATAAATACCTTCCGTCAGCATTTCTGATCTGATCTTGGTGCTCACAAAGAGACCCCACAGCATTCTCCTTAGAAACCCGATCTTCCGTGTTGGCCAAAAGGCATCGAGGAGGAGATAGAGTCTTTTGGAGACTACTTGAACTCCATAGAAGTAGGAGAAAATCTTTGGGGAGAACAAGGAGAAAATTCTGAAACAGGAGAGGAGCATTTAAGATTGTTGAAAGAAAGCTCAGCGGAGAAATCCCCCGAGAAGCTAGAACTTTCCAGGGGACTTTTATCACTACCACCCAACACTTCCCCATCGAGAGTGCTACGAGCAGCACCATCCATTCTACCAGGAGGCGACAAAAATGGAAAAAAACCTTCAGGACCTTTCACCTGGTCAAAACACTTGCCTTTATCAATACACACGCTCTTGCCACGGCGCCTAGAATAACAAAGCACCTGATTCTTCACTCCCCCTAAATACTCTTTCCAAAAAGCTGGTCTCTCCCCAACTTCCAACTTTGAAGGCCTCTTCTCCTCCCCAAGGATTACCTCTCCCCCATCCAGAGACGGACGCCTTTCTTTAATGTTTTCCTTCACCCACCCTTCAATTTCAGAAATCCTCCATCAAAAGAAGAGATGGACTTCTCCAAGCTCTTACAAAGTGAGGACAACTTGGAATCTGAGAAGAGGACACCATTTGATGTTGGTGACTGCGACATCAACCTCGACTCACTTGATTCAAGCTTTGTCTTCCCAAGAACATGCACCTGTAACACACCAGTAGCCTGCTCTTTCCTCACTTCACCCTCCAATTGCTCTTCAGCAAACCTTAACTCCTTTCCACATTGAGCTTCCTTCGATCCGATCGAGAGCAAGCGTGGGCTAGATCGTCCCAACACCTGCGAACTCGCCTTAGGATCCAAGGTGGACCAGCTAAGCTCCTTTTGGCAAGCCCCTTCTACTTCCTTAGGACTTGGGCCACCAGAAATTCTATCCCCAGAGACATAGCTCTTAAACGGGCCCCCACCAGATTACAGAAGATCACCATTACCCATAGACTTTATCCCATTTACTTTCAGATTTGGAAAAGAGTCCACCTGGGCAGGTTTTCTGCTAATCCCAGATAATGCTCTCCCTTTATCTTCAGCATTAGCACCATGACATTGACTTTTGAAATATTTGCCCCAAAATGCCCTTTCAACATGGCAAAATTACCATCAGTATCCTTGCCACCTTGGACATCATCTTCCATTCTGCAATCCTTTCTCTGCCACTCCGAAGAGTTCAAATTGAAGCCATTAACAGCTATTAACTCAACATATATTTCAAACCAGACTTCCCGATCCCATATGATCAAGGATCTTGGAATCCTCTGAGCTATTGTTTCACCTACTTTTACTGTTATAGCTCCCTCCCAATTGACTTCTCCCATCTGCAGCAAGCCCCCCAAACAGTCTCCTATACCTTTAAACGTATTCTCAACCAACAAATGAGGGATCCCCATCAATTTCAGCCACCAACCATCTCATTAATAGGCCCTGCTGATGGTTTAAAATCTTTGTGCCATCAATCCGCTGAAACAAAAACTCCACGGCAATTATAAGAGCTATCCACTACCACCCTTCCAGCAATCTCACCAGAAGATACAAAAAGAATTGCTTCCTCAGGGCTTAACGAGATGACAGAAGATACCTGGCGAGGACCTAAGCCTCGAAAACAGCTATCGATGAACTCCTCCCACTTCACCTTAGCTGAAGCTTTGTACCATAGAGGATAATCCCAACGACGACCGAGCTCTTGGCAGGTTTGTTTGATCTCCATGACTAACTCCCTCCTTTCCCTCAAGAACTTACTTTCGGTGAAATTCGCTGCATATAAGGATGAAAAAGTAGAGATGGGCTTAGGCCCATCTCAAGTGGGAAGGGCCTATCGGTATTAATAGAGAGAGATGGGCTTCTTGGGGCAGAAACCAGATATTGGGCCGAGTGGGCCTAGAAGTAGGAGGGTCTGGGTTTGTTAGTGGTGATGCTTTTAGGGGATTGTCGTCAAATGGTATGCAGAACGAGCCTCTGCTTGTCAATGGAGAGTGGCTTGCTGACGAAGCTCGCCCCAAAGGTTTTTCTGGTCGGCAACAAGCGTCAGGTGAGGGTGAGGATCAATTCGATTTCAGTTGCGGCAAAGGTGTGATAAAGGAGCCGATGGGAAATCCATATGGAAAAGACTTTGTTGGTGCATTCGAGGGGTTGGAGAAGCCGGACGAGCAGGAAGATTGTCAAAGAGCGACCGAGTCAAGGAAGGAGCAAATCACTGAGTGGGTTGAAGCAATGATGGAGCGTTACATTCAAAGGCTCAATCCTTCTGGTAGTAAAGGAAATAGTAAGAAGCATGGGTCGTATTCTTCCCATTCTCCTAGTAGCAAAGGAAAAGGTAAGAAACAGGTTCCTTATTTTGTCTAAGAAAGAGAAGAGTGCGAAGCCGACGATGAGGGGGGCAGATGGTGGCTGTGTGTCGGGGAGACGTTTATCAGATTGTTTTGAGCGTGAGGTGGCGGATAAGAGGAAGGTCAATTTCGAGGAACAGTCGCTACTCAAATGTTATTCTAGAAGGAACAAAACAGGAGTAAATGTAGCTGATTCGTCGACTTTGGGGATGGTCAGTCAAAGGGAAGTAGAATTTAGTCGAGAGGCTGAGAGCAGAGGGGGTGTTCTGAGGGTCCTTGTTCCTAATGCTGCATGTTTGCCCCATCATTAAATTCCTGTGGTCAATCATCACCATATGTCATCTCATTATCAAGGATCCCTTTCTTCTCTCCTTTCTCAAAATGGTTTAAATCCAGATATGGTTTCTGAGGATTGCCTTCTATTTAATGACTGTTTATTATCTCCATTACCTGATGCAGCGTTTTCCGCAAGTCATGACTGTTTTGGCAGTGCTGATGGGTCCCTATCTGTGGGCGAGAAAGACATTATTCCGGGAATTCCTAGCTTTGAGGGAGAAGGGGTGAGTAATTTGGGTTGATATAAAGAGGGAGAGGAAGCTGAGCAGTCTAGTAAGGTGTGGGATAGCGTCTATGTTTTTTCGGATAAAGTTATTCATGAGGTGGTTAATGTTAGGGGTGTTAGGATGGAAATTCCAATGGTGGTAGAAGAGTTTAGAGTTGCGGTCTAGAAGGGCTCCACGGGTGTTCCATGGAGATTTTGTATTAGAATATTAAGGGCTTGGGGGGAAGGGAAAAGATATTGGCAATTAAGGAGATGAGTAGAAAATGGAAACCGGAGGTGGTAGTAATTGTAGAAGCAAAAATGGAGTCAGTGGATTTTAGAGTGATTAGAATCATGTGGAGGATTGGTGATATTGAGTGGGTTTTATTACCTTCTGTGGGTAGATCCGATGGGATCTTGGCCATGTGGGATTCCACTCGGTTGCATTTTTTGGCTAGTCAGGTGGGTATTTTTTTCCATCTCGGTGGACTTCAAATCCAAGTCCAATAATTTTCAACGGTCTCTATTAGTAGTGTACGGGCCGTGTCAAGCAAGGGGTCAAGAGAGGTTTTGGTAGGAGTTGAATTGGCATGTTCAAAGGAACTTGTCAGCTTGGGTAGTGGTGGGGGGCTTTAATGTATATAGATATACTCATGATTCTAATAAGATTACACCCAGAGTCACTAGGAGTATGAAGGATTTCTCTGCATGGATTCAGCAGTGTCAATTAATTGATTATCCGTTATTGGGTGGGCAGTTTACCTGGTCTAACCTCCAAGTTCCCCCGTTATGTTCCAGATTAGATGGAGGATTAGCTACCTGTTCTTGGGATGGTCGTTTTATGCCGATTGCTCAGATGTTATTGCCTAGAATTGTTTTAGATCACTATCCGATGTTATTGATCAATGAGACGGGGCATGGTGGTCCGGTCCCATTTCGATTTGAAAACAAGTGGCTTGAACACCCTTTGTTTTCTAATTTGGTGGATGAGCGGTGGGGTGTGGGAAGAAGTAGGGGTGGGGGATGGGCTGATTTCTCCTTCATGAGGCGTCTAAATCATGTTAAATTAAATATAAAGGTTTGGAATAAGGAGAGTTTTGGGCATGTGGAAGTAAAGAAAAAGGAGGCGATGGATGAGCTGGAGGTGTTGGATGCAAAGGAAGCAAGTGGAGAATGGGATTTGCATGATAGGGCAAGGAGGCCGGAGGTTGAAGAAAATTTAGCAAGAATCTTGAAGAATGAAGAAATCCATTGGAGGCAAAAATCAAGAATAAAATGGTTGAAGGAGGGTGATGGGAATACGGTGTTTTTTCATAAGGTGGTCAATGGGAAAAGGATGAAGAATGTAATATCACGTTTGGAGGTGGAAGGTAGAATGGTGGAGGATATGGGTGTGATTGGGGAATTTTTATGTCAATTTTACGCCAACCTATTCAAGTCGGAGCAAACGAATCACTTTAAATTGAAAGAGAGGGGCCAAGCAAAATTGAGTGGTCAACAAGTAGAATGGTTAGAAAGGGAGTTCGAGTTGGAGGAAGTTAAAGGGGCTGTTTGGGAGATGGAAGGTGATAAGGCTCCTGGTCCTGATGGTTTTACTATTTAATATTTCAAGAGAAATTGGGAGACAATTAAGGATGGGTGTTTACAGAGTTTTTTTCAAGTGGGGTCATTCATAAGGCGACTAATGCCACATTCTTAATCCTCATTCGCAAGAGACCAGGAGTGGTAGGAATTAGGGACTTTCGGCCCATTAGCTTCACAACCAGTTTGTATAAGATTCTAGCCAAGGTCTTCTCAATAAGGTTGAAAGCTGTATTGTCAAAGATTATATCTGTCAATCAAAGTGCGTTTGTGGAAGACTGGTAGATTGTGGAAAGTAGGAAGCGATCTGGGGAGCTTGGAATTGTATGCAAGTTGGATATAGAAAAAGTATATGATCGCGTTGAATGGAATTTTATCGATTTGATGCTTCAGTGGAAAGGTTTTGGATTGAGATGGAGGAGGTGGATTCGTGGATCTTTAGAAAAGGTTCATTTTTCTATATTTGTTAACGAGATAGTAAAAGGCTTTTTTCTATCGTCAAGGGGTATTCGTCAGGGTGATCCATTATGCCTTTTTTTTGTTCACTTTAGTGGCTGAAGCTTTGCACAGTTTCCTCATGTGTGGAGTGAAAACAGGTCTCGTACAAGGTTTCCATGTAGGTAGAAGTGGTTGTAGCGTATCTCATTTACAATTTGCAGATGATACTCTTGTGTTCTTAGAGACCTCCACAGACCAGTTTGTTTGGTTGAAGAATATTCTGCACACATTCCATATGGTCTCAAGTTTAAGGGTAAATTGGGGGAAGAGTTCGATAGTAGGCTTGAACATTAGCGAGGAGGAGGTGGGGGGTTTTAGTAGGATTTTAGGGTGTTAGGTGGTAGCTTGGCCTATTTCATATTTCGCAATGTCAATTTTTGGGAGCCAGTCATAGAGAGAGTTGAGGGGAGATTGGCTTTATGGAAAAAGAATTATTTAACCTTGGCGGGTCGCATCACTTTAATCAAGGCGGTTTCAGCTAACACTCCGATTTACTTCATGTCTTTGTTCCGGATGCCTAGGCGTGTTGTGGCCATCATTGAGAAGGCCCAAAGGGACTTTCTTTGGGAGGGAGGGGGTTCTAAGAAGATACATCTCGCGGGGTGGGGCCGTGGGACAAGGTCAGTTTAGGTAGGGAAAAGGGTGGCTTGCGTTTGGGGAGGGTGGCTTCCCAGAATTCCTCTCTACTCACTAAATGGTTATGGCGTTTCAGCATTAATAAAAAAAAGTCTTTGGCATAAGGTTATTGTTAGCAAATATGGAGTTGATGATAATGGGTGGACAATAAATGAGGGCTCGTCCGGCCGGAAATTGTCCATGGAAAGCTATTATAAGAATGGTTTCGTCGTTTTACCCTCATGTCAGGATGGTGATCTGGTCTGAGGGTTCAATTCGGTTTTGGCATGATTGGTGGTGGGGCAATTTTGTTTTGTCGAGTCTTTTTCCATATTTATTTTCCTTGGCCATTTTTCCTGATGCTTTTGTGGCAAATATCCTTTCCTCGTCTGTGTCGAGCCTTTCTTGGGATTTGGTTTTTAGAAGAGACCTTCGGCCAGTAGAAATGCAAGATTTGGCTTCTCTTCTAGATAAGTTCAAGGATGTTTCCATTGATCCGTATAGTGATGATGTGCCGATTTGGTCCCTTTCTCCTTCTAGTATCTATTCTTGTAAATCCTTTTCAAAGTGCTCAATCAGAGTAGGCCTTCACATCCCGTATCTTTTCCAATATCTCAATTGTGGAAACCTAAGGTTCCCCCCAAAATCAAGACCTTCTTGTGGACTGCTATCCTATATAAGATAAATATGGCCGATCATCTCCAAAGAAGATGGAAGACGTGTGCTTTATCTCCTCATGTGTGTATTATGTGCATGGAAGGAGGGGAGAGTGTTGACCATCTTTTTGTTCAGTGTCGTTATGCATACAGCATAGGGATGCGGCTCTTCTAGTTGTTGGGAGTCTCTTGGGTATTGCCAAACACCCTAGCAGCGTTGTTTCACCATTGGAGGCTTAGGGTATTGGGGAAAGGGGCTACATTATCTATAGTCTTCTCTTTCATGCGGTCGTGTGGCATATTTGGATAGAGCGTAATAGGAGGATTTTTCAAGAATCTTGGAGGTCAATGGAGCAAGTGATTGACTCTATTCTAGAGGCTGCAATATCATGGATGACGGTGTTACCGGAGTTTCGTGGCATACATGTTGCGGATATTGTTAGAGAGTGGCATCAGTGGTGTTTTTCGTCTCCTGTTGCAGATGTTGTAAACTCGGGTGGAGGGTTATTTCAAGTCACATAGGAGGCATTATTGGATTAGGAGAGGTGTGAGTTGGTTTTGATGTTGAATGTCTTATTCAACATCGATTCCAGGGTCAGTAATTTTTTATGGACGGGTCACCCTCAGGGCGGTTATGGTACTTTTTGTTATTATGATGGTTAGGAAGTGGGTTAGGGCAGTTGCTGTGTTCATACGTTCATGATGCGTGATGTGCATATTTTGATTCGATGTACTTTTTCTTCATTATATATATATATACAATCATACTATCATTACTCATAAAAAAAATATATAATCAACAAGCCTAACCACCACTTATCAATGTCCCCTGCAAGTAAGCTATCTCCAAGTCACTTATCATCTAATATAAATAGTGTAGCCTCTTGAATCCCTCTTGACACTTCAAAACCATAGCTTTTTTCCACTCCTTTCCACCACCGTTAATTCCCAACAATTCCAAATTTGCCTCTTACAAAAGATGCATTTTTGTTATCTCCTGAATAGTAAAGTGCCACAACTTTCTAGTCCCTTCACCCTAACATAACAAGCAATTCCCTTCTTAGTGATCTAATGCCCTTATCACTCCCACCTTGGTGCTCCAACCAAAATTTTTCCAACAACAAGAAGAAACCTTTTATATTTCCTTCATTTCATCCATACACCAATAAATTTAGCTACGACCCTCTTTCTTCAAAACAATGGATTTGGTTAAATTCTTATAAATTTGGGTCTCCAATTGCAGCCAAAAGTTCCTTATTTCTACATTGACTTTGGTTGAGTTCTAATAGTGTTAGGCCTATCCCATCACTTCCAAAACTCCCTTCTTACAATATCTTCCATCCAATAAACCTATTGGGAGACTATTTTCTAAGATATAACTAGGATAGTCATACAAAAAAATACGCCTAACCACCACTCATCAATTTCCTTCACGAGCAAATTATCTCCCAGCCACAAATCATCAAATTTAAATGGTGTGGCTTCTTAAATTCCTCTCGACACTCCAAAACACTAGCTTTTTTCCATTCCATTCCACCACCATGAATTCCCAGCAACTCGAAATTCGCCACTTACAAATGATGGATTTTTGGTTTTCTTACAACCTCCTAAATAGTAAAGTGCCACAACTATCTAGATTCTTCCTACTCCATAAGCCAATCTACTGCCAATCCACTAATATAATTGACCCTATTACGGGAATTTTAGTTTCATGAAACAATTGCATATTCCAATCAACGATAACATCACCAAAGAACCGGTTTTTGCTGCCAACGATGCCATCATGTAATAAATTAAAAAAAAAAACTATTTACCTGCTTCAACAACATCATCAAATTCTCCCAATCTAGTCTCTACCAAGATTCTAGGCTACCCCTTTTCCTTGCTTTCAAGCTCCTTATTCTTACCCTAACACCTTCCCTTTTGACAAACACATCCATGTTTCAAGTTTTAGTGGCATCCTCCAAGCCTTTCAGTTCATACATAGTACATAACTAGAGGTTGCATAAAAAAAATGCCTCATCACCATTTGTCTACCTTTGCAGGAAAAAAACAAACTATCTAGTAACATATTCTCAAATCTTAAAGGCATAGCTTTCCAAGATCACTCAAGGCACATCACAAAATATTTATGAAATGTAAATAGATATTGGTGAAAATACAGTAATATAGCTTTTTTAATCCACTTCTATTCTCAATTCCTTTATTGCTTAGAAAACCTAATCGACAACTTAGAACAATAATTTGGACTACAAATCTTCCATCTTATTGCAATGCAATAACCTCAAACCTTTTAATAACTCAGAAACATAAAATGAAATAATTCAATGCCACACTTCACTCTCCACCAAGGTTCCTTAGTCCATATCACCATTCCAAAGTCTGTAAAATCCATCTTCAAATTTCCCAACTAAACATGTTCCTATCCCTCTACACTATTCTTAAAATAGATCACATAGGAATCCTTGTAGTCTATTCACTCTAACATAACAAGCACTTCCCTTCTTGGTGATCCAATGCCTTGATCATTCCGAACATAGTGCTCAAATAAAAACTTCTCCAATAACAAGAAGAAACCGTTGCTCTTTCCCTCATTTCATCCATCTGCCAATAAATTTAGCTTCCCCATTTTTCTTCTAAACAATGGATTTGGCTAAATTCTTATATTGTTAGGTCTCCAATTGCGAACAAAAGCTACTTATTTCAACATTGACTTTGGTAGACTTCTAATGGTGTCAGGCCAATCCCATCATTACCAAAACAGCTTTCTCAAAATATCTTGCATCCAATAAATCTTTTAGGAGGATTATTTTCTAAGACATAACTTGGATAGTCATACAATAAATATGCCTCACCAATACTCATCAATTTCATCCACAAGCAAGCTACCTCCCTGCCACACATCATCAAATATAAATGGTGTAGCTTCTTTAATCCCTCTCAATACTCCAAAACACTAGCTTTTTTCCT
This sequence comes from Buxus sempervirens, assembly GCA_947561395.2. NCBI lineage: Eukaryota > Viridiplantae > Streptophyta > Magnoliopsida > Buxales > Buxaceae > Buxus > Buxus sempervirens. The sequence continues at coordinate 30,205,612 of OX387192.1, forward strand.
TTCCTTTCCGTTTCCATGAATCCCCAACAATTCAAAACTTGCCTTTTTCCAAATGAAGTATTTTGGTTGTCTTAAAACCTCCTGAATAGCATAGTTCCACAACTTTCTTGTTTCTTCGTCCACCTCAACAAACCCATCCACCGCCAAACCACTAATATAATTGACCCTATTACGGGAATTTGTAATTTTCAGTTCGATGAAACAATTTTGTATTCCAAGAACTGATAATGCCAACTTGAAACCAATCAAAAAGACAAAGAAAAAAAAAATCTATATACTAGGTTGAACAACATATTCAAATTCTGCCTATCTCGTCTCTTCCAACATTCTAGGCTACCCCTATTCCTTGCACTCAAGCTCTTTAATCTTCCTCCAACGTCTTCCCTTTTCACATAATACATACATGTACCAAGTCTCAGTAGCATCCTCCAAGCCTTTCAATTTATACATGGTAAATAATTGAAGGTTCCTTGAAAAACATGCCTCATCGCCATTTCCCCACATTAGCAAGAAAACAAAAAAACTATCCAGCAACATACTCTCAAATCTGAATGGCATAGCCTTCTTAGATCACTTAAGTCACACCATAAAATAGGTATATAATATAAATAGATATTAGCAAAAATATAGTAATATAACTTCCCTTATCCACTTTTACTCTGGATTCCTTTTTCCCTTCGAACACCCAATGGACACCTTAGCATATCCAAAAACAAATAGTATGGACTACATATCTCCCACCTTATTACAATGCAAAAACATCAAATCTTTTATCTCATTAACATGAAAAGCAACAATTCAATCCCACACTTCAATTTACTCCAAGATTCCTTAGTCCATAACACCATACCAAAAGTCTGTAAAGTTAGTCTTCAAATTTCCCAACTAATCATGATCCCATTTTCTCTAAACTGTTATTAAAATAGATCCTATAGGTATCCTTCTAGTCACTTCACCCTAACATATCAAAAGTCTTCCCTTCTTTGTGATCCAATGCCCTTATCACACCCCACCTTAGTGCTCTAATAAAAAATTTTCCAATATCAAGAAAAACCTTTGTTCTTTCCCTTATTTCATCTTAGATTCCCCCTCTTTCTTCTAAACAATGGATTTGGTTAAATTCTTATGGAGTTTGGTCTCCACTTTCGGCCAAAAGCTACTTATTTCTACATTGACTTTGGTCGAATTCTAATGGTGTCAAGCCAGTCCCATCACTACCAAAATTCCCTTCTTAAAATATGTTGAGTCCAATTAATCTTTTAGGAGATTTATGCTGAAATGGTTCGCAGAAGAGTTTCAACGGGTGTGGGTTGTCGTCAACAATTGAAGCTGAGAAGCTCATTGTCGGTGGCCAAAAAGACGGTTCTGATAGAGAGGAAATCGTTCCTATTTAGCAAAGCATCCAGTAATCAGGGTGTCACTCTTTGCATATTTGAGAAAACTGGAAAGCTTTCTTCCTGGGTGTAGTTCAAGGGCAGAGATGTTTATTGGTTTTTGAATGTAGTAGAAAATACTCAGAATTATTCTTGCATGGTTGGTAATTTGGGACGGTTGAAGGAAGGTGACTTATTTTTCTCCGCGAAGATCCTGGTGAATAAGAGGTAAAATGCTTTTTGTCTCTGTTTCTTTTAATTCTATACAGGGTGCTTCAGTTATCTTTCCTATGGCTGATGAAGTGTCTAAGTGGAAGTACATCCTAGCAACTTGGGAGCAATTGTCGTATGAGATGAAGGGAAAATCTAAGGTGGCAGTGGGCAACCCAAGGGGAGGACCTGAGGCTCTTGATATGGAGGGCAGTATTGGAGTTAGTGGCATATCTTCTCAGGGGTCTGGTTTGGATAAGATAGAGAGTCTTGAAATCCTTAGTGCAGATCAGGGATTCTGCTCTGACTTCTCATACCTCTGTGCGGCTAATCATACGAGATGCAAACTTATGAGAGAAGGACGTGATAGTGCAATTGAGATTATACAAGTTTATTAGATTTCTAGTATTCGTTGGGAGTTTCCGTTAAGTTGAAAGGCCTCAGCCCCTGTAAATTGGGAATCTTGTTTTGCCGATTGCCTTCAGAAGAAGGGTAACGCTCCAAAGTCTTCTTTTATCCCGCTAGGTCCTGAGGATGCAGTGTTGTTCGCGGCTTTTGCTGGTGTGGCGAGACAGTTGGTAGCAGCTACCCCGTTTGTTTTCGATGGAATATTGGTCTCTCTGGATTGGTGGTCGATGTGCGGAAGGCTACCACCTGGGCCTATTAATGATGAGGGGTGGTGGTTAAGGTTGATGGGGATTCCCCCTCACCTATTTGCTCACCAATCGTTTCTGAGTATTGGAGAAGTTATGGGTGGTCTCAAAAAGATGGGAGGTATAGACTTTGAGGGAGCAATTCGAACTAAAATGGGGGAATCGCTTGCTCACAGCATTCCCAGATGTCTAGTTATATGGGATGGGAAGGAATGGTTTGAGATCTTCGTTGATTTGGTTATCGGAGACTCCGTTTTTTTGAATACCACGGAGCTTCAAAAGGAGGAATGGTCTAAGGTTGAAGATGACCAATGTAGCAAGTATAGGAAGTCAATTTTTGTACTTGGGCAAGGGCAAAATAGGACATTTAAAAGTAAAGAAACAACGTTTGGAGATGAAATGCATACTGATTTTGGAGAAAAGGGGGCAGTAAGGCTCATGGCCAGGTGGTAGCTAACTTTAATTTGAATTGTAATGGGTTAGATGGTAGGGCCCAAGAAGGCAGGTTGGGTGAAGCCTCTCTTTTGAAGGTAAGCCCATCGGTTAGAATCTCAGGCCATAAGGTTTTGATTGAGTTTGGTGGGCCAAGCAATTGGTCCGGGGGTGAAGTAGGTGAAGGCCGACCTAGATAGATCCATGGGCCCGATGTTTTGAAGGCCGTCAAAGAGGCTAAGGGATTTTCTCCTGAGGCGAAGTCCTACAATCGCACGAAGGTGCTTCCCTGTCTCAAGGAGTCGTTGGAGGTTGCTGGTACCCCTGCTGCGATTGGTATCTCGAACGACCTGGAGGAGTGGCATCGTGGGAAGATCAAGTCGTTGGCTCCGACGTCTAGAGATTTTAAAAAATCCAGCTTATCTCATTTTTGTTTCAGCATGGAGAAATCGATCTCCAAAATAGATGCGAGAATTTCTGACATTGAGGATTGGGTGAAGGGGAACAACAGTAACCGGTGGTCGTTGTTCCTCGGAGGGGATTTGAGTTCAGATGGGGTTTTTAGAGGTAGCGGCAACGTTAAACATGATCGTTTCATTCCTCCGATGAACGAACTTCCTGGAATAGCTTCTAATAAGGTAGTCTGCTACTCCAGCCGTCGTGCTAAATTCTCTAGCAAGCGTTGCGTCACTCCAAGGCATAAGAAGGATGAGGTGCAAAGGAAGGATAAGGTTGGAAGTAGATCGTTGAAGGATGAGATGCTGATAGGTGTCAAACAAAGCCTATTGGACAATTCTAATGAAGAAATGGTATTTGGAAACTTGTTCGAAGAACTTTCTCCCAACCCTCTTCTTCTTTCCTCGCTTGTCCCTTCGGTGTCTGACCATGCTCGAAAATATTTTTCCCACGCTCGATGCCACACGGTTGAGGAGGAGAACAGGGATCCGTTTGGGGAAATGATTGAAGCTCACAATGAACATGACGGCCTGTTAGGAGATGATACATAAAGATCACTACTTCGGGGGACGAGATCATTCCCAGTTTCAGTATTGAATCTTGCAAGGAAGGGTGGCGATGAGTCTTTCGAGGAGAACCTTTTGTCTAATCTTACTCTTCAGTGTAATGCCAGGAAGCAGGCGGTTTCCTTTGAGACTGATCTTAGCAAGGAGAACCTGAATTGTTCTCACATGCCTATCTTGAATGGGGAGTCATCTGCATGGGTGGCCAAGAATATTATGAACCTAAGCAAGGTGCTTGGGGTTTCTTTTCAGGGGTTTGAGAGGGAGGCTCAGGCCCTTTTTACAGCAATCAAAGGAAGGAGGGAGAAAAGGAGCAATAGGGGAGTGTTAAGCGAATCTTTGTAGGCGTCTTGATATGAAAGGATTTTTTTTAGAGGGTTCGATCAGCTGATGGACTAGTATAACTCAGTTTTTTAATGATTTTAAAAGTTCTTTCTTGGAATGTCAGAGGGCTCAATACCCATGAGAAGAAGGGGAGAATCAAGGCAAGTTTAGGGATGTGGGATCCCGACATAGTAATGCTTCAAGAATCGAAGTTAGGCATGGTTTCCAAATCTGTGATGGGGGAGATTTGGAGGGAGGATAGTGTGGATTGGGTTTTCTTACCGTCTCAGGGAGCTTCAGGAGGGGTAATTTTAGCATGGAAGAGCGACAAATTCCTAAAAGCTCATATGTGAATGGGTCATTATGCCTTATCTGTATTGCTTAAACAATTTGCCAGCTCCGAGTTGTTGCTGGTCTCGGCAATTTATGGGCCAAATGACCACTCAAAGTCTATTAGAATTTAGGATGAGCTATCGGAAGCAAGGGGAGTAGGGGGAACACCTTTGTGTATCAGAGGAGACTTTAATGTGGTTAGATTTCCAGAAGAAACGACAAGTGGGAGGTGTTCTTCTCAAGTTATGTCTGATTTTTCTTCATTTATTGAAAGTTTCCATCTAATCGATATTCCTCTCAAAGGATCTAGGTTCACTTGGTCTAAAAATCGGCTTTCCCGAAATTTATCTAAAATGGAACGATTCCTAGTTTCTATGGATTGGGAGAGGTCTTTTCCTAAATTTAGTGCTGCCACCTGGCCTAGATTAGTTTCGGATCACTCCCCAATATTGCTCACTAGTGAAAATGAGTTTTGCAAAGCATCTCCTTTCATATTAAAGAACAGGTGGTTTGAAGATAAGTCTTTCATTGACTTGGTGGGGAAATGGTGGAACGAGATGGAATTTCATTGGTCTAGCTCTTATGTGTTCTCAAGGAAATTACGTGCTCTAAAATTCAAAATCAAGAAGTGGAATAGAGATGTGTTTGGGAAAGTTGATGAGAAACTTGACAGTATCATGGCAAGATTAAAAGAGTTGGAGCAATTAGAAGAGGAAGGGACTTTGCCTTTTGAAGAGTGGAAGGAGATGGGAAGCTTGAAATTTGATTTCAAGAAGGCTGCATTGTTATTGGAGATAAGTTGGAAGAAGAAATCGAGGGCTTTATGGCTTAATTCTGGAGATAAAAATACTGGGTTTTTCTACAAGATGGCTTCAACTAGAGGAAGATCAAATTTTATTTATCACTTGGAAGTGGAAGGGTCTCTTTTGCTTGAGCAAGAAGAAATTAAGAAGGTGGCAGCAGTTTTCTTTGAAGATCTTTTCAAAGAGAAAGTAAGTGTGGGACCTCAATTGGATGGGATGGAATTTGATTTAATTTCAAATTTCCATAGGGATATGTTGGAAAGACATATAATCGAAGAAGAAGTGTTAGAGGCTATCAAGGAAATGGAAGGAGACAAGGCCCCGGGGCCGGATGGTTTTACAATCAAATTTTACAAGCTTTGTTGGGCGCATATTCGAGTCGACTTTATGAGAACAGTTCAAGAGTTCTATGATTCATCTCATTTTGAAAGTAGTTTGAACGCAACTTTTATTTCCCTCATTCCTAAGAAGGAAGGGGCGGCATCATTTGGAGACTACCGGCCTATAAGCCTAGTGGGGAGTTTCTACAAAATAATCTCTAAAGTACTAGCTAAAAGGTTGCGAGTGGTGCTTCCAGATGTTATATCAAGTTACCAAAATACATTTATAGAGAGGAGGCAAATCTTGGATGGTGTGATGATTGTTAGTGAATGTTTTGATTCCATTCAAAGAGAGGGTGTTGATGGGATAATGTGTAAGTTGGAAATTGAGAAGGCTTATGACCATGTGAATTGGAACTTCTTATTATTTTTGTTCATCTAGGGGTTTGAGACAAGGGGATCCTCTTTCCCCCTTATTATTTTTGTTGGTTATGGAGGCTCTTAGTCGTTTGGTGGTAAGGGCGGAAAATTTGGGACTAATTGAAGGGGTGAAGTTTGGAGGAGGTTCTTTATCTTTATCCCATTTACTTTTTGCGGATGATGCTATGATTTTTTGCAAGGAGCAAGCTTCCAAAGTTCTTCTGGTTAGATCAATCTTGACTTGTTTTGAAGCTCTTTCGAGCTTGAGAGTAAACTTACAAAAATGTGAGCTGTTTGATGTTGGGGGAAGTGGTAATGCCTCAATCTTATGTGATCTTTTGGACTGCCGTTTGGGTTCTTTACCCACTTCGTATCTCGGAATTCCTATTGGGGCATCTTTTAAAACTAAATTAGTTTGGGAACCAACTTTATCGCGGATGAAGAAGTGGTCTTCTTGGAAAGGGAGATTTTTATCTAAAAGTGGTAAGGTGGTATTGACCAAGAGCTCTTTGTCTAACCATCCAACATATATGCTCTCTGCTTTATTAGCCCCGAAATCAGTGTTAGAGAGTATTGAAAGGTTACAGAAGGATTTCTTATGGCAGGAGCAGAAGAGTCCAACAAGTATCATTTGGTAGCTTGGAAGGAGGTTTGTAAACCAAAGAATGAAGGTGGCTTGGGAATAAGAAACTTACGGCTATTCAATAAAGCCCTTTTGGCGAAGTGGTGTTGGAGATTTGGCCAGGAGGTAAACAGTCTATGGAGGAACTTAATTGTGGTTAAATATGGCTATGATGAGGCAAGGTGGCTTCCAAATCAGGTGAATGGTAGAATTGGTTGCCGCTTATGGAGGCCTATATGCAGATTGCCTCCTATGGTTGAGGTAGGAGTTAAGTTTCAGGTGGGGAGGGGAGACAGAGCGAGGTTCTGGTCGGATCCTTGGTGTTCTAATGGAGTTCTTAAGGATCAATACCCTATGTTGTACAGCACATCCACATTCCCACAAGCCTTTGTTTTTTTCTTTTTTTCTATCTGTAAATGATGGGTATATTATATAAGATAGAGATAGAAACTACATACATACATACACGGGTACACAAAGAGTGCACCCTTCCCTAGAGTCTACTGAAGCCTAATCATATAAGAAGAGGCCAGGGTCGAAGAGATCTCTTTCATCACCCAAAACATCCCCCTCCCAACTCATAGAAATTATTACAAAGCAAAAACTCCTCGATAGATATGTTAACTCCTACGCCTTGGCCGATCAACCAGCTGTGCATCAAAGAAAGAACAACTCTCAATAGCGCATGTTCATCTCTCTCCAATTTCTTAAATATCCTCCTGTTCCTTTCACCCCATATTACCCATGCTATTGCTGCTGGTGCCAGATTCCAATTGATCTCTCCACATGATTTCCCTTTCTTCCAACCCCAAGCTTCTAATTCTGGTTTAAATTCCTTTGGATGGACCCAATCTACTTTCAGCCTTTGGAAAATGGACCCCCATAGCTTTGTAGTGCCTCTACAATGCATTAGGAGATGGGCTACGTTTTCTTCCTCTTCTTTGCATATACTGCATCTGTTGGCCATTTGCCAACCCCTACTCTTCAAATGATCCACCGTTAAAATCTTGTCTAGAGCTGCAGTCCATATAAAAAAGGCCACTTTGCTTGGGAATATGTTTGACCAGATATGTTTAAACACTGCTTGTTCCGAGTCTAAATTGTGGAGATGATCGAATGCCTCCTTAACTGTAAAGGAACCAAATCTGCCATGTAACCATCTTCTAGAATCTTCTTCTTGCCCTACTACCTTGCTATACAATACATTTAATAAAGCCTCATAGCTATCCATCTCCCAATCCATCAGATTTCTTCAAAGATCAATGCCCCATACGGTCCCGACTTCGGAGTTAGACATATAATCACTTACCACAGCTTCTTTATTAGTGCACAAGTTGTAAATCAAGGGATAGGACTCCTTCACATTAGCCTTTCCACACCATATATCCTCCCAAAATCTGATTTTGAAGCCGTTTCCCACAAGATATCTACATTCCTTCTCCACTGAACTTGACAACTTGGCAATAGGTCTCCAAAGGCTCATCCCATAGGGATGATTTGAGGGTGTAGGAAACCAACCATTGGAGGAGGAACAATATTTTCCAGCAACCATTTCTCTCCACATGTTCCCATTCTCACTCTCAAACCTCCAAATCCACTTTTGGAGGAGAGCTTTATTAAATAATGACGTTGGCCTGAGCCCAAGGCCCCTTCTTTCTTTGACCTGCAGATCTGGTTCCAAGCTACTAAGTGGTATTTTGTTTCACCATCCTTACCTTGCCATAGAAAATTCCTTTGAATTTGTTCTAATTTCTTTGCCACAGATTTTGGGATTCTTAGGATAGACATGAAGAAAGTTGGAATACTTGCTAGCACAGTCTTGATCAATACATACTTGCTAGCACACTCTTGATCAATACCAACTTTCCTCCTTTCGAAAGGTTGCGACTCTTCATGTTGCAAGTTTCCTCTCCATACTTTCTGCCACTAGCTTCCTAGTAGTAGACCTTCTATAACTAACCCCCAAAGGAATCCCAAGATATGTAGTTAGGAATTTCCCTGCTTTGCAGCCCAATGACCAGCTAAGATTTAGAGCATTCTCCTCCTTCCCGATCTGGAACAATTCACTCTTGGCGAGATTTATCCTTAGCTCGGTGCACACTTCAAAGCACAATAGAATGCCTCTAAGCCACATGATCTGGTGGTGATTTGGCTTGCAAAATATAAGTATATCATCCGTAAATAGGAGGTGATTAATTGAAATAGATCTTCCAAAGGATACACCTTCTATCATGCTGCCTTCTGAAGCTCTTGAAACCATTCTACTAAACACTTCCATAATAATGGTGAAGAGGAGGGGGGATAGGGGATCACCTTGACGTAATACCCTTGAGCTTCTAAAGAAACCGACAGCCACCCCATTTAAGATGCAATATGTGATCCATTTCCTCCACTTCTCGCCAAAACCCATATGACATAGCATATATGACAAGAAATCCCAATTAACATGGTCATAGGCCTTCTAAAGATCTAGCTTACACATAACCATGTTCTCCTTTCTCCTCATGCGCGAATCAATACATTCACTTGCCATTACTACTCCGTCTTGCAATTGCCTTCCACCCACAAACGCCCCTTAAGTTTTGGAGATTAAGTACTGTAACACCAGTCTTAATCTGTTGGATAATAGTTTAGCTATAATCTTGTAGACACTGCCCACCAAACTAATAGGTCTGAACTCATGAATTTTGCATGACCCTTCCTTCTTTGGGATTAATACCATGAAAGTAGCATTCATACTTCTGACAAATCTGCCCTTTCTATGAAATTCCTCTATTGTTGCCATCAGATCAGCTTTAATAATGCTCCAACATGCCTTGAAAAATGCAATGGGGTACCCATCCAGGCCTGGTGCTTTGTCACCCTTAAGATTCATGACTACTCCTTTGACCTCCTCCTCCGAAAATGGGCTTGCTAGGCTTTCTCTATCTTCATCCAGCAGTTTGTTAAATTCCAAGCCATCTACTTTGGGTCTGAACCCAGATTCCTCTTTCTATAAGACAGAAAAGTAATGTGGGATCTTCTTCCTTACCTCCTCCTCCTCCTCATAAGTCTTTCCATCAATGACTATCTTGTTTATGGAGTTCGATCTTAGCCTTGCGTTAGCCATTTGGTGGAAGAATTTTGTGTTCCTATCGCCTTCTTTGAGCCATAGCACTCTTGATTTTTGGCGCCAACACATTTCCTTTTTTTTAGCGCAAGTCTTGAACTCCATTTTAATTCTCTCTCTGTTCACCCAATCCGCTGTACCTAGCGGCTCTTCCTCATCTTATTTGTCCAGCTCCTTAATCTGCTTTAGTAAGTTCTCCATTTGATCATCCACCCTCCCAAACTCCTCCTAATTCCACCTCTTTAATTTGTCCTTCAAGAGCTTAAGTTTTGTGCATAGTACATAACTAGGTTCATCTATTACCTTCATTTCAGCCCACCACCCTTCAATTCTTTTCACGAAGCCCTCGTCCTCCAGCCACATATTCTCAAATCTGAATGGGGCAGCTCTTTTAACCTCATTATCACAGCTAAATAGTAGAGGAACATGATCTGATGTCGGCCTTGGCATTGCATCCACCCCTAAGCTCAGAAAGAGATTCTCCCATTCCACTGAGACTAGAAATCTGTCTATCTTGGACATCGAGGGCGGGTCCTGGTTGTTTGACCACGAAAACTTAGCTCCTTTCATAGGCATGTCTAATAAAGAGAACTGGCTTATGAAATCAGAAAATTCCTTCATGGCTCGGGAAATATTTCTGCACCCCTTCCTCTCCGAAGGATATCTAATAACGTTGAAGTCACCTCCTATACACCATGGCATGTCACACCCTTGTCTAACCTCTGACAATTCCTATCATAGACTTGGGAGAAAAGAGTCTGAATTGGGGCCATACACTCCACTTATTAACACTGACTTTGCCAACTTCGGAATGAACAGAGCTGCAGAGATGGAGTATGCTTTGATCCACGAATGGCATAGCTGATATCTATCATCCTTCCAAACCAAAATAATACCACCCGAACTACCTCTCAAAGGTAGGAACAGCCAACTAACTCTTGTCAGGTCCCAAATGCTATGAAGGATTCTTCTGTCCACTGATTCCATTTTAGATTCCTAAAGTATGATAATGTCTGGATTCCAATTTCTCAACAATGATCTTACCATGTTTCTCTTATCTACTGAATTCAGCCCTCTTGTGTTCCATGTTAAAATTTTAATCATCATTAAAACTGGAGAACCCTTTCTTACCTTTCTTTCTGCAAATACTCTTGTTCCTACCCTGCTTTGGTGTGTCATTCACTGACCAAGCCAGTTTTTGCAACTCCCTTGATGTTTTCAAATTTCTATTTCTAATTCCAGCATTCTGGGCTTCAATGGCTGTGAACAGTGCCAACGTTTCCTCCTCGAAACCTTCAAAGGACACCCCTAGAAATTTGCACATCAATACTATCCTATCTAGAAGAGCCTCTGACCCATCTGACTCCTTATTAAAGTCTGGGTTCAAACCACCCAAGAGCTTTAATTTCTGATGATCTGAAAGGTGAGTCCCGTTCCCACCAGCCACCATATTGCTCATTGGATTCACCACCTGAATTGGGGTGACAATTTCGTATTGGGCTTCCAACATCGCATCTGAATCAGGCTTTTTTGAGTCGTCCATCAACCTTGAATTGGTAATCAGCCCCTGAGCCTCCTGCGAATTCTTCCTTACTTCTTGATTCTCTTGTATAGATCGTTGCTCACTCTTCTGCTCGACGTCGCAGCACCAAGGAGGAGGTGATCCCATGTTACCTTGAAATGCCTCTAGAGGCCCACTACCCCCAACCCTCCTTTGCACAACGTCCAGTGAATCAGAGATGGGAGAGAGATTGGCTGGTCTGCTTCCAGCTACCGGTGACCCCGCTGAGTTTTCTTCTGTATCAGGTTCTCCAACACCGAGTGAACGACGACCCACCTGGTTCGATGGCTGCAGAGGCACGATAACAGATGGGAGGTCGGCTTCCTCTTGAGCCTCTAAACGAACGAGGATAGGATGTTCATCTTCCTCTTCAGGCTCCAACCGAACATGGATGGGGTAATCGCCATCTTCATGAGTTGATCCCAATGAGATCGTGTTGCTCAGCGACGAGGCTTTGCTAAATACCGCAGGGGAATCCATGACCTCAACATCTGATTCCGATGGGGTAGTCTCGTTGACCTCCAGCCCTTTCGCACTAACCATGGCTGGCTCAACTTCGGTGACGACATCCTTAAGAAGCTGCGAGTATGAAGAAGGAGATGGGGAGGCGGATACTAGCATCAATTTCCCAGGAGCCTCAAGGTGACGGACATGGTTTGGATCACCTGACGAATCAAACATTCTTTTTAGAGTCTCTGAGCGGGCAAGGAGGCCCATATGTTGGGATGGGACCCGAATTCTATCTGAATCCCTTCTTGGGTCCGGCAGATGGCCCAAATTAGATAGTTGTTGGGACTGGGAGACGGGTCCATGGGGGCCCCCAATTTGCGTGAAGGGTCTATGATCACCCTCTGAAATTTCAGCACCTACCCCTGACATGTCTGGTCTGTTCCATCTGATACAGCTGCCATCCTCATGACTAGGTATACTATGATTTGCGTCTGACGGACCACTTTCAAAATTTCTTGCCACATCATCATCTCTTCTGCCAAAAATTGATCTCCAACTCTGGACCATCTGTTGCTCGACTTCTGGCACCAGCGATATGAGAGTTTCAAACACTACCAAACCACCCAAATGCATATAGACCTGGGTATCCTCCACAGAGACTGCTCACTAACTAGCATGGATATTTGGCAAAGGTCGTTGTGCATCACCTCGATCTCCCCTACTTTCAAAAGACCGCCCGCCACGCTACCTATGAGAAGGAACGTCGAGGGACCCATCAGGTGTAGAGGAATACCTTCAATTTTTATCCAGGAACCTCCAGAGGAAAAATCTCCTGCGATCCCTCCTCCTTCCAGATTCAATTGGCGAAAGCTTACTCTTCCCTTCCTCCCAAAACGAGCTTCCTTTGAGGAGACCAGCTTACGAAAATCGTTACTCTTCCCTTCCACCACCCACAAGCCTTTGTTGCAGACCTGTATTCCCAAGGAGTGGGAGGCATTCAATGGAACTTAAATTTCAGAAGAGGAATTTTCGATTGGGAGTTGGAAGTATTGGCCCAATTTCTCGAGTGCGTAAACGGGAAGGAGTTGGATTCTCATCAAGATTTAATGAGTTGGACAAGGAGTAGTGATGGGATTTTCTCAGTGATGAGCCTCTATAATTATCTTTGTAAGCAAAATCTCAACTTCAAGGTTCACAATCTGTTATGGCAATCCTTACTCCCATCATAGGTAGGTTTCTTTTTGTGGACTGCGGTATTGGAAAAAATTTTAACTTCAAAAAATTTGATGAAGAGAGGATGGCAGCTTTCTAGTACATGTAGTCTTTGCAAACCTGATGTGGAGACAGTGAATCATCTTCTCATTCATTGCCCGGTCACAAGTGGAATTTGGAATACTTATTTAACTAAATTTGGAGTAGCATGGGTTCAGCTTGAAGATGTGTCTAAGCTTCTTCTATGTTAGAAGATCTCAATGGAGGCCTCCCATACCCAGGTTTTTTGGAGATTGCACCGGGGGCAGTGATGTGGGCAGTTTGGAAGGAACAAAATAACAAGATCTTTGAGAATAAGGAAAGGTCTTAGGATACTCTATTCAAATACTTGCTAAGTTTTATCCTGTATTGGGCGTCTACTGCGAAGTCTTGTAAGGGTTTGAAATATCATGATGTTCTAATGTGTGAGGAGTTTAACGTCCTGTAGAGGATGGGGATGGGAGTTATGAACACCTTCGGTGTACAGTAATATATCTATTTTTTTAGTTTTCATTTTAATATAATATTCATTACCAATCAAAAAAAATAAATCTTTTACGATAATTATTTTCTAAGACATAACATGAATAGTCATCCAACAAACATGCCTAACCCTTACTTATCAATTTCGTGCACAAGCAAGCTATCTCCCAACCACATCATCAAATATAAAAGTTGTAGCTTCTTAAATCCCTCTTAACACTCCAAAACACTATCTTTTTTCCTTTCCTTTCCACCTCAATGAATCCCAAATAGTTCCAAATTTGCCATTTCCAAGCAATAGATTTTGGTTGTGTCTGACAAGTTACAACCTGCAGAATACTAAAATACAAAAAAATAAACAAATAAAAAAAAATTCTTGATTCATTCATCCACCTCCACAAGCCCATCTATTACCAAAAAACTAATATAATTGACCTATTAGGGAATTTGTAGCATGATGAAACAATTTAATATTCCTATCGTCAATGAAATCAACAAAGAGTCTATTTTTGCCTCCAACTAAGCAAGCTTAAAACTAATCAAAAAGAAAAGGCAAAAAAAAAAAGGACCTTCTAGAACATCTTCAAATTCTTCCAATCTAACCATATCCTTTATTCAAAGCATCCCAATATCCTTGCTCTCAAGCCCCTTAATCTTTGTCCAACATCTTCTCATTTCACACAGAAAATGCAAATACATCCATGTTCCAACTTTTAATGGCGTCCGCCAAGCATTTCAATATATACAAAAGTACAAAACTAGAGTTTTCATAAAAAAAAAACATGCCTCATCACCATTACCACACCTTCGTAAGAAAACAAGAAACTACCCAGCAAAATATTCTCATATCTGAATGGGATAGCCTTCGAGTTCACTCAAGGCACACCACAAAATATGCAAGTAATATAAATAAATATTGCTCAAAACTTGGTACTAAAGCAGTCCTAATCCACTTGTACTCTGGACACCTTAGCTTATCCAAGAAAATAATATGGTCTACAAAGCTCGCATCTTGTTGAAATGCTATAACCTCAAACCTTTCAACTCAGAAATATGACAAGAAATAATTCAATACCAAACTTCAATTCACTCCAAGATTCCATAGTAAAAACCACCATATCAACATCTGTAAAGCTGGTCATCAAATCTCCCAACTAAACATGCTCCCATCCCTCTACATTACTATTAAAAAAGATCTCATAGCAATCCTTCTAGTCCCTTCACCCTAACATAACAAGCACTTCTCTTCCTGGTGATCCAATACCCTGATGACTCCCACCTTAGTACCCTAATCAATTTTTTCCCAATAACAAGAAGAAACCTTTGTACTTTCCCACATTTCATCCATCTCCAAATAAATTTAGCATCCCCCTCTTTATTTTGAATAATGGATTTCGTTAAATTCATATGGATATGGGTCTCCAATTGCTGCCAAAAACTCCTCATTTTACATTGACTTTGGTTGAATTATGATGGTGTAAGGCTTGTCCATCACTTCCAAAACTCCCTCTTACAATAGGAGGATTATTTCCTAGGACATAACTGGAATAATCATGCAACAAATATGCAAAACCACCAGTCATCAATTCGCCCAAAACCAACCCATCTTTCAGCAACATATCATCAAATATAAATAGTGTACCTTCTTAAATCCACCTTAACACTCCAAAACACTAGCTTTTTTCCTTTCCCCTCTTCCTACATGAATATTCAGCAGTTCTAAATGTCTTCTAAACATTGGATTTCTATTGTGTCTTACAACCCAAGGGACAACTTAGTATATCCAAGAACAAATAATATGATCTACAAAATCTATGTTTTTGCATTGCAATAACCTCAAACCTTTTAATTCCAGTATATGAAAAGAAATAATTCAATGCCACACTTCACTTTGTCCCAAGATTCCTTAGTCTATAACAGCATGTCAAAGTCCAAAGTTCGTCTTCAAATTTCCTAACTAAACATGTTCCCATCTCTCTACACTATTATTACAATAGATCCTATAGCAATCCTTCTAGTCCTTTCACCCTAACATATCAAGTACTTTCCTTCTTGGTGATTCAATGCCCTAATCACCCCCACCTTTGTACGTAAATGAACATTTTTCCAATAACAAGAAGAAAACTTTGTTCTTTCCCATATTTCAACTATTTGAGATTAAATTTAGCTTCCCCCTCTTTCTTCTAAACAATAGATTTGGTTAAATTCTTATGGATTTGGGTTTCCAATTGCTGCCAAAAGCTCCATGCTTCTTCATTGACTTTGGCTAAACTCTAATGGTGTGAAGGCTGTTACGTCACTTCCAAAACTCCCTTCTTACAACACCTTGCATCCATTGAATCTTTTAGGAAGATAATTTTCTAAGATATAACTGGGATAGTCATCCAACAAATATGCTTGACCTTCACTTAACCATTTCCTCCACAAGCAAGCTATCACCCAGCCATATATTATCAAATATAAATGGTATAGTTACTTATATCACCCTAAAAACCATAAAAACTAGCCCTCTTTCTCTTCCTTTCCTCTTCCATGAATCCCTAACAGTTCCAAATTTGCCTCTATAAAACGATTGATATTGGTTGTGTCTTAGTACTCCTAATAATTAAAGTTCCAAAGCTTTCTTGATTCTATCCACCTGAACAAGCACACCTACCACCAAACCATTAACATGATTGACCCCTTTAAGGGAATTTGTAGTTTGAAGAAACAATTTGATAATCTTAAGTCACTAACATCAATCAAGAACCATATTTTGCCTCCAACTATGACAACTTGAAATTGACCAAAAACAAAAAGAATAAAAAAATACTGTACCAGCTTGAACAACTCTTCAAATTCTCCCTACACATCCTTGTCCTATATTGCAGGCTACACATTTTTCTTGCTCTAAAGCTCCTTATTCTTCTTCCAACATCTTCCCTTTTCGCATAAAAAATGCCAAAACCATCCATGTTCCAAGTATTAATGGCGTCCTCCAAACCTTTCAAATAATAGTACATAACTAGAGGTTCCATAAAAAACATGCCTCATCACCATTCCCTGACCTTTGTAAGAAAACAAGAAACTATCCAGCAACATATTCTCAGCTTTGAATGGCATAGCATTCCTAGATCACTCAAAGCACACCACAAAACATGCATGTAATATAAATAGATATTAACAAAGAGATGGTAACATAGCTTCCCTGATCCAAGTTTATTCTGGATTCCTTTTTGCATTAGAACACTCAATCAACACCTTAGTATATCCATGAACAAATAATACAGACTACAAATCTCTCATCCTATTGCAATGCAATAACCTCAAACCCTTTTACTCAGAAATATGAAAAGAAATAATTTAGTGCCAGACTTCAATTTACCCAAGATTCTTTGGTCCACAACACCATGTAAAAGTCTGTAAACTTGATCTTCAAATTCCCTAACAAAAAATGTTCCCATCTCTCAACCCTATTATTAAAATAGATCGTATAACAATCTTTCTAGTCCCTTCACCTTAACATAACAAACACTTCCTTTCTTAGTGATCCAATGCCTTGATCACTCCCACCATAATGCTCCAATAAAAAATTTTCCAATAACAAGAAGAAACCTTTGGTCTTTCCTTCAGTTTATCCATCTGCCAATAAATTTAGCTTCACCACTGTTTTTCCTAAACAATGGATTTCATTATTTCTTTGGAGTTGGTTCTCCAATTGCTGCAAAAAGCTCCTTACTTCTACATTGACATTGGTTGAATTCTAACGGTATTAGGTCCTTAGAACCAATTGCTGCAAAAAGCTCCTCATTTCTACATTGACATTCGTAGAATTCTAACGGTATTAGGTCCTATCACTTCTAAAAATCCCTTCTTACAATATATTACATCCAATAAATCTTTTAGGATGATTACTTTCTACAACATAAATGCAATCGTTATACAACAAAAATGCCTGACCACCACTCATCAATTTCCCCCACAAGCAATCTATCTCACAAACACAAATCATCAAATATAAACGGTATAGCTTCTTAAACCCCACTTAACACTCCAAAACACTAGCTTTTTTCCTTTCCTTTCCTCCACCATGAATACCCAATACTTCCCAATTGGCCAATTCCAGATGACGGAATTTGCTTGTCCTACAACCTCCTGAATGGTATAAAGTTCCACAACTTCTAGATTCTTCCTCCACATCAACAAGCACATCAATCACCAAACCACTAAAATAATTGACACTATTACCGGATTTCGTAGTTCGATGAAACAATTTGGTATTCTTATCATTACAATTATCAACCAGGACCCAATTATTGCCTCTAATTATTCCAGCTTGAAACCAATCAAAAAAGAAAAAGAAAAAAATATATATACCAACTTGAACTACATATTCAAATTCTCCCTATCTAGCCTCTTCCAATATTCCAAGCTACCCCTTTTCCTTGCTATCAAACTCCTTAATCTTACTTCAATATCTTCCCTTTTTGCATAGAAAATGTGAAACACATCCATGTTCTATATTTTAATTGCATCCTCCAAGCCTTTCAATTTATACATGGTATATAACTATAGGTTCCACAAACAACATATCTCATCACCATTCTGCCACCTTCGCATGAAAACAAGAAAATATCCAGCAGCATATTCTCAAATCTAAATGGCATAGCTTGCCTAGATTGCTCAAGGCACACCACAAAATATGCATTTAATATTAGTAGATATTGCTAAAAATACGGTAATATAGTTTCTCTAATCCACTTTTGTTTTTTTTTTTTAATAGGTAAAAAGGATTTATATTAATTTTTTATAGGTAAAAAGAAATACAATGCTAAACAACCTTCTTAGATTTACATGAAGAGTCCCTTCCCCACTTCCCTCTTTAATTTGAAAAATAAGTCTTTTCCATAAATTCTTGAATAGAGCTGGTGTCTATTAAGTGATGAGCCGTCAACCAGCTGTGAATTAGTCTTAAACCTTTCCTCTCCAACACTGCCTTCTTCCTCTCTGTGTTCCTAAATATTTTCCCATTTCTTTCCCCCCCAAATCACCCATGACATGGCTGCAGGGGCTGCATTCCAAACCATCTTCCATGGGGACCTTCCTCTTCTCACTCCCCAGGCCTCCAACACTTTGCTGAAACCTCCTGCCTGTACCCAAGTTAACCGAAGCCTCCCTAGGATTGCTGCACATAAGTTGCTCACTTCTTTACAATGGACTAGTAGGTGGTCCACTGTTTCTTCATCCTCCTTACACTTAATGCATCTATTTGCTAATTGCCAGCCCCTATTCTTAAGATGATTCACCGTAAGAATCTTGTCAAGAGTTGCTACCCATAGAAAAAATGACACCTTGCTTGGGATGAGTTTTAGCCATACCACCTCACTTTCCTTGAATAGATTACCGGAATAATTCATGTACTCGAAAGCTTCTTTAACCGAGAATCGTCCTGATTTCCCTTTGATCCACACCCTGACATCATCTTCCTGACCTACCTGAATATTATATACCTCCTGCAATAGCTCCTCAAATTTGCCAACTTCCCAATCAAGAAGATTTCTTCGCAAGACTATATTCCATGTATCACCAGCAGCACCGTTATCAAAGTAGTCTTTAACAAAAGCTTGTTTATCCTTGCATATATTATAGATGCAACTATACTTGTTCTTGAACCTCTCGCTTCCGCTCCATAGATCTTCCCAAAATCTGATCCAATATCCATTTCCAATAGAAAATCTGCATTCTTCCATAGTTGTATGAGTCAGATTACTAATTGGTTTCCATAGGCTCATCCCAATTGAGGAGTTAGTTTGACATGGATACGATCCCCCTCTAGAAGATCCATATTTTTGGTGAATAACCTTTCTCCATAGGTTGTTCCTTTCATTCCCATACCTCCACAACTATTTCTGAAGAAGAGCTTTATTGAATAGCCTTAGAGGCCTCAAACCAAGGCCCCCTTCATTCTTCAACTTGCAGGCAATTTTCCAGCTCACTAGATAGTATTTAGCCTCACCCCGCGGGCCTCCCCATAAGAACCTCCTTTGAATCTGTTCCAACCTTTTGTGCTACCGAGATGGGAATCTTCAATATAGACATGTGAAAGGTAGGAATGCTCGCCATCACGCTCTTCAACAATATGAGTTTGCGTCCTTTAGATAAAATACTGCCCTTCCATGAGGCAAGCCTTTTTTCCGTCTTCTCTACGATAGGATTCAAAACCGTAGTCTTTTTAAACTTTGCCCCAAGTGGTATTCCTAAATAAGAAGTAGGAAACCTTCCCAATTTACAGCCAAGAATCTGCCCAAAAAGGGTTATGTTTTCCACCTCCCCTAAAGAAAACATCTCGCTCTTCAACAAGATTACTTTCAACCCAGAGCATGCTTGGAAGCTCATCAAGATTCCCTTTAGCAACATAATGTTCTAGAGCGAAGGGTTGCAGAATGTCAAAATATCGTTGGCAAAGAGGAGGTGATTTATAGAAAGTGAATCCCCAAATAAGACTCCACTCAACACACCTAAATCTGACGCTCTAGACATCAGCTTGCTGAATACCTCCATTACCATCGTAAATAAAAGGGGGGAGAGTGGGTCTCCTTGACGAAGGCCTTTGTTGCTAGTAAAGAACCCAGCTGCTGATCCATTAACCAAGACTGAAATTCTTACATTTGAGATGCAAAACTCAATCCATCTCCTCCATTTCACCCCAAAACCCATTCTCTTGAGCATATATAATAGAAACTTCCATTGAGCATTGTCATATGCTTTCTAGAGATCTAGCTTACACATGATCTTATTGCTTTCTTCCTTTGTGCATGAATCAATACATTCGCTTGCTATGAGCATACCATCTTGTAATTTGCCTACCACCAACGAAAGCACCTTGACATTGAGAAATTAGGGGCTGCAGAACCATTTTTAATCTGTTAGCAAGTACTTTCACAACGAAAGCAGGTGAAAATCAGTAGAGATAGGTGTTCCTTGGACTATTAGTAGCACACCTGAGCACCATCCTTGGCTACTGATCTTGTTACCATCAGCCACCATCACGTCCAATTTCTTATCATGTTGGATTTTTATTGCACATCGCCTTGCTACCTCTGGATCCATGAAGTTGTGGGTGCTACCCGTATCAATTAAAAGCACCAAGGGTTGTTGATTGAGCAATCCTTTGATCCGCATTTTCTGTGGTGCAGGAGTTCCAACGATAGCATGGAGAGAAATTTCCAATGGCAACTCAGGTTCTTCAACAGCCTCTTCCATTAGTTTTGTAGATTCATCCTCCACCTTGTCTTCCTCCTCTACTGATGTACCTTCCAACAAAAACAGCTTTTGAGTTTTGCATCTATGTCCCGGTGCAGACTTTTCGTCACAATTGTAGCACAACCCACGGTCCCTTCTTTCTTTCATCTCCGCATGTGTAAGGCGTTTGATTGGAATTGATGATGTACCAATTGGCTTGGCTATGGTTGTTGAAGGAGCCTTGCTGATATCAATCCTACTTTGCCTTCGACGTGATAATACCTTTTCCTCTTGTAGTCGGGCTAAGCCAATGGCAGCTGGTAATGATGTTGGTCGGAACATCTGTACATTAAGGCGAATTTCATCCTTTAGCCCACCAATAAAGCAGCTGGTCATGAAGGCCTTGTTCAATCCATGAGTACGATTTGCTAGGCTCTCAAATTGATCTTGATATTCATGGACTGTGGTCGTTTGCCTCAATTTGGCTAGGAGGGCTGTGGGGTCTTCATAATCAGAAGGTCCAAATCGAACCTCTAAGGCTCGCATGAATTGTTCCCAACTTGAGATAGCTCCCGTTCGCTGCAGCCAACGAAACCATTGAAGCGCTTGCCCTTCGAGATGGAAAGATGCTAGCTGTAAGCGTTGGGACATTGGGGTTTGATTATATTCAAAGAATTGTTCAGCCCGATATAACCATCCCGATGCATCCTTGCCATCAAATCTTGGGAAATCCAATCGCATCGTGCGAGTTTGTATCCCTGTCCTAGGCATTGGTGCCATTGGTTCCTCCTCTTGGTTGATAGAATGAGTAGCAGAAGACTCACCCTTATCACGACCCACAGACTTAATAAGGTGGTCATACTTGCTATCCATGGCTGAAATCAAGTGAAAAAGTTCATCCAATCGAGAATTCTAACGATCAGAAGCCTTTTGTACTGCAGCCAAACTTTGACGATGCTGGTCGGAGGTTTGCTTAAGCAATGAGACAGATTCATCGAGTTTGGAAAACCGAGTGCCATCCGCCATACCAGAATCGCCAAGCTCTGATACCAAAACTGATGTGTGCTTATTTGGAGATCTCTTCTTCCTGCCTATTTTGGAAACAATAAAGAATTGAAAAACAGAAAAGATAGATGGCTAGCTTCGAGGGTAGCCGAACCTCCTAATTCAAGGATTGAATAAACGATTTCTTAACCTTTAATTGATAAACAAAAATAAATTACCTCCTAATACGATAGACTCTTCAACTACTAAGACTCTGAATTCTTATCTACTAGGACTTGGACTTTGACTTCTTATCTACTAGGACTCTTGACACTTATCTACTAACTGATTAGGGTGTTATAGATAATCACCCAAACTACTAAGAATACCAATTCCACAATGACTCTTATCTACCCTACCGCATAGAAGCACTAAGAATTCTTATCCTTATCACTTTCCTTTCCTCCTCCACGAATCCCTATCAATTCCAAATTTTCCTATTCCAAACGAAGTATTTTGGTTGTCTTACAACCTCTTGATTAGGAAAGTTCCACAACCTTTTTTGATTCTTCATCCACATCCACAAACCCATCAACCGCCAAACCACTAATATAATCGAGCCTATTACAGGAACTTGAAATTCAATGAAACAATTTGGTATTCCTATCATCACTAACATCAACTGAAAACCGACTTTTCCCTCCAACTATGCAAGCTTGAAACCAATCAAAAAGAAAAAGAAAAAAAAATCCATATACCAGCTTGAACAACATATAAAATTTCTGCCCTCGCCTCTTCCTAGATTCTATGCTACCCCTATTCCTTGCACTTAGGCTCTTTAATCTTCCTCCAATATCTTCCCTATTCACCTTGAAAATGCAAAATACGTCCATGTTCAAAATTATAGTGGTATCCTCCAAGCCTTTTAACTTAAAAACATGAAAAGAAATAATTCAATGCTAGACGTTACTTTACACCAAGATTCCTTAGTCCTTAACAGCATGTCAAAGTTTGTAAAGTTCGTCTTCAAATTTCCCAGCTAAACATGTTCCCATCTTTCTACACTATTAAGAAAATAGATCCCATAGAAATCCTTCTAGTCCCTTCAACCTAACATAACAAGCACTTCCCTTCTTGGTGATCCTTACCTCATTTCATCCATCCGCCAATAAATTTAGCTTCCCCGACCTTCCTCTAAAAAATGGATTTGGTTAATTCTTATAAAGTTGGGTTTCCATTTGCTGCAAAAGCCCCTTATTTCTAGATTGACTTTGGTTAAATTCTAATGGTGTTAGGAGGCAAGAGGTAAAAATAGAGTTTCTTGAGGTTCTTAAGATGGAGGAGATTTGACGAAGACATAAATCTAGGGAAACATGGATGAAGGAGGGGGATGAAAATACAAAGTCTTTCCATAAAATAGCTTCTGGTCATTGAGTGAAGAATAATATTTCAAAATTGGTGATTGATGGAAGGGAAACATAAGATTCGGGAGAGGTCCTCCAAGGCCTAATTGATTTTTATTCCATTCTTTATAAGGCAGATCAAGAGTTCAAATTTTTCTTGAAGGAGGAAGATGCTTTCAGATTGAATAGAGAATTGTCTAAATGGGTGGAAAGGCCCTTTTGTTGAAGAGGAGGTGGAAAGGGCTGTAAATGATTTGGATTGAAATAAAGAACCAGGTCCCGATGGATTTTCTTTGGCTCTCATTCAAAAGAATTGGGACACTATTAAGGGACATTTGATGCAGGTTTTTTGTGAATTCTACTCATCTGGAATTATTAATAAAGGTACGAATGTGACGTTCTTAGCATTGATCCCAAAGAGAATAGGGGTTTTGTAGATTAAAGACTTTAGACCAATGAGCTTAACCACTAGCCTTTACAAGATCATTGCGAAGGTGTTGTCCAACCACATTAAGAAGGTCCTTCCCTATTTAGTGGCCCCCAACCAATGTGCTTTTGTTGAAGTTCATCAAATTTTGGATTGTGTTATGATAGCTAATGAGTGCATTGATTCTCGAAGTTCGTCTAGAGAGCCTGGTCTAATTTGTAAATTTAATTTAGAAAAGGCCAATGATCGAGTTCATTGGGGATTCCTAGACTTCGTTTTAGAATAGAAAGGGTTTGGGAATAGATGGAGGAATTGGATCAAAGGGTGTGAAAATAAAGTTCAGTTCTCTTTCCTTTTAAATGGTTCAGTTTCAGGGTTGTTTCCTTCTTCAAGAGGTCTTCACCAGGGAGATCCCCTATCTCCTATCCTTTTAACCCTTGTAGGTGATGTGCTGAGTTGGTTTTTAAGGTTGGCATAGGAGAGGGATTTGATTAATGGATTCCAAGTAGGATAATCAAGAGTTCATGTGTCCCATCTTCAGTTTGCTAATGATATTATTGTGTTCCTAGAGGGGAGTATCGAGCAGGTGGATGTGTTGAGGAGTATCTTAAAAACTTTTGAGTTGATTCCAGGATTGAGAATTAACTTGCAGAAGAGTTTGATAATAGGGATGACCATGGAAGGTCAATCAATAGGGCATATAGCAAGTAGACTCGGATATTCAGTTAGGAATCTGCCTCTATCATATTGAGGATTACCACTGGGTGGTGTTGTCTCTAGGTCTATTTCCTTTTGGGAGCCGGTTAT
Organism: Buxus sempervirens; assembly: GCA_947561395.2. NCBI lineage: Eukaryota > Viridiplantae > Streptophyta > Magnoliopsida > Buxales > Buxaceae > Buxus > Buxus sempervirens. Next base: position 30,229,817 of record OX387192.1, read on the forward strand.
TGAGAGGGTGGAAAGGCAGCTGGCTAATTGGAAAAGGAATTCTCTCTCGTTTGGTGGGAGGATCACCCTTATTAAGTCAGCCCTTTCTAATTTACCAGTATACTATGTCTATGCTTAAAATGCCCATGAGGGTAGTGAATATCATTGAAAAGCTTCAAAGTGATTTCTTGTGGGAAGGCGGAGGAGAAAAGAAGGATCCCTTAGTCAAGTGGAAAATCGTCTATTTGAGTAAGGAGATGGGTGGGATCGATTTAGGGAATCTCTTTGCTCGAAACTCCTCATTACTTGCAAAATGGCTTTGGTGTTTTAGCAATGAGAGGAATACCCTTTGGTTTCAAGTGATTGGATCTAAGTATGGTCTTACAAATAATGGTTGGGATTTAAGTGGGAGAACCCACACTTTTGATCTTAGTATCTGGAAGAATGTCGCACCTTTAAATGCTCTCTTCCAGTCCCACGTTAGTTTTTTTGTTGGGTTTGGTACCTCTATTTTGTTTTGGCATGATATTTGGTGGGGTTCGTCGGCCTTATCCATTATGCTTCCTAGTTTTTCTCAGGTAGTTTCTTTCCCAGATGCTTTGGTTTGTGATGTTCTTTCTCCTTCTTTCTTTGGTCTTAATCGGCATCTTCTTTTTAGAAGGGAGTTGCGCAACTTTGAGCTATTGGAATTGTCATCTTTGTTGGAGTCCTTGAAGGAGGTGCCCATTGATTCGAGGTACCGTGACACTCACATATGGCGTCCTGAGCCTTCAGGTATCTTTTCTTGTCGATCATTTTTTGAGTTGTGCAAGACCTTTTCCCCTAAGATCAAAGCGTTTGTGTGGACTGCTCTACTTTACAAAATGAATACTACCAATCACCTCCAACATAGACGGAAATGGTTGTCTTTATCGCCCAATATTTACAATTCGAAAGTTCGTTTTTTTGGAAGTAATGATGCGTTTCTAAGGGAAAAAATCACTTAATTGCATCGCTGGCGATTTTTGGCGGTATGCCGGCGAAACCGAGCAGTGTGCCGAGCGAAACGGGCGAAATAGGGAAGGGAAATGAAAATATTTTCATTATTTTATTGGCGAAACGGAGCAGCGCCAAAACACCCATCGTTTCAGGCAATGGGCGGCACGCCCATCGGCACTGAAATGGTAAACCTTGTTATCACCTAATGCCTGCATCTTATGTATGCAGCAGGGAGAGACCATTGATCATCTCTTTATTCATTGTGTTTTTACTAGAGGGATATGGAGTGACTTATCAGGGAGATGGGTGTGCATTGGGCTATGCTAGAGAAGGTTATTGATTTGTTAAATCAGTAGAGTTTCCCAAGAATTGGTAAGAGGGGAAAGATTTTGTACAAAATCTTGTTTCATGCAATGTTGTGGTTCATTTAGAAAGAGAGAAATATTAGAATATTTGATTGAAAAAAAGCCTCCAGAAGTTCGGTGACTAAAGCTATCAAACTATCAATTGTTTTATGGGCTACCAGGTATCCTAAGTTCCATGGTATATTTGGTAATGATATTATGAGGAGTTGGGCTACAATTTGCTTTTCCTCCCCAACAATAGTAGTACATTCTTGTGTTTGGTCACCGCCTTCAAAAGGGATCATTAAGTCAAACTTTGATGGATGCTCTTTGGGTAATCCTTGGTTAGCAGGGGTTGAAGGAGTTTTTAGGAATCACCTGGGTCAGGTCATATCTGCTTATCGTGGTCCTATTGGAGTGGCAGATTCTACTCGGGCTGAGTTATTGGCACTCATCATAGGTATTCGACATACGCACACCTTATGGCTCAGGAGGTTGTCATTGAGGAGGATGCCACCAATATCTTGGGATGGATGAAAGAGAGGATTCTGGTCCATAGAGATATTTGGAGTTGATCAGATTAGCTTTTGAACATCTCATTCAAACATGTACCAAGGGAAGCTAATAATGTTGCTGATAGATTAACTAAGGCTGGAGCGACTAGTAGTTCTCTAGTGTTTGGAGAGTTGTCTTATTGTATGGAGATTTAGTTTGTTCTTGTTTGTTGGGGTGCCCTTTGGCTAGTGGCACCTTTTGTTTTCTTATCTTCTCTTTGTATTTCCTCCTTCCTTCTTTTTAATGAAATTTCATCAATTATCAAAAACAAAAAACAAAAATTCTAACGGTGTTAGGTCTATCCCATCATTTCGAGAACTCCCTTCTTAAAATATCTTTCTTCTCCAATAAATCTTTTAGGAGAAATATTTTCTAAGACAAAACTTCGATAATCATACAACAAATATGACTAACCCCCACTTATCAATTTCCTCCACAAGCAAGCTATCTATCAACCGTATATCATCAAATATAAATGGTGTAGCTTACTTAGTAAATCCCTTAGCCCAAAACAATAGCTTTTTTCCTTTCCTTTCCTCCTCCATGAATCCCTAACAATTCCAAATTTTCCTCTTCCAAATGATTGATCTTGGTTGTGTCTTAATATCCAAAATAATAAAGTTCCAAAACTTTCTTGATTATTCATCCACATCCACAAACCCATCTACCGCCAAACAACTAATATAATTGAACATATTATGAATTTATAGTTTGATGAAACAATTAGAGTTCCAATCGTCACTAACATCAACCAAGAACATATTTTTGCCTCCAACTACGCTGAGCTTGAAACCAATCAAAAAGAAAAAGGAAAAAAAACCAAAAACAATATAACAGCTTGTACAACATCTTCAAATTCTCCCTATATAGCCGCTTCCTATATTCCATGCTACCCGTTTTCTTTACTTTCAAGCTCTTTACCCTTTCTCCATCATCTTCTCTTTTCGTATAGAAAATGCCAAACACATCCATCCTCAAGTTTTAATGGTGTCCACCAAGCCTTTCAATTTATACATAGTACATAATTGGAGGAAAAAATGCCTCATCACCATTCCTCGACCTTCTTAAGAAAACAACAAATTATCCAACAACATATTCTCAAATTTGAATAGCATAGCCTTCCAACATTGCTCACGGCACACCACAAAATATGCATGTAATACAAATAGATATTGGTGAAAATATAGCAATAAAGTTTCACAGATCCACTTATAATCTCAATTCCTTTTTCCCATAGAGAACCCAATGCACAACTTGCCATATCCAAGAATAAATAATAAGGACTACAAATCACGCATCTTATTGCAATGCAACAACCTCAAACGTTTTAACTCACAAACATGAAAAGAAATAATTAAATGCCAGACTTCACATTACTCCAAGATTGTGGGATTTTTTTTATAAACGAAAAACTTAGGATGATACAAGATGGAAACGAGAAAATTCCTTAGTCCATAACACCATGTCAAAGTCTATAAAGTCTGTCTACAAATTTCCCAACTAAAATTGTTACCATCTCTCTACACTATTATTAAAATAGATCTTATAGTGAAACCTTTTTTCTTTCCCTCATTATCGCCAATAATTTTAGCTTCTCCCCTGTTCATTTAAACAATGGATTTACTCAAATTCTTATGAAGTTGGGTTTCCAATCGCAGCCAAAGTCTCCTTATTTCTACATTGAATTTGGTTTATTTTTAAAGGTATTAGGCCTGTCTCATCACTTACAAAACTCCCTTCTTACAATATCTTGCATCCAAAAGATCTTTTAGGAGGATTATTTTCAAAGACATAACTGGGATAGTCATACAATCAATAAGCCCGACCACCACTTATCAATGTCCGCTACAAGCAAGCTATCTCCAAGTCACATATCATCTAATATAAATAGTGTAGCCTCTTGAATCCCTCTTGACACTTCAAAACCATAGCTTTTTTCCACTCCTTTCCACCACCGTTAATTCCCAACAATTCCAAATTTGCCTCTTACAAAAGATGCATTTTTGTTATCTGACAACCTCCTGAATAGTAAAGTGCCACAACTTTCTAGTCCCTTCACCCTAACATAACAAGCAGTTCCCTTCTTAGTGATCTAATGCCCTTATGACTCCCACCTTGGTGCTCCAACCAAAATTTTTCCAACAACAAGAAGAAGCCCTTGTTCTTTCCTTCATTTCACCCATCAATAAATTTAGCTACCACCCTCTTTCTTCAAAACAATGGATTTGGTTAAATTAATATGAATTTGGGTCTCCAATTGCAGCGAAAAAGTTCCTTATTTCTACATTGACTTTTGTTGAGTTCTAATAGTGTTAGGCCTGTCCCATCACTTCCAAAACTCCCTTGTTACAATATCTTCCATCCAATAAATCTATTGGGAGAGTATTTTCTAAGATATAACTAGGATAGTCATACAAAAAAATACGCCTAACCACCACTCATCAATTTCCTTCACAAGCAAATTATCTCCCAGCCACAAATCATCAAATTCAAATAGTGTAGCTTCTCAAATACCTCTCGACACTCCAAAACACTAGCTTTTTTCCATTCCATTCCACAGCCATGAATTCCTAAATAGTAAAGTGCCACAACTATCTAGATTCTTCCTCCTCCATAAGCCAATCTACTGCCAATCCACTAATATAATTGACCCTATTACGAGAATTTTAGTTTCATGAAACAATTGCATATTCCAATCAACGATAACATCACCCAAGAACCGGATTTTGCTGCAAACAATGCCATCATGTAATAAATTTAAAAAAAAAAAAAAGAAAGAAAAAACTATTTACCCGCTTCAACAACACCTTCAAATTCTCCCAATCTAGTCTCTTCCAAGATTCAAGACCACCTTTTCCTTGCTTTCAAGCTCCTTATTCTTACCTTAACATCATCCCTTTTGACAAACACATCCATGTTTCAAATTTTAGTGGCATCCTTCAAGCCTTTCAGTTCATACATAGTACATAACTGGAGGTTGCATAAAAAAAATGCCTCATCACCATTCGTCCACCTTCGCAGGAAAACAACAAACTATCTAGCAACATATTCTCAAATCTTAATGGCATAGCTTTCCAAAATCACTCAAGGCACACCACAAAATATTTGTGTAATGTAAATACATATTTGAAAATACAATAATATAGCTTTTTCAATCCACTTTTTGTCTCAATTCCTTTACTACTTAGAAAACCTAATCGACACCTTAGAACAATAATATGGATTACAAATCTTCCATCTTATTGCAATGCAATAACCTCAAAGCTTTTAACTCAAAAACATGAAAAGAAATAATTCAATGCCACACTTCACTCTCCTCCAAGATTCCTTAATCCATAACACCATGCCAAAGTCTGTAAAATCCGTCTTCAAATTTCCCAACTAAACATGTTCCTATCCTTCTACACTATTCTTAAAATAGATCATATAGGAATCCTTCTAGTCTATTCACTCTAACATAACAAGCACTTACCTTCTTGGTGATCCAATGCCTTGATCATTCCGAACATAATGCTCAAATAAAAAAATTTCAAGTAACAAGAAGAAACAGTTGCTCTTTCCCTCATTTCATCCATCTGCCAATAAATTTAGCTTCCTCATTTTTCTTCTAAACAATGGATTTGGTTAAATTTTTATATTTTTGGGTCTCCAATTGCGTACAAAAGCTACTTATTTCGACATTGACTTTGGTAGACTTCTAATGGTGTCAGGCCAATCCTATCATTACCAAAACAGCTTTCTTAAAATATCTTGCATCTAATAAATCTTTTAGGCGGATTATTTTCTCAAACATAACTTGGATAGTCATACAATAAATATGCCTCACCCGTACTCATCAATGTCCTCCACAAGCAAAGCTATCTCCCTGCCACACATCATCAAATATAAATGGTGCAGCTTCTTTAATCCCTCTCAATACTCCAAAACACTAGCTTTTTTCCTTTCCTTTCCGTCTCCATGAATGCCCAACAATTCAGAACTTGCCTTTTCCAAATGAAGTATTTTGCTTGTCTTAAAACCTCCTGAATAGCAAAGTTTCACAACTTTCTTGTTTCTTCATCCACCTCAACAAACCCATCCACCGCCAAACCACTAATATAATTGACCCTATTACGGGAATTTGAAATTTTCAGTTCGATGAAACAATTTTGTATTCCAATCATCACTAACATCAACCAAGAACTGATTTTTGCCTCCAACTATGCCAGCTTGAAACCAATCAAAAAGAAAAAAAAAATCTATTTACCAGCTTGAACAACATATTCAAATTCTGCCCGCCCATCTTGTCTCTTCCTACATCCCAGGCTACCCCTATTCCTTGCACTCAAGCTCCTTAATCTTCCTCCAACATCTTCCCTTTTCTCATAATACATCCATGTACCAAGTCTTAGTAGCATCCTCCAAGCCTTTCAATTTATACATAGTAAATAATTTAAGGTTCCTTTAAAAACATGCCACATTGCCATTCCCCCACATTAGCAAGAAAACAACAGACTATCCAGCAGCATACTCTCAAATCTGAATGGCATAGCCTTCCTAGATCACTCAAGTCACACCATAAAATAGGTATATAATATAAATAGATATTAGTGAAAATATAGTAATATAACTTCCCTTCTCCACTTGTACTCTGGATTCCTTTTTCCCTTTGAACACCGAATGGACACCTTATCATATCCAAAAACAACTAATATGGACTACAAATCTCCCACCTTATTACAATGCAATAACATCAAACCTTTTATCTCATTAACATGAAAAGCAATAATTCAATGCCACAGTTCAGCTTACTCCAAAATTCCTTAGTCCATAACACCATATGAAAAGTCCGTAAAATTAGTCTTCAAATTTCCCAACAAATCATGATCCCATTTCTCTACACTGTTATTAAAATAGATCCTATAGGTATCCTTCTAGTCACTTCACCCTAACATAACAAGCACTTCCCTTCTTTGTGGTCCAATGCCCTTATCACACCCCACCTTAGTGCTCTAATAAAAAATTTTCCAATAACAAGAAAAACCCTTGTTCTTTCCCTTATTTCATCCATCTGCCAATAAATTTAGATTCCCCCTCTTTCTTCTAAACAATGGATTTGGTCAAATTCTTATGGAGTTGCATCTCCCCTTGCGGCCAAAAGCTACTTATTTCTACATTGACTTTGGTTGAATTCTAATGGTGTCCAACCAATCCCATCACTACCAAAATTCCCTTTTTAAAATATGTTGAGTCCAATTAATCTTTTTGGAGATTTATTTTCTAAGACATAACTTGGATAGTCATACAACAAATATACCTGACCACCACTCATCAATTCCCATCACAAGTAAGCCATGTTCGAGCCACCTATCATCAAATATAAATGGTGTATCTTCTTAAATCCCTCTAAAAATACTTCAAAACACTAGCTTTTTTCTTTCCTTTACTTTCCTCCACCTTGAATTCTAACAGTTCCACATTTGCCTTCTCCAATCAACTGGTTTTGGTTATGTCTTCGTACTCCTGAATAATAAACTTCCAAAACTATCTTGATTCTTCATACAGCTCCACATGCTCATCAACCGCCAAACTACTAATATAATAGACCCTATTACAGAAATTTGTAATTTGATGAAACAATTTGGTATTCCTATCGTCACTACCTTCAACCAAGAACAGATTTTTGCCTCCAACTACACCAACTTGAAACAAATCAAAGAGAAATAGGAAAAAAAAACAATATACTAGCTTGAACAACATTTTCAATTCTCCCTATATAGCCACTTCCCATATTCCAAGCTACCCATTTTCCTTGCTCTCAAGCTCCGTATTCTTTCTCCAACATCTTCCATTTTTGCATAGAAAATTCCAAACACATCCATGTTCAAAGTTTTAATGGTGTCCACCAAGCCTTTCAATGTAGACATAGTAAATAATTAGAGATTCTATAAAACAAAATGCCTCATAATCATTCCCCAACCTTCATAAGAAACAATAAACTATCTAGCAACATATTCTCAAATTTGAATGCCATAGCCTTCCTAGATCACTCAAGGCACCACAAAATATGCATGTAATATAAATTGAGATTGGTGAAAGTATGGTGAAACAGCCTCCCTGATCCACTTGTAATCTGAACTCCATTTTCCCGTAGAACACCCAATAGACACCTTAGCACATCCAAGAACAATAACATGGACTACAAATCTCGCATCATATTGCAATGCAAAAACCTCAAACCTTTTAATCAGATACATGAAAAGAAATAATTCAATGCCACACTTCACTTTACTCCAAGGTTCCTTAATACATAACACTATGCCAAAATATATAAAGTTCATCTTAAAATTTCCCAACAAAATATGTCATATCTCTCTACCTTATTATTAAAATCAATCCTACAACAATCCTTCTAGTCCCTTCACCCTAACATACTTCCCTTCTTGGTGATCCAATGCCCTAGTAACTCCCACCTTAGTTCTCAAATACAAATTTTTCCAACAACAAGAAGAAAATTTTGTTCTTTCCCTCATCTCATCCACCCGCCAGTAAATTTAGCTTCCCACCTCTTTCTTCTAGACAATGGATTTGTATAATTATTATGGAGTTGGGTCTCCAATACCTGCAAAAGCTCCTTATTTCTACATTGACTATGGTTCAATTCTAATGACGTTATGCCTCTCCCATCACCTCCAAAACCCCCTTTTACAATATCTTGCATCCAATAAATCTTTAAGGAGGATTATTTTCTAAAACATAACTGGGAAAATCATACAATAAATATGCTAGACCACCATAAATAAATTTCCTTGACAAGCAAGCAATCTACTAGACATATATCATCAAATATAAATGGTGTAGCTTCTTAAATCCCTTTTAGCACTCCAAAACACTAGTTTTTTTCCTTTTATTTCCTCCTCCATGACTCCCCAGTAGTTCCAAATTGGCCTCTTACAAATGATGGATTTTGGTTGTCTTACAACCTCCTGAATAGTAAAGTTCCACAACTTTCTAGATTCTTCCTCCACCTCAATAAGCTCATCTATTGCCAAACCACTAATATAATTGACCCTATTAAAGGAATTTTTAGTTTCATGAAACAATTTGGTATTCCTATTGTAACTTACATCAACCAAGAATCAATTTTTGCTCCCAGCTATCCATCTTCTAACCAAAAAGAAAGAAAAAGAAAAAAAATATATGCTCGCTTGAACAACACTTTGAAATTCTCCCTATCTAGTATCTTCCAAGATTTCAGTCTACCCCTTTTTTCATTGCTTTCAAGCTCCTTAATCTTACTCGAACATTTTCCCTTTCTGCATAGAAAATGCCAAATATATCCATGTTCCAAGTTTTAATGGCATCTTCCAAGCCTTTAAATTTTATGCATAGTACATAACTAGAGGTTCCATTAAAAACATGCCTCATCCCCACCATTGCCCCACCTTTGCAAGAAAACAACAAACTATCCATTAATATATTCTCAAATCTGAATGGCAAAGGCTTCCAAGATGACTCAAGACACACCACAAAATATGCATGCAATATAAATAGATATTGGTGCAATACGGTAATATAACTTCCCTGATCAACTTTGATTCTGGATTCATTTTTCCCTTAGAACACCTGATCGACAGATTAGCATACCCAAGAACAAATAATATGGAGACTAAAAATCTACATCTTATTGCAATATAATAACCTCAAACCTTTATAATCCTAAACATGAAGAGAAATAATTCAATGCCAAACTTCACTTTACTCAATGATTACTTAGTCCATAACACCATATCAAAGTCCGTGAAGTTTTTCTTCAAATTTCCCAACTAAAGGATGAATTTGTTACTATTTACAACATCTGCAGAAATCAACAAGCCTCTATTAGTGACTTAATGTCCAGATCAGTGGATGAAAACGTGTGGAATATTGAACTTAGAAGAAATTTATTCGATTGGGAGATCATAAAATTTGAAGAGTTCATGCAAGTACTTTATAGCAACCATGTGAGCCAAGATGAAGACATTAGAATATGGATTAAGGAAAATTTTGGTGCATTTTCAGTAAAATCAGCATTTGAATCTCTAATTTCTACAGGAGAGGTGTTTCCAGCAGCCAAAGTTATATGGGCTAACCATGTTCCAATCAAGGTTTCATTTTTCCTATGGGCGGCCACTCTTGTCGAATATTAACGATGGACCAGCTGAGAAGGAAAGGATGGCAAACTCCAAGCAGATGTATCATGTGTAAAAATGGGGAAGAATCGGTGGCCCATCTACTTATCCACTGTGAAACTGCTACGATGTTATGGAACTTGATTCACAGCAAGTTATAATGTTCTTGGGTTCAGCCAAAGTGATTTCAGATTGGTAACGGAAGCATGGGGGTGGAAGAATGGTAAATCAATTAGCAAGTATGTTGGGAAGTGATAAAAGATAGGAGGTATTTAAGGTGTTCTACCAGTATGGAGTTATTAATAAAGTATCTAACGCCACCTTGTTATGTCTTATCCCAAAAGTCCAAGGAGCGGCTGAAGCAAAGGATTTTAGTCCGATCAGCCTTGTTACTAGTATGTATAAAATCATATCGAAGGTGTTGGCATTGAGAATTAAGGAAGTAATGGAGTCAATCATTTCAGTGAACCAAAGTGCCTTTGTAAAGAGCCGACAAATCCTAGACTGCTCCTTGGTGGCCAATGAGTGTGTAGCCAAGCAGAAAAGATTAAAAAATCCAGGTGTGCTTTGCAAGGTGAACTTGGAGAAAGCTTACGATAGAGTGGAATGGGGATTCTTGGATGAGGTGATGAGATGGAAAGGTTTTGGAGATAAATGGTGTGGATGGATTAAGGGTTGTTTGATGAATATATCATACTCCTCCATCCTTAATGGTAGAGTGGCTGGCTATTTTTCTTCATCTAGAGGATTGAGACAAAGAGATCCCTTATCCCCATTCTTATTTACCTTGGTAAGTGATGTATTCAGTAGGTTGATGGAAATGGGTGAAAAGAATAATCTGATCAAATGATTCAAGGTGGGCAAGGACGGTATATCCCCATATCTCACTTACAATTTGCAAATGACACCATCCTTTTCCTAGAGAAATGTTCGAATACATTTTTTTTTGGACAAAATGCATTCTCAAAACCCTTGAGATGATTTCGGGTCTTAAAGTAAACCTTGGTAAAAGTAGCATTTCAGGGATTAATGTTGAAGGAGGGGAGTTGAAGATGATTTCAGAATTTCTTGAATGCAAGCAAGCAAATTGGCCAAGTACTTACCTTAGAATCCCTTTAGGGGGTAAAATCAAGTCGATAGAAGCATGAAACCCAGTTATTGAAAGAATGAGGAAGAAACTATCCATGTGGAAGAAGCAGTACCTTTCTATGCGGGGGCGAATCACATTTATTAAAGCAGCACTAGCCAATCTTCCAATCTACTTCATGTCATTGTTCAGAGCACTAGTGAAGGTGGTGCATTCCATTGAGAAATTGCAGAAGGAATTTTTATTGGAGGGAGGTGGAAGGAAGAAAAAGGATCATCTAGTGCGTTGGGATCAGCTCTCCAGGGAAATTGAACATGGGGGATTAGCTATTGGTAACGTGCAGCTGAAGAATTATGCTCTTCTCAGTAAGTGTATGTGGCATTTTGGCCAGGAACAGGGGACTTTGTGGCATAAAGTTATAGTGAGTAAGTATGGTATTCATTGCAATGGAAAGGAAATTAATTACAATGCAAAATTTTTCTCTGATTGCCCTTGGAAACCCATTTTGGACTTAGCTAGTTCATTCTTGCCTCATGTATCCACCAAGCTTCACAAAGGGGATTCCGTAAAATTTTGGTCCGACGTTTGGTGAGGTGATTCTACTTTAGCCATTTCTTTCCCTTGTCTCTATCGTATTTGTACTCCCAAAGATCCCTTTGTGTGTGACATCCTTTCCTAGTCACCTCAAGGGTTACAATAGAACCTACACTTTAGTAGGGACCTTCATGAATCTAAGATCATTGAGTTAGGAGCCTTAATTGAGAGTCTACAAGGGGTGAATATTCATCCATCCTTGGCAGATATTAGACTGTGGTGACCACTCTTGACCCTAAGGGGAGGTTCTCTTGTAAATCATGGTTGTCATATTTTCGAAATTTGACTCCGTCTTCATCTCTTAGCTTCCCCGCTTCTTTTCTTTGGAAAGGCAAAATCCCCCTTAAGGTTAAGATTTTCTGCTGGATTGCCTTCCTAAATAAGATTAATACTCTTGACAATTTCCAGCGTCATAGGAAGTCTTGGGCTTTATCTCCGCACACTTGCACTCTTTGTATGAGAGCAGGGGAGTCTGTGGATCATTTGCTAATTCAATGTGATCTTGTGGGCTCTACCTAGTTCCTTCAGAGAGCTCGCTGAACAATGGCGATTCCCTCACTTCTCTAAAACAGGGAGAAGTCTATATTCAGTAGTATTCTTCACTATCTTATGGGAAGTGTGGTTGAACAGAAATAGGAAGATCTTTCAAGATATTTCCAGCGGTCGAGAGCTACTTCTTGATAAAGTCATGAGTACTGTAGCGGGTTGGATATCGATTTCAGCTGATTTGACAGATTATGGAGTGGGGGATATTGTTAGAAATTGGGAGGCTTTGATAACCTATGAAGGCAAGCACGTGTTTGTTAGGTAGTGTAATGTGCTATCTCGCTTGTTGATCTTTTGTTTGCACTATTGGATGCTTCCCATCTCTCATGGAAGCTTTCTTTCTCTATACTCTTCTCGTTTCCTTCCCTCTTTCCTTTATTTCTAATACATCATTCTCAATAACGATAAAAAAAAATGGTAAATCAATTAGGGATATGATATGGAACATAACCCCAACAGCTATTTCTTGGGTGATTTGGGATGAAAGGAACCTCAACTTTTCAAGGACTTAGAGAGGGAATTCACGTATTTGGCTCAAGCGATATTGAGACTAATGTACAGATGGTTGGCAATCTCCCATGATGATGAAAGTGTCACTAGAAAATCCTCTGGATTGTACCAGATTTTCAGATTTAGGAGGATGCTAGGAGATGGCAACATCAATCGCCATTTCCTTGCCGTTTTTCCTTTTTGGCATATGTCTCGGGTACACAATTTGTGTACTTTGTACTTAGTATTCTATGATTATCAATGAATCATATTTACCGATCAAAAAAAAAAAAATTTTTCCAAACATTTTCCCATCTCTCTACACTCTTATTAAAATAGACTCTATACCAATCCTACTAGTCCCTTCACACTAACATAACAAGCACTTCTCTTCTTGGTGATCCATTGCCCTAATCACTCCCACCTTAGTGCTCTAATCAGAAATTTTCCAATAACAAGAAGAAAACTTTGTTCTTTCACTCATTTTATCCATTTGCTAATAAATTTAGTTTCCCCACTCTTTCTTCTAGAAAAAGGATTTGGTTAAGTTCTTAAGAAGTTAGGTCTCCAGTTGCTGCCAAAGGCTGTTTTTTATTTCCACATTAAGCACCCAACATATTCTTTACAAGACATTGTTTCCTAGAGTTATAGGGTGGTTAAATCCCAAGTCTCTCAAAGAGGGTGCTTCGGAGTAAACACCATCTCTTAGCTTTACTTACCTCAAAAAAAATATATATATATCACCAATCTGCATCCCCATCTTATTATAATATCCGAAATAACTTGAAGCACGCATCCATTTCTGCTCCTCAGTTTCTTCGACAAAAGTATTCAATTTTCCATCTAAATAGCAACCAACAATCTACATTTGCCCCTATTTTGTACAACCTTATGAAGATCCTAATAAAAAAAAACTTTTATTCTTAACCCAATATAAGTGAGATCAAGAAACTCATTGCTATGATTCTCAGCCATTATTTTGTGTTTATCCTCTTCCTTTAGTTTTTTTTTTTTTTGGTCTTTTTTGATAAATGATGGAGAAAGACTTTAGTGATGTAAGCATTATTACTCTTTCATATGTTATCAAGTAACTTAGAAGAATTATTTTAGAATTAGTTCATTGATAACAATGTTGAGTGATTTAAACATTATTTTTTAATCAAGACAGAAATCACCCAAAAAGATTCTCTACCAAATAGAAGTCTCCTAAGACAAAAATTCTGACATTACCGATCACCACAAGTTCATAATTCAATCACCTTGCATTAAGAAACCAAAAATCAGCCAGAAATTGCAAATAAATAAATAAGCCCACACTACATGAAAATGGCTCATTCTTATGCAACACCAAGAGATCCACTTGTGCAGGCTAGCCTTCTAAAACAAGAGTGTGGTTTTAACCTGACAAACCAAGAGCGTGAAAGAGGATCATCACTCTGGAAGTTTAAATAATATACCAAAGACTTATGTAGCGAAATCAGAATAAGTGATAAAATCAACACCTCATATATGCGGTCAACATCCCAATCTGATGTCAGGTCTGGTATTACAACATTGATGCTACCAGTTGCAACAATCAAGTGCAATCTTCCAGAAGATGGAGAAATCTAAATGGGCAGCAATAGCCCATAGCAAAATTAGATTCATAGAAGGGATAACTCTAATTTAAGCTATCCTATTTATGTTGATATAGCCAATAGCATAATTAAAACTGAAGATTATGAAATAAAAACATTTTTCAGAGCTAAGGTCAGTAATATAGCAGATCCAAAAAAACATCAAGTTGTACACCTGCTGCTCATTACATACACAGTAATCTGATTTCTAAATCCAAATCATTAAAATGCTACAATCTCAGATCCTTGTCATAATTTCCTCCTTAGCTCTCGATTTCCATAAATGTTATACTAAATTTATATATGTTACGATTAATTTAGTAAAAGTCAATATAATGTTACATATGGAAAAGAAAAGGATGACAGATGAAATACTAACACGAAGAGTGCCAATTATAACGGCACCAATATTTTCACTTGGAAATTGGAATGATCCTTCTTATTAGCTGCCCATAAGATTTCCCTTTGCATAACAAGCCGAGGTAATTATTCTTCCCCATCTTTCCAGATTCATTTTCCAACTGCACAAGCATCTTCAGCCATGTTATCTCGCAGTGGCTGACAAAATTTACGACCGGAATCACCTGAAAATGGCAAAGCTCTATCAGATTCCAAATTTCTTCAAAAGCTATCTAGCAGGAAGCAGACACCTACAAAAGCACTTAATAACTCCAAAACCCACCAGCTTTAGAGGACCACAATTTGGTTCACTAACATGCCCACATGAACTATGCTTACAGAATTCCCGAAGAACTCCATTCTGCCAAAGAAACCCATAATCAGACGTAAATGGTACATGCAGAGAATAAAAAGAAGAAGGTTCTAATCAAAGCAACAAAAAGATTACAAATTTACCCAGGTTTGAAATACACATGAAGGTAAGCATGAACTAGATACTTCCGAGCCAATCCTTTTCTGCTTACACTTTGCAACTGTTGCTCATCTGTTTCACAGAAATATTAAAAAAATTAAAAATAAATAAATAACTAAAAGACAGGAGCCTGAGGACTAAAATAGTTTGATGAGACAAACTATGCTAAGGATAAACAAGGCAAGAAATTTACATATTTTGACCCCCAATATCTGCATCTCAGAGAACATGCCAGCAAATATTTTCTTGAAACATGAAACTACAAGTAAAACCCTGAAACCAAATAATTCTGATAAGTGAGAAGATAAATGGATTTTACCAATGAAATAATATGAAAAAAAATAGTTGTAAGAATAAAATTACCATAATCTAACTGGAAAAATCAAGGACTTAATGAATTTCCCCAACAAGCTCCAATTACAAGATCTGACATGACACCTGAAGCCAAGAATGAGATTTCCATGAACAAAATACAAGAAATATTAGAGCCCCAGGAAATTATTGAATGAACTCCACATTGGTGGTTCTTACCAAGAATCAGATGGTGAAAAGAAGAGTCATCAACGGCAGCGAGATCCAAGATTCTAACATGGACGCGAAGAAGAAGAATCATCGACGGCAGGGAGATCCAGGGTTCCAACAACAATCGCTTGATTCAGAAAACAGAGAAATCTAGGGTTAACATTTCTGTTGGAAAGAGAATCGCGTTCAGAATACCTCGTCTCACATTTCTCCAAGGTGTGGGATTTTCGTTCTACTTTACGAGTGAGCTTAACTGCTTAAGTACGATTCTTGTATTCGCAACCGCAGCGAATTGGCTTTCGAAATCCGCCAGCTAGATGCCAGCTGGAAAAGGCGGGAAAGATTGGCTTCCAACGGTTCTATGGTAGAAGGCATAATACAGTATACACTATGTATTAAACCACAGATGACGAGAATATGCAATTCTTTAACCTAGATAAAGAAATTTAGAGTGCCGTTAGTCAATTAGGGGTTAGGAAAGCCTCTGGTCTTGATGGCTGCCAGGGCTTTTCTATCAAACTTTCTGGGAAATTACTGGTCATGACACCTATAATATGGTTAAGGATTTCTTTACGATATTTTGGACAGTAAAATAAATCATACATAATTAATCCGGATTTGCAAAATGGAGAATCCTAATATCACTAATTTTAGACTTATTAGTGTATGTAATTTCTGTTACAAAATTATTGTTAGGGCCCCTAATGAATCGTATGAGACCTTTCTTGCAGAAACCAATTGTACCACACTAGTCTGCTTTCAACCTAGATAGATCCATTCATGATAACATTATCATAGCTTAAGAAATCTATAACATAATTAAGAGGAGGAAGAAAGGAAATAAAGGGTTTGTTGCCTGGAAGCTTGAAAGTGTGATCTAGCTAAGGGTTATGATAAGAACTAGTTGTGCTGCTATTGAAGAATCTCTTCTTATGCATGGGCTTAATAAACATTGGGTTCACTTGATCATAGTGTGTATCACCAATGTAAGATACAATGTTTTGGTTAATAGAACATTCTATGGTTCCATTAGGCCGAACCGAGTTACTAGATAAGGGATCCTTTATCCCCATATTTATTCATCCTAACTCAACAAATTTTGTATTAAAATTAAGCTAGCCAAAGTTGGGCTTAAGGATGGCAATTAAACTAGTGCAACAGCTCATTGGGGTGCAAATGTAAACTTGGGTGGTTTTACATTAACCCCAAACAAAACCGAAGTAATTGACTTTTTAACCCAAAAATGAATCAAATGAATGGAACTGAAAACCAATCACTCTAACTCTAAAACAGAACCTAAAACCAAACCAACCAACCCAAATATAAATTCGATTGGTTTGGGTCAAGTTAGGTCAATTTAACACATTAAATTAGTTTTCTAATCCTCATGTGCTATAAAGCTAAGCATAAACATAAGCCTGATTTTTAAGATCATTACTATGGTATACTAATCGTAAATGAATAAATAAGTGCTCACATATATGTATTTTATGTTTGTTTGTTCAATTTGGTTCGGCTCATTGCAAAATATTTATAAGTTTGATTTTGGTTCAGTTTCGCTTAATTGAGACATCAATCCAAACCAAATCAACTTAGTTTAGGTTACACATTTAAGAATCAAACCAAACCATATTCTTTTAAAGCCAACTCTGGCCGGTTTGAATCATAAGCCAATTCCTACCAAAGTGGGATCAACAACACGAATCTTATCTCTCCATCCCGCTCTATCGAAAATCATATTTTCAGATAATTATGCCCACTAAACTGGGGCAGTTTGAGTTATCTAGTTCTTAAATTTAATCGACCAAATTGCACCCATAATAGCTACATGAAAGAAGAGTGTTTAAAGGGCTTTCACAATTGCTTTTGCAGCCAGTACCTTCAGCATTCTTGCTCTCTGATGCAAGGATGAATACGACCTAAGTTATGACCAAGAGCTTCTTAAAGCACCGTCGATCCTTGCAAATGTTTATAATATTTATACTGAGGGCCATATATAAGATTGTTTCTTTTTCCTGTGAATTGCAATAAAGTGATACGCAAACGGTTTTATTTGATCAGAGCAATACAAACAAAATATAAGTCTCTAAAAAGAAGGGGGGAAAAAAAAACAACTGACACTTAACCCTAGTTACTCCTTTGGGGGTGACTCTGGTTCACGTACCCCATTACAGACCATAATCTGCTGCTCTTTCTGAAGCTTAGAAGTCTATAAAAGGAGTAACTAGGGTTAAAATCTACCCCATTAAAAAAAAAACAAAAAAAAGGTGTTCACAAGGGTTAAAAGATTTGTAAGAATCTGCTTTGCTTTATGGCAGCTTCATCAAACTGCATTTGAGAAGTTAAAAGGGTCACATCTAGCCATTCCTCAAAAGCATATCTACGTTTCATTGTGTCTCACAGTAGCAAATATCTATAAATTGGATGTTATACTTTTGCATATTATCATCTACATTCTGCTTCTGGGCCACAGCAGCAGAGATGCTGCTTTGATAAATTACTTGCATTCGCTGTTTTAAACTCCATCCTCAGAGGTATTGTTTGCTTGGGATTATCTGTTCAGCAAAATCTTAATCTAGCCACTGTTAAAGTCGTCTTACATCTTTTTCTTCTTCTCCCTTTCGTTGTAGGGGAAGAGAAGGGGGAACAGGGAATTAAGATCAGGGTTGATATTCAATTGGCAGACAGCAGCAGAATACGAAAGCACGGATGGGGAAAAGGAAAAACAAAACAGAAAAAACGTGCACAATATAAGTGGGGGATGGTTTGGGATTCAATTCAGAAAGAGACTGAGAGAGAGGGTGGACTGTGGACACAGGGATTGGGAAAAACAAAACTCTGTCAAAGGAAATAGGAAATATAAGCTTCAGTACAAAAATAGACACTATCTCATCCCAGTTAGTAGAAAAATTAATAGCCTTCATTCCAAAAATGGCTGCATTAATTAGGACAAGGAGCCTGATATTGAAAGAAAATAGATCTGCAAAGCAGCATTTCTTCAGTTGCCACAATGAAAACACCATATACATCACAATATCTTCTGAACTACTGAATCCTTTCGGTACCCAACCAGTCCTGTCTAATGCTTTGCATGTACCTTTAGTCTGTATAACTAACCTCTTCATAAGCAATGTTTAATGCCAACACCATGAGATGAAAATTTAGAGGAAAGTATTTGTCTCTCCTCTCAGTTGTTCACGGTACTGAAGAAACATTCTAAATGCACAAAACAATTTGTAGTTCGTATCTGTAGCAAGGTCAGATCCAAATGAGATACACAGTTCAAAGTTTGGCTTATGATGACAAGTAGAACTATTTTGCCCTGTCTTTTTCTAACATTAAATGAGCAAAACCCAAGTTTATTTCAGAGTTGTGTGTCTTGTAAGATACTCCTTAAGCCAAAATAAGCTAGTAAAGAGAAGCTTACTACTT
Organism: Buxus sempervirens; assembly: GCA_947561395.2. NCBI lineage: Eukaryota > Viridiplantae > Streptophyta > Magnoliopsida > Buxales > Buxaceae > Buxus > Buxus sempervirens. The sequence continues at coordinate 30,248,980 of OX387192.1, forward strand.
TATCAGTTATATAAGTCGTATGGACAAATCACATATAGAAAGCCTTGAGCGACGTATTTGAATGCCTGGAGTGTAAATACAAAACCACAGTTAAAAATGAAAATGTGAATTTGTTCTGAAAGTAGTTACTGAAATCATTAACACGAAATCAATAGACAATCCCAACAGCAGACAAGATAGAGTTATGAATATGTCAAAATATTTCCACTATCAAAACAAATACAAAATATTCCCTTCAATATTTGAATGATCAAAGTTAAAATTTAAAATGTGAATTTGTTCTGAATTTCCTTTACACCTCTACAATGCCAAATTTACGAACCAATAGCTAGTCTTCTATATCACGAACATGGAGACCGGAGAATGATGTTGGATGAATGCAGAAAGAAAATTATCCCTTGAGTATTCAACAACAGCATGGCTTCACACCATCCCAGCAACATTACATCACAAAATCTAAGACCTTGTGGTGCCATCACTTACCTTGGCAGTGTGGCAGTAATCACATCAGCATCCTCTCTCGCTAAGAGCACGATCCATTCACTAAGTAAGAAACACTGCTTAACCATTTTTTTTAGAACTTGCACTGCTTTTGAATCTATTTCTTTTGGAAAAATTCTTTAACAAAGGCCGTATGTTTCCTTCCAGCAAACAACCACTTTCCTTCCATTTTTTCCATGAACATATGCTAAGCTTCTTGAAGTATATCTTCTGATCCAAAATCACCTTAACGTCTTCAAGTTAACCCATAAACATCCCGTAAATGAGGATGGTAAATCAAATATCGGAACTAAATATGTTGCTGCAAACTACACAAACCATTTCATAATAGACTTGTTTTTGTAAAACTTTTTCGTAAGTACAGACTGATAAATAGATCTGAACTTCATATACGATGCTTGAAAGTCAGAAGGTTCATTCACCCTTTTATTTGATGTATGATGATATAAGATATCATCTATCAACCCATCTAAAATATGAGACACAATTAACGAAGCAAAAAGAAAAAAGATCCAACCATCCAAGTCTATCAATCAGTATCTACGACATCATTAATAATTGTAGATATCGTAATTGATTAATCAGCCACGTCTCTATTTTGTCACAATTTTCACAATTCCATCCAACGCACTGATTAAATTCTCAATGTCTATCATGTTAGGAAATGCCAATGACAGATATTTTATAAAGACTTTATTATCAATCATTTCTTGGAAGAGTCTCAATATCACAAAATTCTTTCCAATTCTGAAAAGCCCATTCATTATTCTTCCATTCACACTTATCCTTCCTACAGAGTCCACAAAGAATAAATGACAAAATCATCACTTGAAGATCAAAATTGGTCCACGATTATCATCTCAAAATTCTGTAGGAATTCAAAATGAGAAATCATTTTATACAAAGAAATCACGGCAGAACCGATGTAACCATCATCCAATCTCATGTTACGGACTGTTCCCAACAAGAGATCAAATAATGATATCCGACAAGGGTTCCACTTGAACAATCCATCAAAAACCATTACCCCATCAAACTCATAAGATCTCGATTGGTAAAGACCTTTTATAAATCCTCTAAGTGGGTTTGAACAGGTGCCCATCAAAAAGAAACAAAGCGTCTGGTCTACCATAAAACCATTCATATGCAAAGACTACGTAAAGAAAGGAACATCGTTACCAGAACTCTTCTGATGAACAGTAGAAAGAACAACCCCACTCGTGTAGTCCAGTAGAGTTGAAGCCGCCAGCCAGAAGCAGCAGGAACGATGGAACTGACGAAAGAGAGAGAATTTATCGACCTCTCATATCACGAAAGAACGATCCGACGGTTACGGTCATCTAGATTCTAGTCGCGCGATTGTAGAGCACTCACACGTGGGCCAACGTTCGGCTAACCCTAACTCGCCCCTACCTGCCCCTTACGTCATGCATATCGTCATAGATTTTTAATGATGCTTTTAACATAATGCAGATTCAGTCATCAAATTCTGAAAATTTACAAAATAATGATACTTTATAAAATTTTTAAAAATAAGTGTCATTTTATTTATCCGCAAAATGAACAAAGCCACCGGTCTCTGCTTCACTTGGCAAATTCTATCTCAAGGTGGTTGCCGGAGAACATGGTGACGAAACGAAGCTCCGGCAGTTCTTTTCTGTAATTATTTACCGGTTTTGTTATTCCATAGCTGTTAGTATTCTAACTATTTCTTCCTTTTCTGCTATGTCTTCTCCTCTGTTAAGGAGAAACCAAAGTTGCTCTTTTGTATTCAAACTTTCTTACTTCTTTTCTTCACATGAGATGTTTGTTTTAATGTCAAACTGAGAACTAATTGAAGAAAGCAGGATAAGCTAATTGCTTGTCTTATACCATTTTTTTCTCTCTCTTTAATTGCATATGTGCTGTTCGTTAAAATGCTAATCGATGAGAGACTATATAAGAAACAATTAGTCTGGATTCAAGTTGAAATGGAACCTTATGAGCTCACATTTGGTATTGCTTTTTAATAATCCAAGCACATTGGAAGTTTGGAAGCGATGTAGAAAAGATATTGGTGAGAAACAAAATATAAGTTACTATGAATTTCTGAGGCAAATTGGTAGTTACAGCAAACTGTGTAGAAGGTGCACGAGTTAGTCCTAGGTTGTACAGGCTTTAGTGTACATGATGTGGATGAATAATCAATTCAAATTGTCTGACGTGTAGGTCATTTTCATGAGAATTTGGAGGAAAGAATCATCCGAATTAGATATTGATACATGTAAATTGGTAATTAGGTGCGTGCTCTGCATTCAGTTCAGGTTATTGATTCACTTAATTGCTGGTGTTAGTTTCATTCTGTGGGTGTCTCTATCTGCCCACCTACTGGAGCGAGTGAGATTTTATGGTAATACCTCCCTGTCACCTCTGCTTTCATTCTGATCTATGATCACACTAATTTTCTCGTATTATTGGGATGGGTCATTGATATTTCTAGCCTTGTTTTATAGCATCCTATATCATTCTCGTTTCTTACAATTTCTTTATCACACTTTCAGCCATGTTAGTTAATATTTGATCCATTTACAATTTTTTATTTCCTTCATCTTTCTGATGGAATCTATCTAGTTTCTCCTATTTTGTTTGAGATCTCAAACACACACATGATAGAATCTAGTTTTTCAAATTAATGACTTTCTCTACCTTTATTTTGTTTGTATGCAGTGATTAAATCTCTTCAGAGATCTTTTATTGTCTGATACGATCAAGATGGCTTCTATTTGCTTTAGAGGGGTTCACACTCACCCTCTATTCCTCCTCCCTTCTGCTCTCTTTATCAGAAAAAATGGTGCTCTATTCTGCACCATGAAACATGCAGAAACCCAAACCGTGACAAGTGAGAGCCAACCCCAGTTGAAAGTTTCACCTCATACCCAAACCAAAACTCTCAGAGAACTTACACATGAATATGAAGCAGTCATTGGTATAGAAACCCATGTCCAGCTCTCCACTCTTACTAAAGCCTTTTGCAGCTGTCCGTACCTCTATGGGTCTCAGCCCAATACCACTGTTTGCCCCATTTGCATGGGTTTACCTGGCACTCTCCCTGTTTTGAATTCAAAAGTCATTGAATTTGCTGTGAAAGTAGGTCTTGCTCTCAACTGCAAATTATCTATGAAGTCGAAGTTTGATAGAAAGCAGTACTTCTACCCTGACCTTCCAAAGGGCTACCAGATATCTCAGTTTGATGTTCCAATTGCAACTGGTGGTTTTATTGACTTGGATCTTCCCACTGAGTTTGGTGGTGGGCACAGAAGGTTTGGTATAACTAGAGTTCATATGGAAGAAGATGCTGGGAAGTTGCTTCACTCAACTGACAGTTACTCACAGGAAATGCCTTCTTCATGTGATTTATCAACATCCTGTATTAGTTGTTCTGTACTATGATATTCCTTTCTCTTTTTTCTTCCCCTTGTCTCCCCATTTTAAGAAACTGGTTCATGCTTTTGCATTGTTCAGTCTTGAGGAATAAGTGGCTTTTTTTTTTTAATCATTAGGAATAAGCAGCTTTTTATGGGTTAAATCATTCATGAAACCATTTATTCTGGTTGAGAGTCTTTAGCTCATTCTCTATCAATTAACCTCTTTTTGGGCTTATTATTTGTTGTCCACTTTTCCAGGAATGCATTTATCTCAGTAGTTTTTTCCTTAGAACAAGCATTTGATTTTTAGGCTTATTGATTTCTTTACGTCTTCCCTGCAGGTTGACTTGAACAGAGCAGGGGTGCCTTTGCTTGAGATTGTTTCTGAGCCTGATATTAGAAGTGGTGTTGAAGCTGCGGAGTACGGAGCAGAAGTACAAAGGTTGGTTCGATATTTGGGAGTGAGTAATGGCAATATGCAGGAAGGTTCACTTCGTTGTGATGTGAATGTTTCAGTTCGACCAATCGGGCAGTCTGAGCTTGGAACAAAGGTAAGTATGTATTCATGGTTTTTCTGTTGGTATTGAGTTTGCTTCCTCAATTCAGTTCCATTAGGATGGCCCAATTGGCTTATCACTATCTGGCTAGTGATATTTCTTGAGGTAATTGCAAATTAGTTTATGAAGAAGGTCTGAGATTATTAAGTTTAGGTTATTGACTTGTTGTATGCAGTCCAAATATTTTCTGGGTTTCCTATGTTTTTTTCAAATTTTATTATCATCGTCATCTTTGGTGCATCTTTTCTCTTGCCATCTTGTTTCAAACTGATGATGATTTTTTTTCTTTTTAAATTTTGGGCAGGTTGAAATAAAGAACATGAACTCATTTTCAGCGATGAACAGGGCCATTGATTTTGAGATCTCTAGGCAGGTTCTTCTTCATAGTCAAGGCCAGGTTGATCAGATTGTACAGGAAACTCGGCTTTGGGAAGAGGGTGCTCAGGTATCAGTTTCATTTTATTTTAGTATACTGTAACACAAATATAATGTATGGACCTCTGTCATGTTTAATCGATACTTTCGTTGCTCTTTTTTTTATTTTCTCTTCTTTCTTTATATATCTTTCTTTCTTTATGGCTTAGAAAACAGTTACAATGAGGAAAAAAGAAGGGCTTGCTGATTATCGATATTTCCCAGAACCAGACATTCCAGATATAATTCTTATGAAGGAGTATGTAGACAGCATTCAAGAATCTTTACCAGAATTCCCAGAAATGAAGCGTAGACGATATGAGAAAATGGGCTTAAGCATGCAAGATGTTCTTTTTCTTGCCAACGACATTAATGTAAGTCCATTTTATAAATGTGGTTCTGGTTATCTGCACAAAAATGTATATTGTCATCTGGAACATAAGATGCAGGTCGCTATTATGTCTTTGCACCAGGCACCTTTACCAGAGTGTATGTCTTTTTAAGTTTCAGAGCCTTAGTTTCTTTAGCATAAGCATCCAATTGTTGAACATAAGGGATATGTATTTGTATTTACATGGTCATTAGAATACACTACAGAAGCCAGATGAATTTTGTATAGTGATATCATACCAAGCATTGTTAGTACCATTGTATAAGTTGGAAAACACCTGCACTGCCTCATGTTTAATTTTTTTTACCATCTCTTTAATAATAAGGCTTCAACTCTCTGAATTAATGTCTCAGGTTGCGAAATTCTTTGACACTGCTGTTGAAAAAGGTGCTGATGTGAAGCTTGCTGCCAATTGGATAATGGGTGATATTGCTGCATATTTAAAGAATGAGAAATTGTCCATAAATGAGATTAAAATTACTCCTACTGAGCTTGCTGAAATAATATCTTCCATAAACAAAGGAACTATCAGCGGAAAGATTGGGAAAGAGGTGAATATTGGTCCTAATGTTGCTCGTGTTAACTGTGTGCAAACCATTTTTTTTTTTTTGTGGAGAAAGGTAATTGATTTCATAATTCAAATGATATTACATGTACATGTCCAGCCTTATCCGGAAAGGATGCTAGGACCCAAAAAAATGCAGATTTTGGTTAAACCATAGCTGAACTGAGCATCACCAATACAACTGGTTTGAGAGAGAGGCCCTCCATATCAACTGGAGTTCTTCCACTTGTGTAGAATTATTCAGTTTAGTCAGTTGGCTAAACTGCAACTAATGTCCCCATAAATAGGTTGCAATACTTCAACAGTTCTGCTAACGCCCCTAAAAATGTCTGTTACATTTGATCCAAGCATGATAAACAGTAGCATCAAATGCAACATTTTTCAAACTTACACAGAAATTATAACCTGCACATTCCTTTATTTCCCATTTTAGCACTTCATTCAAGTTGGCCGAGTTTGTAGACTTAGGATCTTAAGGATGTTTTCCCAGATTTTGCCTGTGACTCTACATCTGAAGTGATCATCAATCATCCCAGAGCTACCCTGGCAGAAATTGCATGATTGAGTTTTAAGAATGTTCAATTGCATCAATATATCTGAAGTAATTGATCTTCTACAGGCAGCAAGCCCCAAATGAATGCATGCCAAGGGATTCTAAGAGGAACCACACCAGATTTGTGCAGTTTACTGTGTGAAAACTTTACTGTGCAGGATATCCAAGTGGATCATCGGCCTTTCTATGTTTTATCAAATAAATAAGTCCGATAAACTTTGTTAATATTGGAGACACTTTTGTATCATAGTAGAACATGTTAGGCATATAACGGAATGAGCTCAAAGAAACACAAGCAGACTATCATTTTTATTACTCATACTTAGATTTCTAAATCTCAGTGTTTTTTAAGATAAATCCACATGGAACATAGAACAAACTGAGTACAATTCCTGATGCTAACAGAAGGCAGGGGCACTAAGAAAGATACAGACCATGATTGCTCAAGGTTTCATATGGAAGTTTGTTTTGTCTTTGAACAGGACCTTCGACCTTTTGTTATAATTTTGATTACTGCATGTACAATCTTTTGCATTGATGCCTTGTCTAACTTTTTTTTTTTAACTTGAAGCAGATACTTTTTGAGCTAATAGCTAAAGGAGGTACTGTTAAGTCACTGATTGAAGAAAAAGATCTGGTTCAGGTGAATTATGTTGATTAATTTTTTATATACTTTTATTTTAGATGCTTTGGTACATATCATATAGTGCTCATCTGCAATGAATCAAATGATACTTGCTATTTTTAGAGCTGTTATGACTCGAAGTTCGAATGCTTTAGGCTACTACCCATCTTTTAAAACTAAGTGCTCACTCATCCCTTTAAGAATTTTCCTAGGCTGCTATCCAAGGAAGCAAAGCAATGTTATTAGGAATACGACAGTTCCAAATTTGAATATTTTAGAAGTGATGCAACGGAAGTAACAGGAACCTTTTTTTTTTAAATCATATAACCTGAGGATGACTCTTTGTACAGTTGGAGCTCACTTAACACCTTAGTATCTTCTAAATTGAAATGATTTTTGTTCTTTCTGAACTTCCAGTTGCATGCCACCATATCTGTGTAGCATTGAATCACTTCCAGACTTGCCCAAACCACTGCACAACTCCTTTTTTAGACCAATGGACAGATCTCTTCCCTCATCTAAACCTGTTGTTGCTTAGATCAACTGAACTAATGGGGGATTATTTCTGTCCATAAGCAACTTCAGGATTTATTTCAGTACCTGGGAGAGAACAGTATGTACTTCCGGTAAACTTCATGATTATGTTCCTTGCCTTATTTCAAATAACAGATAGTAGATCCCAATGAGATCGAGAAAATGGTAGACAAGGTACTTGCAGAGAATCCAAAACAGCTTCAACAATATCGTGGAGGGAAAACTAAGTTACAAGGTTATTTTGCTGGCCAGGTATGAGAAGTTGGAAAGACAGGAGATAGGTCTTTTTTCTGGTTAAATTTTCGTAGCTCTTCTCTTCCCACTCTCCCCTTTCTGTTTTAGATAATCCTGAAGGTTTTCTAAATATACTCAGGTAATGAAGGTATCAAAAGGTAAGGCAAATCCAGGGCTCTTAAACAAGATCTTATCAGAAAAACTAAATGCCAAAAGCTAATGATTTCAGAGGTGAGTGTATGCTTATTCTTTCTAATTATGAATCTGATGTTACACAAAGATATGTTTCCATTATCTTTCTCTCTTTGGGTTTACATATTGTCCAGCCAAATCTTGATTTGCCAAGACCAAAGGCATGCAAGGAACACAGTAATGGCATGATTAGCAGCTGTCCTGTGGTTAATCCTCACAAATGGATGTATTAAGAATTGCTACTCATGAACAATTATACCGCCTGCTAAAAGAAAAGATTAAAGATATTCATTAACCGCAGCTTGTGTGTGTTAACTAAACATGTTTTGACATACATCAGGATTCCTTAGTCCTGGCTATTACATGTATGAATGGAGAAAAGAACATGGACAAATATGGAGTTTAGATGGAATAACTTTTTACTGCAAAAGCTGTAGAACCAATGATTAATTTTTCTTCTTTTCCTTTTTCCTCCCAAGGGAGCACTGCTTAGTATTATATTTCAAAATTTACTTTAGTATTATTTGGCTTTATTTTGTTCTTTGCAGTTTCAAGGGTGTAAATTTCAGAGGTTCAATGATCTTGTCCTTGAAATCATGGACAAGCCTTGATCCACTAAAATCTAGTTGATCTTGGAGGTTGAGGGGAATTCTGCTTCAGTTATTTCATGGCTGATGGCTCTTTAGGCCCCATGAATATTCTTGAAGACTGGTTCATTTAGTCCATGTTTTAGCTAGTGAGTAGAACATATTGTTCTGTTAGCTGAAGCCAATGTTATTTTCGATTACTTAGCCAAGGGCAAGGTGATGAAAGGGGTGAGTCTCTCCTTTTTAGTTTTTCCCCCTTTTGTTGGCCCTCAGATGTGTATATTTCTTCCTCTTCCGAGAGAACGATCATTATTAATGTAAGATGAACCTTGTTGCTATTGGAATCTTGATTTCACCTCTTTGCTTATCATGGTTGTACCACTGGTTTTGTTGCATCTCCATGGTTGTGTTGCATCTCCATGGATCTATGATCCAGCCGCCCGTCACGTGCAAAGATGTACTTAAAGAAGTCTTGGTTGCAGTATCTTCCCCTCTCCATGGTGACAGCATTCATGACAAAGATCAAGACTGCAAATTGTTAGTGCAATAATTTGGAGGCTACAAGATTGAAGATGATTGCAAATCTTTGAATTTGTTACAAATTTTCTTTTTTTTTATCATTAGCTCGATCATTTTAATTTACATCTTTGATCAACTGGTAGCAGTAGACCTAACTACATGCTCATGTAAGATGTTATTGGTGGCGAAAGCTGTTGAAGAATGCTTCATAGTCAACAATATTAAATTAAATTAAAAAGATTTTTTTTTGTTAAAAAAAGGGTAAAATCTCTACATTTTGCCACATATAATAGTAACAGTTTAGGTAGTTATTGAAGGTTTGTCCGCATTTGCTAAACGTGGGTACGTACGCGGTTGGAAGAACCATCCATATGACGACCTGGTCAATGCCAACAAACCTTCAATAACTACCTAATCTGTTACTATTATTTAGCAAATTCAAAAAAGGAGTGAAACCGCATGGCAAGAGAATTCGTTTGTTTATGGATGTTTTTTGATAAACAGAAGAAAATCACCTCAGCTTATTGCCGGAATTTCACTTTCTATGGTTAGAAGAGGTGGTGTTTGTGGTGGGGGTTGTTGGGGTAGTTCAAGAGGTGGTGGTGGTGGTGGTGGTTGTGGCTATTGATTTGGATGTCGTAGAGCTGGAGGAAATGGAAGGAGGAAATGCCCCACCAAAGAAGGTGATGATTGTAGCGGATCCGAGCCGTGAATCTGCAGGTGCACTCCAATGGGCACTCTCTCATGCAGTCCTTGAACACGACGAACTCATCCTGCTCCACATCGAAAACACCACCTCGAGGCGAAGCTCATTCTCCACATTCCTCAAACGACCTGCGTCGAATGCTGTCACCACCACAACCTCCACCACCCCTGATGGTGGAGGAGATCTTGAATTTCTTGAAATAATGAAGAATGCTTGTGAGGCTGTTCAACCAAAGTTGCGGGTACACATAGAAAGGGTGGAAATGGAAGGCAAAGACAAGGCTGCCACCATTCTCTGGCAAAGTAAGCTGCTTTCAGTCGACCTCCTCGTCATAGGCCAGCGTCGTAGTCTGTCAACAGCGATCTTAGGGTGAGTATGAAATATGAATATAGATTACCATGTAAAGTTTCATCCACAAGCATATGAAACATATCAAATGTATCAACCCTGAAAGAAAACAACCAAACATGACTCATATAATCGTGTAACATTGAAGCATATCCTGTTTCAAGATCATGCCTTACCTCCTATAATTTTCATTCAAACTCCATCCATGCTTTTCTACATCTTTTGAGATGCCAAGAAAGGTAAGCTATCTGGTTTTTCACAAAAGCCCTCCTGTCTTGTGCAGGAACACTGTTTTTTGACTGTATGCAGACTCTCTCTGTATTGTTGATAACCATCTCCCTATCTATTACAAGCCAATTCTAGACGATGCTCAAAAAGATTTGAAGCACCATTATGCCTTTAAGCAGCTAGCATTCTTAATCCTTGCAGCATCTGATAAAAGTTTTACAACTTATTTGTACATTCTTTAATCATATTTACAACATAATGCGGGAGAAAAAAAAGCAGAAAAGAAAAATGCTACTCAATCAAAATATAATTGTGCTAGAATATGTCTAAAACATGAATTCCTAGCAGTTAAATATAGGTTGCCATTTGACCTTTTTTATCCTTTGCTCTCTAGTTTCCTCATTCACCATGTCTGAAATAAGAACTAGTTAAAACACAAAATCAAAATGAAGTAAAGAACCATGAATGTATCTGCGTCAATCGAAATCTAGTTCAAGAAAAATAGTTAAGAATGATATAATCATTACGCTCCTTGGACACTTTAGGTTATTTTCAATCAATTAGGGGCATGAACTGTCAACAAACAGAGAGAAATATTCATTAAGTAATAAATTGTGTCTGCATAAAGTTAGCAGAAGTTACACAAACATCAGAAAACATGAGAACTTAACACAAATCCCCAGGCCTCACGAACTTTTTCCAGTTCTCCATCTCAAAATCCTCCTTCCAAAGGCAGTCTCACAAAATCACACTTTTTATTTCCTCAGCATCACTATTTTACAAGATTAATTAATCTTCTCACTGCAGCAAACATGAACATCACTATTCGGTACCTCAGGTTAGAATCTTCCGCAAACAGAGCGAACTGATAAATTCGTTGGAAGCATGATTTATTAAAATTTAGTGTCACTATTGATACCACAGATTTGTAAAGCCTTAAGCATGCTCACGAGTAATGAACTAAATAATAAGTGGTTGATCTCATCCCTTCAGGTTTAAAAATACTACCCACATCCAAAAGACAAAAAGGTAACTATAATAATAAGAGTAGCAATGAAAAATTGTTATAATGATAAGGAAAAAAAAATTTTGAAAAACAGCATTTGTTTACCACATATACACATGCACTCACACGCACACAGAACATTAATAAATAGAATAACATCACTAACAATAGAAAAACATAAGAGACAAGTAGCATTTGTTTACTAAAGGTACCAGTATTTCTTAATACTTATTTTTGTTTCCTCTGTTTACGAACAGTTGTAGGCTGAGCGGGGCATCTACAAGAGGGATAAGAGGGCTAGATACAGCTGACTATCTGATTGAGAACAGTAAGTGCACTTGTGTTGGGGTTCAAAAGAAAGGCCAGAATGCAGGTTATCTTCTCAATACCAAGACCCATAAGAATTTCTGGCTCCTTGCATAGATTCACCCATTCAATCACACGATCTGCTGACCTCACTCGTTAGCGCTTCAATGGTTCAGTTTGATTCAACACATTTGCTGGGAGGGTTATAGAGTCAGCTTAACCTGGTCATTTATCAGTCTGCAATTCATGCAGTTTGACAGACTTAGTAACTTGTTAACGTGTCCTCACAACTCTCCCTTCTCTTGGTTATGGATTAAATGATATGTCATTCTCCTTTTATCTTCCAATCAACATACATAAATATACGGAAGTTCACAGAACAAGATAACAGTGAAATCATTAGGCTCCTAATTGCAGCCAGGCTATGGTCAATGTTTTAACTGTCACGTACACTGAAAATTATGTCATTGGGCCCTGTGGGAAACTTTACTGAGATCTGATGAGATTTTCCTTTTTAGGGGAATTTCTGTCAGGTAATGGATCACTAAAAGATACTTACAGAAATAACAAGATATACTAAAACAAACAGTTATAAGTAACAATTTACTTACATTATTAGAATATAAGCTACCAATACAGTTGAAAAAAATCTAGAAGTCATAAGAACAAACAGGAAAGTAAATATCCATAATATAAAGAACAGATAACCCATTAAAAAACACATATTCTAATAAATTTTCCTACTATTGTACCAATATAAAAATTAAATCAATAAATTTTTTTCAAAAAGATAATAATATCTCTAGATCAAGTCGCCCTACAGTATACAAGTTCTATACAATTTCATTAATTTTTACAGGATGAAAACTGAACACGTTTCACAAAACTTCTAATTTTCATCCCTTTCTGCTTCAATATTGCCATTTGAAATGCAAGCTGAATCACCATGCATTTTTCACTGAAATGAATAAAATCCATGCAAAATCAGAAAAGAAAAATTAAAGTTGAAAGCATACCTGCTAAATCTCCACTTTGAATGGTTGAATCTTACAAATTCTAGGTGCTTCCTGTTATAGTCTAGAAATAGAGCTGTTAGATTTAACATAAAAAAACCCAAATCTTGCAGAAGATTGAAAAAGGGTAAAAAAAATACAAAGGGACATTTGTAGGTGTTTAGCCTTTAGAGTAACTTGAGAGCCGCTGCCACTGTTTCAATTGAGATTATGGAACATGGTTGAGTGAAACTTCCACATTTTCACCAATTTCAAACAATTCATACTTCAGTCCTGAATTATGTTGCTGGAATAACAATATATTAGATGCATCGGCAAAAATATTGATAACATATCAGCAACATGAGGGAATTTGGAAAGTAGCCCAAAAAAATATCTGCAAACTGCAAGATAGCTAAATTTCAGAAACATTTTGCTGAATTTAAAACAATGAAACCTCAATTTCAACCATGGGAAATGTGTGTGTGTATCCAGCTCTCAGCTCATTTCTCCTTGTAATGATCACAATCACAATCTGTAAGTAATAATAATTTACTTGATGTAATGTTACTTCACGAGAAACATGCCAGCTCAAAGAGCCCCCTGTAAATTGGAAATGTAACTCCAAGCTTCATCTTCCACAAAAAACTTGGGCATGCTCTTGATTCTGTCAAGATAAAGGATCAAAAAATATGAAACAAAGTTGACAGATGAAATTGATAATCTGAACATACATTACCTGCCAGGGTTTGAAATTTTAGAACCCAAGCTGTTGCCACAGTGGACTGAGATATTAACGAGAAAAATGACATACATGATTTGGAAATTGATAGAATCCAAATGATATGCGAACACAGCTGCGCCTGATTTAGGCAGGATCCTTACCAGCCTATCGGCAAAATTGTATCTATCAGATGGTCAAATTTGTCAAGAACGATAAGTGCTGTATTGAGAACGCTTAACATGTCCAGGACCTGCTTCATAAAAATTCACTTTCCCTTGATAACATTCCAGGAAGACATAAATAAAACCATCCTTAGCCTCTGTGCTGTAATATATAAGAAATGAACCAATACTACCCAGTTGCTAGGAACATTCTAAGATTTCTAAGACGGCTTACCATGCATGTAAATATAATCGGTACACAAATCCACCATCGATCATGGATTTATAGCATAATTGTTAATCTTTATTTTTTAATGATTAATGGTAATTTCATTGAGATCAAAACAGAAAAGAATACAAGATAATCACGAGACGTGGGTAAAAAGGGTAAGAAAACAGCAATCCCTGTGAAAGCAGCGCTAACACACAGTAGAGAAACCAAATCCCTGAAAACTCAGTCTATAGTCACTACAGTCAACCAACTACAAAGCACTTCTTGTGGTAAAAGACTGAACTCCTTACACACACCAAGCCCGCAACTAACACCAAGATATCCTCTAGTATCCTATCCCTGCAAACCAATGCTCCATAAAAAATTCAATCATTCTGAACTAGCAAAATAGTCCATGTCGTAGAATAGAAGACAGAAAGATAAATTAGCTTCCTTTCTGTATCCTGCATGGTCCCCATTTCTCATGGGTCCATTTCTTTGTTTTGCATTTTTCTCTCTAAGTTTCTATAATAATATTCTTCATTACTCATAAGAAAGAAAAAAAAAAGAGTCCATGACATCAGATGACATCCAAGAGCCCTACTAACAGATCTGTCAGAAACGAAGAGGTATGGATGAGGGATTGCATGATAGAGGGAGATTCAGCTTACATCATCACTTTGATGTCATCTGATGTCATGGGCTCTTGAAGACTATCACATTATATTATGAGAGCAAGATTTCTGCACGGGAGCTGAACATCTCAGTCAGCCACGTTCTAAGGGAAGCTAACAAAATCATCAGCTTGTTAAAATGGTATCTTGAAGAGCAGAGATTTTCTCCGGCACATTGGAGGGGCAGTTTATAGATTTGTCGGTGCATTAGAGAGCTGGGTGGGAGGTGATACATTGGGGGTCTATGGATGTTCAGGATGGGGGAATATGAGGTATTATTCTGAGTAGTTTCTTTTTCCCTGCAAAGGTTCTGCTGAACATTTCATGTTCTAATATATATATATATATATATATATATATATATACACATTTTTGTTATTCATAAAAATAAAAAATGAAAAAGAAAATTAGCTTCCTTTTCCTTCCAACTTCCAAGGAAGGGGAAATGCCAAAGATTTGCCAAATCTACCATTGTCCTTGAAAAGAGCCAACTCAGCCCAATGTTTTCCAATAATGAAGGACCTTAAGAATGTAGCCAACTCACAACACAATAGAATGTGATTCACGAACTCCCCAGCTTTGAAGCACAGGGAAGAACTTTACGCTTTGGAGATTGTCTAGAGTGTTGAAGCCATTGTAAAATACCTTCAAAAGAAAGGCCTTGACTTTAGGAGGGGCAGGAAATTTCCAAAGGAAGTTTGGAGGGAAATAAGGACTCGCCTGATCAAGAATACAGTAAGGAAACACAAGAAGGAACTGAATGAAAAGGACCCACAACAAGAAAGAGTCCAAACACAATGATCAGAACTATCGGGGTTCAAGAAGCACAGAACTAAGGTCCTCCAAGAGGGAAGTGCGATCCTCCATTTTTGTTGAACAAAGATGCCGGCGAAATCTAAGATTCCAAACCAAACTTAATAGAGATACAAGAAAGGATATCAGTTACCAAAGGATCGAAAAGCGGTTTAATCTGAAAATGTCTAGGATATTGATGGGCAAGAGTAGAATCATTCCACCAAAGATCACTCCAAAAAGATAAAGATGAGCTAGGGAGGAATTTGAAAGAGAATAAAGTTGGAAGAAAGGAGCCACATTGACATGGCTTTCTAAGGACTTGTACAATTGATTCTAGCCTTGGGGTTTACATCTCATCTATTTCTGTGATTAGCAAATTTACTGACCATAATCTTTAAGCCACAAAGACCATTGTTCCTCCCCAAACAGCCACAGCCACTTTGCAGTTTTGTAGAAGTTCCCCAAGCCCAAGTCCCCTTGAGCCCTACTAGGGCAAGACTAACTCCAATGAACTAGATGGTCCTTTCTATAATGAACTAGATGGTCCTTTCTATAATCTCCCAACTTCCCACAAGAATTCCCTATGCCATTTTTCTATCACTCCATGACCTTTTTGAGAGACAGGAATCAAAAGTGAACTGGAAGATTTGTAAGGGAGGATCTGATAAGGGTTATCCAACTACGTAAGGGCAGATAATTCCTCTACCAAAGGGCAAATTTCTTGTCCATCTTTTCAATTACAGAATCCCAAAAACCCACCTTTGTCAGGTGTTAATACACATGTATTCTGTAATCTGTGTATAGTTAGACCCTTCAGAATGCTTCAAATTTTCCTGTCAATGCTTAAGAAAGGAATGAATGGTCTTTATCTTGATGGTCTACATTCACAAAGCATAACATGTACAATAAGCACACCCATTCAAGTTCAATGCACAAACACCAAGTGTTGCACTCCTTTTGGAATGCCACATACATCAATCCATAGCAGTTACAAGCTCTATTTAAATAAATATCATCTATGATCTCCGAGATTATATTTCCAATTCAAATGCATAGAACAGAAGCTACAATAAAAAACATTGTCACCAATCTACAGGAGAAAATGTTATAGCCAAACAAAAGATTCCACATATTGAACCGCATTTACATCCAAATGTTGCAATTGATATACACATTTTACAAGGGAACAACAAACAAAATTCCACCATTTGCTCAAAACTGTGAAATAAAGGCATAATGCCAATGTGGATAGACTAGAAACTAGCCAAAAAAAGGGTGCAGAAACTTTTGACTCAAAACTACATATCCTCTTGCATTTGCCATCGGACTGCTACAAAATCATACTTGCTGAGGAAAAAAAAGGTCTTGTGCTTTTACTTTGGCTGAATTAGGTGCGACATGCAGTAGATTCCTTGGCACAAGTTATTCTTTCCAGGGAAAGATTTGATGTACCAAAATTCCGATGCTTACCATCAGCCATGTTGCTGAGCCGGAAGCCTTGATTAGGAAGCTGGTTAACAAGCAGAGTTTCCAGTTGGCTAGCAATGCTCTTTCCTGTAACTATGACATAAAGGAATGATGCATGCTGCATTCCCTCCTTTGAGCGATGAGCACGGACTCGGCCCTCAAGATCATCAGTCTGCGGCAAACAGAAGAGAGAACTAAATTTGTAAATACTTAGTAAAGAACAGTTTTAATGTACCAGGCATACTGACTGGGAAATTACATGAAAATTATGCTGAAGATACTTGCCTGGCCCACATATAGTTTCATATCAGGTCTGATAAGTACATACACACTTGAAACACCTACTGTTGATGGAGGTGGAAGTTCCTTAGCAGCAATCTCAACACAAGTGACCTCTCTAATTTCTGGTATGCTTTTCTGTTTGTAAAGCTCAATATATTTCCTTTGACAGATAATTGTAATTGCATTCTCAACTTCCTTCAGTAAAATCTCCATAGGGTTCAGATTCTCAGACCTAAAATGTATAGCTCCTTTCCTGATCCTATTCAACCGATCATATAATTCATCAGAATCCTTGATATCACTGCTAGGAAAATTCGGTACTAATTTTACATCATTTCCTCCTAAATATACATTCTTGCCATTTTCTGAAAGATATAGCTCTTCAGCTCTTTGAATTATTGCTAAAGGAATTCCTTCCTTCTGTGCTGTTTCAAAGGCAAGGCTTTCTCTACAAATCCCATCTATCAACTTCCATGTTGGCCTTGTTTGACCATCTACATTCTCTGTCCCCATTGCTTTATAAATAATGTTTTGCGTATTCAGTGGTAAGCCGAATATTCCATGCAAGTGGGTAGATACAATTCCCAGACAGCCAATTTCATCAAGAGTTTCAATGATGCTTCCAGCAATACATGTTCCCTTTGCTGTTTCTGTTCCCCTGCAGATTTCATCTACCAGCACAAGGCTCCTTGAAGTGGCTCCAGCAATAATAGAACGAACCTCTGACATCTCAATCTAAAACATTTCCAGTCTAGTGAGATGAAAACATAAAAAACAATGGTTGCATTTTTTATTATAGATAACAAGAAATAAACTAGGAAAGTGAATATACGGACTAAAGCAAATCAACATTCTTGCTAGATAAAGCAGCAGACTAGAAGCAACCAGTTGGGATGGCTTCACAATCAGTCTCTTTCTCAGCCTATAATCTACACTATTAATAAAAGCACGAACTATCTTAAGTGTTTTTTATTTTCACATACCCAAGATACCTCTTAAAATTACAATTCTAAACTCTTTATCTTATTTAAAATTTCAAGTTAAAGGAAAAAATGTTAAAAAAAAGGGAGGTAAAAGAGAGTCCTAATATATGAAAAACAACTTTTATTTTCTAATAAAATATTTATAAAATTAGTTGTGTTATATTATTCCCATGTTAAAGTATATAATAATATTTTTAATAAAATAATACCTTTATTAAATATCGTCATTTTTTATTATGCCCACATTAAGAAAAGTGACAAAAAGAATCCTTCTATGATAAAACAATTAGTCTTCTAATAAAATAATATATTTATTATTGTTATTTTTTATTATCCCCACGTTAAATCAGAAGCAAATAAATAGGGCCATAACCAATATACATACCTAGAAAAGTTTAAGTGTAGCAACAAGCACTCCAAATATTTTCTAGAATAAGAACTAAAAATCTATTAATGAACTACAGGAGGATTTTCTTAAATACTGTTAATTTTCAAATTATATCTTGCAATATAAAATAATTTTAATATCATAAAATCGTTCTCATGAAAATAGTTATAGTGAAGAATGAGAATTCTAACATACTAATTAAAAGAACATGATGATTAATTAATATCAAACACCTATATTTATAAATCAAGTGCAATAAATCCACTAATTTTTCTATATAAATAATTCTAATCCTAAAAATATGAAAGTATAGAACTCTTTTGAGTTCTAAAAAAGTCTTTATCCTAACATACTAAAAAAAAAATTATTTTAGTTATAAAAGTATGAATTATTCTAAAAAGTCTTTATCCTACTAGAGTACTAGTCCATAGAAAGAAATATTCAAAAAAAAAAATTGAGGGTTTTGTTCTGGTAAAAAAAATTTATTTTTGGCAATTAATCAGAATAAAAATAATAATATTCAAAGTTCATTACTAAATTAGGCCCATATTGAATTGAAACATCTATAAATGCCTATTTCTTTTCAAATGCTAAGTTCATAAAGAAGGGTCCTAATTAATATCCATAAATTAAAGAAGCTCTAAGTTTTTACAATAAAATTTATAAATCTACTAAAAGATTATATAATTGCTACAAATTATCTCAGTTCTAAGACTCCCAAGTAAAAAAAATTTTTTGTAGCTAAAAAAAAACCATAGATATCAATCTTAACATGCAATGCACATTCAAAATCGCTAGTTTATTCAAATGTACGTGACCAGCAAAACACAGGACCCAAAGTCTCTTTCTGTTTTCCAGAAAAAAGGATCAAAACAGTATGGCCCCGAGCAAAATAACAATGCAAAAGTTGAATGCATTACATAGATACGGTTATAAGAATACAATTTAATATGGCACTAAGTTTACAGGAATAAAATGTTTTAGATGACACAAAACTACAATAAAAAAAATACAGATAAACTGTTAGCAAATGATGAACGTAAAATTTAGACAAATAAAATAACCATAGCCTAGTATAGGCCCTTCCAAAGCAGGGTCCTAGGAGGGGTATATTGGCAACAGGCATAACCTTTAGTATTTTGGGGCAAAGTGGGTGTTCTCAAACTGAAACACACATTTTCACTCCGATCTTTTCTAGTTTCTTTTTCTAGAATGAATGCTCATCCAGCGAGTTAACAAGTAGGGCTATCCT
Source organism: Buxus sempervirens (assembly GCA_947561395.2). NCBI lineage: Eukaryota > Viridiplantae > Streptophyta > Magnoliopsida > Buxales > Buxaceae > Buxus > Buxus sempervirens. The sequence continues at coordinate 30,268,579 of OX387192.1, forward strand.
AGGGCCATTTAGACCAGCTATCCATGGCCCAGGCTTGGTCTTCTTTTCCATGCCAAATACGGAGGCATGGGTGTAATTTGAAGCAAGGTTTACCATTTCGGTGCCGATGGGCGTGCCGCCCATCGCTCAAAACGAAATTTCGCTACCACGCCGCCGGAGTGCCACTAAAACGGTCGAAAAATAAAAGAGGGCAAAAAATGGACAAAAACTGGATTTTTTGGATTTTGGGGAAATTTTGCCAGCATGCAGCCCCATTTCGCCAATAAAAAATGAACAAATTTTTATTTCTCTCTCCTGTTTCGCCCGTTTCGCTCAGCACACCGCTAAAAATCACCAACGATACAATTAAGCGATTTTCCCCTTTAGAAACGCATCATTACCTCCGAAACTGTAAACATTGGTTTGAAGGCCTACTTTTTATAAATGGGCAAGGCCCAGAGTCCCAGACTAGTGTGCTCATAGGATATCTCTAGATAAGCCAAGTGCAAGGACCAAGAAGTAAGCGTAATATAATGTATACTAATTTGAATACAAATTCAAAATATAAGTTACTCCCAACTAATCTCAGCTATAAAAATCTATTCCCCACAACATTGAAGTCTATTAGGGGAATGCGGGACCTTAGTTTATGGGCCCAAAACAGACTGGAGCCTAATTTCATTTTTATTTCTGAGAACAGGCCTAATTTTTAGAACAAATAGGCACTATCCTGTGCTATAAAAACAAAAAAAATAAATATATCATAGGAGAACATCCAAGCTACTTACATACAATACACCATTTCAAACCCCACTCTAAAAGAAGAATCATATCACCTTTTTTCCTTTTTTTTCTTTTCCTTTTTTTTTTCGTTTGAGGATAGAGCCATATCATCTTAAATACATCAGACAACATCTTTTTCCCAAATAAAGTTTTCCACTGTTACAACATTACAAAACTGTGAGGAAGGGAATAAATGGCAAGATAATGATATACCTGAAATGAGCTTTTTCCATCTGCAGGACTGTCATAAGATTTCATGTGAAGCATGATTGAATCAAAATGAGGAATTAAAGCTGATTCTGCAGGAACCATCAGTCCACATATTCCAAGTAATGCAGCTGCACAAATTGATCGAAGTAAACTAGATTTACCACCACCATTTGGTCCAGTCAGGAGGAACAATGACCGCATTTCAACTGTATTCCGTACAGAATTTCCTTTTGCTACATCAAACCAATATGGTGATAAACCAGTCATTTTCATTTCCTTAGCTTCATGCAATGATTTTTCATCCTGTATTGATCATATCAATGTGTGAGATTCTTTTAATATATACAGTGAAAATTATGATGACACTGAGTATGTTGATAGATGATGAATGATGTGTTGCTTCTAGTATTGGTTCAAAAGAAAAAAAAATGTTAAATTTAGACATGAGAAAAATGGATCTCAGTCACAGACAGTGTTGGAGTATACAAGGAGACTGATACAGTGAATTGGTATTCTGAGATCTGGAATAGAGAAGAACTCTAGTCAGATTGGTTGACCTCGGACCCTCGGATAAACCCCCCACGCCAACTATTCTACCATCCGCTTTTCCTGCTGCAAACCCACAGACTTAATATGACCCGTATGGTTGAAATAGCCATGACGGACTTCCATTTTCCTGATTTTCGTTTCAAGTCCGTTTTTCCATTTCAGAAGAATCAATCAGCTGTTTGTACCTTCATAAATCCCATAAATAAGCACCCACAATAATGCATTTGTTGGGTAAGACAAATCACAAGTTCCTTTTTCACATGGCCCCACGTTTAAGGTCCTCTAAACTTTTTTTGGCCCGAAGGATGGATTTTGAAGAGTCACCTTCAAAATGACATTATGGATCTCTAATATTCTGATTCTCCCAAGGCCACTTAGAAAATACAACCATTTGTATTATTTCTGAGTTAACTTCCTTAGAGGCCACAAGTAGATGATTTTTCCCTAGTCTTGCCCGACAATACCTCTAAACCACGAAAAACATGTACTATTCAAGAAGCAGCTATTAAATGCGTACTATTCAAGAAGCAGCTATTAAAAATAATGGGAAGCCAACATAAAGTCAGAAGCCTTAATCCTCTGGGTAACGGCTCACATGCTTTTCTTATCATCAAAGTCTTTCTATACCTTCCTCCAGATGTTGAGTGCAAATTAGTGTTAATCCTTTCTTTCTCTGACATCCACGTTTAGAATATAAAACAGCTAGAATTTATAAAGGTGGAAGTAAACAACTCTTTCTACATGCCTTCAGTTGAAGGATAATAAGCTAAACAGAGTTAAAAGATATTACATTTATTCCAGAACTATAAGAGCAAAGAACATCACTTTCTCCCCTAAATAATGGCAAACCATCATAAGTTAAAACATTACCTTAGGACCGTGGAGCTCAACAAGAGTAGGAAGTATCCATTTCCTTCTTCTACCTTCACTGCAAAAGGTGTTAATGAAGACAACAATTAGAATGCCGTAGTTGACTGGAGCATTCAAAAAAAAGTAGCAGCTCACACAGAACAGTGCAGTATAAGTGATACATGAATGAAAAGAAAGACAGTAGCTAAATCAAATAAAAGTTTTCACAAAATCGATTAAAGGATACTGCATGTAAACATAAATGGAGTTTATACAGCATCTCGCAACAATAGAAAACATCTTGTCAATAAAAGTATACAAATTGAGCAATTAAGATTAATTGGTAGCAAATACATAAGAACCAAAAAACTCCTTGAAACCGGAAACCAAATGGAGCCAAAAAAAATGGAAGATATAATCAGAACAACTGTCAGCCTTCTCTCCTTCTTAACAAAAAGCCAGGCAATTTATAACCTTCTGAACCATTTAACACATGCTAAAGAAGTCATAATTCATTGTAACTACAACTCCTATAGACCCATATCAGTAAATAAAGTTCATTCATAATATTGTCAGGTAACCACCAAATAGCACCACAAAACCTGATTGAGCAATAACAATAAAAGACACTTCACAGGAAATAGTAGCGAAGTGGTTGAATGATGCTGCCCCATTGAAGTCGAAATAATGGGAAAGTTTTTAACCTGGAGTAAAAGTAGATGGTGCCCTGTTGACCTATGAATGTAGTGAAGAGATTTAACCTGGAGTAACTGCAGGCCAAATTCAATGCATATTTTGAGCTCATTAATCAAAAGATCCCCAGATAGCAAACTATGATTGGGTCTCAATGGTCCTGCTTCTATGCTGCCAAGAACCACAAAGGTGACCTGGAAGGGAGTAGAGACTATTGGAGCTTTGCTTCTAAAAAGGTGCAAAACATGCATTTGTTCCATATATACCTTCCGATTTTAACATTTCTGCAAAGGAGAAATGAAGAATACATCCCACTCATTATAATTCCGACTTGCCGAGGGCATGCAGATATTACGTAGGTTCCATTTCCTTGCAAGCAGACTATTAACAGTCAGAAGTTTGTTTAACATTGTTGTCCATAACCGGGAAAAATAAAAGGGCAATTATAAGACTATAGAAGTGGCTAGAGCTTCCCAAGTCAAAAGATATTGGTGAAACACCTGAGGAAAAGGCAAGGTGGAATAAACTAAGAACTTGAATTGAAAGAACTAGGGAGAAGAAGGCCAGGAGGAACAAATTAAGAAGTTGCATTGAAATCCAAAGTCTACCACCTCTTGCCAATGCTATCACAAAAGAAAGACTGGTAATTCAAAGCACAAAATAAAACCACCTCCAAGTTATTCAACTCCATCAAGGAGATGCTGTTAGGAGGTGGGCTGGATCCTTTTGTGTCAGGCTCATTTTTGGTTGTGTTTCATTCTGCTTAGTGGAATCAGCCATTTTCCTTTATTTTTCTTTTTCTTTTTCTTTTTTTGCTTTCCTCTCTTAATAAAACCATTATTATCCATAATAAAAACACAATACTATTGTAAGGCCTACTTTAGCTGCTTCCAAGTCATTAAGGCTTTTCTTGAAACCTTCATTGGTTTTGAAAGGAGAAACAGCCAATGGGTTTTGCAATAGCATTCAGGTCAATGATACCATAATATTAGGAGTTAGTTCATTAGTTGCTAACAGAGTTCAATTCTATTGCTAGCAAACAGCCAAGAGAACTTTACACTGATTCTTTATGAGTACTTTATTTCATTTTTTTTCTATTGAGCAATGTGGTATAACACTTGCTACCAAGACCTTGTATCCTAAAATTTGAGGGTTTGAAAGATCAGACATCTATACACACACTTGCACTCCAAGCATTAGTCCATGTACCATAGCCAAGAACTCAAGGTAATAGCATGGCTCAATTCAATTTGTTTACTTTCTTTTTTCTGTGTTTTATTTAGTAGGACATTAAGAGTAAACTCATGAAAATTGTATACATTAAGAATCTAAATGCAATTCATCAAGGATTTGATGTGCACCATGAAATTCAAGGCCAACTGGGCTTCGTCGCAAACTTTTATTTTTGAAAAGAAAGGATTGAAGAACACTGCATTGGTGCATATAATAAAGATTCCAGAGCTGATTTTAGAGCTATTCAAACCAAAATCATGGCTTCGAGTCACACAATCATGACGAGACCCGTGCATGTAATACAAAAAAAAAGATCAAGAAATTGGCAAGATCATTTCTGACACTTTAACTAACTGATTCAGCACCTTATAATCCCCTAGGAGAAATCAAGAAAAAGGTATGTTGAATAAGATTCACAGTAAGAAATAAAAGTTTTCAACCTAAATATGAGTCCTTAGGTTATCTAATAACAATATCTGTTACATGGGAAGCCAATGCACATTTTTTAATTAAAAAAATTTTACTTCTATAGAAAAGGCAACTTTTTATAGAAAATAAATCACCATAAATTTTCAGAACAAATAATTTAGGACATATATCTATAAAAATTATTGAGGTTTTAATTTGGTTAAATGCCTAATAGCTATAGCAAAAAATGATTACCACTTTGGTCTACCTTTTGGAAAAATAAAGCTGTCATGTGGGTATTAAGAAATTATCTTCTTTAAAAAAACAATTAAATATATAGTTTTCTAGCAAGTAGTTTATGAAATGATTGATAGTACATATCATATATTTGTAGTTTAAAATTATTATTTATTAATTAAAATGTTTTTAAGCAAAATAACGAAAAAGTATAAAAAAAGGGCTAGCCCAATGCACAAGGCTCCCGCCACAGTGCAGGGTCTGATGTACGCAGTCTTACCCCACAAGCGAGGAGGCTATTTCCTGTGACTCAAACCTGCAACCTTGCTATTGTGCCGGCTCACCCTCAAAACAAAAAATAAACATTTTGATCAAAATATTGTTTAATATTTTAAAGAAGGCAAATAGACATGATATGCCAAAATTTTGTTTTGATCAACAATACCAATTTTTATTATTATGAAGTATAATTTCAACAACTTGAATTTGATAGAACATTTTAACAAATTTCTTTTTTTTTTGGAAGTTAAAATATTTGGTCTACAATTTAAAAATGTAAATACAATCAATAACTTTTTAAATTGAAATTGAAAATTCTTTAAAATAAAAAAATATAAATGTGAAACATATAAACAGTGAAATAACCATTGCTTATATTGTAAGCATATAGAGATTAAAAATTATTTTTATCAATAAAAAATAATTTACTTTACATCTATTACTTGTTTGTTGCTATCTTATAACCATATTACGTCTGAGATGGAAGGATGCAGGTCAAGATGAATGGAGGAAAGGAAGCTTGAGATGGAAGAAAGGAGACAACCTAACAATGATATCTTTATTGCCTTCCAAACCTAGGAAGTAATGACACAGCTTAAAAGAACCATACCAGCATCCCAGGTCCATTTAATTACTCGCATGTAAGTAATGTCTCACACAAATACAAGGAAAATATATACATCACAGGTTTATAAAAGTATAGCTTGATTGTCAAATAAAACATTATAGCATTATGATGAAATTGTAACTTCCAATACATTTAATTCAAAATATCATTTTCATCTGAAAAGGCTTAAATCAAAATACGATTCTGACCTCACATGAGCAAATAATGCCTTTGCAATGACAAGCAACATGGAAGCAAAAACAAGGATATTTATTTTAGTTTGCAACTCAGCAGAAAGTTCCTTCAACAATTCCAAAACCCTAGCCTTCGCCATGGCACCTGCCTCATGGTACCTGAAGTTCAGATCAGACTAAAGGAATTATCAACAGGTAAATTAAACTGAAAAAAATTGATAGAAATGCATGGGAAGCAACACATTGACTTTGATCAAATATACAATCAGAGCAAGTCAGACCTAATTATCGCATCTTCCACTTTCTTTGTAGTGAACCATTCCTCTCCAACCTTTCTTCCTTTTGAATCTGTAGCGGGCCTAAGCAGTTTGATTTGTTCTTCACCTGGGGTGCCAGCCCATACAACCGGAGCAAAACGCTTTCCTTTAAACCAAACAGCTTCATGCTCTCTAGCATATAATATTTCTCCCTTGGGACCTCCAAGTGGTGCTGTAGTAGCTTTTATTCTAGAAACAATTGGAAGGAAATCTTCCATAACCTAGAAAAAAGAGATCTCTAAGGAATACTGAAAGGGAAATGCAAAAAATATTATGCACAAAAAGACAAATCAATCAAAATGGAAAATGAAAAGAAAAGGAGAAAGATAAGGACAGCTTAAATCTAACAGTTGCTAAAGGAGAAAAAGGTTCACTCGTTCGAAGAAATAAGACTTTAAAACCAGCAAATATCGACCACAGTTGCAAATTTTGCCAGTTTATCCACTAAGATGAAAAAAATTGACAAATAAATTTTGAGTAATGAATCTTAAAATACCAAAGACCTTGGATTTAGTTATTAAAATATTAAACTCCAAGAGGACTGGAGCAAAATTAGCATCATGACACCTGTTTCTAACACATAAATTTGCAACAATGAAGCCAGATGATACTAGCAGCAAATATTCAAAGAGAATCAGGAATTACATAATTTGATGAATCAATCAATATCCAAATGCCTTAATCCCAATTAGTCAGGCCAACAACATGAATCAGGAGTTGCATAATTGATGATCATACAAGGATCTTTTAATTTGCATTTGCATTTGTGTGCAAAAGTGCGAGAGGACAAAAGGCAGAAGTGGAAAGGATTACATAAATACACAAATACACACACGGCTTGGTTCGTATCAATGCTTGTCAATGTGAAAAACTAAATTATCCTTTATTAAAGATGAAAGTGTGTGTTCTCTATCTCATTTCACTTCAAAAAATTTAAATAGTCAAATTTGCAAGAAAATCCTCAATACTGTCAATAGGATGATTTGGAAAGGCCATTAATGGAGTGGCTAAAAGATGCCTTCCCCAGGCTTGTATCTGACCACTGCCTCATTCTTCTATCTACTTAATGTGTACTAAGTTTCAAACCCTTCTTGTTTTGAAAGTTTGTAACCATCACATCCTCCTAAAAAGGAGAACAAGAAATGATAGACATCATCCACTATGGTAGATAAAGAGAAATTGGATAATACTAGGAGTTTGTCATGCAAAAGAGAACATTGGCAAACAAATTTTCTGATTATGTATATAATATTCAAGACAAAGACATAAGAGTGTTAACGCAACCAGTTATCTGTATGCTACAAGAAGAGTCCTGGAGACCTACTGCTTTAGACAAGGCCTCGGCTGCCTTCTCTACCTCAGCAAAAGCTTCTTCTGCATGGACCCTCTTCACACGACCTTTCCATGAAGACTCCATGTCCCCAAAAAATTCACTTGGAATAATGACAGACGAGCTTATTTTTTGATCATTTTCCCGGTCCAGTGATATCATTTTGCCAATTCTGTATGAAACCCATTCACATTCGGACACCTACAAATATAAGGCAATCTCATGTAAATGAAAATTTGATTTGATCTAAATATTTAATGAGACACATTTTTCGCTTATGCTCCACTTGAAATAATGCTTAAATTTAAAAATCAGTCAAATCCAATCAATAATTCAGCATTGCATATTTAAGGCTACCAGTAAAAGTCATATGCATGCTTGCTATCTCATATAAGTACCCACTATATTTTCTTACATTATTTCTTCTATAGACAATTATAGGCATGCAATGGTTTTTTAGTATGCCTCCCAGTTGTTCGTTAAATACCTTTTCGATTTATATTATCAGCTCCTGCTTACACATTTTTCATAAAGTGTCCTACAGATACAATACTTTTACCATGCTTTCGGAAAGTTTCCTTGCATCTTCTCAAAATATTTTCACTCTTGAACATACCAAAACAAATCCTAGCATTGATATCTTGAACTTCAAAAGTATAGCTTAATGTGAATTTCCAAATAGAAACACATCTCTCCGCTGAATTACATGCTTAAAAGATCCAAGTAAACATAGATCACTCATTTTATAAAAGTTAAAAGACTATATTTAACAACATACCAAGGTCTCAAATTCAATTTTTAATCCAGTTGCCACCCAAGTGGGGTCCATCAAATACTGTAGAATATCATAAAGTTCAGAGTTTTTATGCATCTGTAAAATCTCATCAGCAACATTCTTGATCCGACAGAACTCAATATGATTTGCCTCCCGCGATTCAAGCAGTTTCACAAGCTACAAAAATCAAACCCCAAATTCAAGGTTTGCCACAGAAGTATAAATGACAAGAAGATTCAGAAATGAGAAGTAAATAAAATTTCTGCTAACATAATATGTGTACTTTTTTTTTATCAGTAATAAGGATAGATTATATCAATAGAAAAAGAAGTGATACAAATGCAGTACACAAATAGTGTACCGCAATAGGAGAAATTAGAAGGACCCCCTCCTCTAAAGAAGGGATAAAATGTGTACTTTTATATTTGGACAGTCAAATATAAAATCCAAGTTTTTAACATAATAACGTACACACAAAAACAAATATATACATATAAACATGGACGAAGCCAATGGGGGGCATTGGGGGGGGAAGGGAAAGGGTAGAATTGCCCCCACTCAAATTATTTTATAAAAAGTAATTATATTATTATTTTTTAAATGTTACTTAAAATCCCCAAAACTTAAAAGCAATTTGCCCCAAAAAGTTTAGAAAATAAGTCACATTTTGGCATGTATTTATATAAAAAAAATCCCATTTGCAGAAAAAAGGTCACTTTCCAAAAATAATTGACCAGCAAGGTCACTTTCAAAAAAATTAAATAGTAGTGTCACTTTACTATAGCTACGTGGAGAATGACCACAACCTATTTGGGACACGAGCAAATTGTGCGTGGGATACAAGAGCATCTTACATGGGATACGAGCACATCATACGCTCGCATCCCACATATAATGCGCTCGTGTCCCAAGTAGGTTGCGCTTGTATCCCACATAGCTACAGTAAAGTTATCTTATAGTTCAATTATCCTAAAAAAGTGACCCTTTCCAAGAAAGAAGTTTTTGATGGACTATTTTTATAAAAACAGCCAAAAGTGGCCCATTTTCATAATTTTACCAATTTTTTTTTAAAGTAATTTTCTAAAACATTGCAATCTTAATGTGGTTGAATTTATTCTGACTTATCCTTTGCCCCTCTTAAACTAATTTTTTGGCTCTGCCCCTACATATACACACATGCACACACGCACACACAAACACAGAGACACACACACACACACACACATACACATAATATTTTGAATTCAAATCCATACTTCAGTATTTGATAATTCCTCCGATTTGGTCATTATTTTCTGTTTTGGATATACAAACTTTATGGTATACAACAAAACTTGCATTGCCTCTAGATTCCTGCTTACTGCTTAGACGCAAAAGTTTCACATGCCAGAATCTACAACAAAAATAATCAGGTAAAAATTGCATCAAGAACTAGCATGCATCTTTTGTATACCAATACTATGCAAAAAAATTTAACAAAATGAAACCTTTGCTGCTGAAACGCAAGTAAACTCAGGAATCGAACAAGCCACATTGCTCATAAGTTTGCATGTAGCTGCCAAAAGAAATGATAGTATAGCATGTCATGTAAAATGGAAAACAGAATGTGAACAAATGAAGCTACTGCCATGAGCCAAATAAAATTTTAATCAAAAAAGGGGACAAATGACAGAGAAAATCTTATGATGTGTAAATCACCACCCTTATAGAAGGATTATATGGTCACCGATCCACTTCAGTGGGCATGCACAAATTTTTGCCAGGGTGGGTTTTTCATAGTAGGGTGATAACTCCTATCTATGCAAGACTATCCCAATACTTACTTAACAGCCAATCTGCCACCCAAAAACAAAAATGCAGAAATAAATTCATGTAATACATAAACAATCGAAAGGAACATAAAATCCTGAAAGCAACAATTTTTTTATTTTTTTTTGGTCGGTAATAGAAAATATTATATTAAGATAGAGAAATCATCTAGAGATACATGTACACCAAGAGTATACAGGAAAAATAAGACACTAAACTCCTACATATTCTGAAAATTTTCACAAACTAAGACATCCTGTGTATCCAGCTCTTTACAAGAGATGCTAGCAGATGCCCAAAAGAGAATACACCTAAGGACTGAGTGGAATAAAGCCTTTGGAGGTCTTGATCTATCGTTGAAAATTACGTTGTTCCTCTCTCGACACAAGTTCATAAGAAGATAAATAAGTTACTTATAAAAAAAAGCAAAGGAAAGAAAGAAACAAGATCACATGGAGACACAATTACACATATTCATGTAGTTGGTTAGCTCCTTGCACAATATTTTCCTTTCTTGTCTCTTTTTACTTCTGAAATGTTCAATTACATTTCAATCAAAGAAAATTTTCAAGTGATTAGCCTTTTTCCTTTTTTGGGGGAGGAAACGGGGTTGAAATCGTCTGCCGCTGGATTGGTGCGGCAGACGATGCAGCCACCGTTGGATACTGCCATGTGTAGCATTCAACGACAGCTGCTACTTCAATGTGAAACGTCATTTCACATTGAAAAATGTGAAACGTCATTTCACATTGAAAAATGTGAAATGAGCAGCTGCCGTTGGATGCTACACATGGCAGCATCCAACAGTGCTGCATCGTCTGCCGCACCAACCCAGCAGCAGACGATTTCATCCCAAGGAAACGCAGCTCCGATAAATCACTAATTGGGATGTGTAAAAGAGATTTCTTAATCAAATGCCAAGAAGAATGATTAATTTATTGAGTCCATTGACAGAACACCATATCCCAAAGCCTTCACGATGAACACTTGTGCCAAAAAAAATTTATTTAAAAAAAAAGGAAGAAGAAGATTAGACATCTCACAATGCAAATGAGATTCCAGAAGTCACAAGCAACAAGCAAACTAAAATGGTAATTGAAATGTATTAACAACTATGACAGTACTGCATTTAAGATTTTTATGCAAAAAGGCATGCCATTACCTTGAAGTGTTGATGCAATTACATATTCAGGAGGATTAAGGAGAAGATCTCTAATATACCTGAGACAAAAAAAAATTAAAAATCAGCAGCATGAAAAAATTGAGAATGGTCCCCACCAAAAAGAACTAAAATGGCTGTAGCGTACCACTATACAATTTATATATCAAAATAGAATATACAAAAATCGACTGGGATAACTAGAAGGTAGTTTTAAAGGTCACAAGAACAAAAATTATGAAGTTCTCTACGGAATATAATCCCCACAGCAATTGCTTGGACTTTATGGAATGAGAGACACAGAAGGATTTTTAAGGATAAAATACAGCCCCAAAAGCGTCATCATGCACTCAACCGTCAGATTCATCTTATTCTGGGTGTCTAATGTGGAATCTTGCAAAGCCTTGGAGCTTCAGCAACTCATTCAGTGTTCTCGTTTTTATGTTCTATTCTGACTGTAATGCTTGTTGATTTGCTGTACACCGTTTGTGTACACTTTCTGTCTCTTTCTTACTTAATAAATAAAGTATTCTTATTATCAACGGAAAAAAATCCTAAAGTTATCTAAAAGCATTAACAACAAAAAAGGCATATATCTTAACAAATGTTATTGTGTACTATCAACGACACAAAATATCTATTCCTAAAAGAATATACAAAAAAGCACACCCAAAGGCCCAAGACAAGTCTGGCCCATTAGATGCTGATAGACAATTTTTTAAGTTGATTATCAATTGCTCCTCACAAAGGAAAATTAACAGAGTGCAAGTTTATAAGATTTTTTGTGTTAAACAATCTGTGGATCACCAGAAAAGAGCATGTGTATTAACATTAACCTCGTTATGCTTGCACATGCATATTAAGATATTGCAATAGAAAGTTCAACAATCACAATAAAGATGATGATATCATAAAAGTTTCATTGGTTTAGATGAGATTATAAAAATATGCAAAAGACAATCTCCATAACACAAGATAGATTTACTGGAAAGCATGACCATAATGTTTTACCATTCCTTAATTCAGATAGATATTGACAGGGAGGACTTTTTTAGAACTAGGTGACATAGAGGCGACCAAAAGTCACAACCCCCCAGCTTTACACAAATACTCACGTAATTCTCTCCATAAGCTCGCTACACGCAACCACCCCCGAGCCTGCCTAATCTCCAAAAGAAAATGTCTTCACTCTTATTATTTGGCAAGAGATAAAACGAACATTTTAAAGTAAACATAAAAATATAATTAGAAACTATGCAGAGCACTTTTGAACTAAAGTTATGCAAACTAAGGAATGATATGCAATATTGAATCATAAACTCTCTTCTTCGTTGTTCAAACCCTTCACAAAGTTACTTCACACCGTTTCAAAAATTTATTCATAGATTCTTTTAAATTTTGTCCTAACACTCACCAGAACTTGGATCAGCCTCTCCAAATGCATATGGCTTTTTCTAGAATAAAATGGGCAAATGGATTTTGAGAAGGATATTTCATGAGAACTCCAGAAGAGGGGTTCTTTTGTGTTTGTTCTTGTATGTGTGTGCATGTGTGTGAAAATGAATGTGAGTGAGAGAGACAGAGAGAGAGAGGAAAACTCCACAAACTGACATCATAAAGCATTTCCTGGTTTTGCAGGTTTTGAGTTCCTATATATACTTTCATTTCCCAACATTTTGTATATTTTGTCAGAGAAAAAAAGACAAATCGACGTTTCTATTCTTTAGAAAATAACAATAAAACAAGAAAGAAATATCTTACTTACTGTACAGGTAGACCAACACAATTTGATGGAAGTATCACCTTCAACAAGCTAGGTATACCCTCTGTTGGTATGACACCTAAAAGTATGCATGTACACGTATGGAAGAGTAATACTTGAGATAAAGAAAATATAGATAAGAAACTTCAAAAGGAAAAAGGAGATCAGAAAGGAGATGAACTAACCAATTTGGGTAGCTGTTCCAAGGTGTAAAGGATGGGGCTTTTTCTCTGAAGCAACAGTGACATCTCTAAATATCGCTTCATGATCAAGACCATACAGCTCCTTCACCTAAAGACATTAACTTCAATATGTAAATGTCACAGGAAATTGTAGCAACAAGCAAAAACCATGGCCCGATTTACAGCCCTGGAAAAATCAGGATGATACAAACCTTGAACAAAAGCTCAGTGACAGGATTTCCATCAAACCACTCAAAATGCCTTCCATTACATTCTCCCCATAACAGACCCCCTTCACCAAATTCTCCCCAGCGCGAGGTGCCTATAAACACATGATTGAGTCATATTAGTCAATTGGAAGAATAAATTTGTAGATAATTGTATTCTCACCAGGTAGAACATATAGCTTGTGTGTGTATTGTAGGTATACCAAAATTCAGATATGAAAGTCAAGAATATCCAAAAGAACTTAATTCCAAAAGAAACTAGGCCAGGTTATCAAATAGTTTAAAATTTTAAAGGAAAAAATGAAGATAAAAGGAGAGAAAAGGAAGAAGAAGAAGAATTTCCTTTCATTCAAGTCTTAACAAAAATGAGAGAGAAAGATTGAAGAGGGTGGGGAGAGTAATTTAACAGGAGACACAGGTAAACACTCACAGCTGTTTTATGTATCTCTTATTCTTTATTACAAGGCATTCATAATAACAACTCACAGAAGCTAATTACGATCAGATATTAAATTTCCTAAAAACTACATGGAACAGCATGCAAATGAAGTTAAATTTACTCTATAAACCTAATTTTGACTGCTACAAAAAGAAGTCTTTTGGAAATTAAGAGATTTTGAACCTAATGGCTACCACTTAAGCCATCTAGGCAGCTAAAGAAAAAATAGGGCACCCAGTGCACAAAGAATTAGATGCCTATGTAACAGGGTACAAATAAATTCCCATTGAAAATGCAACCGGCAAGTGCCTTAATGAGTAAATCATCCCAATTGCAAAAAGCATCTAGACATGGTTTCCTATGAGGTTTGAATTAATACGCACTAATTCGATTTGTTCAACATTTTTGCTTAGGAACCTACTGACTTCCAAAAAATTGAATCTGCAGCAGTAACCAACCACAAGACAACAAATTAACCATAAGAAATCACAAAGTAACACATTCTTCTCATAAATATTCTATTCTGAATGTTAAAAAGATACATTGTAATATCAAAAAGAAAATGTATTTGCTTCATCTATTACCACAATTTGAACTATAAAAGAGGAACTCCTCATAAGACAAGCCTTACAAAGATAAAATAGGTAGTCACCTATGCAACTAAAGTTACACTATGGTTGGATAAAAGTGCCTTTTTTGTGAGGAAATCAAACAATCATGGTCAAAAAAAAAAACATACTTCCAAATAAATCAATGGAAAAATTTTGAACTTGTACAAAATTCCATGTCATCTTCAATAATGAACAAGATGTTTTTCCTGAATCACAGTGCAAAAACAAGGTCACTACCTGTAGAATTGCGCCTCAAAGATGTATGCAGAAATAAATGATGGTACCGACAAGTACGAAGCTTTGCAACTATGGCCTCTTCAGTCAGACCATCCTCTGCTGAAAAAGTCTTCATAGTCTCCAGTACTAAAATTATTTGATACCCTTTCGCGGAATGAGATAATCCTGAAGTACCATATAATAAATGATGGTAAACAGAAGCAAATTACAGAAAACAGCTTACATTCTAGTGAGTCAACAAACTAACAGAAACAGAAAAGGGAGGAAGTAAATTTTAGAATAATTGAGCAAAAAATAAAAAATAAAAAAGAAATCTCAACTTCAAAATTGGAATAATTAAAGAAATACCATACAAAATAGCAAACAATAAATCTCCACTAGATCAAGTATCGATCTTTAAGTGCAATAAGTAGATAAATTCTGTAAGTATAGAAATGATCAATCAATATAGAAGCTAAGAATTAACATGGAGGACAGGCCTGAAATGTCACAACACTCAGCAAAAGATTTGAGTCGGCAACTCCAATTGGAGGGATCAATTAATAAAATCATGTTTCAAGTTTAGTGCCACAATCTTGGATAATGAAAGAACAATAACCTACACTCTCCGAAACAACTTTCTGCAAATCTTCATACAAGACTTTGATATTTCTGCATAATATTTTAAAATTTCTTAAGGAATTTGAATTCCACATACATCATTTGCAATTTTTTTTTTTTGATCGGTAATAAAAATTTATTAATAAAAGCAAAAACAGATACAACCCTGTACACCAAAGGTGTACAAGTCCCCCTTCACTAACCTCTACAAGTCACGAAAATTTTCACACACTAGACCATCATTAAGCACCAAACCTTTACAAGACTCCACAGCCGATGCCCAATGAAGGGCTAAGCTAAGCGAATATTTAAAGAGAACATTCGGCGACCTTAATTTGTTCTCAAAAATTCTGTTATTACGTTCCTTCCATAATGACCACATGACAGCTCCTGGAGTCAATCTCAACAATACCTGAATGGGGGAAACCACCTTAGTGGTCCTCCAACATAAAAGAAGCTTTGACACACTTTCCGGCTGAGCCCAAGCTATTCCAAATTTAGCAAAATAGGTGTTCCAAAGTTCACTTGAAACCGAGCAATGCATAAGGAGATGATTCACATTCTCCACACTAGATTTGCACAGACAACACCTACTAGGAAACTGCCACCCTCTCTTCATCAAATTCTCCATAGTTAAGATCTTTTCCAACACCGTCGTCCACATAAAAAATCCTACTTTAGATGGGAGTAAGGGTTGCCATAATAAGGTATGAACCTTAAAATTAGGACTATGCTTACTCATATTGTTGTAGAGATTCTTCACTGAGAATTTCCCATCACTGCTCCTAGTCCAAACCATTTTATCTTGCTCAGAATCCAGCTCCTTCCCGTTTATACATTCCAATAGTTGGGCCAAAGCTTCTACCTCCCAATTAAAGATTCCTCTCCTAAAATTCAAATCCCATTGCATGCCTCCCACTCCATAGGAATACAAATCTGCAACACGAGCTTGAGGAGATAACGATATGTTGTACAACATGGGGAACTGCACCTTAAGAGGTTCATTAGAGCACCAAGCATCACACCAGAAACTTACCCTCTCACCCCTCCCCACCTGATACGTCACCCTTTCCTTTACCAAAGGAGAAAATCTGCTAATAGGCCTCCATAAGCTACACCCACTAATTCCATGCATCTGATCTGGAACCCAGCTTACCTCATCATAGCCATATTTAGCCGAAATTAGATTCCTCCAAAAGCTATCCGCCTCTTGACCAAAACGCCAACACCACTTTGCCAAAAGGGATTGATTGAATAACCGAAGATTTTTAATTCCCAACCAACCTTCATCCTTTGGTTTGCACACGTCCTTCCAAGCTACCAAGTGATACTTATTCTCCTCCTCCCCTCTTGCCCATAAGAAATTCTTCTGTAGCTTTTCAATTCTATCCAATACTGACTTCGGGGCAAGAAGAGAGAAAAGCATATAAGTTGGATGGTTTGACAGAGAACTTTTAATTAATACCACCTTAAGACAAAAATCTCCCTTTCCAAGAGGATAACTTCTTCTTCATACGAGATATGATAGGCTCCCAAACTGATTTAGCTTTAAAGGATGCTCCAATAGGAATCCCAAGGTACATAGTAGGAAGAGATCCCAATTTACAGCCCAACAAATCACATAGATATGGAGCAATAGCACTTCCCCCCACATCAATCAGCTCACTTTTGTGCAAGTTAACTTTCAAACCTGATATAGCTTCAAAACATGTCAAGATCGATCTAATCACTAGAATTTGTGAGCCTTGAGCCTTACAAAAAACCATAGCATCATCCGCAAAAAGCATGTGAGATAGAGTTGAAGCACCTCTACCAAACTTCACCCCATCGATTAGACCCAAAACCACCATACGACTAAGGGCCTCCATCACCAATAAAAATAATAAGGGGGAAAGAGGATCCCTTTGCCTCAAACCCCTCGAAGAATGGAAGAAACCCACTGCCACACCATTAACCAAAACAGAAAAAGATGCTGAAGAGACACACCTAACCATCCATCTTCTCCATCTTTCCCCGAAACCCATCCTTTTGAGCATATACCACAAGAAATTCCAATTCACATGGTCATAGGCCTTCTCAATATCCAACTTACATAATACCTCATCGAGACCCTCTCTTTGGATGGAATCTACACATTCACCCACAATTAACACGGCATCAAGAATTTGCCTTCCCCCTACAAATGCATTTTGATATCTGGATATAACATCTGGTAGCAGCACCCTCAATCTTTTAGCAAGAACCTTAGAGATTATTTTATAGAAACTACCCACTAAACTAATAGGCCGGTAGTCTCTTAAAGATGCCACTCCTTCCTTCTTAGGAATGAGGGAAATGAAAGTTGCATTCAAACTACCTTCAAGCTGAGACGTCTCATAAAACTCTTGAACTGCCTTCATAAAATCATCACGGATGTGTGACCAGCAAAGCTTGTAAAATTTGATTGTAAAACCATTCAGACCAGGAGCCTTATCATCCTCCAAGTCCTTAAGAGCGTCCAACACTTCTTCTTCACTTATGAGCCTCTCCAGCAAATCCCTATGGAAATCTGAGATTGAATCGAAATCCATCCCATCCATTAGTGGTCTTACACTTTCTCTCTCTGAAAAGATCTTCAAAGAAATCAAGTGACGCCTTCTTTATCTCTTCTTGTTCAACCAAGAGAGCCCCTTCCACCTCCAAGTGATCAATGAAATTTACTCTCCCTCTAGCTGAAGTCATTTTATGGAAGAAACCAGTGATCTTATCTCCGGATTTAAGCCATAAGGCCCTCGATTTCTGCCTCCAACTAATCTCCAACAACGATGCAGCCTTCTTCAAGTCAACTTTCAAGCTCCCCATTTCCTTCCAATTATCAAACGACATAATACCCTCCTCCTCTAAACGCTCCAGCTCCTTTAGCCTCGACAAAATACTATCAAGCTTCGAATCTACTCTTCCAAAAACTTCTCTGTTCCACTTCTTAATCTTAAATTTAAGGGCATGCAATTTCCTTGAAAACACATATGAACTTGACCCCTGAAAGTCCAGCTCCTTCCACCACTTCCCTACCAAATCAATAAAGGAGGAGTCTTCAAACCACATGTTCTCAAATCTAAAAGGGGATGCTTTCCGGAACTCGTTATCGCTAGAAAGTAAGATTGGGGAGTGATCTGAAATTGATCTATGCCAAGCAGCAGCACTAAATTTAGGAAATAACCTCTCCCACTCCAAAGAAACAATGAAACGGTCCAACTTGGAAAGATTCTGGGATAGCTGATTTTTTGACCATGTAAATTTGGATCCTTTAAGAGGGATATCCATCAGATGAAAGCTTTCTATAAACGCCGAAAAATCAAACATGGCTTGAGAACAATATCTCCCATTTGACCTTTCACTCAGAAATCTTACTACATTGAAGTCACCTCCAATACACCATGGTGTCCCCCCTATTCCTCTCGCTTCCGATAACTCCTCCCAAATCTTGCCCGACTTTGAGTGATCATTAGGACCATAAACTGCCGAAATCAGCAACAATTCAGAAATTGTAGATTGTTTAAGCAAAACGGATAATACATAATGGCCCAACCACACCTGAGCTTTTAAGAATTTGTCACTCTTCCAAGCTAAAATGATACGTCATTTGCAATATTACAGTCACAATATGGAATATTTCCATTTGAGAAAAATCCCATATGTCAACAAAACTTTCATTGTTGAATAAAAGAAAATGGGTTCCTCCCTTTTAACAAAAAGGAAATAACAGATGAGATATGTTCTTCAGTCACTTCTCCTTCCTTACAAAGGCTTTATATCGTATGTACCATCCAAATCCAATCACTTTAGCGATGAACAATTTCTTTTAAATGAGAATGATATCGATAAAGAACATCTTCACATTATATGATCATAACCTTTCCTATTACGAGGAATAGAAGTTCTATATAGATTTCCATACTGGGAAAATCATTTACAGCCCTTTCTTAATTTGGAGAACTCTACATTTTACATGGCTTCTGAGACCAGGTGTTGAGAAATTCCTGTTGAGATCAAGAGTTGACACATCTTGGATGCCATATTTATATATCAATAGACGGTAACCTAATGCCTTACCCTAACTAATTGGAGTCAACAACTCAAACGCTGTTTTTCCATCCCAATCTATCAAAAACTACTCATATTGGTTGTCTTTGTGTTTCTCTTCAAGACATCAGGATGCTCTTAAGGGTTTGTGTGTCTTTGTGCTTCTCTTTAAGACACCAGGATACTCTTAAGGGTTTGTGACTACTATCTCACATATAGATATATGGTTCATGATGATAGAATTAGCTTGATTCCTCAAAAATTGTAATTCGTTTTTGTTACTTAGCGTTATTATTGCACACTCATGTATCGTTTATAACTATCCATTTCACCAGAAATATTATATTTTTTTCCTAATCATACCCAAATTTTCCCTCAAATAGGCACAAAATCTACCAAAACTCAAATTTTCCTCGAAATTTTGCCCAAAATTCCCCATTAACATAGGAACAAATTTTTTGTGAATTCTTGTCCTTTTTCTCCTATTAAGGAAGTTCAGTTACCAATCAAAAAACACACCATAAAAGTTAAATCAAAATTTAGAACCTCGACAGTAATGTAAACAAATTTTGAGTTTCCAAGTTGAAGAGCATTTTCTAACTTATGCCAGCTTAAGATTAAAAATCCTAAAATATCCAAAGTGAATAAAAATAATTGAAATTGAATGGCATTAAATAGCAGAGACAGGAAGCATTAAGGCATCGAGTCTGCTTATCCTTCACTTCTACCCCTGCAGTTATGGCTTTAAGTTGAGCTCTAGGGAAGAAAGGCTAAGGCTCAGTTTAGTTTTGGGCCTTAAGAAAGAGTGTAGAGCCTACCATCTCCCATTTTCAATATGCAAGCAATCCTATTTTCTAATGCATTAGCAAATAAGGTGAAATATCCTACCTTTTTTAGGAAATTTCAAGATACAACAATTATAGGAGGAAGAATTTGTTGATTGGAATTGATAAGGGTGAGGCATTGTGTTACTTGGATTTTTCATTGGGGTAAAAGCTCCTAATAGACCACATAGAATGCAGAAAATGAAGAAAGGACTAGCTAAATCTGGGGAAGACCAACTCTAACAAGGAGACCATTGGTTTCTATCCCTTGTCATGTCCCATTTTTATCATTGCCAAATAAAACGCTTTAGCAGTTGGAGATGATCCCAAGAGGGGGAGTAGATCTGGAAATTGAAGAACTGTAGGGCCAAGGGGGGGAGGGAGGGGGTGTGGCGAGGGTGTTTTTGTTATTGTTTGGGGGGGGGGGGGGGGGGGGGGGGGGCGCAACGGGAACGAAATAAATGGATTTGGATTTACTTGGAAAATTACTAAGAAAGTATCATGGAACTCATCTATTACGAGAAGGTAATTGTGGGTCAACTTGAGTGTGAATATGGGGCCGGTAGAAGACAGGGTTCAGGGACTACGGGTTTTGGGGTCTGAATGGAGAATTACTACATAAGTATCATGGAACTCATCTATTAGGAGGAGGGTACTTGTGGGTCAACTTGAGTGTGAATATGGGGCTGTGGTAGTAGACTGGGTTCAGGGACTCTGGGTTTCGAAGTCTGAAAGGGGTTTTGTGAAGGTGTGAGAGATTCTCCAAGGGAGAAAGCTAGAGGGGGATAATGGGAATCGAACCAAGGTTGGGAAGAAGATTGAGGTGAGGTGTGAAGACTTTGGAATGTCTATCCTCTGTTATAAAAGTTGGCTCCAACAAAAGATTTTTATATTAACCACTTCTGTGAGTAAAGAACAAAGAGGGCTATTTGGATAGTTTAGATCTCCAAGAAGTAAGAACCTTATACCTAGGGAATTTGAGGAGTGTCAGCCTCTTCTTGTATTCTAAATCAAACCTCTTATGGACCTCTTAGGTAATTCTTAGGCAAAGGAGCTAGCATTTGGAGATGACAAATCCAAACTGAAGTCACAGTTCTTCCCAATTTTTTGGCATTGCATAAGACCCTTGTAATAATGGACCACTTTATAGTACAGGTTCTGCAATGCCAAACCATTGAGTGATGTGCACCTGTGATGCAATAAATATGTCCCATTTTCACTGCATGGCTGCTTCGGCAGTATGCTAAGTCACAAGATCAAAAGCAACAACTATTTAGAATTTATTGATAAAAAAACAAAACAAAACAAAAGTTTACAATGTCAACTTTTCAAATTTCAGTTCCTTATGGTCAATCAATTCATTTATCTGGATAGGCAAAAAAAACTGTGCCTTAATAGTAACCTAGCATTTTCAGTATTATAAACACTGAGGCATAGAAGATCTCCATATTACACGTGTACACTATCAAATTATAGAAAATTCATGAAAAGCATATGTTCACATCAAAAGAAATAATGAAATACAAGACTGAGAAGCAGCTTGCAAAATGTGATTTACAGTACTATGAAATGTTGGCCAAAAAAAAACAACAAAAATGGCTGCCTTGGAGTACAAAAATTCGATACATGCTACCATTTTTAAACATGAACTAATACAACATTACAAATAAGCATGATACATGCAGAAGATCAATGAAAATATAGTAAGTTGCTTGTATGTACCAAGTACATGCATTGGCTCAGGAAAATCCACATCATGATCAACCCCAGCAAGTCCAAACACATAAGGGCTGCCTGGATGTGCATGTCTGAACATTCGAAAGAAGACGTTAAAAAACATTAAAAAATTCAACTAAAGAGAGAAAAAAAAAGGATTTGCAATTTGCAACCTGTGTTGCAACTCCTGTGAAACTGACTTCTATGCAGAACTTATGCAACAAGCACATACTATTCAACAAAATTACCAACAAACATTATTTGCTTATACAGCAATTAAATAAAGAAAATATAAAACTGGATAAGATAAACAAGAAGTAAATTATTAAAAGGAAAAAAATATATGTATCACTATAGAAGGCATTCAGATAAAGATACCAAAAAAAAATGAAAGTTTATAGATCCACATATAAGACCAATTATTCAACCACGTACTGGGGAAAGGGACAATAAATCAATATCAAACTGCATGCATAAGAAAATTCTTGAAAGAAATTTGCCTTGAAAGGAGAGGGGTGGTGGTGGATGGAGAATAGAAGTAAAGTACAAGCATCAAAATGCCAACATCCATATACTATAACAGCAAACATGATTGGCTGAGAAGGGGGAAAATAAAAAGACCGTCCACTTAAATGCTTTATATACATCCCTTTCTGTATTCCAACCTACAAAAACTGAGAAAAAGAAACATTGATATGCTATGGTAAAGTAAAAGCCAAAAGAAAGATTGGATAGAGCTTTAGAGCCTATAGCCGTAATATTGTGCTCAACAACTTCAAAAATAGTGCCACTACTGGCCTTACAAAAACTCAACAAATCGATTAAGGACATAAGTTCCAAAGAATATCCTTTTTTTTTAATAATTAATAGAGGATTTCATTAAGTATCAAAGAGTAGACAGAAAGAAATACACAGTGAGATCAGTTCTATTCCAATCATTGTACATATACATGAGCATGTTATTATGTTTTTGTCATTAATACATAAATTAAACAAGAACATACAGAACTTTGTTTTGGATAAATTTTATAATTATTGTTATCCTACAAAACTGATTGTCTTATTCTTTCTTACTAGACTGATTGTCTCCTCCTCTTTCCCACTTCTTTTCTCTTCGTTTTTTTCTGAAATCCTAAATCACTATTACCAGAATTTGTTGTGCGTTATAAAGTAATATTTGTATTTTTTTCCAATATTCAAAGGTCAAACATGGTAGACCTAAACACCTGGCACCCTTGGCATTTCAAACATACTAAAACGTAACACATTAACATGAATTCCATCCCCTCTACAATATCGGTTAGGAAAATAAAAATCAAGTTCAATGTCACACCTAAAAGAGAAGATGATGACTCCTCCACTTGTAAACGTGATAGGATCAACTTGCCTATATCTTCACCAAGGCAGTCAATCCAATCACAAAACATCTTCCTGATGTCCATAATATGATGCACAAAACTGAAGCTTGAAGGGGGTATACATAATGAAGGCATCAAACCCTTCAATCTTTTTTTAACTAGGCATATTATTTGCAACAGTTTAACAATCAACTTGAAGTGAATGGTGTAAAAGGCTTCAGTCAACCACTTAGAGTGTCAGGCTTCATATACCCGCTAATTATCCTTTCTCATCTAGTTATATAACTGCATTTTGTCACCCTGTTGCCCCTTCTTTCCTTCCGTTCAAAGTTTTCTCTTTGATATGGGAATTACCATAACAATTAAGAAACATAGGTTTCCGCTTTTAATAACTAGAAGAACTTGATCTTCCACCAAAAAAATATATATATATTTGTCATTAATTGAATTCATGGCTAAACTAAGCAGACATCAAAGCAAACCTGGATAAAATCTTTAAGAGGATTTGGGAAAATATCGATAGAAGTAATACTTCAACGAGGGAATGAAAACGAATAGAAAGAAATTTAATTAAATATGGATACTTGGTAATCTGGTGAGATGCAATAAAGTTATAACCATGGTGAAACATGGAGTCCTGGCATAAGATTTGTCAGACCGCATTTTATCCACACATATAAAATAAATTTCAGCCTCAAAACAAATTTGACAATGGAAAAAAGATTGTTCTCTAAATTTTCGTCCTCCTGGAAAATAACTCAAAATACATTAGAAAACTAAACAAATCCTATCACACTCAACAAAACCTAAAACACACGAATTATTGGGGCTTACGTTAGCTGAAGTTGCTGTCCAAATGGCCAATCTAGAACTTCCACAATCAGGTGAACATTATGGACTAGCTACCTCATCGCTCCACTTGGAAAAGAAAAACCCATTCTCACCAGGTAACTAAACTTGTTGAGACAGAATGAAGATCAGTTTAACTTAAATCATATCAAGTTACTATCAAGCAAACTAAGGGCATAGAAACATACATCCTGGAAGCAAATTAACAACAGCAAAGAAGCTTCAAGTACATAGATAAAAAACTTTGGCAATCACAATTCAAAAGAACATAGATAATGCACCACCAATACATAATAATAAATAAAATATAGAATTAATTGCATAAACAAATTAACAACACAGTATTATTAATGTTTGATTACCCAGATATAAAACGGCCCTTACGAGAACGAGCTTGAGTTGGACCCTGAACTTCCTCAACTATGCACTGCAAGGAATAACTAACAAGAATCTCAAAAAAAGAGTCTAAAAGTAATTAACTCCTCAAATAAACAAAAACAAGGCATTAGTTCATAAAATTCAGCATGTCATGAGCCAACCAGACAGACATTGGTTGTTTGACAGATCAAATACCTTGTAATTGAGATCTCAATTCGGAAAGACACTTAAACTATGAAAAAGCATTACTAAAATACAAAGATGACCTTTGCTTATTTTTTATTTTTTTTTTGACCTTTGCTTAATTTTTTTTCCAATCAATTTTCCCTCGATCCATCAAAAAACAAGGTTATGAGATCTATATCAACGTTTCACAAAAACAAGGTTATGAGATCTATATCCAAGTTTCACAAACAATTTGTCTCTATCCTGTCATTTGTACTAAGGGTGCAATAAAGTTGGCTTTGGAAGTTCAACCTTATGGCTAGGTGCAATAAATTTGGCTTTGGAAGTTAAACCTCATGGCTATGGAGAAATACAATGCCTTTTTTTCTTCTTTTTTTTGGGGCGAATAATGAAAGATGCATTAATTCAAAAAAGCTGGTGTTCTGATTCCTGTTGCAATTATACTAATCTATGAACATAAATGAAGAATCAAAAAAAAAAAATTTTGCTCATAGATTTACATGGTTCAGCAATATGCCTACGTCACGGGAGAGAGGAGTTTTCCAACAGTATGAAAAAAGATTAGGGTTACAACATATCTTCCCAGATTCCCATTACAACCCTAGCACATATTTGGTCGAAATCCCCAGTATACCCTTACCGTAAATATACTCAGAAGGACCCACCAACTCTCCAACAACGCCACAAACTCCCAAAATGGAGCCCCTGTGAAGAAATCAGCTCCTGTGGTCCCATGTTTCACTAATTGATCTGCCACATGGTTGGTCGCTCTAGGAATAAGACTAAACGAGACATCAGCTCACATACCAAAGATATAGCTCTACAAATGAGATGGGAGAGCCTCCAAGAGCCAAGGTCATCACTATACAGCCATTTAATGAAGGTATTTATATTGCCTTCTACCACAAATCTTTAAGCCCCGTTCGACCTACGTCACAAAGTCCAGCAAGTAGGACTAAAAGCTTGGCCCATATGGAATCACTAATACCCACTTGGCAACAAAAAAATAGTAAAACAGTAGAAACAACGCCAAAATGGTCAAGAAACACTTGGCCAATACCCGAGGGTCCCGGATGAACTAAAGAACACCTGTCAAAGGTGAGGCTTCAAGGTTCCAATGGCCAACTCCCTCCATCTAGTCCCCCCCCCCCCCCCCTCTCTCTCTCTCTCTCTCTCTCTTCCATTAAGGGGACTCAATCACATGCTCAATACTCACATGTCCATCATGGAATATCCTGTGGTTACTCTCCAACCAAATGCACCACACCACCGCGTGAAACAAGAGACTGTAAAGGATGCAACCTCTCCTCCCCAAGACCCCAAAACACCATTGATCAAACATAGCTTCAAAGGCATCTCACAAGACCAAAGAATCAACGATCATACATAGTAAACACATCCATATGATAACATTAAAGGAAAATATGATCAAGACTCCCCCCTACAACGATACAAAGAAAACATACATGGGTAAGTAAGGCTAGCCTCCCACACCTCCTCTGAATAAGATCAGTTGTACTAATCCTATAGAGAAGCGCAATCCAATGAAATTCCTTGATCCTTCGAAGTAACCTAGGTTTCCATGACTAAGATATAGAGAATGAACCAAGAGGATCAAATACATCAGGGTGAGAAATAGAGAAGAGGGATTTATAGGAAAAGAAATCGAAAGATGAAAGGGACCAAACAACTCTATCACTCCTCGACAAGTCTAGAAACACATCCTTCATGTAATCAAAAAGAGACGTTAACAACTCTAACCCGACTGGTTTACAATCTCTTCTAAACTACAAGTTCCAAGGTAAACCAATCGATGATCATGTCAGGATGTTAGACACAAAGCCATCAAGATGAAGGACTAGGGAGAAGAGTGTAAGAAAAAAAAAATCAGCCTCACCAAGGAAGGGATCATGCAAAAAAAAAAAAAGAGTGCAAGAACCAAAACCCACGCACAAACAAATATGGGGATAGAAGAACAGTGCTCAACATCAAGGTTTGAGATTCCGAAATTTCGCTTTTCGTGGCCTTAGCGGCACGAAAAATGACCCCGAAATGGTACCCCCAGCGTTTCGCTGGGGTGCTGCCGACACGCCGCCAATTTCACCAATTTCATCAAAATTTCGCCAATTTCGCCAAATTGGTCTAATGTGCTTGTAGTTGTAGCCTTGTAATTGTTTATGTTCATGTGCTTGTATTTAAATTAGATAAAATACTTCCTTATTCTATCTATTTTTTGCATATAAATTGTATAAAATCATGTGTATTACATTTTTTTCACTTATTTATGCCTTTTCACACAAATCAGGCCATTTCGCTGGTGTGCCACCAGCACGCCGCCAATTTCGCAAAAGAATGGATTTCGGCCTATTTCGCCGGCTTTTCGCTGGCATCTAGTTTCAACCGCCTGGAGGCATGCCAGGCGGCATCGAAAAGTGAATCCTTGCTCAACATATCACAACTTTCCACAGGTGAGTTCCTAAAGGGTGCTCCCTCCAAGTAATGGACCATATATTATCACTCATACCATATTTGCTAATGATCACTTGGTACCATAGATTGTCCTATCTAGTGCTGAATCGCCAAAGCCATTTAGCCAATAAAGATGAATTAGGTGTAGCAACATCACCAATATCTATCCCTGTCTTCCCTCATTCTTGCACACAAATTTCCAACCAACAAAGTACGTCTTCTTAGTCCTCTACTCCTTCACACAAGAAGTCTTTTTGTGATTTCTCGAGAATGTCCACAACTCTCTTAGGCATCAAAACCAAGACAAGTAACAATGCTTTAGCAAGTACCGAATTCGTTAAGGTAATTCTACCCCCAAGAGACAAATAATCTCTCTTCTATAATGCCAGCCTTTTTTGCACCCTCTCAATAACTAAATCCCAAAAGCCCATAGCTCGAGGAGAGGATCCAAGAGGCAAAGGTATGATAGGATAAGGGGCAGTGCCTACCTAACACCCTAATATATATACATATATTTTGGGTTAATAAGAGAAGTTTATTGACTAAAGGCTAGAAGCCCACAAAGAAGAAAATTGTAAGTAATTAAAGCCCTAACACCCTCATATATGACTTAAGCCCATCGTCCTCCACCCTAACATTCAATCCCGCCGTAAAGCTCTTACCCCAATTAACTCTCAAACCAAAAACCAAGTTTTCTGGGATGTGTTCAGCCTAGAAAGCTGGTTCTTTTTGTTGTTAGCATTGTACATGGGATGGTTTTTTCTGTTTCTTGGCTTTTGGTGTATATTTGGGTGGTGGCTAGCTCACATGAATAGGTTATAGTTCATTCTCCCTTTTCGATGTCTTTTGTTTCTGAAAAGGGATCCCCATACTTGTATTTTTCTCATAGGTACTATGCACTTCTCATTTCTTAATCAAATATCATTACTTATAAAAAAAAAAGTATACACGATACAATTTAACGAAAGAATCTCATTCCTAGACACCTCTAGAAACACCAAGATGTCATCCACAAACTATAAGTGAGATACCATAAGGGAACATTTCCCTGCCTCAAATCCCTGAACCAGACCCCTCCCAACTACACTATCAATAAACTTATGAATCGCAATAAGGATTACTTTTTTCACCTTCTCAGGGTTCATGGGGGTCAAGAACTCGGTTCATGCAAAGGTGTTGGCTTGCCTTAAAGGCCTGAATTCACCAAACAACAAGCGTTTGCGCTGGAAGGGGATTGTGCTTCTATCATGGCATGGTTGTCTTCAAATGTAAGGTGCTCCTGGTGGTTTCAACATCTCATCAGGAAACCCCTAGTGAGGTGGCTGACCCTCTCACAAAAGCAAGCGCTAGTAGGGAGGAGATGGTACAAAAGGTCATCTTTGAGTATGGCTAGGGAGGCATGGTCCTATTTGGGGGTGGTGGTGGCGGTGTATAGCTTACACAATTATGCATAATTGTGTAAGCTAGAGATGCTCTAATCATGGCCCAATGTAGTCTTATTTTGGATTCTTCTATAAAATAGTTTCATCATCCATCATAAAATAAATAAATTTATAAAATGCCTCATCCAGTAAGGTAAACAAAAAGGGGGATAAAGTGATCCTAGTGCAACCCATAGGTAAAGGAAAATAACCAATCATCAACCCATTCAAGAGAAAAGAAAAATAGACGTTATCCAAGCAACCAAGAATCCACCGCCTTTTCACCAAAGCCTTTCCAAGCAAGCACTAAATCAAGGAATTGCCACTCAACCTTATCATAAGCTTTTTAAATATCCAACTTACCAACAACTCCTAGTTCTCCAGATCAGACCCTATTCTCCATACACTCATTGGTAATCAACACACAATCTAATATCTCTCGACCCTCTATAAAAGCACTTTGAATAGTAGAAATGACCTTTGGAAGGACCACCTTCAACCTAAAGACAACAATTTAGCAATAATGTTGTATAAACTAGTGGTTAGGCTAATATGCCGAAAACCCCTAATGCCTATTGCTCCAACTTTCTTAGGAATAAGCACCAAGAAAGTCGCATTTATAATCTTGTGCACAATACCACTAGAATGAAACTCAGCAAACACCATAATCACCGTCTCCTTAACAGTCTCCCAATTCTCCTTAAAGAATGCTATTGAAAATCCATCAGGTCCCAATGCCTTATCCCTCAAAATCTACTGACCCTCAAGAATTTTTTATGACAATTCGAGCCACTTATACTTTATTTTTTCCAAATTAAGCTTCATGCATTATCTGATGCATCCCCACTTAGCAACAATTTGGAAGCCACATAAGATGCACCAAGCACCTTTCTTCTTCTTCTTCTTTTCTTTTTATTGTTAATAATGAAAATCTATTAAATCAAAAGGTTTAAGTAAACACGTACACAATAAGTGTACAAAAACAGTGAGCCCCTTTCTTTTAGTATTCGGAAGCACATTTTAGCCCTAACACTATTCAAAACAAACGCTATTTTCTTAACCCAATCCATTTTCCCCTTTGTGCCTTTTTCAACTGGTTTTGTGCCATTCATTTGTATTTTTTCACCCTTCAGAGTCTCCCATGGGAGCTCAAGTCTTCCACAAAGAGCTAATTCTTATCCAAAAATCATAAGACATCAAATTAAAGAAAGATTAATGAGAAATTTGGTGTCCTAGTAGAAAATCCGAAACTTAATTGAATATATCTGTAAGAGCATCTAGTATGCTCTCAAGAACAAAAAAATCGTTATTTAAGGTTTTTCAATCATGAGTTGACAAAATCAGAATACTTGTACTTTTTCTCAAATGAATACCTCATCTTTTTCAAATTGATTAACAACATCAAATCCTCAAACTCTTGGAGACAGCTCATCATTGAACAATAAAAGAAAACTGACAAAAAAGTCTACTTTTATAGTTTCATGATATTTAAACTTTAAACTGCAAAGTCATATTGAAAAAAAATAATTTAACGAAGTGTTCAACAGAAAATAAAATACTACACACCTTTGTTCTGTGTCTGAAATAACTATTGGAATATTTGTTTCAGGTTAGGGAAGCAGAAAGGTGAATATTCATGTATACAAGAAACTATTTAATGTACATTTGTCAAAAGAAGAAACCAAGCAGAAGGCTTTTTTTCTTTCTTTTTTTTCTTTTTTTTAGAATTAAAAAAATATAAAACCCATTTGGTTGGGTTACCTTCAACTTAAACATTAGAGATATAAGCATGCACATTAAGACAGCAAAAACACATGAGGGAAGACATGACAATTGTTGACATTTTGACGACCTAATGACATCCAGATACCCAACCAACTTATTATTTCAGGCTTACAGCTTTAAAGAACATGATACCTCTAAATATGTGACAGATTCCCAAGATCTCGCTCAAGTCCATAAAGAGACAAATATTTCAGAGTGAATAAATATTTAAATTTCTGAGAATTAATCCTAGCTACACAGCAGAGTGGAATCAGAGATGTTAAAGAACTGATAAAAGTATATGAACCAAGTAAATATAGCAATGTCAAAAATTACAGCACTCACAACTGAAAACCCATTGCATGTTAGGTCATCCAAAGTTTGTCGCAGGTTCTGCAAAATGAACATCAAGTCAAAATGTGAAAATAAGTTACCAATAAAGAGAGATACTGTAATGATAAGTACCATTATAAAAATAGCAATCAGTTATCATACAGATAAAATCAAGAGATTCTTGAAATTTCATTTGGCCTTCAACATTTGATATCTGGAATCAAATTATGGACCCTAAACTAGGTGCCTTTACCAAAGATAAGAAATTCTCCATGGTGCTGATAGCCAGTGAATGCAACATAAGTATCAAGGTCAAGATGTGCGCAAAAGGGAGCATTTTAAAAATCAAAAATCAAAAAACAAAGTAATGGATCATTGAATAATTTGTTAGTAGTTGTGGTTAGGGAAAATTAGGGGTGACAGGGGGGATTTATACCGAACAAGAATTATCCAAGTCATGATAAGTGATAGGAAAATACACCCTTCCATCTTTCTTATTGTCAGTACAATGTTAGATACCACCATGAACTTCCCTAATGAATTTAGTATGACAGGCTTCCATTATGACGTGATGGTAAGATGGTGTTCAACCAGATTGGAGTCTAATCCCAGCACATATTATATGACGAAATTAGTACTTTTCATTCCATTGGTTTCATTTTCTGTTCTCTCAGTGACTGCGGCAGCCGGCAGGGATGAAGATGCTGAAATGAATAAGTGAGAAGACAAAGAAAGCTACAATTGGAAGCAAATGCAATTATAGAAGTCAAGAATAGCTCTACTGGGTGAAGAAAACAAAGGAAAGTTATTCATGATTGAGATATAATCTTGTATATTAAACATGAAACAAATACAGCAACTTTTCGAATTAGTGATCAGCACAAGTTGAAAGCTACAGAAGCACACAAGCACAGCAAAAGAAGTGGGTGGAGATAGCAAAAAGATTCAAAGCACTTAATGTTATTGAGAATATGGCTCTTGACATGCTGAATGGCATAACAGCAGTTGAGCTGCTTAGCCAAGTGAGTGGGACATAAATCATGGTGAATAGTGATGATGACTAATGCTGCTTTGGAAAGATCTAAAAAAATTTATTGTCAAGTCATCATCACAACAATTGGGAAAAATTAGAGGAGTCAACAGGTTAGGTTCAAGACACAGATCTAGCAAGTCCAAAAACCAAAACCTACTGTACAAAACACTTTCATGCCTTGCCAATTCCATGGTTGTCACCAATAGTACCAGAAGCAAACTCAGATAATGCGGCACCTTTTATGATTAACCATCAGATACATAACTTCCTATTTGCAACATCAAATATAGCTAATAAGTAATAAATTAAAGATTCAATGACTAAAAGCAGTAATGGGACCATTTTTTTATAAAAAAAAATTCAAAACTGGTTACAATAGGTCCCATTGTGTTTATCAGACACTAGGTACCAATTGACACACCAAGGGTTGATGCATCATTTTCTTCTTCTTTTTTCTCTTTTTGGGCTCACCATTTGGATGCAATGCTCTACTCCAAGAGTTAAAAAAACTGTGCATGATTAGTGGTCTTTGAAAATTTAAATGCCTGTGATACTCCTTAAACAAGAAGAATCCACATGTCTACATTCGCCTACTCTTTGCCTCATGTGCATGAGAGATGTTGAGTAGGTTAACTACCTACATCTACATCGTTATATGTTATATAAAAAGCCACTATTTTCTTCAATTGATATATTACAGATGGCGCACTCCAAGCCTAGTGAAAAACTGAGTTTGCTAATGGAAACTGAGGGGTCTCAAGCTAAAAAGGAAAAAAAAAATTTATCGGTAATAGTGAGAGATATATTAAATAAAGAGGAAAAATCAAAGAACAAATACATGTACACCAGGAGTGTACAGGAAAGAAGAGGAGATTAGGCACTACAAATCCCTAAAAGTTTCACACATTAATACATCCTGAAGGTCCAGCTCCTTGCATGAGTCCTTGCTTGATGCCCAGAAAAGGATAAAGCTGAGTGTAGATTGGAATAAGGCCTTCAGGCTTCTTGAAGAGTTGTTGAAAATTCTGTTATTCCTTTCCTTCCATAAAGCCATAAAATTGCTGCCGGCATTAAAGTCCAGATCACCTCAAGACAAAAAGCTCCTATACCATTGTGTCAAGCTAAAAAGGAAATTGATATACAAGGTTGTGTGCCATCATATAGTATAAGGAATTTGCGGCCAAAATAACACAAGTACTTCTGGAGAAAAAAATAATTTTCCTCATGTTTCGATGAGACAATAAAAAGGACAAAATTTTTAGATTCAAAATGATTATTGATTCTTGATGAGTCCAAATAGTATGTTGATGAGACTTTGGGGGCAGTGTTTACAATTTTAGCGGCATGCCGCAGCGTGCCATTGAAATTTTGTTTTATTTGGGGTTGGCGATGCGTTTCAAAGCAGAAAATCACCAATCTACATTTCTAGCAATTTTTTATGGCATGCCGAGCGAAATGAGCGAAACAGGGGAGGGAAACAAAAAATTTCTTGAATTTTCATTGATGATTTGGGGGCGGCATGCCAGCAAAATTTTCTCAAAATAAAAAAAAAATCCTAGTTTTTGCCTTTTTTTTACTTTTCCAACGTTTCAGCGGCACGCCCATCGACACCGAAATGATAAACCTTGCTCCAAGGCTATATGAAGGGTTACAAGGTTCATCATTTAAACATGACCAAAGGTAAGATAAAGCTTCATTTTGACTGCTGTTCTTGGCATGATCCACAGAGATAAAGTATTAATGCGTTTTTAGAGATGAGATCCTCCTCATGTATCTGGGTTACATTAAGGAACGGATCACCAGTAGAGCAGAAGTTGAACCAGTTCTTGCAGGAACTAGGATGCTAAAAGACCATAATTTGAGATATTATTAATGAAGCATAACTCTTCGGCTGTCATCAAAAGGACCAAAGGAGGTTGAATTGGACTAAGTGATCAGTTGGATTCATCAAACCGTTATACAAAAACCCTTTCTAGTTTCAACATAAATATTGCTTTGGTTCACAGTTCTACTTCTAGCAAAAACTGGCAAAGGGGGTGTACCAGGGTACAAGGTGTACGCTCTGGGGCTGATTTATTGCTGTAATTCTGCAATCCTGTAATTTTGTAAAGATCACTAGTTGTAGGCTATATAACTTCTTTGCATAATTTTATCCTTCAATTTGAGTGTCACGTAGACCACCGCATTCCTGCTTGCTGCCAGTGATTTCTCGGTTGAGAATATTTTTGCACCATTTTACATTTGTACTTCACGTACGGAGTTACATCATTACTCATCAAAAATAAGGAAACCAAAAAGGTAATCATCAGAGAATCATACAAATATTAAACATGTACCATAACAGGGCAGCCTGCTCTTGGAATGCTTTCAGAACGTAGGCCACCAAATGGATTGAGACCAGCATATTCAACAAGAATGCAAGCATCGATTCCTAGTGCTTCATAAAATTCACCAACCTGAGTAGACAAAAACTCCAGTACTGTAATTGATCAACTGTAGATAAATATATTATAAAAATGCAATAATAGTGAAATACTAGGCTGCTATATGAAAGAAATCTTGAACAGATAAATCTTTACAGGAATATACAAAATAATAAAAATAGAGACAAGTATAATCTGGAATTTTAGCCAACTTGGATGGTAACCAGCATATGTGGGACAGTAGGAGTGGCATATGCAGAAAATAATGCATATGAAATAACAGAAAATGTAAAATAAGAAAGAGAAACATGATAACCACATACTCTGCAAAGTAAAACTTCACGTGGAAACCTCATTTTGAACTGCAACACCTCCAAATTGAGTGTTCCTTCTTTCAAACTATATTGAACACAATTCAAAGAATGTGTTAAGCATATTCTGACAAATATCAGTTCAATAAATGCCATCCATCGGACATAGGAAAAGGAGCTTCTACCTGGAATCTAGTGAAAACTACTGGTAACATTAAAATAGAAGGCAAAAAGATGTCTTTTGTTGTCTTCTCAATATGATAAAGGAGTAAATATGTCACCTATTCTCTGACTGATCATGGTGTACAGATAAATCACCCAAAATTAAGAAAATATTTCCCTAAGGTTATTGAAACATTTTACATTTTTCATTTTTGACAACTACAGAATCTGTAAAAACAGTTGAAGTAAACACCATCTTTGATGCCGAATCAGTAGCATTGTCACCATCTTCAAGGCTAAACTAGGAACAATTAGTCCCCACCCAACCAACCAAAAAATAAATAAATAAATAAATAAAATGGTAAAACAATGAAGAAAAAGAAAATTATGAAGTTCATATTTTCCATTTTCAATAAGTGAGATATGAAAAAATTTGAATTAAGCACCATCTTTGCTACTGTGACTCTGTGAGGATAAATTGCAATTGCTTGCTCCCCCTCACCACCATGCCCCAAGAAAAAAAAAACGAAAAAATTAAGAAACAATTAGGATGTACAGAAAAGAGAAGAGCGAGGGATCACCTGCCATTTTTCAGGTTAACATCCAATCCTAGCAAATTGGTATATGAGAGCCTTCTAACCAGTTGAACAGAAGAAGGTTTCCGGCACATTTTCAATCTCTGCAATAAGAGGTTTTGGCATTAAGAAAGTATGGGAACAACCAAAAGAAACTCTGCATACACTAATATGCAGAGACCAATTATAGAAGTGAAGCTTTAAGTGTCAAAATCATTAAACACGGTATACTCACAAACCTCCATCCACCACATTATATGGGGTTGTCCTTTTTCATCCAAATGATAGTCCGGTTCCTTCAGCCTTTTACTTGATTTGCTCGCCCCTTTCAAAATCTTATGTGCTTTAAAGCAAACCCGCTCTCCCTGTCTGCTTCTGCAATGCAACGAGAAACTAAATGCAGCCCAGTAAAGAATGAAAATAAGAAATTCGAAGCCCAAAAAAAAAAAATGAAATGCGTATTTTGGAGACATGCTTAAACAAGCAAACGGAAAACATAAATAAATAAATAAAACGTAAACAAGAAATTCAAAATCCGACAAAAACGAATTTTCCAAACGTGCTCAAATGAAGAGAACCAACAATTTTACAAATATGTACTTGCCCATCGCAACTGATATTCACAAGTACATTTGTCTTGAAAGAAATTCAAGGACAATATTAAAGAAAACTTTGCAGTGAAATGCAATGCAGAAGATTTCTCCCCCAAAAAAAAAGCATCTGGAGATGCCACTTATTTTTTTTTTTTTGGTAAACTGGAGATGCCACTTAGGCATAAGGCATTTTCAGCGAATGCTTTCTATATCACTTAAATGCATAAATTAGAAAACACGTTTAACCTACCGCTTCTACCGACAAATTTCTTTATTTTCCTCGTAACCACAAAAGTTAAATGTTCTAGAACATCATTTTCGGGGAATAGTCCATAATCCCTCTGAGCATGAGATAAAATGGAAAATAAAAAACAAGAAACCCTAGATGTACGTGAAATGTAGCCCCTTCACTAGTTAACTAAACCAAAAAAACAAACAAATAAAAAATGGTTCCAGTTTTAAGACAATCTGACAATATAATAACGACTGCGTGTGTACGTGTTTGGTGTGCTTTTGGGAGGGAGAGGGGGGAAAGACAAAGAGTGAATGAACGAGAGAAAGGAATATTACAGATTTAGCGATGGTGATGAAGTAAATGAACTGAATCTGCCAAGAAAAGGGGAACGAAAGAGAAGAGCGAGGGATCGCCAGCGCGGGAACGAAACGAATACGGTTTTGGTCGCGAGCCACTGCATGGTGTTTTCCGGGAGAGATTCTCCGATTCGTCTCTGTTTTCGCTTTTTGGGTTTTAGAACTGGAAAAACATTAAGGGGTTTAAGGACATTCTAGGGTTTTTGAGTGCTCCAAGAAAAGGTACTTTCTTTGTTCTTCTGTTCCTGTTGGTTCTTCCCGCCTGATGAGTGGTGAGCAAAAACGGTCCAGGAGACGAGGATGTCAAGAGATCGTGACAAAACGGATAGTGTTTGGTGACGAGCGGGCATCTGCTCTTGCTGTTTCATACGACGGTCTGGAATTGAAGAGGCTTTCTTTAAACTTTTTCGATTCCACGTATTTGAGGAGAATGTTCGGAATTTGGATCTTATGAGAGCCGTTACTATTTACTATATGCTTTCACGGATTCGATTTAAATTTGATTCCCGTGTATATAATTCGGAGTAAATATTGATAAATTTTTGAATTCTTCTGCCTGAGAATTCGGATAACTTGAATTATTTAAAAAAAAAAACTCTTCTTTGAATAATGTTGAAGAGATAAAGCTCTAAAAAGAGAAAAGAATGCTTTAAATTAGAAAAAAACTATAATCTAAAGATAGTCATTTCTAGATGGAGAAAACCCTGGAAATGAAAACAAGAATGCTATAGAGAGAAAATATAGAGTGAAAATGTTGTATAGACAAAGAATGTTCTACGAATGGAAAACTTTCAAAAAAAGAAGGATGATGCCTAAAAAGTTTCTCTTTTTTTACGGGTTTGTTACCACCATAGATCAGCGTCATAACTAACGGAAATCATCCACGTTTGGAACCTAAATTGGCTCTTGGGTTTAAAGTAGGATGATTCCACGCGCAGCATTCTGTTGTTAATGTTTTTCTAAATGGACCCCACGTAGAACATTTATAATAAGTGAAAAACACTAACCGTGGGGATGTTTCATGTGGAAGCATCCCACTTTAAAATCAAAAACCACTTAACTACGCTTCTTTGTTTATCTACACGCATGGCCTATATTCCCTTGGTATATGAAAACACAAATCTATATACCCATGCTATGTTATAAAGCGAATGGGGCAAATTTTGGATCGAGATTTTTTGCCAAAGGAGTCACTCTTTTTTTTTTCCCATATTTACTTCAATACCTTAATTAATAATTCATACACACAATGAAACCCCACCTACCATGCGAGGATAACTACAAAGTTACTTGTCACTTGTTCTTGTAATCTAAATTCATATATTATAAGATTTCAAACATTACTTACATATATATATATATATATCTTTTATCAACAATTAAAACTATGTTATTACATTATTAACACGATTTTGAATTATTGGTGCACAATACCGCACCATGCCTGCTTTTTGGTAATATTTATCCATACTATTATAAAGCCAACTCTCTTTTCTGGTTGACATTTGATAACTAAATTGTCCGACAGATTTTCTTATTCACTTTCACCGCCACCCTCCCAACTAAGTTACATGTATACAACGACCTCATATCATACAAAATCACCTTTACATTTAATCGTATTTACTTTTATATCCTTACATATAGAACAACTTTTATTTCCTAAAACGTTCTTTATATTTTTTTCTTTTTATCTACCAATTAATTGCAACGTTTTATTTAGTTCTTCTATTATGGGCATTGTGCATGCATTTCCCTTAGTTATTTAATAAAGCAAGCAATGTCCAAAATGAAAAATACTATGCTTTTAAATTAGATATGGAATAATATTTCACATGGCTTAAAAATAAAAACATGTTTTTACGAAGAAGAACGGGGTTAGTAAAAACGAAAAAGGAATTTTGAAAATACGGTTAACACCGAAATCTAGCTGTACTATATATAATGCACCAGCTCATTGGGAAGCGTGCCAAGTAATTGAACCTTTTTCCCTGAAATAACCTTCTAATGACATTTTACCTTATGTATTTATACAGGCAACTCTATCTTTGTCTTTTTTCTTCTATTGGGGCAATTGGTTTTTAGTGATGTTTTTCAAATTAAATCAGTTTCAGTCAGTCAATTCTTCGTAATTGGCTTTTAGTGATTTTTTTTATCTAATTGAGAATCGGTGTCATTTTAAGTCTTTTGAATGAAAATACCCTAAAAAAGACTTGCAAACTACACTCATAACAAAATGAATGAAAAGATTTTTAAAGTCTTTTGAGGGTATTTTCGAAAGAAACTTTTAATAAATAGTAAAATGACACTGATTCTTAATTATGT
This sequence comes from Buxus sempervirens, assembly GCA_947561395.2. Lineage (NCBI taxonomy): Eukaryota > Viridiplantae > Streptophyta > Magnoliopsida > Buxales > Buxaceae > Buxus > Buxus sempervirens. The sequence goes on from OX387192.1 coordinate 30,307,421, forward strand.
TAAGAAAGTATCACTAAAAGCTAATTACCAAGAATTGACTGACTGAAACTGATTTAATTTGAAAAAGCATCACTAAAAACCAATTTTCCCCATTTCCAAAAGAGATCATAAAAAATTCCCTATGCCTTACATTTGATCTGTGTATGTCCGCCTTGATTATTGATAGAGATCCACTCATCCATTAGCTGGAAGGTACCGATAGAGGTCGTATAGGTATCTGGGTTTCAGGGCACAGCTTATCAGCATCATTATCAATACAGGTTTTGGTGATTTTTGTTTTTTCCCATTTTTGATTTCATATCATTTCCTGCTGAGATGCTCTGTTATTCTTTATATTATAAAAGAGCTTGAAGTTCTTATGCTGATCTTGAAAACCATCAAGCTTCAGTGTGTGAGATGTAATAAGACATATGGTCTTCATATTAGCTCAAACAGAGCAGAAATAGAGTCAGCTTTATCCTTTATGCAAAGGATAGGCTTCAGATGCTTTGGTTATATGATTTTGTGGTTTCTTACACCTCGATGGTGGAACAACCAAAATTTTTGCAATCTAAGTAGGTCCTTTTCTTCTTTTTTTGATTGTCACGTCCTTTTGAATTGCTGGTCATGTAGCAGAATTTGTAAATTTAGTGCACAATAATGTTGCGGCATCTTCTTCACTTTGTACTTGGTTAATAATAATATTATGTGTTTAAACTCAGCCAGAATAGTTTATATAGATGTTTATGCTTGAATGCTGGTGATTTTAATATCAGATGGCTTTTCTCCATACAGGAAAAGTGACATTTTCTGTGCATACTGTGAAATCAATTGTAAGGATTCTAAAAAACTTAACTGGCAAGGGAACGAGCTAGAAATTTTCATGGCATCTGAGAGTGTGAGTCTATAACTATCAGATCATTGAATTTCTTCCCTCTTTACAAAAACCGATGATGTAAATTTAATAGGATGGCATGGCAGTTTTTCCCGTGAGTTTATCTGTGTTTGTCTTCTGTTTCTTCTTCTTCTTCCATTCTTGCCCTTTCTTTTACTAAGATGATAATCAGCAATGGCTTATTTAAGATCCAACCAATCGCTTATTGCTGAATTATTTTCTATAGAGCCCAATTATGTGTATGGGCACATGGCTGTGATGTGTCCTGGTGATATGGTTGGCTCGATAGGTGATCTTTGCTCACTATTATCAAAAAAGCATATAAAATTTTAAAAGTAAACATACATACATACATACAAATGTGTGTGTGTGTATGTGTGCGTCTATACGTACGTAATTACGAGATAGACATGGAAGTCTACTGTTTGTAAATCTCAAATAGATATGGAAAATTTAGAATGTATATGTGTGCGTGGATGCATGTGTATATGAGTGTGTGACTTTCTTAAAATGCGAGTTTAGATATTGGTTTCAAATTAATTTTAGCCCTTGTTGGAAATGATGTAATATCCTGAAATTTTGAAATTTCTCCAGTGAATTTGAAATATGAGCAAATTTTTTAGAGACTTAAACTAAAATGAGTTCAAATGGATAGAAACTAAAAGATATCTTCGACCTTCTTGAATTTTGTTAAGATTTACTCCTTGGTGACAACGGTTGATATTGAAGCACATGCTTGATTATTGGTGTTTTTGATCTTAGGCGGTTAATAATACATGGAAGGCAAGCATGGTTTATTCCATGTAGACCAAGGAATTGATTATCTAATCATAGGGCAGTTATTAAATGGTCATTAAAGGAGAAAGAAATTTTTTTATGATTTGCAACTTGCATGAAATCTACCATTTGCAGATTATGGAATTCCTTGCCTTTTCATCAGCACCTAAGAAGTTAATTATAATTGCGCATGTAGTAACAGTTCTCGCCCATGAATTGATTTGTATTCTACACACACACAGATATATTCATTTTTTTCTTTTTATGCTCTCTACTTCCACAATAATGATGACTAGACATCACTCATCTGAGATGAGCCCCACCTGGAATATTTTTTCAGGCTTCTGAGTTGGTTGGCCTTAGTGTCATGGAGTTGTGGACCAACCATGTTAGTGGTTACATTGCTATGACTTATTTCATGATCAAAATGTGGCTTGACCCAACATGGTAAATATTGTCCAAGATTGGCTAACTCATCGAAGACTTTCAAGAGGCAGACGCTGGTGATTTAGTACTGGCACATGAGTGCCTACATCTGAAAATGGTGCCCAGAATGCGATATTGAGAATGGGCATATTGATATGACAAGGGATTTATTGTACATGACTACTTCGGTCCAATTCAAGTTGAATTGTCTGCACTCCTTAGAGGGTTAAAGCAAGCACAAAAGAAGGGATTCAAGAATTTAATGATGGAAGGAGATGCTGCAGCTATCATTGGTTGGATGAGGAGGGAAGGGACAGGTTCTTGGAAATTATTACAATTAATCCGTATTGCTAAAGCCATTTCACTTAGAATTGACTGCTTCATTCAACCAAGTGCCTAGAATGGCGAATGATATTGCAGATAAAATAGCAAAGGAAGGAGCTAGGAAAGATTTATTTTTCTTTGTTATTACTTGATTGGATGAGTTGTAATGGGTATGATAACATTATATCTTGCATAGGTGCTAGGATAGGCATTTTTTGTTCCCCTTGAACCTGTATAACCTGTATATTCTTTTCCCTCTCTTTTATAATATAATTTCATTACTGGTTAAAAAAAAAAAAAGAAATGGGCATATTTTGACATGCAGACCAACATGAATTTAGTTATGCGAGGCTCATATGATTAGAAATTTGTAATCAGGTCAAATTCGATGCTAAGATGGATGGTATTGAGAACATTGGTTGAGATAGCTCAAATTCAACATGTAGCTCCAAAAAGTCCTGATAATGTTGGGAACATCACATTGCGTTTTTATAAAAGTCTTGAGTTGCCAAAGCAAGCATGTTGGTTTTGAGTTTGAGTGCAAAGATTTTGTTTTAAAATGGCAAAATTTGTGTCTGTTGGCAAAATGCCTCTCCAGGGACTCTGGTTTTCACCATGCTATGGTGCTTTTCTAAATCAGATGATAACCTTGTTCTGAATCTTCTGATACATACAGCAAAATTAAATTGTGAATTTGGATTTCAATATGTGAATTTGCTTAATGCAATGGCTTTAAAGAAGGGAAGTGTTCAATATCATCACATAAATGGTAATTGCAGTCCTTTTTTGGTCAACTGATCTGGTTGTCCTTTTTTTTCCTCTATTTTTTTGATACACCTAGAAAGGTAAAAATGAATAATAATTTTAAAAACTGACAAACATTACTATATTGTTCCTGAGTTATATTCTTCTGTAACATTTGTCATTACTGGAGAATGGAGCACATACCATGTTGACTTTCTCTTCATGTAGGATGACCGTGTCAATGCATTTTGCTTGTTTTTTTTATTTTTTGTTGTTGTCCCATTCTTAATGTTTGAATTTTTTTTTCTTATTGAATGTTTTTTTATTGGTGTTAGATGAACATTTCTTGATCTTGGTTTCCCTTTGTGAGTCTTGATTGTCATATTTTTCTTTTTTCGTTAATGTTTCCTCAGAGGTTATAAATCTAACTGCAAGCTGTACAATTTTGAAATGATGATGCAGCAAATCTATCATATTGATTATCATGGTATAATGCTTGAAATTCGATTGGACAGATGGTTTGACTCAATGTTATCATGTTCATCATCATGATGTTATAAGATTATTTTGGGATTTAATAATTAATTTGGTTAATGTAATAATACCTTTATGAGAAGCTGAACGTTTATACATGTGTGCAAATGGTAAACTGAGGATTTTTTGTTGTTTTTCAACTGCTTCAGCTACAACAAAAAATGGGACTTCAGAACCAAAGGTAAATTTCATGGCCATGAGCTCTACTTGTCTCTCTCACTCTGAATTTGTGATCTCCACCTTTTTCACAATATTTTGTTATTACTGTAGATAAAGTTGGCAAGACCTGTACAGATTATGATGGCTGGTTTACTGAGATGGTTCAGGATGGGTCAGAAGGCTAACAGGATATTTTATTAGTGGTTTAGTCACTACTCTCAAGTCACCAACTTTAAGGGCTTTTGAACAGAATTTGTTGGCTAATTTTAGAAGTGGAAGTCCATTATATAAAGATAAAATTATGATGTTAAGTATGAATGAACAATAGAAAATGGACGCATTGTGGAAGGTATGTTAATCACATTGTAATCTTTTATATTTATTTATGCACGACATGATTTCAAGCACTTAAGAATATTAAAATGATACAGATACAATAATTTAATTAGCTCTGTATGTTCTTCATTTTTGCAATGGAAGTGACTGTGACAATCTCGCTTGATCAAATTAAGTACTTACTGTGAAAGGCATATATAGGCAGGTGGTTGTAGAAGTAAATGGAAGATTATCGTTGGTAGGAGAAACAGTGTTAATCTAAAATGCAGCAAATGTTTTGTTAGTGCCTTCAAAAAGCACATGCTACATGCACAATCTAAAATTGATTTCTATACACTATTAAGTACTTCCTGTTAATCTAAAAAACAGTGTAAAATATTGGGTATATATATGTTTCTGATAGAAAGGGGTGAGTACAGAGTGCATGAAATCTCTTAAAGCCTATAGGAACACATTGTAAATAGGTTTAGTCTTTATACCAGGTTTTAGGGAAGTGCGAATTGTTTAAGGCTTCAATCAACCCGTTATGCTGTTTTCTCTTTTTGAATTTTTATCCTCATGGTATCTATTAAAAGTTGTGAAGATAAATAAAGAAATTTTAGTGTGAAATGACAAGTTATGCATATATGACATTTAAAATTTTTTTCCTTATTAAAAAGAATAAGAAACTTATGAGATTTGATTTGGCCAACCAAGGCATGAAACACTTCATTAATTTTGGCTTGTCAAGGTTTTATTCTTTTGTAAAGCTAGTTACAATTTCATTTTCAATTTGAGCATTGTTGCGGAAACCTTAATTCCTCTCCAACATACATGAGAATCGGCTAGTCCATCTTAGTCATCTACAGATTTGTGCAAGAAAGGTTGCATACGTTGCATGAGCTAGCAAGCACTAAGCTTTGAATAGGTGGATAAGATCTGATAATATTGAAATCAAATGTACTCTTATCCCATGCATTCATTCTATTCCCCTTGTTTTCATACTCAATATTGCCAATTGGCAATCATCTTTAAATCTAATAGTTATAATCATTTATACTGCTTAGAGTGGGATCAAATTTATTTTATTTATTTTTATTTGAGGTCTACTAGTCATTTGCATAGACTCAACAGAGCCGCATGCATCATTTCATAAATGTATGCAATGCGTGATGTAGGCATATTAATGCTTCTAATGGTAAGGGAGGGCATGAGGTGTGCGAAAGCTTGTAAAGGATAAAGCTCTCACGCATGATTTTATGGAAAATGGAATTGTTTATGGCTTTGGTCATTCTTCTATTTTGCCCTCTGTTAGTGGATTTTATCTTCATGGAAACCATTAACAGTTGCAAAGAGAAAAAAGAAAAACAAAACAAAATTTGGTGCAGAATGACGGCAAGTGACGCATATATGACTCATTCTTTTAAAAAAAATTTATCTTTGAAGAATAAACAGCTTATTACATTCGACCTACCAAGGCACTAAACATTTCATTAATTTTGGCTTGTTACCATCACATCTTTTCTTTAAACTAATTTAATTTTTTTATTTTTAGAGTATTATTATGGAAAGCTGAATCCTGCTGCGAGGGACGCAGGAGATCAGCCAAACCATCTTGATCTCCTCTCAATTCGTGAAAGACAGAATACATGTCATTGCATTGGCTGGTAAGCTCTAAGCTTTCATTAGGTGGATAACATCTAGAAGTCATGGCATTTTACACTGTTCTGTCACAGTTAAATCTATGTCCTAACTTTCATGCTCATTATGCTGTCACCAATCTCTTTGGACCTAAGGATCAATGATTTTATTATTTTTAGATTGGGGTCAAAAATATATATATATGTTTTTATTTCAAAAGCATTTTCCTATTAAAAAGCAATCCTGATTCTTTTTATTTTTACATTTATTTTAAACTTTTGTCAAAAAGGCTCCCTATGCACTCAATAAGGATTCATGCTTTGCTTGCTATGTTTATTTTTTTTATATATTTTAAGTGCCTTCATGCTTTGCTTGCTACGTAGAAGCAATCTTTTCTTCACATGAATTTTCTAAGACTTTATATTAGTGGTAGATGTTATGGAAAATGTTGTTTCTATAAGCTTTGATATGATGGGATTTATAAAGACAATAATTGCTTCCTTAACCATCATTATCATTACTTACTCTCATATCATATACTTACTGTACTATTATTAATCATTTATTTCTTTTGTTGGTTTGTGAACTGGGAATTGTCAGTGGTATTTGATAAGAAGTAAATCAGGACATCAACCAGTCTTAGTTGGATTAGCACTAGGCGCTCCAATGAGAAGAAAAAGCAGAAAGAAACAAACAATGTACGTTTGACCTTGAACATAGGAATATAGGATATTACCTGATACCAGATCAATTAGGGGATCTCTATTGTCTGATCAGTGAGACATTATGAGTCATGATTCTATTTTGTATTCAAAAGCAGTGACCGGACAAATGGTTAGTTCATCTGATAATTTATCTTTGGGGAATCCAAGGGGTATTGATTGATTAGTTTGTCTAGTCAGTTGAAATTTGAATGACGAATATCACTAAAATTTCACAGCATATTGGACCCACATTCACGTGTTTTCACCATAGATTCCACTAGTATTTTAAAATGTTCTTTTTTCTTGACACTGGATACATTCTACTGGTATACTAGACAGCATGTAAAGGAGGCCACCTTATACATGTTCTCTGGTTCAACGTGTATTTTTTAATAAGAAATCACAAGGTCATTCTCTTCTATAAATATATGCCTTGTCTTAAAGATGTTGATCCTCCCCCTCCTCTTCTCTGTCGTTGTTGTCGTCACCATCATTGCCATCTTTGTTTTCTTTCTCCAGAAACAGGGATCTATGATAACCTTTCCCATGAAATTAAGAGTAAGAATTCAACATTGTCTTCTGCCATCAAATGAAGATCGATTTTCAAATGAGGAACTCACACGGTGGCGAATATCAACATCACAGCTGTGCGATGTAAAATTGAAACAGCGACAAGAACGAGGATGACTTGAAGGAATGTACCTTCTAGGCAAGTCTGATGCTTGGCTTTGATTGATGTTTATTTCTCTTTCTCTACTCTACTTGGAGTTCTTGTTCTCTTTCTATCGTCCCTTTTGGATGCTAATCATTTCTGTGGTTAGATGCTTCTGCAAATAAGAAGATCGTATTCTTCTTCTTTCCTTTAATTGGTGAAAATTTTGATTCTTGAGTTTCATAAAATTAAGATCTTAGCACAAGAAAGTCATTCCAGAGAAGGGCATAGCTATTCATTTTACTGAACCCAATTTCACGAATCTTGAATTCGAATTGAGAAACATGCGATGATAATTGAATCATCTTAGTTGCGTCTCTGATTCATTCTTGGTCTATATTGACCATAATAACAGAAAGATATCATCTATTGTGGGCATGGGATCAGCAATTCAGCATTTAGCTTGCGAGGGATTGCTCTGTGTTGTTGCCCATATGATGTAGCAATTGCATTTAGAAATGGTTAGTTGAAGACTGGTACCTTGGTGTGTTGATCTGAAAGTTGACCTAGAAATACCTTGAACAATGACCTAATAATCCACTGCTTGCCTGATGATGATCCCCTGGCCCTGAACTACTCCGGCCATGATTTCAATCATGATTAATCTGTGACTATCAGATAGAGGAAGCATTTCAAATTGTACTGTTACCATAATCTTGGTCTTAATGAAGGATCCCTTTTTCTACTCTATGATAAGACAGCACAACCTGTCTCTTCCATGGCATAAGGGACAGTACAATACAGATAAGTTTTAACCTTTGAATAAAGAGATCCATGTCCTTTCAAAGCAAGTTGGAATCATATTTCCAACTCCCACTCCCAAGTTTCATTGGGGCATTACCTTTGTTTTGGGGCTCAATGCTTGTTTGAGTGCTTTTTCTATTTATTCTTTTGCTGTCTGCATCAACTTACAAAGTTTTCTTGATGCTTTATGCATTGCTTTATACAATTACTTGTCCTTGCCCCACATTAGGATAACTATGATGATTCACTAAAGCCACCTTCCATCATCTCCATTTTGCTTTTTTGGCTTAATGCAAGAAACATCAATTATTAAAATAGGGTTATTCATCGTCCTGTCCCGATTAGTGGACGACGGCGAACGCAATTTTTCAAGAAAAGAAACAGGACAAACAGATCTTAAGTCATTGGTATATACATTTCTATTGGTAAGTGAGTCATCAACTGTTAGCCACAAGCCATCGTTAACCACTAGTATTTCTCAATTAGGCCAATGACAATCCACTAACACAAACATCCAGCATGTAACAAGCAGGAGGCGGCCAAAACATATTGACATCAATTTACAGATTCAGATACTACCCCTTGAATATTCTCCGACAAATGGGTTGTTATTTTCAATTCTTTAGATTACTTGGAGATCTCAATCATAAGATTTAAGGACTTCATTCAACTTTACCAAATGTTCTCATTCCACTGGTCCAGTTTCAAGTAAAGCTTTTTCCTAAGGTGCCCTAATAGCCAATTAATCTCTTCACTCATGCAAATAATACCATCTTATCCGAATTTTATTGCTCCCAAAGACCCCGGTCAATGCAGGCCGACCAACTCAGGCTTTACGTTGCAAATATTTGGATCATGGTTCGTTAATAATGGAGCTGGACTGCCTGTACTGACCCTAAACTGGGTAAAGCTTGGACCCATTTCCTAATTCTGTAGGGCTCCATTCAAATTGGCTAGAAATTGTTGATAACAACCTGATGCATGGATAATTTTTAAACGTATCTAAGACACCATGGATTGCCTGAATCAGACACCACGGATTGCCTGAATCATAAGTTCATTGCTGCATAGAAGTTTGAGTACTTGTTTATCACTTTCTATCCTCCAAGCCCAAGATAACCACGACGTATCCCTAATTCTCCAGCAATCATCTTCAGTAAGCAATTTGAGCTTTATACAAATTTAAACAACGGGCCAAAAAAGAAAAAAAGAAAAGAGAAAAAAGAAAGATCATAATGACACCTTTCCATTTTCATTTCTCTATTTCCCTGTTTTCTTTTCACTTTTCTCTTGCCTCTCTGGTCAAGACAGAAATGGGACTACAAAAATTTCAGTTAAATAAAAAAATTTATGCCCCTGGAAGGTAAATTACAAAGCTTAAAAGGGGAAAATGTTACATTCTTGCATCCTGCAGGACCTCTATACATAATGGAACCAGTACTCCTGTTCACCACCAGTCTTATGTAACATGTAAGTTAACTATTGTGTGCCTATCCTGCAATCGCAAAAAGAATCTGCAACCTCCCATGGTGCACCCAATCGAAAGATGGATTCCAGGCCAATAATTTGCCAGAACTGCATCAAGTGGAATTTGGGAGCCAACTGCCTGTTGATTAGCAGTGTGCTCCCAGACGTAGGAGAGGGTTTTGTATCTGATGCCAGAAAAATCCCGGTCTTGGACAAGCATTTATCCAATGTCCATAAAATCTGGTAACAATATATGCTCTTCAAGGCCTGAGAACAAGTCAACAACAAAGTGATGGGAAACTGGTTCGAAATTCTCCATTTCTGGATTAATGTCTTTGTCGAGACTGATATAGGGATAGAATTCATAATCATCAATACCGATGGTTGGAGAGGGTGGCACTAGATCAGGAGGTCCCCCAAGTGCATCAGAGGAAGGAACTTTTAGCCCGGGCTGGAGTGACGGTTTAGTGATTTGGTGGTGCTCTGTGTCACTCGACACTGTTCTTCTTGGAAGTTTTGATTTTGGGGGTTTAATGGAATCCGAAATGAGAACCTTATGCTTGCCTGATGATTGTGTTTTTGAAGTGGATCGTGACTTGCATCCATCCGATGTAGGAAAAGCTGATGAAGCCCAGTCCAGACCCTCACCTTCAATACAAGCTCTTGATGCCACCCTGAGTACCAGAAATGAAGCCATGTTAGTAAAATCTTTCAAAGCAATATGCAGAAAGAACTAGAGTTCAGAGCTTGGGAATTGAGATGGATTTCACAGCACTGATCGTGTTGAATTTCTTATTGGAATTTGGAAACCAAGTTCAGATACAGGAATGTGTTTTTTTGACACACCAACATCTTATTTGTCTAGTTTTATTTGTTTTTATATATGTTTTATAGATCCTTCAAGCTGTCAAAAGTGCCCTACAAAAGGATTGTTATATTTCTGAGAATCAACACCTATTTTTCACTTCAAAGATGATAAAGAATGCTCAGTTTGAACTGGGACAACCTTGAGTTCGATCTTGTATGATATTTCCTAAAGAATGAGTCATGATTCATGAATGGTCAACATTGGTCACACTAAGGAACAATAACAAGCCCAAGCCAATAGGCCCAATACCAGGATAAGTTCACATAAGAACATTGAACAAGTAGCTATAATCTTAATTTTGTATCTCCGTCCCTTTCAGGAAAAAGGAAGAACTGTTCCAAGTTCTACAATTGAAAATTGATAGCGAGACAAGTTAATTCACTTAGCAAATCCAGTCAAAAAGGAATTCCATCCCCTTAAACATCAGAATACAGAGAATTTAAGCAAAAATTATCAACTATCAAATGTAGTTAAGCTTAAAAATCTCTGTAGGTTATGAAAGCTAATGGTATAATACCTGAAATTTTTTTCAGCCATGTGGTGGGAAGATTCAAGCAGATTATCTCCAGTCAACTCACTTGCTGATGCTGGTGGATCTGAGCCACGTATTGACAGATTAATGACTGAAGGCAACGGAATCATGGTATCATTCTTTCCACTCTGAAATTCCAGAGTTAACTCCAATTGTTCCTCCATGAGTGCCTCCCCTCCTCTTTCAGACAGGACGACACCATCATCTCTTTGTTTACTGTTAGCATCATGAAGGGCATCTGCTACTAATTTACTGTTCTGACCTAAATTTGTCAGATTCATCTTTTCTGGTGTTTCCCTTACAGATTTCCCAGAAACCTGGTTGAAAGGTATTCCATAAGAATAAAGCCCATTGCGAGAAGAAGATGACAAGCTTTTTCGATGTTCAAAGCGTGATGTCACCCTCCAGACAGAAGAAAGGATAGCTGTGAAATGTTTCTGCAGGAGTAGCTCATTATCTGGCGGCTCACTGGCCACATCTAACAGCATTTGGATATTATCCTGCCATACAAGAAAACCCCTGATGATTTATTCTCAATGTCCAAATACTGTAGGAAGGATCCAAAAGTTTAACAACAACGGAATGACATTCTGGAGTCCAGTAGACAATTAGAGAGCTGAATCCCCAGGACAAGCAAACGTGTCTGGAATTAGTGACTTAAAAACATAAACTATCATGCATAGGACATGCAGAAGTGGATACAGAGGTTAGGATAAAGGAAGATATTACATTTAGCCTGGAATTTCAAATTTAAATACATATGACATACTGGATCCATAAATATGTTTATATCAATGGAAGAATAATGCAATGAATCATCATTCTCATAAAATTTCCTGCAAGAAGTTGATCCTAAGAATATGAAGATATTATGCCAATTTATTCACTTATAGCCCATGGACAACAGTACGTATGCAGTTCAAGCAGCTCATTCATGAATTACTGCATATTTTGAACGCCCTGAATTCCCATTGGCATTATATAAGAATCCTATGAACTGGATATTTTATTTATATGTGATTATGCACACACTTAATAAATGCTCATATTATATTCACAAGGTTATAGCATAAAAATTTTCATGATGTCAATAATGCAATCTAAGGAGTATGGTTTGGAAAGCAAAAAAATTTCTTGATTATGTAACACAAATGCTCATATTATATTCCCAAAGCTAAGGATAAGTGGTGTCATAATCTTAGTCTCAAAGAAAGATTTCCATCTCTGTTAAATATCAGTAAAAATCAGGCTTCTAGTGTAGGCGAAGTGCTCATTCGCTCCAATTCCAATATGGTTTGGAACCTAGAGTTCAGGAGAAATCTGCTAGACCGAGAGGTGGGAATGCTTTTGGAGTTGCTGCAGATGTTATGGATACAATCTGGCCCCAGACGAAGATGTTAGACTTTGGAGGGAAGATAAATCAGGTCAACTTTCAGTTAAATCAGCATTCAAAGTTCTCATCATTGATGGAGTTGAATATACTTGGACCAGACTTGCTTGGAATGGTGGCATTCCTTAAAAGGTCAGCTTTTATCTCTGGACAGCAGCTCTAGATAAGATCCTTACAGCAGATCATTTGAAAAAGAGGGGCTGGCATCTCCCTAACAAATGTGTTATGTAGCTTAGAAAAGGTGGATCATCTACTATTGCATTGTTCAGTAGCTAGTAAGGTTTGGAGTGGTATCTTGAAGAAGTTCAATGTGTGTTGGGTTCAGCCAGAAAACCTTATATTTGCTATGGAAGCTTGGGGATGGAAGAAAGGGAAAGATGCCTTATCTAAGCTTTGGAATATGGTGCCTGCAGCAGTTTGTTAGGTTATTTGGGGGGGAGAAAAATCGAAGAATTTTTAGGAATAAGGAGTTAAAACCAGAGATTGGAGGCAAAGGTGTTAGAGATGCTGTTCTGGTGGTCTTCTCATCTTTCATCCTTATCTGGTGTACAGTTGGAAGGGTTCTTATCCTGTCAGTTATTTTTGGATGTTTGAGGGATACAACCTGTGTGGTTATCTTCTGTTGGGGAGGCTGATTCATGTGTCTTTGGTGGTACACTGTTTGTGTACCTTGTAATCATTTATTTCTTATGTCTAATATATAATATGATCCTTATTACCGATAAAAAAAAATGCAAGCTAAGGAAATTCAACAATAATATGTATGTGCATATACAGCTCTATGATGTATCTTTATTTAGATTCGGGTAGAGGTGGCAATGGGTCGGGTTCGGGCGGGTTCGGGTCGGGTTGATGTATTGGGGTTAACGAGCCAAGGCTCAACCCGAACCCGCCCGTTTAATAAACGGGTTGGAATATCCCAACCCTAACCCAACCCGCTCTAACCCGCTTCAACCCGTCAACCCGTTTAAATAATTTAAATTACTACAAAAAATTAAAAATTTTAATTCATTCTAATATCAAAATATATAAAAATTCTATTTTTTAATTCATTTTAATATTAAAGGACACCTAACAAGCATAATAACATAACAATCATTAAAATATAACTAAAATAACATGAAGAAAAGAATTAAAACATACTAATAAAGTTTTAAAAGACTTTACTTGTCATCAATGCGTCAATTTATATTAGTAGAGGCTAAGAAATTCGAAATATTTATACGTAAAAAGTCTTTCTTCACTTCATCCTTTGTGATTATTTATATTAAAAGAAGAAAGATTAAATAATCACAAGTATTGTTATTATAATTTTCCAAACTTTTATTATACAAAAAAATAAACGGGTTGTAATCGGGTCATTTCGGATTGAGGGGTCAAACCCTAACCCAACCCGTTAATGATCGGGTTGAGAATCCATGACCCTAACCCAACCCGTTTATTGAAACAGTCAACCCTAACCCGCTTAAGACCGGGCGGGTTCGGGCGGGTTGGCGGGTCACAATTGCCACCTCTAGATTCGGGGAAATTGGTTTTTAGTGATACTTTTTCAAAATAATCCAGATTCAGTCGGCAAATTTTTGAAAATTGGGAATTAGTGATGCTTTTTTCATATGATTGGGATTCAATGTCATTTTACTATTCATCAAGAATTTCTTCCAAAAATACCCTAAAAAGACTTTGAAAACCTTTTCACTCATTTAGGTACAAGTGAGGTTTGCAAGTCTTTTTGAGGGTATTTTTGGAAAATAAATTTCATGAATAGTAAAATGACACTAGATCTCAATTATTTGAAAAAAGTATCATTAATTTCCAATTTTCAAGAATTGGCCGACTGAATCTAGATTATTTTAAAAAAGTATCACTAAAAACCAATTTTCCCTATTTTAACCCCAGCCCTGTTCAACCTACACAAGAACTCAGCCACTGGTGCTTCCAACTGTTAAATTAAGCACTTTCACAATATAAAGCCAAATACTTTACCATGATGGGGCTGACACAAGAAAATGAAAAAGCTCAAATCTCAGCAGTTAGGGATCACCACACAGTCTGATATTGGAGCATTCATGCCTAATATGTGCCTCAATCAACCCTAATATTCATAGGAATTACCAGAATGCTTTCAAAAATTAGCAAACAATTTATACTCTCTTAGTTAGATGGAAAATGAATGCTGAATAGAGCTCACCTCTGTCACTTTGAGGAGCGCCTTTCCAGAGCAATTGTTGTTGCCTTTTTCACTGTTAGGATTCTCCGTTGCAGATAAAACATATCTGTGGAAAAGTTCTCTAAACCTCTCACAACAATGGACTGGATGGCGAAATCTTCCCCTATAAAATCCACCAGCAGTCAAGCTATAGATGGCGTCACTCACTAAGCTCCAATGCGTACCATACTCATGCACAATAGCACATAATATTGCATCCTCAAATGGGGACCAAGTATCTGGTGCTGGGAAACAATCTCTTGACCAAATACTTCCTTTCTTCTTTAACTTTTCTGGCTTTATTGTCAACACCCGTTTCACTGGCATGGAACTGATGGAAATTTTACCACCCATCTTGCTCCTGATCGCTGGCTTGTGCTCATTTTCAAGAACTAGGCTCTCAAACGACTTTGGTTCTCTACCTTCATCATGTTGCTTATCTGATGTGTTCAAGCCTACAATTAAAGGTCGAATCCCAGGAGGTGCCTTCTTCAGTTTCTTGGAGTTTTTCTTTGTTATCTTCTCCTCTTCCACCTCCTGTGCTATTGCCACCCTTTTGCGTTTCTTCTGAACAGGTGAATCAGGTGGTGTGATGTCCGTAAAATGGGCTGTCTCAGGGCAGATATCCTCATCATCAATGGACATTGGTTCTGCCGATAGCTCTTCATGTAGTTCATCAAATTCAGAGGCTAGGGCTCCTTTCTTCAAAGACTTGAACTTTGTTTTCTTCATTTTCTTTTTTGACTTTGGTTTAGAACTCCTGCTACAATAAACAAAAAAAAATGAACTAACATTTCATCGACAAAACAGGTACATCATAATCAAGTTTCTTATCTAAGAAATCCCCTTCCCTGGCCACAGAGGACATTAGGTTATGCCTGGTTGAGCAGCAGAGTCATGAATTAAAATCTATTGTCTGCATTTTGTACTTTGACTTATTGCTGTACAATATATCTCAGACTACTGAACCTTTAAAGAGAAGTTGGTTTTAGGAAATCCACAATCAATTTACAGTCCCAGATTTGGTCCTTAATATCAATTACATTTCTAAAGTCCCATGATCCTTAACAAGGTTTAGGGAGATAGCGCCTTGACATCCTACTAAGATTATTTCCCCACTTAAAATATTAATTTTTCTATGATTTCCAACAAAAATCTGTCAATAAACTTCCATCAAATCTCCATGCACTTATAAAACAATGGGAAAAGACAGGGATTTTATCAGTTATTAATATCTTTTTTTCTAATAAATACTAATCTTAATCCAGGAAAGATACGAAAAGGAAAATAGAACCCAAAAAAAGCTCACAGCTGAAAATCTCAAAAAATATAGTGTTCTCATTGTCTTACTTCACAGATTCGCTGGTTTCCTCTGCATCTTCAGTCTCCTTAGCTTCATTTTCCAGCTCTTCCATCAACTATAGAGCATCCAAAAATATAACAAAACAGCATAAAGTTGAGTTAATTTAGCAAATGTTACACCATAAACGTAACCCAAGGTCACTCTATAAAACTAAGTCACAAACCTGACGCTGGGCCAGGGCCTCAACTTGCTGTCGATATGCCTCAGTTGCAAAATCAGCATCCCATCCTGACATTGGCAGAAGATAGCTTATAAGCATTATCCGTTTATGGTGGAAGGTAAATCATGAGTACAAAATCTAACTGTAAGAGTAGGCGTTTCGCACTTTACTGAGTAGCTTAATTGCTATAGTTGCAACATTATCAGACATTAATTTGATGGTTATGAATATTTGAACTACATCCAACAGTATATGACTCAATTTCCAAAATAATGACAAATGCAAAGCAAATTGAAGTCTTTACTTTGACCAAAAAATTCAACTCACTTTTATTGCTATATTGCACATATCATAAATATAAGACAATTGTTAACAAATAAAATTTGAGTTACAGTAAAATAATGAGACTTACGTTCATACAGAAGGGGTTCCTCATCATCATCAATCTCAGCTTCCAAATCCTCCTTGAACTTTTCAATACGATCCAGCTCCCATTCTGTCTCCTCAAACCTAACTTGGGACTCCATTGCTGCTTTGTCTATTATTGGATCCCAAAAATCCAGAAAGCGCATTGCATATAGATCAATTGGTCGAAGCTGATTTTCGAAGAATGAGCCATCTCCTCCAGCAGCAGCTGCCATCTGTTTGATATCAGCTAGCATATCAATGTCATCTTCCTTACCAGCCAAAGTAAGAGATTTCTCTTCATTTGCATCACCACCACCCAAAGGAATCTCACCATCTCTGTTCAACATGGTGACCCAACCACTTTGATCTCCAGATCTCTTCTCCTCAGGCTTCAGATCATCATCATTTACAAACTCATCATCTTCCAGTCTCCCAACAGCCTCCTCGGTGAACTCCTGGTTGTCCACAGCTTCTTCCTGTTCAACCTTTTTCAGTGCCATGTAATCTGCTTCATCTTCTGCATCTTTCAAAGCAGCTTCTACATCTGCATTAGATAGAGAAACCTCTAGTTCATTGCTAAAGTTTCTCTCCTGAAAATTCTTAATAGGCAGAGTTCTATGACCAGAAAACAACTCCATTGGATCAAGTTTCTTAAAGAAATCAGTGTTGTAACCCCCACTTTGAATAACTAAATCATCAAGTGCACGCTTCTGATTTGCTTTCTTTAAGATGTTCTCTTCAATTGTGCTCTCACTTATTAGCCGATAAATATGCACTTCACGTGTCTGTCCTATTCTGTGGCATCGATCTTGAGCTTGTTGATCCATAGCAGGATTCCAGTCACTATCATAGAAGATAACTGTATCCGCCCCAACTAAGTTGATACCCACACCTCCACTACGGGTTGACAAAATGAAGAGAAAGATTTTTGGGTTTGTGTTAAATCGCTGCATCAGTGTTTGCCTTTCCTCTGGGTGAGTTGATCCATCTAAACGCATGTAAGTATAGCCGTACAAATTTATGAAAGCCTCTAAAATATCAAGCATCTTAGTCATCTGAGTAAATATCAATGCTCGGTGGCCTTCTGATCTCAACCGCCTTAGAAGGCCCGCAAGTTCCTGAAGCTTACCACAATCGAACTGTATGAGTCTCCTGTCAGGAAAATACACTTGCCGCCGAACAATTGCAGGTCGAATGGGAGATAGAAGGGGTGACAAGATTTCTGTGCATTTCTCCTTGTAAGATGGGTGGAAGAACACAGAAGACCAAGATTTACTACACCAGCAGGCAGGTGAGGGAGCCCGTGCTGGTGGAATTGCAAACAAGAAACCCCCTATCAAATCGATCATCCCGTGAAATCGCTCAACTGGTGACATTATAATGTCAGCAAGCTTAGAGGAGAAATTGAGATAGCATGAAGGGTTAAACTTCTGATAATGGATATCATAGATGGGGTGCTTTACTGTGACCAGCTCCCTCAG
Organism: Buxus sempervirens; assembly: GCA_947561395.2. NCBI lineage: Eukaryota > Viridiplantae > Streptophyta > Magnoliopsida > Buxales > Buxaceae > Buxus > Buxus sempervirens. Next base: position 30,325,250 of record OX387192.1, read on the forward strand.
ATCCATTCCATGTATAGGCTTTCTATGGCACTGCAAAGAATTCCACCATGCAATAGATGCAGCTCTTTCTTCTGCTTGTTTGAACCTTTCTTCCCAAATTGCCTTCTGGATCTCTTCAAAAATATTCATTCCATGTGACTTTTTCCCCCGATCACGGAGCCCAGGTTGAAACCCATTTTTTCCAATATTCACCGTACGCTCCTTGATCAAACTCATGGGTGTAGCAATAGCTCTGATTTCATTGCTTTCCCAAGAAGTCATGCTGAAATCAAGATGAGTGAAAACAAATCCCAAACCCCTGAGATCTACAGCAGAGAATGGACCAGAAGAAAGAATTGTAGAAACTGAAGAACTCAACTGCATATCAATACCCCCCATGTCAAATGAACTTATAATTGGGCGGCCCTCAAATAGGTCTGGATGATTGCAGACCTTGCGAAGTTGCATTATGACGCTAATCATCCCAAAAAAGTTGGCACTTGCCAGTGTTGCCTGTGTCTCTGAGCTGGCAATAAAATCTTCATACAGGTTGCGCTGCCTCCTAGACAATCTACAATATATCACGTGCTCATATTTTTTTGGCAGTTGCTTCTCGACATCCCTTTTCAGTCGACGGAGTATGAAAGGACGGAGGACGTTGTGCAAACGATCAACAACTTCTTTGTTTACTTTTTCTTGTCCCTCTACCATTCCTGAAATTGGATTACTGAACCAATCCTTGAACTCCTGATGAGACTGAAAGATGTGGGGCATCAAGAAATGCATGAGAGACCAGAGCTCCATGAGATCATTCTGCAGGGGTGTACCTGTCAATAATATCCTTCGTTTTGAATTAAAGTTCAATAGAGTTTGCCATCGTTGGGATTTCCAGTTCTTTATCAGATGAGCTTCATCTAGGATTAAATATTTCCATTTCTTCCGCTTGAAAGCTTTTGAATCCTGTATAACGAGTCTATAAGTAGTGATGCACACATGAAAAGAATTTGGCTTCAACCAACCTTGCCTCTTAAGTCGGCGTTCTTTTGCACTTCCAAAATAGGTCAGAATTTTGAAAGCTGGGCACCATTTAAGAAACTCAGTTTCCCAGTTGAGCATGACACTGGTTGGAACCACTATGAGATGGGGTCCCCAGATTCCCTTTTCACATGCTAGGTGGGCAAGAAGAGCAATTGTCATTATTGTCTTCCCAAGTCCCATCTCGTCAGCAAGAATCCCATTGAGTCTGTTTTCATACATTGTCACAAGCCAATCTAAACCAATATGCTGATACTCACGAAGAGGGAGTTTAAGAAGAAAAGGGAATTTTGTGCGAACTTGTGTTGTTGAGAATGTGTTGCCTGTTGGTTGAGCTAATCTTGCTGCCGCAGCTGCATCAGCAATCCTAATCTCACTGTCCTTTTCTTCTTCAGATTTCATTTCAGGTTCGATTTCCTGTTGTTCGGTAAGATCATGCACAACTTGCTTCAATTCACCAGTTTCAACTTGTTCATCAGCATCTTCATCCATAGGAACTTCCCTGTTCAGTTCTCTGTCTCCATCAGCTGGAGAATCCAACAGATGCTCAGAACTGGTGGATGCATATTCAGAGTCATCCTCAGCATCTTCATCACTATAATAGCCCTGATAAACATGCATAGATTACATATAGAGAAATAAAATGATTACAGAGCACACAAGACCCACATAGAAGTACTATTTCTACCTACCTTTTTATACCTGGCAAGCAATTCTTCCACAGGGATTTCACTCTCCTTTTGCAGTAATCCTATCTGCAAAGTGGCAGCCTCATTTAGAGGAACTACAGAAAAAGCGATGCAGTAACCAGTGGGAATACATAGAAAGATGTATAGAATTGCAAAAAACTGGATAATTGAACCAGCACATTAGTAAAAATTTCTGGGATCCTACCTCATCTATGGGATCATCTGACTCTGCTTTTGCCAGTTCCTCCTCCTCTGACAATGTTGTCTCATCATCCTAATATTAAAAGCGAGGTGATGAACTTGCCCAAAAAAAGGGAAAAAGGAAAAAGAAATTATGGATAAATAAGTCTATATCAAATCATATACATGTCCATCCAAGCAGGACCAAAAACCTAATTGAAGAGATAAGGAGCTTAAATGTTCCAAAGGCTATTAAAAAAACCATAAGACAGAAAAGCAGATTGGACAGTAGCTCAGAAATTCAGGAACATAACTTCGTTTCTTGTTTGAAATTTGCATATATGAATTTTAAACCTCTTCTTATTGACTTAATAACCACAACGTATGTATCTTTTATCCCTTTCCAAAGAACAGTGATGTAGCCTTTCATTGAGGTGGAGTTTCTTAAGAACCTTCCTCCTCTGGTATTACCTTTTCCACCAGTAGAACACTATTGAAAACAGACTGATGTGAACTGAAAAAACTTCATATGGAATTGTCATTAACAGCTGTGCGTCATCTACAGAAAAATCTTACAGCTCGTCCCACAGCGATTGTAGGATAGGTCCTTTCAATTTAAAAAATCCATTTTTTCACGAAACAAAATGAATTTTTCTTAGTAAATCAACAGATCACAACAGCTGCTGTAGGAACAGCTTTATCATTTCAATGTAGATTACGTTGAGTTCTGCTTAACAGTTTCTTGCAAAATCTAGGCAGATTACATATTCTATGCCAGAAAAAGTGAAAGAAAAAAAAAACCTATTTCTTTCTAAAATTTATAATTTGAATCATTCTTGAACTCAAACGTCTTTGAATCCAGCATATGAAATTGTCTCTCCAAATCCTTTGCCAGTTCCTTTTGAATGATGACAACTAAATTTACATCTCAAGCACCAAAAATGTGCTCCATGTAGCTATTAAAGCTCCAAAGGATGTCCAACCATGCTCCTTTTCTGTGCAACTATTTGAAAAGCGTAACGAACTCGTCATAATTAGAAACATAAACTGTACAAAAGATTGCAAGGAAAAGAACTATACAAAGCATCCACCCACCCACCCCCACCCACCCCCGCAAAAACAAAAGAAAAAAAAACACCTCCAAACACACGCACACAACACCCCACCCTCCCAACCCAAAAAAAAACATTAAAAATAAAAAAAATTTCTTCATAAAACCCCTCAAATAGTCTCTGGTGCACCGGAACATCGAATCTCCAAAAGCGGTTTAGGGGGATGCCTTCAATCTACACCCAGTACCCAATTATAAAAATGGGCACTGGTTTGAACACGCTGCCATGACTCCATCTGACAAAAAGAAATTGAGGTGTTCTCACCTAAAGTGTGGGGTTGTTCGAAACAAGAAACTCCCACCGAGCTACATTAAGGGCAAAAAGCAAAGCTTCTGATGGCCCCAGCGAGATTAGTCGTTCCTCAATATTAGGTGGTTTTTGTGTGAGGGGTGAGGAGGAGGGGAGAGCATCCTATTATGGTCTTTCAGTGTATATATTCTGGTATGTAGTGGAGGTTGTCAGTTTGCAGTCATTGCGGAAATGGTGTGGTTTCGTGGGGTCGTCATGCATACTTACACTACTTGTGTACATTCTATTTTTAATCAATCAAATTTCATTATTCATCAGAAAAAAAATATTCGTGGTTTTGGAATCCCTTCAACTCCCTCAACCGATGCCATTCAATACAACTGAAGCTACAACAGAGCAAGGGAAGCTCCCATTCTGATAAATCGAAGAGGGGATGCTAGGGATATTTCCAAAAAATTCTCAACTCCCACCCTTGGGATTTTACCTTTTGAGATGATTTTAGAGCACATCGACTGAAATAAGTTTCCCCTCTTCTCCTTCTTGCCTTTTCCACCAGTCCTTGCAGATCTTCCCCACTTAGGGAATGACAAGCCATCACATCACAAGCGCCCCTCTGGCATAACTCTTCCCAAGCGGTTGGTATATTGCCACTCCCCTTTTTCCTATTAGCCGGAAAAATTTACATCTGTGGTCAGCCATTCAAAAAAAAACCAGACCTTAAAGAAAGGTCCATGCTAGTTCAAGACCACTTCTGTGACATTTTTGTGATTGGTTTGAAAAGGAGGCGATAATCCCCCTGAAATCAAGATGACATTGCACAATGACTACAGTATTCAGAAACATTGAAGAGAACCTTTATAGAACCTCAACCACTTGGTGTCTTGGCCTGATATCTTTGTAATCCTAAGATAAGAATTGGCGCCTTTCCCCTGCCCTTCAAAACAAAATGCCTTTCGTTCTACATTTCTACTCTCACCCTGCTTATGAACTTCTATGTTTGCGCCTGCAATATCCAGGAGCTTCACCTCCTAACTGGGATGAAACGGAAGCACGGACTACATCTGCACATAAACTCTCCAGTGTTAGACCAGAAGGACCAAGTGTTTTGCCACCCTATACTCCCTTTCTTCTTGGCCTGTACAGTTGCATCGCTCACTGGTTGCCATCACACACTAATTGCCATCGCTCGCACAGTTGCAAGCACGGACGCTGAATCTCACTTTGGCGCGGTTGCCATTGCTTAGTAGGAGTCACTCCTCAAACCTTGCTATTACTATGGTGTTACAATTATTTGCATTAAATACACTCCATGGTATCTAAAGATTGTCTCCAAAAATCCAATTTTGTACTTCCTCTTTAGTTTGGTCCACCAAAACTGCATCACTTGCAAGTTGCAAATAACATATACCAAGGTACCTCTACTTGGATATGGGTAGTTACTTCATTCATAAACAAAGCAAAAAGATAAGGGCTCATTCGTTATTGGCAACTCATTGGTCTCATTACCCTCTGCTCTTAGTCCAGTTAGTGCTCCCTCATATATGTCTTTAATAACCTCAATATATCTCCTTTATTTTTTGCAGAGTAATGAAGATATGATATTAAAAGGGGAAAAGGAATGTACAAGGAACCTCAATTCTCATTGGTACTCCATTTTTGTCCAATATCCACCAAATTAAGACTTTATTCGATGCTTTTCCCGAGTCAACAAAAACCATAAGAAGGTCTCTCTTCTTCTCACTAAACTTCACCATTAGTTGTCTAAGTAAAAAAGATTGCCTCTATGGAAAGCCTTCCTCCTGGCATAAAGCCAAACTGATTTTCAAATACTTACATTATGTTTCTTAGCCTTTGATCTATCACTCTTTCTCGTAGTGTTGGAGTGTGGCTCATATTTTTATCTACGTCTAAAGGGGCACTGTAAAGGTATATTGGGAACTTCCTCTGATGTATCAGACAAGAGTTGTAATTGGGGATTATAAATATAGGTCACAACCCTATTATTTTCCGACATAGTGGAAAATCTTCTCCCATGGCAAAAATGTCAAACCATGTAAAATCTGTTTGCCAAGTTCTTTGATCTTTTTGCAGTTCTCACTCATTGCAACGATTTAAATAATCAATACAGTTTCATAGTATGGTTCATGAGGTCGATTCCAACACAATTAGTGCAAATTTGGACGTATCCTAGGTATCACCATACTCTTCCTTCAAGCATTTTGCATTTTTACATCCATCCAAATTCTTTCAAATAATTTGGTCAACCACATTACAACAATTTCTTCGATGCACTTCCATATTTCAACTGGTATACAACCTAAGCTCTCTTCACCTCAGGAGATCAATCCAATGAACATAATGTTTTGACACTTGTACCCAAAAGAGGTTTTTACATACCTTCACAATTTAATAGTTTTTTAAAATTACTCTCCATCTTTCTTATATCTCCTCATTCCTCAATAAGACAACTCTCCATCTTTCTTTTATCTCCTCATTCCTCAATAAGACAAATCTTCACACTTAATGTATCTAAATTGATTTAGATTTCTTCTCCTCTCTTCTCTTATTCTTGAAATTATATATATAAATTTCTCACCCTCTTTTATACCTAGCTTATCATACAAGTTATCATATGCTTATTCTTTTACTCACTTTTATCTTTTTTATCAAAATTTTTAACACAAACATCTTTTTTTAGGTCTTCTCAGTTGTTATTTCTTAGATAAGTTATAAAAATAAAGCCTTTTTTCTTAGAAATCCTATTGAACAATATCACTCTACCACCAAGTCTGTTTATGGGATTGAACTTTACCCACAGATTTTCCTAAGATATCTTTTCCTATTATCTTAATGCAATTGGCCATTTCATCGGGGACGCCGGGAAAGAACCGGTTGCTTCCTCCAATGGTATCAAGGACGATGGGGTTGTCTGTGGTGAGGAAGACATCGGGGAGGCGTTAGTCCTTAAGGAGTGGTCCAGGGCTTCTATATCTGAGACAAGGTCCCAGGGAGTAACCATTGATGAGGGCGACTTCCCAAGTGGGGTCAGACAAGTGTCTAATTGTGTCTTCTCTGTGTCGCTCATGGAAGACAGAGAGAAGACCATTAAAGAGGGGAGGTTCAGTGTCTTAAGCCCAATTGGGGGTTCCATGGAGGAGGTGAATTATTCCCTCAATAAAACCCAGGAGTCGTCCGCCTGTAGCAAAGAAGGAGATGGGTCACCTAAGAGCTTGGGTGAACCTGCAATCAACTTGAATGGGTCAGCAGTGGTAGTTGGAGTGCTCGAAAGGGCTTCAGTGGGTCAACCAGTCGAAGGCAATCAGGGGCAGATGGTTACAATTCACGGAACTAATAGTGAGGAACGCATACATCCTATGACATCGATTAATCTGTGTTTGGAAGAGGAGGAGGATCTGGTGAATATGCCTTCGGGAAACCAAAAACAGGGGAGGGCATCTTAGTTCGATTGGGAGGAAGAAGAAGGGATGATGAGCAGAATATTAGATATGAGTAGGGCCCTAGGAGTTTCGTTTGAGGGATTTGAAACAGAGGTAATGGCATTATTCACTGCCATAGAATCCCAACACAAGAAGGAGAAGGAGACCAGCAAGAAGGTGGTTGGGGAACTCCAAAGGCTGTCATGGTCTATGAGTGATACACCCAATTCAGCGGGGTTCCACACTAGTAGCAGGAAAAGTGCTAGGAGGGATAAGTCAGCTTATCATGAAGACTAAGATCCTTTCATGGAACATCAAAGGCCTAAATGCAAAAGATAAGAGGGAGGCTGTGAAACTGGTACTAAGAAACTGGAATCCAAATATAGTGATTATTCAGGAATCAAAGATGAAGTGGTGGAGGACAGTATTATTAAAGACATTTGGGGAAACCATAATCTGAAATGGATCTCATTACCGTCGAAGGGAAGAGGAGGGGGTGTAATTGTGATATGGAAAGGTGCCGTTTTTTGTCTGAAGCAGCAGTGGATCAAGAATTACTCCATAGCAGCCTTTTTAAAGGACTGCAAGTCAGCTGAACCGTTGCTAATCAGTGGGGTATATGGCCCAAATGTGGCATCGGAGTCATCAAGAATGTGGGAGGAGCTGGATGATGTAAGGCAAGGAGTGCAAGCCCCATGGTGCTTGGGTGAAGATTTTAGCGTGCTTCGCTTCCCGTCTGAAAGAAAAGGATGTACTTCTTTTTCCCCTGCCATGCATCAGTTTTTAGAGTTTATAAATAGGTATGCTTTGTTAGACATTCCTATTAAAGGCTTAAAATACACGTGGTCTAACAGGACATCATTCTCCAAGCTTGATAGATTCTTGGTTTCGTTGGGGTGGGAAGCTAGATTTCCGAATTTGTCGGTTGAGGCCTTACCAAAACCCACTTCTGATCACAACCCTCTATTGCTCGAATGTGAGAACAACATCAAGAAAGCTGCCCTTTTCGATTCGAGAATATGTGGTTAGAAGATCCGGGGTTTGTCAAGAAGGTGGAGGAGTGGTGGGGAGGGTTGAAGGTTGAGGGAAAGCCTAGTTTTGTCCTTAATCAGAAGCTGAAGTTTCTGAAGATGATTCTTAAGAAGTGGAACAGCGAGGAGTTTGGAAGGATTGATGTCAACCTAGCAAGGATTTTGTCCGAGATTAAAGAATTAGATGAAAGGGAAGAGGTTAATCAATTACCTGCGAAAGAATGGGTTAGGAGTGAGAGACTAAAATTAGATTTCAAAAGGTGGGCTTATTTGGAAGATATGAGTTGGCGTAAAAAATCAAGAGCTATTTGGTTGAAGGCTGGAGATAAAAATACCAAGTTTTTTCATAGGTTGGCCAATGCAAGGTGGAGGGCAAACTTAATTGATAAAGTAGAGGTTGAGGGGGAGATATATGAAGAGGAGAAGGTCGTAAAGGAGAAGATTTCAGACTACTTCTCTAAGGCTGTGTTTGGAAGTTAGGATTTGGAAAGAAAAGAAATGGGCAGAAAAGTCTTTTCTTTCGTTTGGTGCAAGCTAGGAAACGAGTTAAAGAGGGAAACGAAAAGAAAATTTGGCTAAAAATTTTCTTTCCCTCCCTTAAAAAAGTTCTCCCCAAAAACCAAGAGATTTGGGGAGAAACGAAATCATCGGGCTTCTTCTCAGAAGATGCTCACTCATTCTCCTCGACCTTCTTCTCAGAATTTCTTTTTCTTCTTCGTCACAGTCATTTCTCTTCTTCACTCACAAGCACGGTAATCTCTCAACTGCTGTAATGCCTCCATTTCTTATTTTTCGAAAATGGAGCTTCCTTCTCTTCTTCCATGGAAAAGGCACGAAGAAGTTCTAAACTAATACTGAGTTGGTCATTTCTTGCGGGGTGTTAATCGAAGCACGGAAGAGAAGCTTTTGCCTCCCTAATCTCATTCGTCCTCCTTAAAAACCAGGTCGAAAACCCCATTTTCATTTTTCTCTCTACTGCTGGGATTTATTCTGCTGTGAAGGAAGGAGGTAAACTGTTGAGAGCACTAATATGGTAAGCAAGGTAGGAAATGAAATTAAACACGAATAATCTGAAATAGAAGCACAAGCTCTATGACTTCAAATCAAGTGGAGTTACCAGCACTGAATCAAACAGCGATGTTTCGTTTTGACCTGAGAACATGAACAACTCTGTGGGTGCCAGTGCAGCTGCAAGGATTCGGCATTCGGCTTCGGAATTCAGAAGATGGCGTAGGAAGTATCCTTTTGTCAGATATGGGCTTCCTATGATTTAACTCACCGTGCTTGGCTCAATTGGTCTTGGGCATCTCTTGCAAGGAAGGTTTGTTTCTTTGAGTTTGCTATTCAATCCCTTTTAGAAATAGTTCATATGTAAAGTCGCTCTCTTGCACGTTCACTATCTGTTTGATAATATGTTTGAGAATCTTTTATCAGTTATTGGGGTTTGTGGTGCTGTGGATAACTATTTTGGATATTGAAGTTCGGGAGTTCAGTTCAATTTTTAGGTAAATTAAGTTTTAGAGCCCTATTATGAAGGTCTTAACAAAATGGGTTTAATAGATGATTACTCTGGCCATTAAAGAACATGGGTTAATTTGAAAATTGGAGTTCAACACCTTGTATATTGGCCATTATTGCGTATCCTTCAAATTTCTTTTTTCGTCTTTTCTCTTTTCCTTTTTAAATCGTGGTGGGTTTTTTAGTTCAGTAAAGATGTGGCGAAAGTGAAGGATGAGCAGGAGTGGGACATCATTGAGAGTAGAAAATCACTATCAAGAACGGGACCTGTTGAGGGTTACAAGCCGAAAAAGACTTCCATGGAGGAGGAGCTCAAGGTTGAGTGCGGTCTCTTTTATCTTTGATTGATGTAGGTTGAAGAGGGAGTAGCTCAGATAATTGTTTTTTTCTGTTTCGTGCAGGCTTTGCAACAAAAGGTTGACATAAATAACTTTGAGTATAAGAGAATTCCAGAGTTTCTAGTAAGGCATATAAATATCTTGTGGACATACTTCTTTCATAAACCCTTCTACCAATGATAACAATAGCATTGAAACTGGCCTGCATTATGAATGATGGAGTCTTTTTGACAATGATTATCAACCCCTCCAAGAAGGGTTGCTTTGGTCAAGACTTTTTCTATTTCATTTGTTATCCTGCTGTATCTCGTGTACGTGCGTGTGTTTTTTTCTTTTCTGTTTGTGGGACATTTCACTATTCATCTTGGTAGATAAGGTACCCATGCAGGTGAATTGGATGCTTTTTATATAATAGATGTTTTACTCCTTTAGATTGAGATAGGAAGTTTCCTGACAGAATCTCATGCATCTCTTCTTTTGTTTCAACATGGATTTGTAGGTTGGATGCATTAAGAGGAAATTAATATATTATTGACTGTCCTACACTTACTATCTGGCTCTTTGCTAAAAATATGGGTATTACCCACTCAAAATTCTAGTAACATGCATCTTTTGCTGGTATTGAATATTCTTGTGGAAGAAATAGGAAGAAACAAATTGTCATTGAAATCAATGGATAGTATGCAAGTAGGAAACAGTTGGAAAATGTAGTCATAGTAAGTCATCCAATCATGGAGTAAATGGATTCTGATTGTAAATCAGCAGATGTAGTCACTTTTAGCGGATGAGAGGAGATGGCACATTTATAGGAACTGATCAGCAGATGTAATTATTTTTATCTGTCTCAGAATCTTATCTCCTTGTGAAAGAGATAGAATTAATAGGGGGATAGCAACTGCTATGTTAAGCAAAGGGAATGATGTCTAGCCGTTTCATCATCTTTGTTTTAGATGTCTTGCTCTGTTATGTAGATATGGCAGAATTTTGGACTGAGAATAAACTTTTAAATGGTTGAAAGTGGAATTCTTAAAAGGCTGCTGTTGTTACTTGACACTGAAAAGGGGTTTCTTAAAATGGTAGAATTTTCTGTAACATGCACATCAGCAGTTTATAGAAAACATTGAATCAGCTGGATTTTCAAGTTTGTTCATATTTTTAGTTCTAATTCATCATATAAGAAAAGCATCATTGATTTATGCTTCTGAGAATGTACATGGCTTTATCTTCATGAGGCTGCTGTTTCATGTGCATGTGACAGAGCAAGTATTGTTGATATAATACTTTGGTCATTGTCTTAATCAAATTGCTTACTTCGGTGTATTTGGGTTCATGGTGAGAGAGGAATCAGATGAATTTTGAGTGGAGTCACAAAGACCACAATAGATTGTGAAACGCCATCATATAATGGTGTTTAATTAGGTATTCACATGCGTCATCATCCAAGACATATGAGTTTATGATATTATGAGTTATTGGATGATAACTGTGTATATTTTGACGGGGTAGAGGAATTATGAAGATGACTAAAAAAAATTTATGGTTGGATTTTCAGAGAATAATGAAGGTTTGTCTATTTTTTTTCTTTTTATTTTGCTTTTGAGTGTTGGAAGTTCATCTAGTTCTAGTTTGGTAGTTAGGCTACATATTTCACTTTTAAGGGATTAGGTGGCAAATTGAAGGACCCCCTACTGATCGAGCAATCACCTAAGTAAGAATTTGAGCTCTAACAAAATGTAGTGCTTGATGGCTTTGGAAGCCAATATGGTTTTTTTCTTTTGCCTAGCTTCTCTATATTTATCATTATCACTAATTGTATAGATTAAATTTGTGTTGACTTATATAACACTTGTCATTAATTATTGCCATGAATTGCTTAATACTTATAATGATTTTGGGGAAAAATATGCAGACAACGGAGCAAGGAAGTGCAGAGATACATTCTTCTCATATGCAACAATGAGATAAATGAGCAATGGTGGAAAGCTAATGAGACTATTCTTAGTTCTTTTTCTCTTTTTTACAAGAACAAAATGAACTTTTTGTATGAAATTTTCCCTTGCAACATGTAAATAATTTTGGAAGTCATAACATTTCATTTGTGCTTTATATTTTTATCGAAGTATCATAAATTGTTGTTATATTACATTTGTTGATAGGTACAAAATTATATGAATGTTTGTGTATGTTCTTTGAATTATTTTATAAATTAATTACAGGTCAAGAAGGTGAAGAATGGTGTCTTTTGTGGGAGTTTTTTTTCAGCAGAGTTTTTTCAAAATGCCATTAGAAAAATGATCTCCAAAAACTAAATTTTTAACGGGCCACTAAAACTTATGAAACACCAACAAATCCTCTCCTACCTGCTCGGTCTGGAATGTGGGGAGTTATATATATATATTTAAAAAAATTGGGTTTTTTTAGCGGCATAATTCAGTGACGAGCCAATTGGTGGTGGACACTTTTTAGCGACGGTCATTGCCTACCGCTAAAAGAGTACTTTTTTTAGTGTAATTGGAAGGTTATGGTTCATTTTATAAAAAGTTATAAATTATGTTCTTTTAACATCAATTACAAAATCAAAAAGTCAAAATAATTGTTTGATTTTCTTTGTAAACAACCAAACAACAGCAAGTGATTTCTTCTTTCTTTTCTCTAGCAAACCAAACAACAAAAATTACCTTCTTTTCATTTCTTTTCCTTTTGGGATTTCTTTTCTTTTCTCCCCAAATCCAAGGCTCCAAACACAGCCTAACCTCTTTAAAGAGGAAAATCATTTTAGGCCAGCAGTTGATGGGCTAGAATTTAACAGTCTTGATCCTGAAGAAAGGAATAGAATGGAATCCCCTTTTTTGGAGGAGGAGGTTAAAGGGGTTGTAGACCAATTGTAGGGGGACAAGGCGCCGGGTTCAGATGGATTCTCCTTGGCATTCTTCAAATCATGCTGGCATGTTTTTAAGAAGGACCTTATGGAAGCCATAGATGAGTTCCACAAGGATGGGTGCTTTGAAAAGAGCATGAATGCATCATTCATTGTATTAGTTCCTAAGAAGGAGGGGGCCATTAAAGTGCAAGATTTCCGACCTGTTAGCCTTATTGGTAGTGTATACAAGATAATTGCAAAACTCTTGGCTAATAGATTGAAAGCGGTACTTAATCCGCTAGTATCTCAAGCTCAAGAAGCATTTGTTGGAGGGAGGCAGCTTCAGGATGGAATCCTTGTGGCCAGTGAAGGTATAGATACATGCATCAAGGAGAAGAGAGGGATGTTAATGTGAAAATTAGAATTGCAAAAGGCATACGACAATGTCAATTGGGAGTTTTTAACTCATATGCTTAGAAGGATGAGATTTGGAGAAAAATGGAGGAGATGGATGAGATTTTTTATCTCAACAGCTCGTTTATCCGTGTTGGTGAATGGTTCTACAACTGGTTTTTTCAGCATCCAAAAAGGTCTTAGGCAAGGGGACCTGCTTTCCTCCCTTCATTTCACCCTAATTATGGAAGCTTTTAGTAAGACGATGTTTAGGGCCTTGCAAATGGAATTCATGGAGGGAGTTTCATTTGGGGGAGATGTCAATGTAAGCCATTTATTATTTGCTGATGACATTCTAACGTTTTGTAGGCCTTCCATCCATCAAGTGAGGTAGTTAAAGGGCATCCTTCTGTGTTTTCAGGCATGTTCGGGGTTGAAGGTCAATTTGGGAAAAAGTGAGATGTTTGGGATTGGAGAAGTAGAGAATTTGCGAAATCTAAGTGCCCTTTTGGGGTGTAAAATAAGTAAGCTCCCGACAACATATCTAGGTATTCCACTTGGTGCAGGTTATAAGAAAGCTTAAGTTTGGAACCCGATAGTAGAAAGATTGGAGAAAAGGTTATCCACTTGGAAGAGTTGCATTCTCTCCAAGGGGGGCAAGTTGACCTTAGTATCTAGTGTGCTTACAAGTTTGCCTACGTTCTTCATGTCAATCATGACCATACCCACATCTAATGCCAGGAGATTGGAACAGATTCAGAGGAGATTCCTATAGGAGGGCTCGGGGGGAGAATTTAGATTTCATTTGGTAGATTGGAAATCTGTTAGCAGGTTGAAAAGTGAAGGGGGGCTAGGGATTAGACCTCTTAAGGTCTTTAATAAGGCATTGCTTCAAAAATGGGTGCGGAGGTACGGCATCGAAAGGGACAATCTATGGAGGAAGGTTATCCAAAGTAAGTAAGGTAAATCCTATGGAGACTGGCTTCCATGTCAAACAAAAGCAACTTTTGGGGTGAGCCTATGGAAGCCTATAGCAAAGCTAATAGACTTAGTTGCAAGAGACTGTAGATTCTTGGTGGGAGATGGAACTAGAATCCGGTTTTGGGAAGACATTTGGTTCGGAAATGGGAGGTTGAAGGACAAATACCCAAGTCTATATAATGTATGTAGAGACAAAAATGCATTGGTTTGTGACTATATAGTGACTTCTAATGCTGGAACTGTGTGGGATATACTTTTAAGACGAAATTTGCTGGACTGGGAGATTAACAGCTATGAAGAACTATTACAGGAGCTCTATAGTGTCCAAATGGAACAAGGGGTTGATTCTAGGAAGTGGAGAATCAGCAGATCTGGTTTGTTTTCAGTTAAAAAAGCATTTCAAAGCCTAGCCCGGTCTGGGTTCAGGTTCCAGGAGAGTAAAGTAATATGGTTCAAGTCTATACCAAGCAAAGTCGCCTTCTTTTTGTGGTCTGCTGCTTTGGATAAGATTCTAACAATTAACCACCTAAAAAATAGAGGGTGGCAGATGCCTAATCGGTGTATAATGTGCAAGGAAGAAGAAGAAACAGTTCAGCGCCTTCTGGTTCATTGTAGGGAGGCAAGGACTATTTGGGACAGATTTATAGCATTGTTTGGATTAGTGTGGGTTCAACCGGAGAACTTTGCCATGGTCTTACAATCGTGGGGGCACAGAAAAGGAAAAACCAGGAGAACTTTATTGTGGAATATAGCTCCAGCAGTTATAGCATGGGGGATTTGGGCTGAAAGAAACCGTAGAACTTTTGAAGATCAAGTAGTGAGTGGAGAGGCTCTACAAAGGAAAATTCTGCTCATGATGTTTGGATGGGCTTCTATTGATAATCTGATGATTAATGTACCACTTCAAGAGTTCTTAATGGGGGAAACATTCCCCGATTAGGGGGTGGTGAAGATGTAGATCAAGAGATCCTAGTCTTCTCTCTTTTCTTGCTGTTGTCTTTGGTACACTTTCTGTGTACCAAGACATTTTCTTCTTTTTTACTTCAATATATATATATATCATATTATTTACTGATCAAAAAAAAAAAAAAAAAATTGGCCATTTCATCCTACATTTTCAAGATCCCATGTCCCCTCTTTCATCAGTTTATCTATAAAAACCACTAATTTTACTTTAAATTTGACATAGGGTTCTATTTTTACTTTAAACTATGAGCTGAAGCCCGAGGTTCAATGATGGATATGATGAATCACAACCATGGTCTTGTAAATTCTAATCATAGGTTCCAAAACCACATTCAAGAAAAGGGAAAAAAATTTAAAAATATACATGCTAAGAAAAGTAGAATTTTCTTCTGAATGAAACTAAATATAAATCACTGAGATTGTAATTTATCTCCTTCCTAATTCTTATCCATTAGTCATTAAAAAAAAAAAAAGAGGTGTATACTCAAAATAACTTAATGAAATGTCTTTCTCCATTTGATTTATCATGTTCATTTTTGACTGTACAAAATTACTGCAGAATTTTCAAAAGAATTTTATGGTCAAGAATTAACATATCATACTGATTTACTGCACTGAGACTAGCCAGTGAGCCTTCTAAATGATGGTGCTTGATCCACTACCTGGCTATTAATTAGTGCCACACTCTTTAAGCCCCAGATCTTAGATGCTTTGAACAAAAGATAGATTAGAAATGACTGCATTTTAAGCATCCGGTGTGCCAGTCCTTGGAAAGCGATTTTCGCGCTTGCACCTCATTTCTATCCTATGGTTAGGAAAAATCTTCATTCTGGTTCATCCTTGAGTTTTTGAGAGGATTGGTGATGGGTATCGTCCTTCTTTTCTATCTCTTTCCCTAGGCTGTATCATGTGCGTTTGCTACCCTATCCACTTGTTTCTGAAATCCTCTCTTGGGATTCTATGGGCTTGTCATGGAGCTTACAATTTCGTCGGGATTTGAGCCCTCTAGAAATGGAGGATCTTGGTGCTTTGTTAGTCTTATTACCATTGATTCCACCTTGCTGGACTCACGGCGTTGGTCTTTGTCTTCTAGTGGTTCCTTCTCTACGTGTTCCTTTTTTAACCATCTATGCTCGGGAAGCATCATTGGGTCCATATCATTTTCTTCCTTCTTTCTTTGGCATGCTCCAGCTCCCCCGAAAGTTCTTACATTTCTTTGCAGTGCTTTTCTTAATGGTACCAATACTCTTGATAATCTACAAAGAAGAAGGAAGGGCCTAGCAATCTTGCCTAATGTTTGTATACTTTGTCTCAAAGAAGAGGAATCTGTGAATCATATCTTTTTGCACTGTGAGCTGATCTCATCCCTTTGGTCTTATTTTTTGGGGCTTCTAGATGTTATTTGGGTTCAGCCAAGAACCATTTCTGAACTTTCGTATCAATGGCACTTTCCATTTCTCGGAAAGAAGGGGAAATTGATGTATCATGCAGTTTTTTGTGCTATCATGTGGCTGGTATGGCTAACTCGGAATCGGTGCATATTTGATGGAGGTATTATACAACAGCATAGAATTCTAGGGGATATCACTGTCCTGGTAGCAGATTGGGTCAGCATTAGGGACGAGTTCAGATCTACTTCAACAAACAACATCTTATGGGATTGGGTAGCAATCACCCAAGTGCTTTAGATTGGTCCAGATTTGATGCTTAATTGATGTCGTATTTCTTGGTGTTGTTTCTTTTCTTAGCAGTGTTCGGCACTTTATACTTTTCTCTCTTGTTTTTTGTACTCCCATATCTCATGGGGTCTTGTATGTTCTCTCTCCCTTAATTTTAATATATCCTTCATTATTCATCAAAAAAAAAAAAAAATGACTGCATTTAAGGCAGTATGGAATAGCCCTATTAGAGGACAAAATAAAGGAAAATATTCTAAGGTGGTTAAGGCATATTAAAGGAAGAGCAATGGCAGCACTAAGAAAAAGGCTGGAATGTGCATAAAGATTTTGTTTCCACCCAAGTTGTTGATAGAAAAGCATGTTGAGTGACTAATTGAAAGAGATCATGTAAGAAGATCGCATAAAAGTAAATGGAATACAAGAAATAAGACAGAATGTAACCGAGTCAGGGTAGGTTAGATGTGATATTTCAAATTCAAATATCATACCTTTTCTTCTCCAGCCACCACAACAAAATCCCCATCCTCCTATATGAAAGAAAGGATATCACATTAAGTTAACTCATCATCAGGAAAAGGGAAATGGTTACACTTAGACAAGATATTAATGTGACTAACAAATCTGAAATTCATCTGGAAAATATAGAACAAAGAATGAGAAGAAATAAAATCAGCAAAGATATTATATGCAAATTTCTTTTATCACGCAGAAAAAAGGAAAACACAGCATTTTACCAATATAGAATTGATCATCTATAACATAACAATTAATGTACTTTGAAAGAACATATAAAACAAAAATTTAGAACGAGTTAAAAATAGACATGGATGCTGCAACTACTAATTTGTGGGTCAATTGGGGTCCTGGGAGCTGCTTCGAATGGAAGCATTAATCAAAGACCAATGAAACTTTAATATTAGAATCTCTGATAACTTTACACATAGCATATAAGAATGTTGGTGTAGAAGAGAATAAAAGCTGGACAAGAGCGTTTTGTCCTCGATAAATTAAGAAAAGTTCACAACCACTTAAAAAAAAAAATTTCTCAGCATTCTCAAAAAGAAAAAAAAATGGATATAGCTGATCAAAGCGGACAAAAAGATTCCCTTCTAATACAACTTTTTTCTTGTCATGAATTTTGTTCACACAGGTTGTTTTTATCCTGCAAAGGTCTCCAGCAAGGACATCCAATGTCCCAAATTTTTTCAACATACTCAGTTGCATCTAGACCAACTGGTCTTCATTAGATCAATGGATTTGCTGAAATACAGTACAGTAGATCATTGGATTGTCTTGTTTGCAATTCACAGACAACAGATATTCTTCAAAGAGATAATGGATGAATACTAGAATCATAAAGAAAACTTGAAAATATTTGAAGTGTATGTCAGATCTTAAAGAAAAGAGGAAAGCTCTAAACTTTCATAAAGAAGGCTAGTACCTCTCAAAAAAAAAAAAACAAAAAAAAGGAAGGCAGGCCCGAGGGCTATACATCCAACATCAATATACATCATTAACCCGAAGGGAAGAGAACAAGAAACTCTGGAAGTTCTTCAAAATGGATAACTAATGCAAGTTAAGAAGCCAGCATGCACAATAAAACCTTAATATCTTCCATGTTAAGAGTCCTGTCGTACAAAAATTTGATGATCTCTCTCCTTCCACATCATCTAAACTATCGGATCATCAATCAGTCATTTGATTTAAACTTCCAATTCAAGATTACTTCCACACTTCTAAGGCATTCAACAACCAAATCTCAATAATTTAGGGAAAAGTCCCACATTTTGGTTGCAATTTAACAATTTATAAAAGGCTAATCTGTTTAGAATAGAACGGTTCCTAGCCACCAATTCATCTGCATAATCTTAGACAAGCATGCTACCCACATGCTGAATCCCATTTAAGTAGGCTCCAAGGATTATCAATTTAAAGAAAATTGGAAATAAAATACTCACAATATCCCTAGATGGAGAAAGAGTTCCTAATTTGCAAATAAAATGTGATGACAAGAGGTAATATGTTAACCAGTTATGCGATCCCCCAAGAGGAAACATAAAAGCAATGGAGCTCTCAAATCCAGTATTAAACAAAAATATCACAAGATTGGTGATTAGAAAGGAAATTTATTTCATTAGGATAGATAGCTACTCTTGTATAACTCACTACACCTAGCTTTTTTTTAATTGGGAATAGAAAGGGTTATATTAAGATAGAAGGAAGAAGAAGACAAAAAACAGTACATGTACACCAAAAGTGTACAAGAAAATGAAGGATCTAAACTTCTACAGTTCCTGGAATTTTTCACACAATAAACCTTCTTGCATGTCCAGTCCCTTGCACGAGTCCTTAGTTGATCACCTGAGGATAGATTGAAAAAAAGCCTGTGTATCTTTATGTATCATTGAAAATTCTGTTATTTTTCTCTTTCCACAAAGTCCACAGAACTACTAACTTGCAGATATACAATCTGTTTGTCTACAAAACAGTGTCTACCAAATTTCTATCCAGAAACCCCCCATGAGACGTTTCGTGGGGTTATCTCGCTTGATTCCAAATTAAGCAATAAGTAAGGTGCAATGCAGCTAAATGGATTTGAATTGGGCGCAACACAGCAAAACATAGTAAAAAGTTTTCTTAAAAGAAAACCTTTTTTTATTTTTTATTTTTTGCAATTTAAATGGGCAAGACACTTGAAATCTCACCAAAATCAAGTGAAATTTCTCCTGAATCCAAAAATTTCATGAATGCGCATGTGTTGCCAAAACGTTGTTTTGTTCACTGGACAAAATGCCCAATGAAACCAAAAACACAAACCTTGCTTTAAGATCATGGTGAAGGTGGCCAAAGCAATAACCCATGCAGAAGAAATTTTCATTCCACTGGAAGATACTAACAAGGACCATCTTTATGAGGATCCTGCTGAGTTGTTAGAAGATCTTTCCCCTATGTTCCTATACTTGTCCTGACCTGATACCTATAGATGAACTCTTACTCCACACGGCTCCTTACCTTCACGCTCATTTTTTTAATTCTTATGTTCTCGGCAATATTTTGTTTGTCATTTTCCTCCCCATTTCCTTTGGCATGCTCCTGCTCACCCAAAACTTGTGGACTTCTCTTGGACTGCGCTTCACAACAGTATTAAAACCCTTGATTCTATCCAAAGAAGAAGGAAATTCCTATCTATTTTTCCTAACGTATGCAGTATCTGTCCCAATGGAGGAGAGCCAGCAGACTGAAATTACTTAAAAATGGCAACCTGCACAAAAGCTAAATTTCTTATATCATCCAAAGCCCTTGCCAATCCCAAGCCAATTGATGAAAAGGAACTCCAACAAAACAAGGGAGCAATCCACTTGAAGAAATGAATAATACTATCATTATACTTTGAACTGCAGATAAAGAGCTGCACCTGCCATCAAAGTTTCTCATCTTTTCATTCCATCCCCTAGCAAACTGCAAGTTGGATCATCCTCAGGGACATTTACCCGTGTCTTCAAGTGAGGAATCTTCCCATAATCAGATAAGCTCATAATTCTTGCGTTAAGGTCCGTAGTACCCCAAAAGTGACAAGGAAAAGCATTTTTTTTTTTATTATTTTGAGAACTTACATAAATTAATTAAAAATAAGGGAAAATTACACTTATACCTCCTGACATTTGCCACTTATGTGCATAGACCCCCTAACATTTGGAAAAAAGCCAAAAGCTCCTACACACATACAAATGGTTACAACTCAACAGAGGGAGAAGGGTTAAGGGGGAGAACCCACCCAAATTCATCTGTTCTACCAGTAGCAAAATAGTAGCCCCCATAATACTCATGAAACAGGAACTTTCCATCAATCCATGAAACAAGTGGGATATGGAATGCTTACTTAGCTAGATTTGGAGTGGCTTGGGTGCAACCTGAAGATCTAAGACAGCTCCTCCTTTCGAGGAAAAGTAGTAAGGGGAAGTCTTGTGTACATGTATTATGGAGATTGACTCCGGGGACTGTTCTATGGGCAATTTGGAAGGAAAGGAACAACAGAATTTTTGAGGATAAAGAAAGATCTCCGTCAGCTGTGTTCCAATATTCGCTCAGCCAACTCCTCCATTGGGCACCTGCTATGGAGTCTTGCAAGGGTCTAAATATAGAAGAAATTCAGAACTGTGATAACTTTAATGTCTCTAGTAGTTTAGGTTTAGGTGGTGTGATTGGTACACTCTTGGCGTACAGCTGTGTACCTGATTTTATTTTACCTTTAATTAATATAATATCTATTACCAATAAAAAAAATCCACCTGTAAGCAAGAATACCAGAAAACCTATTGACCATTCAAGGCACTTTTGAGAATAAGGTGTCCAATGTAGACGCCATAAATTTCCCTTCTGAGTCAAATAAGCCACTCACCACAAGAACTTCATAAAATCCATTAGCCACAAGATAATCATGGTCAAATACATGATTAGACAAATGATGGCTATTGGCCAACCTCTAAAAAAAACAAAAACAAAAACAAAAAAGAAACAAAAAGCACACATCGATACACTATTTAATTACAAATTCCAATAGGTCTTGGGTAAGGACAACCAATATCACCAAAATGGTTTCCAAAACTTAACCTAACATCGGAAAGGCTTGAGGTGTCAAGAGACCAAACATCAAAATTCAACCTATAATAACTTGTGATAAGGCCTCGACTCACCTGTAACTTTAATATAAACTTAGGAACCAAATGATGCATAAAACTACCAAAGTGTTCATAAATATTCCATCATCATTGAGAATTCTTCCAACTTTATGGAGTGGAATGCGGAATCAATGGAGGATCGCTAATCACTTCTTTCACCAGTTCAAGGAGAATGTATTCTGCGATTGGTCTCTCATATAACTCATGTACAGGGATATGGAGGATTGCTAATCACTTCTTTCTCCAGTTCAATAAGAATGTACTCTGCGATAGGTCTCTCATATAACTCATGTACAAGGATATGGAGGATTGCTAGTCAATTCTTTCACCAGTTCAATGAGAATTTACTCTGCGATAGGTCTCTCATACAACTCATGTACAAGGATACCAAAATGCTTACTCCATCAGGCTGTAACCACTCCTCTCCCCCCACACACACCACTTCAGCCCACCCTATCCCAAAAAACAACCACCAAAATTCAGTCTAAAAGAAATTTCATAAAGAGGCCTTCCCCTTAGCCATAACTATAAAAGAAGAACGGGAAGCTAACACTTCTCTAATACCTTGTGATGTCAGATACAAAGATGCTATACAGTTGAAAATCCGTACCTTTTGGGAGAGAGAGGTTTTTAATCGCCAAAAATAAAAAAATTTTTAAGAAATTTTCTTTCTAGATGCCTATCCTTTGTTCCAACCAAACAAGAGAGTATTTTAACAAGCATTTTCAAGTTTTTCCTCTCAAAACCAAGGTTCCAAACACTGAACCATCTGAAGAGTAGAGGTTGGTATCTTCCGAAAAGGTGCATCATGTGTAAGGATGAAGAGGAAGATGTAGATCATCTACTTGTTCATTGCAAAGAGGCGAGAAGTTTATGGGATGCAATCTTAGGAAGACTGGGTATAGTATGGGTGCAACCAGGAAATTTCAGCAAGGTATTGGAGTCTTGGGGATTGAGGAAAGGCAATTCCTATAGAAGGCAATATGGAATGTAACCCTGGCAGCCATTGCATGGGTCATTTGGGGGGAAAGGAACCGAAGAATATTCAAAAACATTGAGAGAAAAGGGGCACTTTTGGAGAGAAGGGCATTAAGGTTAATCTACAGCTGGGTCTCAGTACATTATGCAGCAAATATGGTTCCCCTACAAGATTTTTTGGAATCCTATAGCCTGATGGAGTAGAAGAAGTGAGGGGTACTGTTTTTTGTTATGTTCTGGGGGTGTTTTATTCTTGTTCTTCTAGGTATACAGTCTATATACCTCTTACTATTGTAATATTCATTACCCTTAATATAATATATCTTTTACTGATAAAAAAAAAACCAAGGTTCCAAACACCGCCTATTACATGTGAGGTTTAGGAAAAAAACAAAAAGCCATGTAAGAATTTCCAAAGAAGCAAAATAAAATACGCTTTACCAGTGGAAGGCAATAATTTGTTATATTTCATGGTCTCCTCCCCCTATTTCATGGATCTCCTCCCCCAAAAGACCTAAAGAGAGATGGGGATGCAATCAAGAACAAGGTCAATCAACACACCAAAACAAAGACAACCACCACACACCCCCCTCCCCCCACCCACAAAAAAAAAAAAAAAACAAAGAAGGCAGCAAAAGGAAGCATTGAACTTAATGTTGAGGCTTCATTGGAATGGGGTTCAAGATTTAGAGGGAGCTGATTAAGGCTAGCAATATTTCATGAAATCGAGGAATTAACCTCCCTTGTAGAATTGCTAAAAGATTGTTTTTTGGATGTCTCTTCTAGAGATAGGGTTGTTTGGACTCCATCCTCTTCAGGGGTTTTTTCTTGTAAATCCTTTTCATGGTACATCATCCTGATCGCTTTGTCCCTTCACAGTATTCCTTGCACCTAAGCTTTGGAAACCTAGGGTGCCCCCTAAGATTAAAGCTTTTCTCTGGATTGCACTTTTGTACAGGATAAACACTACAGATTGTATTCAGAGGAGATAGAGGAGTTATGCCTTATCACCCAGCATATGCTTCCTATGCAGGGAGGCAGGTGAGAGTATTGATCATCTGTTCCTTCATTGCCGCTTTGCATGGGGAATATGGATGCACTTCGTCCAGATGATTGATGTCTTGTGGGTACTACCAGCTTCTTTTGGCGATTGTTTTGTGCAGTGGCGGATTTTGGGCCCAGGGAACAGGGGCCATATTCAATACGGGATGGCTTTTCATGCTATGATATGGCATATTTGGATGGAGAGGAATCGCCGCATATTCCAGGATGAGTCGTTGATTAGAGAGCAGGTGATTGACAAAATTGTGATAGATATAGCCTTTTGGGCATTAGACCAGAATTTCGTGATTGGAGGTGCTCACAGGTGATAGGGGAATGGAGGTTATGTTGCTTCTCGTCAGTGGGGACCACATGTAGGGTTGAAGTTAGATGGAGGGCGTCGGAGATTGGGGTTACGAAGGTGAATGTTGATGGAAGCTCTATTGGTAACCTTGGTCCTTTTGGCATTGGAGGAGTTGTAAGGGATTGCATGGGACAATTATCTATCATATTTAGTGGCACTGTGGGGACCGGAGACTCCACATGGGCGAAGATTTTGGCTCTGCTCTTTGGCCTTTCAGGGGCTCAAAAGAGGGGAATTAGGGATTTCATCATTGAAGGAGACTACCACGATTATGAGATGGATGTGGGGAGACATGATCAAGTCGTGGAGATTGTCACACATCATTTGTAAAGCTAGAGCCTTGGCACATGAATTGAACGTCTCATTCAGTCATGTGCCAAGAGAGGCCAATGCCATTGCAGATCAGCTAGCGAAGCATGGGGTAGGAAGATCAAATATCTACATAGCTACATAGGGCTAGTTTTGGAGGAGTCTGTAGGTCTGTGCTTAGAGTAGTGAAGGATCTTATTGTGAGAGGGATTTTTTTTGTATATTGTAGTGGGAGGGTTGATCTTATCTTTCTAGGATAATGGGGCTGTGCATAGTGGGATACAGTATTGCGCATCCTATCCTTGTTATTTTTCTTTACAGGCAAGGGATGGGACGAGGATAACCGTACATACTTGTATTTACTATAATCTTTTTATTTTAATCAATATCATTACTAATAAAAAATATTTCAAGTTTTTCAAAACCTTTCAGTTCTAAAAGCCAAACCCTCAAACTATATCTCAATTTCATCTTGGGACATTCATCCAATGCCACCAGATTGGGTAGATGCATTTTGAAGGACAATGGACAATTAGCAATACTAGCAAGAAATTAACTTCTAACAGGGTCCTATTTAAGTAAAGAGCAAGGCTGTTTACCTCGCTAAAAGAAAGGCAGATTAAGGATAATGTGTATTTCTAGAGGAAATTCCTCAGTGGCTAGTTTTTATTTATATCTTTCTTTCTAAAATGTACTTCTCACTATTGATCAAAAGTTATGACCATAAATATGAAATTACATAATGCAGATCCAAAGGATTCCAGGGTTGATGCTGTTCAGTAGTAATGCATTTTTATCCAAGGACGAATTATATGTCTCAAAAAATTCCCAAAAGGGGGAAAAAATCTAAAGAGCCATTTTTACTAACCTGTTCATCAATAAAATCCGATAGTAATTTCGTGGGACCTTTTGTCTGATCTCCATTTTCATGAGTCCTGACTTCAGATGTCTGAGCTTCCGAAATTATAATGTCACCATTGCCTTTTCCCTGCATGTGATAAAAAAATATACAGGTGAACCTACTCATTTTTTGATTAGCTAACATCAGAAAAAAGATTATTCAGCTTACACAATGATGACTATTAGTTGCAAGTGAGTTGCTCAAGCCAAGCTGACATGGAATAGAAGGATCATTCCCATTTTCTGGAGAACAAATAAGAAAAAAATTGATTTTTGGCATCTAAAAGAATAGATATAACCACTTTTTCTGCCACAAAATTCTAAAGTTCAATAGAATAGTAAAAATAGATGGTGTGTCCATCTACACTAAGTTTACTGTTTCTTACCCTTAATCTGATCTTTCCCAATCTGGGTTGGTTCATCTACATCTTTACCAGTTTCCGGACTCCTTTCCATGCAAACTGCAAATAGTTACAACGAGTACAATTAATAATTCACTAACTAGAGAATGGTTGAAGGTGCTGGTTGTCTCAGGTGGACAAGTCTTGGGATATTACTTCTGAGAGCTGGGATTGATTCTCAATCCTGCTTTCATCATAAAAAAAAGACTTCCCTAAGGCAGGGTTTCCACTGTTGTGGGTCCTCCCTATGGAGAGGGGTCATCCATGGGCCACATTCCAAGCATGGGTATAAAAACTAAAATAAAAAATGGTTAACATTTAATAAATAAATAAAAAGTAACCCGGTGAAAATCTGTGAGTTCAGCATCACCTCCGTTGTAACGATTGAGAAGTTCCTCAAGTGGTAGATCCGTTTCACTCTGCAAAGCTGCCAACTCTTCTTGCCTTTCCTCCTTGGTTATAAGAGCCTCATCCTCTTCCATGGTATGCTCATCATCTTCCTATGACAGAAGCACAGCAACATGGAACTTTAATTTTTAATCAAAAACATTAAAAGATAATAATACCAAAATGATAATACCACAGCATCTAATCTACCAAAAGAACAACATTTATCATCATATTTAGCTCTTGCAGTAACTCCACAAAATTTCAAGCAGGAGAACCACAATATTAAATACCATTATTTTGCGAAATTCTCTTATAATACTCTGCTTCATATAAGGAGAAGCAATTCCTTCAGACTTGATTCCTATAAAGCACTTTGTAAAAACTATTGCAGTACACTGTGCAATAAATGCCTACTTAGAAGCATTGCTTATGGAATGCATCCAATGGAAAACTGCAAATACAATCTTGGCATAATCTCTTTCAATTGACAGTTTACTTGGCTGTTCAAAATTGATGAAATCTATAGCATGAGAAGCTGCAACAAATGTATGGTCTGCAAATTGATGAAAGCAAAGTTGTTAAACGGGATCACCCAGGCAAATAGGTGTTTTCTTTAGAACCAAGGCAATGGTCATCTAGGAAATTGCCTTAACGTCCAGACAAAAACCTGGGAAATGGGGGTCGTGATTTTTGGCCAGGTGATTGCTTAACATAATTAAGTGCATAATTTTGAATTTTTTTTAATCTGTATAGCTTAGACTAGAAAGCAATAGCATAATAAGTTATTATAAAAATAACGACTTATTTCCATAGCAAAAGACTTACTAATAACTATTAATTCAACCATTTGTTCTACAAACAAAAGCTCATTACAACTCTGCTTTCCTAGAAAGGATGCAGTAGGCACCAAGTCAATTGAGTGAGATATGTTCTCCCTTCATGGTCCTAACATTGATCCCTATTGCATTAGTAATAGAATATGATTCTTTTGTATTTTTGCAACTCCTGCCTTTCCACCCACCCACCACTTCTATTTTTTTTTTTTTTGGGTTTTTCTTGCATATTCACCAACTAGTTTATTACTGAGTTTTATTTTTTATTTTTTATTAGTAACCTAAACCCTTATACCTTATTTTCTCTAATTTCAATCTCTCCTAATAATTTTTGTCACTATGATAGTTGATTTGGAGTTCTTTTTTCTTAAAAATATTGTTATTAATTAGTAACGTTCATATTTTTTTCAATGTATTCTTATATTAGACTTGTAATAATGCTATGACTTGCATTCCTCCCATATGATGGCACGCACATGAACTTGAATACTCGCTAAAAGTTTTAAATTTATTAATCAAATCAATTTTCAACTTTCACTTCATTTTTAACTGGATTTCATGTCACTCTACAATCTTCACATCTAATATAATGTTGATAACTGCATTTGGCCATGTTAGTGAGAAATGTGCCATATTAATTTCAAGATAGTACATGTATTGTTGGTTGAGTTGCTGTAGAGTAGCAAGGGTTAATGCAAAACGGATTGCTCAAGAGTCTGTCTCCTAGGCGACTGTAGCTGCCTAATCACCTAGGCAATAACCTAGGCTATAGGCAGCTAGCTTCACCTAAGACTTTCACACCCTTGGATGCAAGAAGCACGGACAGAAGTAGAAATACTAATATAGAACATTTTAATGTCATGGTAACCTGACAGGAAAGATCCTGTACATCATAAATGATATCTAAAGCCCTATTCACCTTCTAGGTTTTAAGAGAGCAATATATCCTAAATTCAGACAGTATGGAAAATATCTAGCTAAATACTTCATGCCCACAAAACTTTATGAGTTTAAGAACAGTCATCATGTAGCACAGAAGAGACAAGGAAGAGAAAGCCTCACTGATTCATCAACCGATTTTGCATCGAAATCGCTGTCAATGTCCACATCATTTGACTGAGGTTCTGCATAACATACATAAGCTTTTAAAGGTAGTTAAAATGCACCAAGCAAGAAACAAAAATGAATTCTGCATACACACCAGTATTTTCTGTATATCTTGTGAGTTCATCTTTATTCCTTTCTTGATCTGAACTTATTGGTGCTGAATATGGTAGCATCGCTCTGTTAGTGACTGGCTTTTCTGCCAGATTTTCTGCTAGCATTGTTGAGTACCTGACTCAGATTCAAGAGAAAAAAAATAAAAAAGGAAAACAAAACAAAACAAAAAAGATGGGAACAAAACCACAAAAAAAAGGTCTATTATGCTGCTGTCTCCGAAAAACAGTTCCAAAGGCTTAGTTATTTTTATTTCTGAGACGTTGACACCACGGAGAATATATAATTTATTTCTGATAACAATACTCAACCTTTCAGTCTGCCCTAAAAGAAAATCGAGCTGCTTATCAAGTGCCTTTTTCCGTTTCTCCTCAAGCTCCAGCTGATGCTTATAAAGCACCTGGATGGCAAAATTTGTTTAGAAAGGATAGAGATTATGAACATCAAAGTATTTAAAAATAACATATACAAGTTCAAAAATCATATTTCGTAGATAAGAACTTGCCAGCTTCTCTATTTTCATCCAAAATTTCTTTACATCCTTAGAAATATTAAGTGCTATTTTTCTCAACCGCTGCTCTTCTTCCTGAATCCATTTCAAACAATAAGATCAGTAAATACTAACAGAGATCCAAATTCGATCTCTAAAATACTGCCAGGAGCAAAAGATTGCAATAACATTGATTCAGATTGTGTCTCATATCAAATCTATTTATAGATCGTTAAGTTCTTCCGTAAGAAATTATACAATAAAATACTAAGTTAAAGTGCATGTTCCACCTTTACTTTCTTTTCTCCTCTTGTAGCCAGCATGTTCTTGCTGGCTTTAATAGCAACCTTCTTTGCCTGGGCCAGTTTCCACTTTCTCTCTGACTCAAAGTCCTGTCAACCGCTAGTTACTAAATCAAGTAGATATGAAAAGAACCATAATATCTCACAAACTGGAGTTGATATGCTAGCAATGATCTTGAGGGGAAAAAACCAACATGATGCTAGAGACGGGTAAAAAGCTTTATGCCACATACGCCAGACATTAAACAATGTACCAGCAGCCTACCTTTGACAACCATACCATCTCTTCCAAAACATGGTCCCAGTGTGTTTTGCGGCGAAGAGGCTCTCTAGGAGCTTCAAGTGCCTACGTTAGTGAACAATCATCAAAATAAGTATCATCAGAAAGCACAGCTCAAAAATTTCTACTACAAGATAATCAATTACATTCAAATATTCAATGAAAAATAGATTTCAACTAACCACAATTATGTTATCAAGCAGGAATTCATATCAAAGATCCTTCAAACATAAGAATCATGAAAGGAATGTATAATTTTCAGAGTGACTATCATGCTCACAGGGGCATCAGCAGGAGACAAACAAACAAACACATTTTTCTGTCCACAATTTGTTTTATTAAATGTATCGATTATCATTTCAGACTGCCGGATGCTCTCCGAGCACGTGAAATATTGCAGCATTTAGATTGATACTCCAGCTTTGTCGACTTTCGTGCCTTGTATAGTTGTATTCATTGAATTCAAAAGAAACTCATATTAGTTAAAAGATCGAATAGCAAAAAATCACAGCCTATAAATTATGACTACCTGAATCGTTCATGAAAGTTTGATTTGTGTACTTTATTGGAAACTGAAATACTAATTTGTTTATATATATAATTTCAAAATACAAAACATCATCGTCGTCATCATCGTCATCGTCATAAAAAACCAGTTCCCACCTAAGTGGGGTTGGCAACATGAATCTTGTCTATCCATCTCGTTCTATTAAAAATCATGTCTTTAGTTTTTTTTCTTCTTTTTGATGGAAATCACGTAGATTATATTAATATAGAAAGAATAAAATACAAGACCCAAAATACAGAGACAAAAACTAAAAGCAAGCCAGAAGGATTGATGAACATAACCACAAAGCCGCCCACAACCTTTCATGACTGACCTCCCTATACCCACAATGGCTGATATAGCATATAAGGAATGATGTATTCAGCTCATATGCAATGATCCAACCCAAGGAAGTATGAGAAGAGATCACACATCTATCAACAAATTACCCAACAAAGACCATTTATTAATCTATTAAGGCTCCTCAGTCATAGGCAAACGCAGCAAAATGTGTGAGATGAGGCAACCAGAAAATTCAGGAAAAGTTATAACCAACATAGCACACCACAACAAAATGGAACCTCTAACATTCTCCCATGATTCCTCAGTTTCTTCAAAGATCCTTCTGTTGCTTTCTTTCCAAATACCCCATAGGATAGCATAAGGTACTATCTTACACAATGCATTCCCCTCTCTTCCTAGGATGAAAATCCTCCATTGATCCATCATTTTGAATAATCTTTCTTGGGAAGCACCATTGGATGTCGCATCTACTCATATTATCCCACCAAATTTATTGTGAAAACTCACAACGTAAAAATAGATGATCAACAGATTCTCCTCGCTTAAAACATAACATGTAGATGTCTACAATTAATTTATTTATTTTTAAGTCCTGTTTTAATAACTCCATCCATGTCTATTTAGGGCTTACTCTTGATTTCTTAGGCCTTTTAAGAGGCATCCTCTCACGCCTTCTTACTTGTGCATCTCTAAGTCTTCGCTTTAAATGTCCAAACCACCTTAAACTACTCTCTTCCATTTTGTCCTTAACATATGCTAAACCTAAAACTATCAAATGTCTTCATTTTCTATTTTGTCCTTTTAAGTTCTACCACAAGTCCATCTTAGCATCCTTGTCTAGGTAACACTCATCTTCTGAACTTATCGATTCTTCGCAATATTGACTTGCTCTATGCTATAGTATTTATTATATTTTCAACTATAATGCTATAATCTTATGTCTTGAACATTTCCTAAAGTTTAATTGAAAAAAAAATCAAGCTTTTTCCCTTTTTTCTCCTTTATGGGTGCAAATTGTCAATAAATAATAAATCCCCCAAAATTCCTCGGACCTTATAGCAAAGCTATCAGCAAAATAAAAACCTTAAAACCCCCACATTCACCACGAAATATAACTGAGAAAGGACTCCAATTTTGCCCCACACAGGCACATGCCCATAAGGGGTGACAAAGCAGGGGATCAAAATGAGTAACAGATGTTATATCATTCGAGGACTGAAATGCATTGAAAATTAGAACAAAGTTAATCTAAAAGAACAGAAATAAAATTACATATAGAATATGAGCTCACAAACTAACCTTTTGGCGCCTAGGTCTTGTGTCATGATCAATCTTATACCTAGGACCTTTAGAGGACATATTTTCTTGTAAATGTCTATATCATCATAAAGGCCCTACATATCAAGGAACAAAAGTCAGTAGAAGGATAAGTTAGTATAACATATATGATCATCAATATTAATTATCTAATGGTAAAGCAATCAAATAGACGATTGCACTTACTATAAGTCTATAACAGGTCAGTTTTCGTATTTAACTTAACTGGAAGAGAGAGTAATATGCAAAACCAGTTGAAACATATTGCAAAGTTGAACAAGGACAATACAGAATATAGTTGGAAAAAAACAGGAGCTACTAATTGTCCAAGGGCCATATCTTGGATCATCAAATGAAAGGAAAGCACATATGAATTCTAAACAACCTCTATCATCACAATGCTGATATTTTCTTCTAGTTAACTAACAACTGTCAAAGATGATCAACTTCCAGGTGAGAAGACAAAAGGGAACAACCAAGTAAAACTTTCTGTTGTGGGAAAATAAATCAAAAATATATTATTATGAATGTGTTTTATTTCTTGTGGAACAATGATGGCTTCATTTATTAAATAAGCCAAAAAGAATCATTGCCTTAAGGATCCACGGGGACCAAAAAACACCAATACCAGAGTCCTCCAGCCTGATTCTCTAACATGATGTGTAGTTTTTCAAGAATCATTCCACATTGTCTGAAATTTTCTCCTTACTGAAATCAAATACTAGCCAATTTTACCTGAGAAAGTACATGACGTGAAAACTGTATATTACGATTGCTTAACCAAATCCAACAGCAGACATTCCCAAAACAAAAAAAAAACCAGGCTTATGAATACATATTAAAAGCGAGGGATTGGCAAGGCCAACAAACAAATCAGTCAAGGAAAAAAAAGTAGAAATCTGGGTCTATTATCTTCAACTGAACCTGGTTACAAATCGTTGTCCGATTGCGGCTTTCAGCTTTATCTTCTTCAATCACACGATTGAATGCGACGGTAGTTCTTCCGGCAAGGCTTTCAATTATAAGGTTCTATTGGATAAGCCAATCTTCGCTCGCAACCAAAGAAGGGAAAACAATTTCAGCAACCCAACGGACTTTCCCGGATAAAGTGGAAGCATTCAACAACCGCTCCACTGGCGACATGCCCCGGCCAGGAGACAGAGAACGAGAGAGAGTGTGTGATCGACGGAGATCGAGTTAGGCTTAGTTAGGGTTTCGTCCTTCGTCCTCGTACGAAGGATGATGGAAGAAGAAAACCGATCTCTTTTGTCCCTTGATTTATATGGAGTCGGTTGAACCAAAGGTTGGGTTTGAATTTCTAGAAACGTGTTTCGGTTTTATAAGGTATGGGTTTTTTACTACCCAGGTTAAGCCGATACTTTCATCAAATAAGTTAATATTGAGTTACGGTTTAAAAAGTAACTAAAAATCAGACGTATTTTTCAAAACATTTAAAAAATAATTGTTTAATGTTTCCAATTGCAATTTTATCCATATCAACAATACGCAAATTGACTACAATGATTCTATGTGTACTTAAACCTGTTTTTATGAGAGGTTAGTCTATACTAGACACATTGCTAATCTTATTAGATTGGTAACAGAGCAGAGTCTCGTCAACTAATAATTTAAAATAAAAAAATTTAAAATGATTACATATGTACTTATAATATATATATATATATATAATTTTTTTTTTAATGTATTAAGGTGACGTTCAGGACGATTTGCAGTCAAGCTAAACTAACCCATAACTCGATTTACAACTTGTTGAAATCTTAATTGTTTGGGATGGATCATGACAAGTTACTCAATTAATGCACCTCATTGCTATACTTATATGTGAATTTTATGAGATGAATGGGTAATTTGGTTGAAGTGAGAGAGAATAACCAATGCTTTTTAATATAAAATAAATGTTTTTTAGTGATACTTCAAAAAAAAATAATTTGATTTAACCACCTAATTCTTGATAATTAAAAAGGAATGATACATTTTTTAAATGATTTAGAACAGTTTCGTCACAAGATTTCTTCCAAAATTACCCTCAAAATACTTGTAACCAAGTGTTTGAAGGGCATTTTTAAAAGAAGTCTTCCGTGAACCTTGACCTTGCTTTCGATTATTTAAAGAAAGTATTACTAATTTGTAATTACCAAGAACCAGGACCGAATCTTACGTATAATTTTGCGCTCAACGTCTTTGCTTTTTCGTTTTCGGCATCATAGCATAAACGGAACCGAGTTAAGTCGGTTTACAAGCAACCGGTTTTTGATCTAAACCGAACCAATCCGGATCAGAAAACCTGCGATGCGACGTGAGCGGCGAAGAATTGGGTCCGACGGCTTTTTATTCGAATCAGAATTCGACAGATCTTAGCCGCCGTTGCTTTATTTTGAGGCCCGGGGAGGTGAATCTCATATTTGTTATCTCTCTCAGCATAAGAGAAGAAGAATCCATGGCGTCCTATGGAATTGCCTCGAGCTCCAATGCTTTCAGTACAAAGGTTTCCTTCGGTGTCTGTTTCTCAATCTATACACAAAATATCGAAAATTTTCCATACCTGATTACGCTGTCTCGTTTTTTTTTTCAGGAAGGAGCGGGTCTCTCTGCTTTTTCATCATCGTTTTCCATTCAGAAATGTAAAAGAAGGGGTCATAAGAAAGTTGTTGCTGTCATGTCACCACCCCAGTTGCAACGCCCGCCTTCCGCCACTGGTTCAGTTGCGTTTATTCCTTCTTAACGTTTGGGGCTTTCAAATTGTCGGATTTTTCGTTGCGAGTTCTCAGATCGACGTATTGTTTTTGAATGAATTCAGATTAAAACTGCCATGACGATGACCGAGAAGATCCTGGCAAGGGCGTCTGAGAAGTCCCAGTTGAGCCCGGGAGAGAATATTTGGGTTAATGTTGATGTCTTGATGACGCATGATGTTTGTGGCCCGGGTGTAATTGGGGTTTTTAAGAAGGAATTTGGCGAAAATGCAAAGGTCTACATCAATTTTAGCTTTTATTTTGATTCTTACAAATAAGTGTTTGGTATTCCAAACTTATGTTTGTTTTTTCAGTCAATTTTGATGAGTGTTTGATAAAAGAAAATTTTTAGACGAATAAGCTAATTTATCGTGGCATAGCTATTATCTGACTATTCACACAAATTTTCCCCTTGTATGATTCTATCTGGATATGAATTTTGAAATTAATCTTTCTTGGCAAGCCCTTAGTTTTAATGCTTACAGACCTCAACATTCACGGCTTGTGATTTTGTTCAATAAGCTATTCATAGTTTATATTTATCATATCCTTTATTCATCATATCCTTTATTCATACTAAAAGGTGTGGGATCGCGAGAAGGTTGTCGTCATACCAGACCACTATATTTTTACAAGCGATGAACGCGCAAATCGCAACGTTGATATCCTGAGGGATTTCTGTATGGAGCAAAACATCAAGTACTTCTATGATATAAAAGATCTTGGAAATTTCAGGGTATGGCATTCTGATCCTTACTGTTCTGGGTATTTTGTATGATTTGCCCTTCTTAGGAGTTTGATATTTCCTATTTATACTCATTAAAAAAATATCTCCTATAAAGTTTCTTGACACTGGACATCAAATTTCCCCAATGACTTTACAGGCTAACCCAGATTATAAAGGTGTATGTCACGTGGCTCTTGCCCAAGAAGGCCATTGCAGGCCTGGGGAGGTACATCTATTTCTATTTTATTAAATTAAACACTTATTTATCCTGGTGCCTTCATATTCCATGGACCTTCTCAATCATGTTGAAACTCTTATCCAGGTCTTGTTGGGTACAGACTCCCACACATGCAATGCAGGAGCATTTGGTCAATTTGCTACTGGCATAGGCAACACCGATGCAGGTTTTGTGATAGGCACTGGAAAGCTCCTACTTAAGGTATGTAAATGTTTATTTTCTAGCATCTAATATTTCATTTAATGCCATTTTCGTTGTATTGATCATGATTCTTATGTGCTGGAATATTAATATTGCTAGATATATCACCAGTTAAAGATGGCAACATGTTTATATATATATATTTTTTGATCAGTAAATAAGATATTATATTAAAGGATAATGTAGGCTACAAGAATAAAAGGTACACATGTTTATATTGTTTAATAAGTTGGATAAATGGGGAAACATGGGGAAATCTGAAATGAGTTTTCAATGAAATTTGTGATATACTTTCTTAGACATGAAACATTATGAAATCAGTGATAGCAAACAAGACATGCATATGAGAATAAAACAATTATTTTATGAAAATAACACTATTATTTTGTTCATTACCAGCTATTGACACATTCAAAGGAGCATATATAGAAAGTTGAACTAATTCATTGAATATTGCGAGCAACGATTGCATGATAAAGGTACTCTAGAACGAGACTCACATTCATGGTGTCGTGACCTATAATCTATCTAATATAACTCTCTACCCATATCCTTAGCCAAATATTGATTTAGTTGAAATATCACACCTCCATAAATGTTTCTTTAATAGAAGTTACATGTCAGTCCTTTCTTATTACTAATGTAGTAATATTCAGCTAGCAATAATGCTAGCAAATGTTAATCTGTATCTCTCTTGCCAATTTGTTTTACTTACTCCTTTCATCTCAACATATCCCTTATTCCATCTCAGACTCAATATAACTACAAAGTTGAAGCAATTAAAAGGCACTGAATAAGGAATATAAAAACTTTGAATCTTTGAGGATAAGGTCAGGGGAAAAGGAGCAAATTTAGTCTTGTCTCTTGCGGATTTTTGGTCTTCAATTTGTCCAGAGTTTAGTGGTTTTAGGGATGGGGGAGATTGTACGAAATTGGGAAGTATTGTTACAGTGGAAATTTTCACTTTCATTGTAACAAAGTTTAGTACTAATTAATTACTAAACTTTTTGTCCGTTAATTAGTTGTTTAAGTATATTAAGCTTTTTGTCCGTTATCTATTAATATTTTATGGTGTAAAAGTTGGCCGAACTGGACATGATTTTATTATACAAGTTGGATTGTAAATGATAAAATTTGTTTGCATTTTAGAACAGGTATTTAGTTTAACTTTTTTGTAAAATAAATAAACAAATATTTTTAAAGTGAAAATTAATTTTTGATCAACAATTAGATTGGCTGAAAACAGGAGACCAAAATTTGCATGTTTAATTAAAATTTTTTATCCTTCAATCATTTGGGGCTTTTTATCCTTTGTATTCATGATGCAATGTATTCCAATGCATCGTACACAGGAATTGGCATCTATTTCCTTACAATTAATTCCAAGTGAATAAAGCAAACAGAAAAATTTTGAGCATACCTATAATTGTAAGAAGAATGCCTCAAATCTCATTAGAAATGCTAAAATCATTTTGCGTTTTCTGGTGTAAACGTTTCTGAAACTTTGATTTGGAATCGGAGTTTATGTTTTTAGACTTTTGGGCAAAAAGCAGTTGAAAATTGAGATCCATGTTTAGCAGTAGAGATATATTGTGGAATAAAGTGTAAAAACATATTAGTCCCTTTATTTTTATATATGGAAAGCTATATACAATTTACCAAATAACTAGTCCATGCTCTTGTGGACTATGTTATGTACCAACTTTTTTTAGTAAACTTTGCTTTTAAAGAATTCAGTGACATATCTCTGTTATTTCATTATTTCCCTCAAATCTCTCTCTCTCTCTCTGAGGAAAAAGATACTATTTGAGGACTGACAATAAAATGACACAAGTTGCAAGCTATTCAACAACAAGAATAAACAATATTTACAAGGAAAGAAATCAGCTACTCCAGATTGTAGGGACCAACCTAGAAATCTCAGATAATGGCTCCTGTTTTGCTTAGAACATGAACCTTGGAATTGGCAGACCTAGGAACCCAAGAGGCTAACATTAACATTGCCAACTTTTTCAAGCCAAACCTTATAATCTACATGGACTTCTAAAATTTATTTTTCCCAATTGATGATTTTTGAAGAGTTGACCTTTGCAGTCACATGAGAGATTCCAACCCTCATGTGTTTTGTAAGGGCATGCAATAGAGGCTAGAGCTAACAGCTCAATTTTTGTGCCTTTTTCACCAGGGAGACTCTAACTTAGATTAGGCTTGATCTCAGGTTTGGCTTGAGGTGCAAGGTTGAGTTCAATAACTAGGCTTGCAAGCCAAGTGTTGACTCGAGGGGGAAGGGAAAAAGGGAAAAAATCCTTATTTTGACCTTGGCTGGACTTTGCTTGGCTAAAGCTCAGCTAGTTTATTTTTTATAAAAAATGTATTTACAATTTTTTTTATTACTCACGGAATAAAAACAATTTTTTTGAGTTTTGGAAATAAATGTTTTAAGTTTTGAATTTTTTTAGTTCCCTTTTCTTAGGACACCAAATTTATGGGCTTTGTAGGTATATGCCTTATGGGGTATAGATCTGTGCGGTCTAGTAGAATGATCAGACCGAACTGAGCTTTCAATAACCATGCCTAAACCCCTCGAATCTTAATAAGCCTAAGCTCACAAAATGTTAAGGAGCCTAACCCAAGCCTAGCATGAGTTTATAAGGCTGATCAAAGCTGGGCAAAGCTTGGATTGGCTCATTTACTGAATCTCG
Source organism: Buxus sempervirens (assembly GCA_947561395.2). Classification (NCBI taxonomy): domain Eukaryota; kingdom Viridiplantae; phylum Streptophyta; class Magnoliopsida; order Buxales; family Buxaceae; genus Buxus; species Buxus sempervirens. Next base: position 30,362,670 of record OX387192.1, read on the forward strand.
TGTATGCACCAAAAGTTTATTTACACAGGTTTTTTAATTAGATTTTTAAGAAGTTATGAGAAACTTTGCACATTGCATATTTGAATCTGTTTTTCACACTATCATGTGGATTCTATTCACTGTTAGCCTTCAATTCATATTTGTTTGTTCAAAGAAATAATTTAAATCGAGGCACTGTGCGCCTTGCTGATTAGGGTGCATGCAATTAAAGTAGTCCACAGCAGTTAAAATATATCTCAAATCCTAAACCATATTACACATCAAGATCTTTGAAATTTGTATATAGAACTAAGAACACATAGATTTCTGTACTGTTCAATATTGCAAACTGTATCCATGTTGTCTGGGAACTCAATAAGATTTATTATTAAAAAAAAAAATGAACTTTTGTACTTTCAGTACTTGTATAAGGCGTCTTCTTGCAATTGATATATTCGAATTTCAGGTGCCACCAACTCTGAGATTTGTGATGGATGGAAAAATGCCCAGTTATTTGCTTGCTAAGGATTTGATATTGCAGGTATGTTCTATTGGGTATTTAAAAATCAGTTTCGACGAAGGTTACTTACGTAGTTATATTCCCTTCCTGAATCGTTATTCTTAAGTCTTGTCATTGTAAAACTAGCCAAGTTGGGTTACTCAAATTCAAGGTTTGCAATGTCGTTTCAAACGACATTTAGCTAAGTGTCACTAGCGAAATGTCGCCGAAACTAGGGAAAAATTTCTAGACATTAAAAAAATTGAAAAAAGCTAAAAAAAAATAGTAAATTCCTAACACTTCACCGACATCAGGGAAAATCTGATAACTTTTAGTTGATGTTGCCGACATGTCGCTGACATCAGGAAATCTTTGAAATTTCCTTTTCCAAGGTGGTTTTGTGTCGCCGCCTTGGAAAATGGCGAACTGTCGCAAAATTGCAAACCTTGCTTAAAGTATAATTTTTGATAGTTAATGACATTTCTTTTCTTTTCTTTTTGTCATCATTATGATGCCCATTTGTTGTTGATTTCGTGTTGCAGATTATTGGTGAAATATCAGTATCTGGTGCAACATATAAGTCCATGGAGTTTGTTGGCTCTACTGTTGAAAGTTTAACTGTAAGTGCACTTTATAATTCTGCCAACACATTTCTGTCTGAAGATATTTTAACAAAGTGGAAAAGGTTGCAAATATAATTGCTTAATTGATCTCTACTAAAGATGGAAGAGAGGATGACATTATGCAATATGGTCGTTGAAGCTGGAGGGAAAAATGGTGTTGTCCCTGCTGATGGTACTACGTATGACTACCTGGAGGTCAGTGCAAATGGCTCAACCATTTTTGAGCTGGCAGCTGTATTCTTTTGTTTTTATGTACATGTAAACACAGACACACCCACACAGAGATTAAAACCCAAAGTGGTCTAACTTTTTTGTGCTTAAATTATCACTATTTCCCTGCTAAACGCTGTGCCATTGCCTTTCTTCAGGGTAAAACATCAGTGGCTTTCGAACCAGTGTATAGTGATGAGCAAGCAAGGTAATTGAGAGTGAAATAATTACATTCCATGGAGCATTCTTTATTTACTCTGCCTTGTCATTCTGTCTCTTGGATTGTAAAAGGGATTTTGTGTCCCTCTTCTTTGAAATGATTGCAAAGAGAATAGCACCAAATGAAAATACAAAGAAGAAGCCTTACCTCAGAATTGACCAAACATGAAAAGCATGCTGCAACATGGTTGGAAAAGAAATTTTTATTGTAGAACAGAAGAATAAGAGAGAGTATGTGATATAAGGTTTGGAAAACAGCATCGCTTATAAGGCTTTTTCCATTCAATAAAGGTATCTGAATTTTATATTTGGTGTGGAAGCATCGGACATGTATTCCACGTCAAGCATTGTTTATAATTGCATTTCTATAATAAAGGATAGTTTAGAACATAAAATAGTTAGATATTACTATGTGCATCAATAAAATAATATGAATTTTGGCATGCCATACAAAAAGATAATAGAAGATTAGATATGATATATTGCAGTATAGTGTTAGATATATAAATTTTTTTTTTGATAAAAATAACAAGAACAACTATACCAACAATGTCCTGCCCCAAGTGGTTGAGTTCAACAACCACATCTTGTTGGTTTTTTTTTTTTTTATCAGTAATAGAAATGATATTTATATATAGTAAAGGACAGAGATGAAAACATGGCTAAAGGTACACAGATTGTGTACCAGGTGCTAAACATCTGAGAATTAAACCTTAAGGCCCAGCAAACTAGCAAGGTAGTAGGCTACCCTTCCCTCCCTCTAATCTAGGAATGATTCTCCTAGTAAGAATTCCTGAATGGATACATTCCCCATCAACTCTACAGATGATAGCCAGTAATACGTCATGCGTAAAACTTTTTTTTCAAGGTTCTCTGTATTTATTTCTTGGTTCCTAAAGATCCTATGGTTTCTTTCTTGCCAAATTCCCCAAGATATGGCTGCTGGAGTGATGTTCCATAGCATCGAATTTCTGGATTTCCTTTTCTCAACCCCCACGACTGAATAGCTTTGGCAAAATTCTTAGGTTGAACCCATGAGATTCCGAATCTTGCAAGAATTCTGTCCCACAACTTCCTCACTTCCCTGTAGTGAACCAAGAGATGATGCACTATTTCTTCATCTTCTTTACACATTATGCATTGATTAGGGAACTGCCACCCTCTACTTTTTAAGTGATTGACTGTGAGTATCTTATCCAACGCAGCTGACCATAGGAAAAAGGAGACCTTGCTTGGCACACCTTTTGACCAGATCAGATAGTATTCCTGGAACGGCGTTCCCGTCAAAGATAAGGCTTCAAATGCTTCTTTGACAGTGAACAAACCAGATCTGCTGTTGATCCACACTCTAGTATCCTCCTCTTGCTCCATTCAAACACTATACAACTCCTGAAGTAATTCTTCAAAACTGTCGACCTCCCAATCTAACAAATTTCTTCTTAGAGGTATATTCCATGCATAACCTGCATTAGAAGCCAATCTATAATCACTCACCAGAACTCCCTTGTCTCTACAAATACCATAAATACTTGGATATTTATCCTTCATCCTTCCATTTCCACACCACAAGTTATACCAAAACCTGATCCTGTCCCCATTGCCAACTAAGAACTTGCAATCTTTTTCAATTGAAGCTACCAGCTTAGCTATTGGCTTCCATAAACTTGGCCCATGTGAGGATTTTGGTTGACTTCGAAACCAATTCCCAATTACATTTCCATACTTTACCTGGACTATCTTCCTCCATAAATTCTCTTTCAATACCAAACCTCCAAACCCATTTTTGGAGCAAGGCCTTGTTGAAAACCTTTAGAGGTCTAATCCCAACACCTCTAAAGATTTTTAACAACCACATCTTGTTTTTTTTTTCTTTTTTTTGATCGGTAAACAATATGTTATATATGTATTGAAGTAAAAGATAGGAAATTTCTTGGTACACAGATGATGTACCAAAGGCTACAAGAAAGAATAAGAGTGAATTCTAGGATATCCTCTACTACATCTTGGCCACCCCCTAATCCGGGAATGCTTCCCCTAACAAGAACTCTTGAATTGGTACATTAACCTTCAGATTATCAATAGAAGCCCATCCAAACATCATTTGCAGAATTTTTTTTGTAGAGCTTCTACACTTATTTCTTGATCTTTAAGAGTCCTATGGTTTCTTTCAGCCCAAATCCCCCATGCTATAGCTGCTGGAGCTATGTTCCACAGTAAAGCTCTCCTGGATTTTTCTTTTCTCTACCCCCACGATTGTAAGACCACATCTTCTTGTTGAAAATATGTGTATCCCGATCCTTTTAGATTGACTCCGCTTAGGTTCTTTCTGCTCTTCTCCTATGCTCTTCTACACCCTCTAATATGTACCGGTTGCACTTCTCACAATCACATCCTTGGATCTTTGCTTCAAATCCCCAAGTCATCCTAACTGACTTTCCATATCTTAAATTCTATTCACTCAACAAATCAATACTTAGACTCTATTGGAAACGTTAATCCTTCACCTCATCTTTTTTAGTTTTACCATACATCCATCTTAACTTCCGCTAGAGGTTAGAATAATTCTTGCAAACATTGACATCTCACTTTCTATGGCTAGAATGACACACATCCTAAGCATATTTCACATCTTTGTAGCCTAACATTTGATCATAAATCATATTCGGTTTAATAGCTTTCGCGTAGATATCTGTAACTTTCCTTTTATAGTTATCTATATAATGTAGTGTGATATGCATGCATACACATATATACACTCGAGGATTCAATCATTATTTTTAAGAAGTTCAAGAAGGTCATTATTGAAGAGGAAAAACTAAGTTTATGCTCTGGGAAACTAAGTTTTGTGGGGTGGATTGTCAATCGATGGTATAGAACTCCAAGGAAAAACCAAGACAAGATTATGTCAATTCTTGAAGTAGATGTGTTGTTTCTCAAAACATGGTTGAAACCAAACCTCCATTGTCTATTGCAACTCTTCAAATTTGATTTTGCCAGTCTTTTTGCCAAACATGGGTCCTCTGCTCAAAGAATTGAAGAACCAATTCTTTTTCCTTTCAATTCTGGTTCTTTTAGATCCTGGTAAAACTAACAATGGCTGATGCAGTTCTGGAGCTTGGCTCTGTTTAAAAACAATGATTTGACATTTTTCCTTCAGATCCATGCTTACCACATTCAACATGTTAGATCGAAAGTGACTCATGGTCAGAATGGTTGAATTTTGGCATTGAACGCATAATATTAAAGAAGAATTGTAATGAGCCCAGAATAGTGGAAGCCAAGCTTGAGTCAGTGGAATTAATGTGATTAGGAGATTGTGGGGCATTGGGAGTTGGGTTCCCTTCCTTGGGCTGGTTGATCCGGGTGTAATATGGTAATGTGGGACTCTTTGTCCCTGCATTTTTTTGGTTGGGGGTTGGGGAGGTGTGTGTGTGTGTGCAGTTCGGAGTATTCTCCATGTCGGTGAAGGTTGAATTGTTGATGGTTTTTCTTGGATGATGATGGTTGTGTATGGCTTTTGTCGTGCTTGGGGTAGCGACAAATTGTGGTGGGACTTGAGCATAGTGGCCCAAGGGAATAACCTCCATGGCTGGTCATAGGAGACTTTAACGTGTACAAATGTACCCACAAGACCAATAAGGCTTGGGCTAGGGTGACAAAGAGCATGAGGGACTTTTCCAACCCGATCCAACAGTGCTAGTTAATAGTTATCCTTTCCAAGGGGGATCATTCATGTGATCCAACCCCCAGGATCCTCATTCATGCTCTAGATTGGATAGGTTTATGGCCTCAGGATTGAGGGATCCCACTTTCCCTCTTTTGTCCAATATCTTTTGCCTAGACCCCTTTCAAATCATTGTCTGCTATTGTTATCAAATGAGTCATGGTGGGGAGGTCCATCTCCTTTCTGCTTTGAAACATGTGGTTAGGGCACCCATCTTTTCTTGAGTTTTTTTTTTTTTGATAATTAATGGTATATGCTATATATTGATAATGAGTGAAAATATACAAGTATGCCTGTGGACAAACTATGATACCAAACTACTATACAGACCCACTGCGAATCCAAGCCCTCGTCTATGATGACCCAAGAAAGTGACGGAACAAGCAATTCTGCCACCAACCAGATCCACTACTCACAAAAAGAAGAGAAATGGAGTATCACATATCCCTTCTAAATAGAAACAAGAGGGCCCGTCAATAGATCCCTTGACGCAGGATCCATCTGGCACCACCCACGCCATATATCCAGTATCTTTGATGCGGCAATCCCATGGAACTGAGGAATAACCGAAGCCCATGATGCGACCGTAACCACAATGGAATTGAAGATCCAATCCGATGGGCACACATCCTGAAAGATCCTGGAATTCCACTCCAACCATACATGCCATACTACTGCGTGAAACAGAAGGCCATAGATGATGACACCACCCCTTCCCAGGCCCCTAATCCTCCATTGAGCAAAACATGCTCCTCGCAACTCAGGAAGCACCCATGATACCCCTATCATCCGGAATAGTCGCATCCAAATATCAACAACAAACGGATACTGTACAAATAGGTGATCAATGCTCTCTCCTGCCCTCATGCACATAATGCACACCTGTGGTGATAATGACATCGATTACCATCTTCTTTGAAGTCTATCCGTCGTATTGATTTTGTACAAGAGGGCTGTGCATAGAAAGGCCTTAACCTTAGGTGGAACCTTAGGCTTCCATACCGTTGCTACTGAGAAAAGTGCCCTAGGTCACGAGGGGTTTTGACAAACCTTGCTGAAAAATGATTTACAAGAGAATGACCTAGAAGGAGTGATGGACCAACTGATCCTATTGACACCTAGTGGATCAAGAGAGACATCTTTAAGACATTTAAAGAGAGAAGATATTTCTGCCAGTTCCGCAGGTCTAAGGGCTCTCCTAAATGGCATATTCCATGAATTACCATTTGATGAAGGGAAGAAAGTGTCTGCTAGTGAAATGTTAGGATTAGGAACCAAAGAGAACAAATGTGGAAACTAATTGGACAAGGCTGTCCTACCCCACCAAATGTCATACCAAAAACGAATAGAAGAACCTGAACCAATCAAAACCATCTTTCCATGAGTTGGTGAAAGGGTGGTTGTAGGATTGGATGAAGAATGTCTGGGTAGGCTGATTTTGTTTTTATTATTGTTAGAGAAGATGCATTGCAGGCAAAAAGCTAGAGTTTCTTGGTTGAAAGAGGGCGACAAGAATACGACTTACTTTCATAGAATCAAATATTAGCGGAGAAGTAAGAATATGATTTTTGGACTAGAAGTCGAAGGAAGGTTGGTGGAGGGTAAGCAAGATCGGTCGATATATGACCCAGTTTATTCCTTATTCTATAATTCTGGACAAGAGTTTGGATTCCAGTTGAAGGGTGGAGGCCAATCTAAGTTGGAAGATTCATTAAAGGTTTGGATTGAAAGAGAGGTCGTACAAGAGGAGGTCAAGGTAGCTGTGGGAATTATAAAGGGACAAGGCCCAGTGCTCGATGGATTTACAACAGCATTCTTTTAAGTAAAATTGGCAGACAATTAAGGTGTTAAATGTGTTTGCTAGTGGCATTGTGCATAAGATTACTAACACGCTGGTGCTCATCCCTAAGTATTAGGTACTTTAGGCCTATCAGTCTAACAACCAATTTGTATAAGATCATTGGCAAAGTATTGTCCCTTAGATTGGAGGCGGCCCTTTCAAAGATCATAACTTTGAATCAAAGTGCATTTGTAGAAGGCAGATTTTAGACTATGTGTTGATCGCCAATGAGTGCATGATGTGTAGGGTTTAATTCAAGGAGCCTGGAGTCATGTGTAAGTTGGACATCGAAAAAGCTTATGATGGAGTTGAGTGGCAATTCCTAGGCTTGATGCTTGAGTGAAGAGGATTTGGAACAAAATGGAAGAGGTGGATCCTTGGATGTTTGGATAAGGGCCACTTTTCCTTTCCGTTAATGGGTCGATGGTTGGATTTTTTTCCTTCATCTAGGTGCTTGCGTTAGGGGATCCAATATCCATATCCCTGTTCACCTTAGTGGCTAATGCATTTCATTGATTTATAGATAGAGCAATGGAGATTGGTTGGATTCAGGGTTTCAAGGTTGGGAGTGGGCCCCTTATGTTTCTCATTTGCAGTTTGCAGATGATATTTTGGTGCTTCTTGGGGGTATAGGGATTGGATCTTATGACTGAAAAGTATCCTACACACGTTCCACATAGTGTCGGGTTTGAACGTTAGGGAGGGCTCTTAGTCGTGTTCTAGGATGCCAGGAAGGTCAGTTCCCTTTTTCATATTTAGGTTTGACTTTGGGGGCATCGACCAGGGCAGTTAGTTTTTGGGATCCTATTATTGTGAGAATAAAGAAAAGGTTAGCATTATGGAAGATGAACTATTTGACATTTGGGGAAAGAATCACCCTAATTAAGTTAGTGCTTGCCAATCTTCTAGTATCTTTATGTCATTGTTTTGTATCCCCAAGAGGGTGGTGGACATTATTGAGTAGGCACGGAGGGACTTTTGATGGGAGGGAAGAGGGGTTAAGTAGGCATATTTGGTTGGCTAGGAACAATTGTGCTAGGATAGGGAGGGGGGTTAGATATAGGAAATGCACTAATTCATAACTCATCTTTGTTGGCCAAATGGCTTTGGCAATTTATCATTGAACAGGTCAATCTTTGGCATCAGGTGGTGGTCAGTAAAAATGGTAGAGGAGATAATGGATGCTCTAGTGACTTGAGGGCTCATCCTTCTAGGATTAGCATATGGAAAACCATGGTAGGACTGCCATCTTAGTTTTATCACCATATTTGTCTGTGTGTGTGGGCTTTGGCTCCTCCATTCCTTTTTGGTATGACATTTAGCAGGGCACATGAGTGCTATTGTCAAAGTACCCTCGTCTTTTTTGCTTGCTTGTTATCGTGACGCCTCCTCATCTGGTTTTTATCTTGAAATTTGCAGCTTATGAGAGATCTCAGACTCATTGTGTTAAGAGAAGATAGCATCCCCGTTTGATTACCTAGCAAGAGAATGCAAGGATGTGAAAATAGACATGCTGCCCTTAGAGAAGTTAGCATCCCTCCTCATTGGGTGTTTTTGAATAAAGGGTGCAGTGAACATAGAGTGCCAACGCCTGCACCTGTACACTTTTTGTGCCTTTCACTTCTTTTGATTTGATAAAATACTCATTATTTACCCGAAAAAAATGTAATAATCACGTTTTTTACTGTTTCGTCTCAGCTGAGGTGGATTTGTACATTATTCATATTATCTCCTCAGTACTATTCCAAAAAAGAAAAAAAAAAAGAAAAAAGGGAAGCTTGGCCTGCCCCATGCTGCCCTTTCTTTTTCCTGTAGTGGCATCACAACTGGGGTCATCTTCCCATTATTATTATTTCTCTTACAAAAGCCTACTGAAAAAATGGGTCTTATCAAAGCTTTGGAACATGGTGCCTGCAGCAATTTGTTGGGCTATCGGGAGGGGAGAGAAATAGAAGAATTTTTAGGATCAAGGATTATAAATCCAAGAGATTGGTGGTAAAGGTATTAGAGCTGCTTTTTTGGTGGTCTTCTTAATCTTCATCCTTCCCAGGTGCTCAGTTAGAACTTAGAAGGTTTCTTATCCTGTGAGTTATTCTTGGATGTTTGGGGGTTGTAGCTTCTGTGTTTTTCATCCTTTTGGGAGGTAGGTGCTGGTGAATTGGTGGTACACTTTTTGTGTATCTTGTAATCGCCTGTTTTTCATATCTATTATATAATATAATCCTTAATACCAATTTAAAAAAAAAACCTACTGAAAAAATGCCATTTTAGATAGAAAGTTATAAATATCTTGTCAAAAATGGTCCACAAGCAACAACCATAACCTATAAAAGAATTCATCTATCTGGAAAATGGCCCTTATGTTTTTTTTTAAAGTTTGACCAAGATTTTTGATTAATGATAACAGCAGATACATAACCCTCATCCATTTTTTTAAAATAATAATTAGTGATGCATAACACCCTTCCATTCAAATGATTAACATCTTAAGCAACATCATCGAAGTGACTCCTGTTTGCTGATGTGGCAAATTAAGCAAAAATTATTGTGGTATTTGCGTATTCGGTTATTGTATAACGGTTCATCTGTTTTGACAAGCTCAAATTTTTGGTTTCCAGATTTCTGTCCGAGTACCGATTTGATGTCTCCAAACTTGAACCAGTAGTGGCGAAAGTGAGTTATGTGACATTGTAGTTTTATGTTGAATATCACAGCATGTATAATTTCTTAGATCTGGTTTTAACTTTTAGCTTCATATTATTTATTAAAGCTGGTTTTAAAGTTGGCTTGTTTAGTAACATTCTAATATTTTTGCAGCCTCATTCTCCTGATAATCGTGCTTTAGCGAGAGAATGTAAAGATGTAAAAATAGACAGAGTTTATATAGGTTCCTGTACTGGTGGAAAAACTGAGGATTTTCTAGCTGCCGCCAAAGTTTTTCTAGCTGCTGTAAGAAGAAAAGAATCTCAATATTTTTTTTCTCTTTCTTATTTTGTGAATTTCATTTGTTATTAGTAATTATTTCTATCATGATTCATGTCAAATGTAATAGCTATTTGCTTTTCACTTTCATTTTCTTCATGAATTTCACTTTAGTTCACTTTTTTTTTTTCTTAACATTCTCACTTTACTGCATTTTCCCTAAAATACTTGCAAAGCATTGTTGTATTTATCTGTCAAATCAACATGCGCAATACTCTTTGTTAGGAGTTTCGGTCAAATGAAAACAAAAACAAAAAGTCATCAGCGGCCAAAAGCGTACCATTTGAAATTGGAACAATGTAAACAAATTAACAGAACATTGGTCCGCCAACTTTGTGCCAAACCCAACAAAGCGGTCCTTTCATAATTTAAATTCTAGGCTTAAGTTCCAACTTGCAAAAAACTCCCTTGTAGTCAGGTTATCCGAAATACTTAACTTATTGAAACGAAGTTGAGTGACTTGGACAATATCCTCTGTAATGTATTCTTACCCTATGAATTGATTTCTAAAAATTTTGTAATTCTTCTCCCTCAAAAAACAGTAAACAGTAGCGGCAAACAAGGCCCTTCTTACCTTGGTTATCTGTTCATGGCCTTTGAGTTTTTCCATGAAATCTGCTTCATTTGACCATGTGCCGATCACTCTCTCAAATCTGTTCTTATTGAGTATTGTATTCAAGATTTTCCTTGTGAATGTGCATCCAAGGAAATTATCTTCATATTATTCCAACTTGTACAAGCCAGAGTGGAATGTGATCTTCAAGCTTGAGTTCTGGTTTTAAGTTGGTTGAGTATGGCTCACAGTCTTGCTTTTGAGTCAAGTAGAACTAAGTTGGAAGCCCAAAGTACTTGAATGGTAGGTTGCCCTCCTTGAAATTGCACGTTTATGGTCTGGTCTTTGGTTACTTCATCCTCCCCACCAAGTATATGGAGCTTTTAGCCAGATTTACTTGTTGTATCAGGGTGGTTTATTTTATTTTATTTTTATCATAATCAAGATTGTATATATAACAGTAAAAGATAATCAGGGTAGTTATATATGAACAATTCGTGTTACACAGCAATTTTTCCTGTTGTGTGATATGGAAAATTATTTATGTGGTTTCTTGATTGTCTTGAATTTTAAAAATAGGATAAATGATTTCCTCCATCTAATCAGGGATGCTTCTAAATCAATAACAATTTTGTATGATGATGTAGGTTTATGGGCTTAACACTAATTTAGATTAATATTTTGTACAGTTTCCTATTGAATTTATTACCATGTATATCATGTTTATCCCTTTTAAATTATAAGTGTAATATCCTCTACATAATTTTGTTTTATAACCTTGGCAGGATTTATTGGCTCCACAGTTTTTCAGTTTTGCCTTTTCATTGGACACTTTACTAGCATGGGGAACCTGTTGGGAAATTTATTATAAGTTTATACAAAAAAGTAATTAAAACTTATATAATAGTCTAAAAACAACTACTAGATAATTAAAGGATGTAAGCATAACTTAACAAAAAATTGTAATAAAAAGTTAACCAATTAGCCAATTGCTTAGATACTCAATTGGCCTTTAATTAGCTGTATAATCATTTCTTAATATAAATAAAAAAATGGGACTATGCCCCAGTATAGGTCCGCTAAAGCAACTCTTCAAGAGGGGTAAACTTGCAACAAGCATAACCTTTGACATTTTATTCCTAGTGGCTACACTCTCCCCCAAGTTCTCATGCTAGCAACACCAAGCTTTTAAAATCACACAGTGATGATCCATTCATTTTTAAATTTTAATAGCAATAAAAAATACTTTAAGAATTTTAAATTTTATTAAAAATTTTAAAAAATTTGAAAAGTGGAAAATATTAAAAAAGGTTAATGTTCAAACACTAATCCAAGAAATTGATGTTGATGAACTAATAAGCATTTTTTTTTTATCTAATAAGTAATAAAAACTAAAGGAAAATTTTTAAAAAAATTTACTAAAAATGTTCAAATTATGATAAAAATAGAAAGGTGTTAGAAAAGCTCAGTGTCTAATTTACTAATCTGATATTAATTAATTTGGATTTATAAAACTCGCTTCTATAATTAAAAAAAAAAATGAACTTAGTAAACAAAATTAAAATTAGAAAAATTTGTAAAAATATTGAATATTGAAATTTTATTTCACGTTTTCTAGGTGTATTTTACTCTCATTTAAACCTCTATAATTTTTCATTAAAAGATATGAGTTCTATGGCCGGCTTAGTTGAGACATGCCAAGCTCTATGTACAATATGCCAAGCTTAGTGTTGTATGTATAATATAACATTTTTCCCTGTTGTATGTATAATATAACATTTTTCCCTTATTTTCACAGATTTAGCATCATCAACAAGCCTAAAGTTCCTGGAACATCTGTTGTTCGACAATTTTTGGATACATACTCACTGCCTTTATTTGTTATCTTCTTATACTAGAAATATTTTGTTGTTGCTTTTAATGGACTTAACCCAAATCTTCTCTACTTTCTCTACTTGTAGCAAGTTCACAGACAATATTTTTCGCTCTCCATTATACTGAATTTGTCAGAGGTTAATTTATGGTTATTGCATGGTCTCATTTAGTTCTCAGGTTCCTTTTCTATGCTCACATTCCAACTTATTATGGTTTTTCATCATTTGCTGTATCTTAAAGTAGAGCCTTTTTCTGATATCTTTTTTGTTTTAATCAATCCACCAAGTTTCTTGGTGCGAGTCTCTGTTTTTCTTGAGATTCTCTCAAATTCCATTTTCTCAAATCTTAATAAAATTTTTCATTTTATGCCACAGCCTTCGTACACTTTTCTTCTTGATCCCAAGTTTGTCCTCTTAATTGCAAGGACCCTCCCTTAGTGTGATGGTGAAAACCTTGGGCTGCCAGCATGAAAACACATATTCACGTTTTGAGTGTAGCCACTTTGCATAAAATGCCATCAGTTAAGTCTATTGCCACTCAAACCCTCTTGGGAAATTGTTTTTACAATTCACGAGTCCTACACCGAGTTATGGTCCAAAATTTCCCCTTTAAATTATGTTATTATTATTTTTTTTTATAAAATGCCTGACTGAATACTTCTTCCATCACTGTAAGCCTATGAGAATTTATGTCAGAATAGCTTTGCAAACTATTAAATTCTCATATCAAAATATGTATTTGTTAATACAAGATCATAAGCCACTGCAAACTCTAGAATATATTCTCATCTGATCTCTATATCCAAACCCTAAACTCTTTTATAGCCCACTGTCATTCAACGTATGGACATTTAAATCTCCATGTATAAAATTCTCTCCCACGAGGAATTTGTCAATTATAGTCCTTAAACTCCATTATAATCTATTGATTTTTTTGTCATTCTCTTTGTCATTTATTCTAATTGATATTACTTCTTGCTTAAGATCTGCTTTTTCTAATTTAATTGCTTAGTCCCAAATCAATGTTGTTATGATATGCTAGAACATGTGATGCACAGGGATATTTGTTTTGATTTTTAACATACCTAGCTTGTCTTTCATAAGATATCTGTTGATAAATTCAGAGAATATGCTTGAGTCGATGACCATCTTGGCATTCTAGACATGTTATTGGCTTGTATTTCTAATTTGAAATTTTTTTCTTACTTTCTTTGCAGGGCAAGAAGGTGAAAGTGCCGACTTTTGTTGTTCCTGCTACCCAAAAGGTTTATATAAGTAGTTGCTAAGAAATTTCTCCTGTAAAAGTTTTGATGCCAGTAAACTAATGTTATTTTTATTTATGAAATTTTCCAGGTTTGGATGGATGTATATGGTCTCCCTGTTCCAGGATCTGGTGGCAAGACTTGCTCCCAAATTTTTGAAGAAGCTGGTTGTGATACACCTGGAAGTCCTGGTTGTGGAGCTTGTTTGGGTGGCCCCAGAGACACTTATGCACGCATGAATGAGCCTAAGGCAAGTTACCATTTTTCCATGAAATGCATTAGTACTCTTTTCTAATGAATTAATGTTTATATACTCAGCCTTAAATATGTATACTCGCTGTATTATGAGAATTATGTGTATGAGTTGTTGTTGAAATGCTCTGTTGATTACCTATTAGAGGTCACATTGTCTGAATGCAAGTGGAAATTTATAAAACCCAGTATTAACTCGTATGGCACGTAGATATTAGTTTATTAGATTTCAAGCAGAATTATCAGGTCCTTTAATTGATCAGTTATTGGGCATGCCCTGTCCATGAGTTGATCATGGATCAAACAAGCTTGTCGTAGGATTGTCTGGGCATGTGTTTTATGGAGTGAGTACCTTAATGGGATAAATGTCATGACCATCTAATATTTAGATTTCTGATGGAAGTTCAAAGCACCCTCTTCTCTCCCAACCATTTTATGGGCTATGGTTTTCTTGTCCAAACCTCTGTGAAATGTGGTTCTGACAGTAATTAACACTGGTGAAGAGAGCCTTTTTTTTTTTAGCTATCGATGTTGTCATTATGACTAATGATAGGATAATAATGTTTCAATACTACACTGGTAGTTATTGATCACTTTTCTCTAATTAGATATAAGATAAATAAAAAAAAATGCAGAAAAATTTCTATGAAGAATTAGAAATACTTCCCATTTGTGAAATATCGATTTCTAATTGTTAATGGTCGGACTATTATTTTCATTGTTCTAAAGCTTGCTGCAGTCTCCAACAGAGCATTATCTTCCCTGATTAATCATGGATAGAAGAAAACCTGGCAGGGGGAACAATCTGATGAAGAGAAGCTCTGTTGTTGATTTTTGGTGTTTGGGTGTGGAGGAACCCAACTACCACAGATGGCTTACCCCTATTAGTTGGGGTAAGCAACATGAGTCACTTTTTTGCCATCCTAGTCTTAATCTACTTTCTCTGATATTCTACTTTGGCTTCCTTGACACTTTCAGGAGGATTCACTAGGAACAATACATGTTTATGGGTTTTATTTTTCTTTTGTTTCATCATTCAACAACAACAATATGCTACATCAATTCACAATTCATTCTATGTTGCCATTGTCATCCTTCTTTGGTTTTTATTGTTTCAAGGACAGCTAATGCAAGATGTTGTATTGCGCATTAATTATGTTCATGAATAACTTATGCGTATCTGGTATAGGTATGGGATTCGCTTAGGATTAGGAAACTCAAGCTGATGGCATACGAGATATCCTTTTCTGTATCCTTCTCTGCGTATGACTTTTCCTTTGTGTTTTTGTCTATTGCAGGTTTGTGTATCAACGACAAACAGAAACTTCCCAGGCCGAATGGGGCACAGAGAAGGGCAGATATATCTAGCTTCCCCATATACAGCCGCGGCATCTGCTTTGACTGGCTATGTCACTGACCCCAGAGACTTCTTGCAGTAGGCACCCATAGTCAATTACTATGTTGTGTGTTACCATGTATCAGTTATGCTTACGCCTTAGGTTTTATTATTATTCTAAGAATGGATAGAATAATATTACAACAACCAACAACATTGAAGTAGCTATTACGAGCTGTATAATTATGGGATTGGAGTGCATGGGTTAAAAATTATGCCACTATGAAGGACTGTAACACTTTTAAATCTCAGTGTGATGTTTCGATAGACTTTTGGAAGAAATGTTTTTGCTTTTCAAAGTTTTAAAAAAAAAAATTTAATTAGCTTAGCGTGGGTAACCAATTTTTTTAGTTTTTTTTATTTTTTCTAAAAAAAAAATTTGCTTTCGTAAGCAAAAGCTAAAAAACATTTCTGTTTTTTTTTTCTTTGGTGGTCTAAAAAAAAAAAAATGAATGAACACCTTCTCGAGGCATTTATCATCACACCAATTAATGAACATCTAATAATGTGTGATGGCCCCTCACCATGTCATTACTTGGACCTAGAAAATCATTCCAGTTAGGATCTCCATTTCCAGAATCACAACTCAAGAGGTCCCACTGCTCCAGTCTGATAAGTCTGGGTTCATCTGTTAGAGGAGGCCATATTAGCTGGTCCCTCACGCCGAAGATCTGCTGATCTAACGGGCATGCTGGAAGATCTGCTGATCCAACGGTGGAAGGTGTATACACATAGGCTTCATGTACCTATGTGGACCAGCCAAGGGCTCCAGCAGGCAGATTTCAAGTCCTGTTAGAGAGTCTCACTGGTCACAGATCCTTGTCCGACTCATGTACTTGTATAGGTCCCACACCTGGAATCTGCGTTACATGTGCAGCAACGACCACACGCACCCTTGACCGATCAACCTTTTCACAATCATGCAATGGTGGTGGTGCTGATAAAGCCATGTGAACCCACTTAACCCTTGCACTCCCATGGATTCTCAAATGACCATTACATGCATAAAATAATCCCCAGAAAACACCAGTTTCTTCATGACAGCTTCCACCCTAATAATGGGGATAAGCCCCTTCCCAAGGAATCAACCCTTCCACTCTCCACATGGTCTCCATCTTCCTCTACTGCTGCATGTACCAATTTTTTAACTCCTCCACAGCATTTTAAAATGTCCTGAGGCACATGTGTGCATGTGAAGATGTGCAGGGTAGTTGTTCCTGAGTGAAATGGCGGTTGGTATGCTCAGACCATGATTGATCATGGAATCACTTGCCCTCACATCTCTCTCCATTTTCTTTCCCAACTTCCTTTGTAACATGGAAAAATCTTTAAGTGGTGTTCTTGTTTTTCTCTGTAAAATGGAAAGATTCTTTTGTGCTCCTTCATAGTTGTGGGTTTTGATCTAGTGTTAGATTAATGTAACTTTCATGGATTAAAAACAACTTACTAGGGCTGGTAAGGTGATTTAATTTTAGGATAAAAGGATGTCTTATATTTTAATTACATATTCATTAATCAAAATGGTACAATCACATGGGGTTGGGTTTAATCATTTGGGTTATGAGCATTGATGTCTTCAGCAAACAAGGAATGCTTCAAGAGGAAAAATGGGTTGATAATGGATCATTCTTTCACTTGTAAGTTACTGTTTGTTAGTGAGAAATTTTATACTGACACCTAAATCATTTAACCATGCAGCTTTGGATTCCACAACCTGTAGATTGCCTGAAGGGGCTTGAATAATAATCTATATTATCCACAATATAATAAACATGGAGAAATTATAGAATGAAACATACTTCATAATCTAGTTATATGAACCACCAATCTCTAATCAGCAGAGCTGCCTCTGTGGTTGGAGCTTCGGCTCTAGATCAGAGATCATATGGGTATGTCTCAATTTTTGAGGTGACCCACCAACTGAAAGTCTCATGATTGATAAATAAACGATCAATGGCAGGGTACCATGCATGATCATCAATCATCTTTTATGCGTCAGATGATTTCTGTATATCTTACTGTTTCAACCTACTGAACTAAACTGTAGAGAAACAGTAAGCCATCATTATCATCCACTCAGGTTGACTATACTTGAAGGAAATCTGCCTCAGAACTCAAAACACATTCTTTTCATCTTAAATGTTGGGTAAGTTTTCAGAAAGTCCAAAGCTTTCTGTCGTTAGATGCAGATTAACAGCTGTTGCAGAACCCAAGATCTCACGAGCTTACAAAAAAGAAAAAATTTAATCCATCTCATTTACTCTTTTTTATTTTATTCTTAGTATAATAACACTACTTCTCATTAACTAGGCTTCTCTTCTTCTTCCTTTGAAACACACTCCTTATTCCTGTCCCACAGCTCATGTTGTTCATGTTATCCTCTCTCTTTGTTAGTCTTACCCCACCTCTTGTGTTGTTAATGGCCGGAAAATAAGAGAAAAAACAAAAAGAGAGATGAACAACAAAATGCAGCCTCAACTGCTGTTTTTCTTCCTTTGTTGCATTGGCCTTTCTCTTGTTTCTGCCAAAGAGGGAGTACCCATTGCGTCAAATGATGAAGTATCATCATTATTGTCGATAAAGGCTAGTCTTATTGACCCTTTGGATCATCTTCTAGATTGGAATTTGCCTGTCCACGGGGGTAAGAATGATCTAGTCCACTGTAATTGGACAGGGGTATGGTGCAACTCCAATGGTGCAGTTGAGAAGCTTGATCTCTCCCACATGAATCTCAGTGGCCTTATATCGGATGAAATCCATTGGCTGCAGAGTCTTGCTTCTCTTAACATTTGCTGTAATGGGTTCTCAACGACATTGCCGAAGTCCATAACCAATCTCTCTTCATTGAGCAGCATTGATGTCAGTCAGAATTACTTTCATGGTGACTTTCCGGTGGGTCTAGGACAGGCCCTGGGATTGATCGTTGTCAATGCATCGGGCAACAATTTCTCCGGTCCACTTCCTGACGATCTCAGCAATGCAAAATCACTCCAAAGCCTAGATATCAGAGGGAACTTCTTCCATGGTTTGATCCCACCCTCTTACAAGAAGTTGCAGAAGTTGAAGTTTCTTGGCCTTTCTGGTAATAATCTTGAAGGTCGAATACCACCAGAGCTGGGACAGCTTTCATCATTAGAGAGTCTCATTCTCGGATATAATGAATTCATCGGCGGAATCCCGGCAGAGTTCGGTAATCTCACTAATCTCCGGTACCTTGACTTGGCCGTCGGCCAGCTCAGTGATCCAATTCCAGCTGAATTGGGGAGGCTGAAGCAACTGAGCACACTTTTTCTCTATAAGAACAAGTTTGAAGGCAAGATTCCACCCCAAATGGGTGCTATCACATCGTTAATCTGGTTGGATCTTTCTGATAATCTGCTCTCGGGATCAATTCCAGCTGAGTTAGCAGATTTGAAGAGCTTGAAGCTCTTGAATTTGATGTGCAACAGATTGACTGGTCTAGTTCCAACTAGACTTACTGAGCTAACCAAGTTAGAGGTGCTTGAGCTGTGGAATAATTCACTAGCTGGCCCTTTGCCCATGAATCTTGGACACAACTCGCCATTGCAATGGTTGGACTTGTCATCTAATTCCTTGTCAGGTGAGATTCCTGCCGGTTTGTGCAATGGTGGTAATCTCACTAAGCTCATCCTATTCAACAATGCCTTTTCTGGTCCCATCCCAGCAAGCCTGACAACATGTTTCTCTCTGGTCCGAGTTCGAAGTCAAAATAATCTTCTTTCTGGAGTGATCCCGGTCGGATTCGGCAAGCTTGGGAAGCTTCAGAGACTGGAATTGGCAAACAATAGTCTCACTGGTGAATTCCCAGGTGACATTGCTTTGTCCACATCAATTTCATTCATCGATGTGTCACGGAACCAGCTTCAAGCATCTCTAACTTCTAGCATTCTCTCCATTCCAAGTCTCCAAAGCTTCATGGCATCCAACAATAACCTGGAAGGCCAGATCCCAGGTCAATTTCAAGACTGCCCTGCACTTGCAGTGCTTGACTTATCAAGTAACCATTTCTCTGGAATCATTCCTGAAAGTATTGCCTCGTGTGAGAGGTTGGTGAATCTGAACCTCCACAACAACCAGCTAACTGGAGAGATCCCAAGAGCGATTGCAATGATGCCCACATTGGCCATTCTTGATCTGTCCAACAATTCTCTGGTTGGAAGATTACCAGAGAATTTTGGCAGCTCGCCAGCCTTAGAAACACTCAATGTGTCCTACAACAAACTTGAGGGTCCCCTTCCCTCCAGTGGCATATTAAGGACCATAAACCCAGAAGATCTTATAGGCAATGCTGGTCTCTGTGGTGGTGTACTTCCACCATGTTCTCAAAGTTCTGCAATGGCATTATCCAGTCAAAAGAGCATGCACATTAAACATGTTATTGCCGGATGGCTCATTGGAATTTCAGCAGTTTTCGTGATTGGAATCTTGGGTTTGGGTGGGCATTGGCTGTATAAAAGATGGTATTCGAATGGTGTTTGCTTCGAAGATCGACTCGACATGGGCAATGGAGAGTGGCCATGGAGGCTTATGGCATTTCAGAGGCTGAGTTTCACTGCTGCAGATGTATTAGCCTGCATAAAGGAATCAAATGTGATAGGTACGGGTGCTAGTGGAATTGTTTACAAGGCAGAGCTGCAACGATCACATACAGTTGTTGCCGTTAAGAAGCTATGGCGGTCGAGTGCCGATATTGAGTCTGGAAGTACTGATGACATAGTGGGAGAGGTAAGTCTCCTAGGGAGGCTTCGACACAGGAATATTGTAAGGTTACTGGGGTATCTTCACAATGACACTGAAGTGATGATGTTATGCGAATACATGAACAATGGCAGCCTCTGGGAGGCGCTGCATGGCAAACAAGCTGGGAGGTTTTTGGTAGATTGGGTGTCCCGGTATAATGTGGCAGTAGGGGTGGCGCAGGGGCTATCTTACCTCCACCATGACTGCCATCCACTGGTCATCCACCGTGATATCAAGTCCAAGAACATCCTGATTGACGCAAATCTTGAGGCGAGAATAGCCGACTTTGGCCTGGCAAAGATGATGGTGAAGAAGAATGAAACAGTATCCATGGTGGCTGGATCTTTCGGATATATTGCACCTGGTGAGTTACCATCCTTGACAATAATTTCCTGAAACAGTCACTGTTTTATTGAACTAACTGAACAATTGGACTACTATTTCATTGTATAAGTTACATGAACATAGGATAGCAAAGCAACATACAAGATAATGACAGTGAATTAAAGTAATCCTTGACAACTGCTAATTTGATGTTTGTACTGTTAATTGCAGAATATGGGTACACATTAAAGGTTGATGAGAAGAGTGATATCTACAGCTTTGGAGTCGTACTCATGGAGCTCCTTACTGGGAAGAGACCCGTAGAACCAGAGTTTGGAGAATCTGTCGACATTGTTGAATGGGTACGTGGGAAGATTAGAAATAATAGAGCACTAGAAGAAGCATTAGACCCTAACATTGGCAGTCGATGCAAACATGTTCAAGAAGAGATGCTTTTAGTCCTTCGGATTGCGCTTCTTTGCACAGCCAAGCTCCCCAGGGACAGACCATCCATGAGGGATGTTATAACAATGCTGGGCGAAGCGAAACCTCGGAGAAAAAGCAGCAGCAGCAATGGTAGTATTAACAATGCCAGCAAAGAGAAACCAATCTTTAGCCCATCCCCTCCTGTATCAGGTCTTCTGTAGGAACCAAATTGCAGTCCTCTGGCATTCATGTTGTTTAGTTGTTCATTTGTATGTAGAATTTTTTTCATTTTCTTTTTTTTTTTCTTTTTTTGTGTAATTCTTTCTTATTCAGTTTTTCAATTTTTTTTTGCTTTCTGGGAAGTTTTCTTTGTTAAAACTGTCATAAGGTCAACTTCTTGATCTAACAGAGATCAAGGGGTATATGGAACTGGAAATTCATTTTGTCACTTTTCCTGCTTTCTCCATTATAAATAAAGTTACATCTGTTCTTATCTCCTCTCATTTTGCCTGCTCTAGTACCATTTTTTATGAGTTCGATTGTTTTCATTGTGAAATAGGAGACCAGGTGCTTATTTAATTCCATTTCAATTCCATGAATATGATCAAACATAATACCATATCCTGAAAGGTTTTCCCCTAGCAAGGATCACTGTTCAAATGAGGTTCACATGAATTGTGCAAAGCTTTCTAATTTTAACAGAAATAAGTACTGAGTCCTGCTAATTTTTTACAAGAGCCTCAATCTCTTGTCATTGTTTCTTTAATTTCAATCCATATTATTAATTTTGTTACTATGAAAATAGATTTACTATATTTTGTTTTTGTTATTTAATCAATTATATTTATGCTTTGTTAATATGATGTTATATAATTAATTAATATGGTCCCTTTGGTTATGAGTGCATGTTTGCCCTTTATATGAAAACATGAAAGTACCCGTTGAATACATGGAAGTTGTTTTATTATTTAATTAAATCAAATTTATAATTCTTTTACAATTTTTGTTTTTTAGACTTCATCTCATTCTAAGTTCTAGGCTTGGTTGGTAGAAGGCCTGTTAAAACCAGCTCCAGATCAAGGTCAGGATTCTTTATGTTCTGAAGGTAAGGCCCATCAATTAAATGGCGCAGTTGATGTGATAATGAGCCCGAAGCAGCTTTGGGGGCTTGCAGTTTATGGAAAGCGATCCAGCTCTCAAAGTGGACATTTTAAATGGATGATTCAAAAGAGATGATACCAGCTTTCCAGCTACCATTGCAATGATGGTGGCTTTTGCTTGTGAGTTGCATAAATAAAAGAACATTTTGTTGCTGGGCCTGCATGTTCCCTAGTTTCATGAAAAATAAAGAGAAAAGAGTGAGCCCCAGAAAAGAAAGTCATTGCCTTAAAGTGAAACCAAAGAAAGGTATGCTTCGGATTTTGCTCTTGTTATAAGTTAAAGCAACTCCAGCAAAAAAGGATGGAGAGTGGGGAGCAAGCAAATATTAAGAAAAGGAGCTTTCAAGCCTAGTATTGATGTTCTGTCCATCTTTATTTTTATTTCTTTTTTCTTTTTCTTTTTTGGGGGTGTTCATATGAAATTGATGATCCACATTAAAAGTGACATTTCCTGTATTTAAGCGAATTAAAGAAAATATAGTGTCCCATAAAGGAAAAAAGGCATAATGAGCACAGAGATTTAGATTCTCCATCCATGATAATTGTAGCAGCTATTTCTAATAAAACTAATGAAGCTATGGAAGACATTTCCATCTCTAGAAGACCTTGAACTTTGATTCCCACCATCCCTTATAATATCCATTTAATTGTAGAAAATATTAAATTGAACTGCCCCAGGCATACCCATTTCCAACCCAGTCCTTTCTGGTTCCAAATCAGCTATCTCAACATCTTATCCCAGCTCACTCACTGAATTTACATATGGCTTTTCAGGTGGTGGCTCAATATATGGGCATCCCAGCCTGTGTTCTATAAATACTTACATATAAAATGCCTTATCCCAGCACATTTCTGCTACAGCATCCAAATCTGTCAAAACTTAAATCTTTTCTTGGCTAGATTGTTTATATAATCCATTCTAAATCCCTCCAAGAAAAACACCAATAAGAACATCACAGAATCCTGCCATCCATGACCACAATAGCCTGGAGTATACCACTGGCATGCTTTATTTGAAACTGCAATGGGGTGTTATTCACCATAATTCTTGCTAGGACATATTGATGACAAGTGTAGTCTAGATTTACACTTTTCATACAGTAATTTCCTGACTCCCAACACCATAATTTCCCAACACTCTAATAATCAATGTAGTTAGAAAAAGAGCATTCATCAAATAGTATTACTACTGATCAACCTATAGTATTATTCCACGAATCTTCATCATAATTTCCCAACACTCCATATTTATGTAAATATGTAACATATGCCCAACAAGGCAACGAGTGGTTCAGTTTTTTCTCAGTACAACAATGTAAAAACCTGCAAATTCTCCCAAGACAATATTCAGTTTTTCTCACTATAACAATGTAAAACCTGAAAATTCTCCCAAGAAAATGTAAAGCTGACCCTCCTCAGGCTACAGCAAACTCAAAAGATTCACAATTTAAGCATTTGGATATTTACAGTATGAGGAAACAGCATTCAGATTGCATGCACGTATGGGTGACACTACAAGAGAAAATGGAGGTTAAGGAGTATGGCTTCCAACGAAACAAAAAGATGCAAAATACCCAGAGAAAGGGCAGGTAAACAACAAAATGACAAACAAATAGCTAGTGAAAATCTTCAACAGGTTACTTTTGAATCTTCGATATCACTACGTTTCTTTTGGCTTTCTTTTTTCTTGGTTTTCTTCACGTAAACACGGTATACTAGACAGGTTTGCTTCTTTGTGCTTCATCCCTTTCTTGAACTCTTGGAGCTACAAAAGAGAATCTGTTAACAGGGCAAGGGTACAGGAAATGAAAAAAATAAAAAGATTACAAGGTTCATTACAGAAATGCCTACCAAGTCCATTGACATCAGACGTTCTCATGATTCTAAGCCTCTTCACGGTGTTAAGGAACATCCTGAAGAACACAAGAAAGGTTATGGAAACAATAAGTATTCATTGGACACTAATCAACTGATGAGAAAAGAGCAATTTCCTAAACCATGATCCATCTTTTATTTTGATTGTGAGCATAAGATTAACTATCATATTGCTCTCTCCTTTTCCTATTGAATTCTTGGCCCTGAACTATGAAGCACACCAGAATTTCTGCACAAAAGAAATATAACCACAATCTGTCCACTTGTGTAATAATTGGTAAGTACACAACAAAGATCCGACAACACCAATTGTGCAGTTATTTTGGTTATAAGCTAGCAATAACTTAGCATTAACCAACCAAGGGAAAAAAAACAGATACTGTTATAGTCTCCACAACCATTTACACTTTGGATTCCTACTCATCTGGTACTACCCAAAAAAAAAAAAAAACTTGTTTCATCTTTTTAAATGATCTGACAACACACATATATGCCAAAAAAAATTTTATATGTGGGGTATGTATATTATGTATGCATGTATTGTAACAGAAACCATACCCCCACGGGACATCTCCAACAAGCATCCAATCTCCCTCTTTGTCTTCGTAAGTAAGCACAAACTCTGATGATCCATCTAACAGCTTGGAGGGCCTTTTTGCTTCAGTGTTCATCCCATATTCATCCCCACTTGAGCCTAACCTCATAAAACCAGTACCATAACAAGAGATAAAACAATTAAATAATAACAAGATATCAGCCTATTTATGAATAACTAGCTTGTAGATGTGCATGTAAGCAAAAGAGATCAAGAGGAAATATGAAAAACATAAGAGCATAGAAAATAGGACAATCAATGTGCTATAGACCATTATGGCATGAATATCATGTCAAGAAATGAAAAGCTCAACTTGAATCACACTCTGTACCAGTAAAATTAGATCAGAGCAATGAAATTTAAATCATGTGGCATCATCTTCATTTCCACATTAGAAAAAGCTAAATGACAACAAAAGGAAAATAAAACTCACGAAAGCCATTGATCGTTGTGGTGGATTTGTGGAACATTTCGTCCAACATTAGTGCCAAGGTGTCATAGCAGGAATGAGCATTCAAATCCACCTTTCTCCCAATTGGTACTCCATCCTTGTTGACCTTCACAAACAGAGATTTCCCAAGATGCCGTTTCTCCTTAACATCGATGTTCTTGTTACTAGGGATAGTCTTTTTCATGGTGTCCTTATTTTTTTCATTGTTGATGATTAGATTTTCTTCATCAGTTGCAGAAGGTTTTGACTGGTTAACCAAGCTGTTCATCCTGTAAGCCCTTATGGGTGGCCATCCCACAACCTGACTGCTCCCAAGGTAATCAGATACAAAAGTGAACAACCAAAGATTAAAAATTATAAAAAATAAAAAAATAGGCAGAATCTAAAACCCATGTTAACCGAACAACAGGACACAGAAACACAAGCACGCACAAGCAAAAGAAAACCAACTAAAATAAATAAATAAATATGTCATCCAACAGATCAAACAGAGGTCAGCATAATAACAGGAAATGGAACAAAACAAATGCAGGGGTTACAAAAACAAAGAAACGAAAAAGGCCCATATTGATCCTCAGATCACAAACATCATTCCAACAACAGAGAAAAAAAACATAAAAGAGATTGTAAATCAAAGAAGAAAAAGAAACAACAGAAAAAATTTTAGCTTCCCTTTCTCATAAAGGAGCATCAGGAGCTAAAGAAATAAGCTTATTCACGTCACCGGATCAAATATAACTCAAGAACCCATTGGCGGATCAAAATAACCAAAACCCATCGGCAAGGGGATTCAAAATAAATGATTAAAATCAAACAAGCAACATAAGAGACTTCCATAAGAACTTGCCGATGCAAAAAAAGGGACCCAAATAATAAAGACTGAGAATGCATCTATTTCGTGTAAGGCATCCAGAATAGAAAAGAGGAAAGACGAAAAGTGAAAGGCCAAACAGCTTCATTTTTATACCCACATTAAGCTTACCTGACAGCATTAGCAGATCTACCCTCAGGAGAAACAGAATCAGCAGCCCTCTTTGTACCAACAGAAGCATTAGCTCTGCCCAAAAACGAAGAAGAATCAGAGGAACCCCGAGATGCCACCGAAGGAAAATCCTTGGCCGTTAAGATCCTGCCATACTCCCCCCAAGCTCCGGGCGTCTTAGCCTTCATGGCACCACCAAGGCTCAACCCAAGACCCAACTCAAGCTCAGCCTCATCTGGGTACGAAGACGCCTCCGACGACACCCCCACATACTCCTGCTCCAACACCTCTGCTTTCGACACCGTCGACGCCGACCCACTGGTTGAGCCTCCCTTCGAGGCTCCAACCCCACCACCGTTTCCGGTTGATAAACCCAAAGCACTATCCATCAAAACCTCTCCACCACCAGAAATTACAGTTCAAAGCCGAAAAAACGCAGCAAATTGCAATGAGAAGCAAAGGAGGAAGAAACGAAGAGAGGTTTAAGGGAGGGTTAAGACTTAAGAGCGGAGAAACAGAGAGAGTCTGATGTTGGACAGCAGGGATCACGAAAGGTGGGTCGTGTATGTGGTGGAGGCTTTGATGGAGTGTGGGACCCATGTGTTTGGTGGTATTCTCCACTCCCTCTCTCTCCTCTTCTCCAAGATAGCTCCGTACCTCAATCCAATTTCAATTTCTCGTCCGTTGTTTCGTTTCTTCATTTTATATATATTGGTTCTGGATAATTTAAACAATAGCTTCTAGTTTTTATTACAAATTTTGGTTTCTAAATAATATTATGTATTAAAGATACATAGATTTTGCTTATCAAAGCATGTGGTACGCATCAAATTTATGTCATATTAAGATTCAAACAATTGAAATCCTATGGAGCTTCTATTTGGAGCCTCCATAGAATCACGCCAAGTGTCTTAAGAAACCGCTTGAATAATATAACTATAAATTCCTAATTACACTTGACACAATCTTATAAAAAGCTCCAAATAAAGGTGTAGATAGAGGATCAATAGAATCTAAACCAAGATTCAAAATATAGTTTTATTGCATAAATAAACCCAGTTTGAATTACTTGGGTTTCTCTCTTGCCGAGAAGAACAAAGTGATCAATTTACACTTAAGGTTAAAATCTTTTTCTACTTTTAGAAAGAAATTACCACAATATTATCACTATAAAATATAAATTCTAACACAATAAAACATGATCCCTATTATCACAACTTATAAGTTAAATCATTGTAGGATACAAACTTAAAATATTGTAAAATACACAAGGTTACATATCATTTGTTGTAATAACCTTAATATCATTTAGTACAATTCGACTAATGTCGGATACGTACAAAACTTAACATCAAGAAATACAAGCCATACAAAGGTATAGATAAACCTTTGAAGTTTTCAAATGAAAACATCAATAAACGTGGTGCATGTCCAAATCATCTAGAGGTGTACAAGATCCACATATGTATATCAGATATGCCAAGACAAATTCCTTCCTTTCTAGATTATAATTTTAGAAAAAGATTAAGTAAATTAATAATATTTTCTAAACATTAAGAGATATATTACCACTTAGAGCATTTAAAATTAAGGGCAAATTACACTTATCTCCCTTGAGGTATGCTATAATTATACTTACCTCCCTTGAGGTTTCTGAAATAACACTTTTCCCCCTTGAGATTTATGTATGGGTCAAAATAACACTCTTTCATTGAAGTTTCCATCAAAACAGTAGTGATAGTTAATAAAATAATTTGAACTGGACAAGATTACCCCTTCATCAAGATGAGAACAAAAATTTTAATGGCCTAAGGCATAATTATCATTTAACTTAAATGGGGATAATCTTGTTCAGTTCAAATTATTTTACTAATTATCACTATTGTTTTGACGGAAACTTCAATGAAAGAATGTTATTTTGACCCATACACAAATCTCAATGGAGAAAAGTGTTATTTCAAAAACCTCAAGGGAGGTAAGTGTAATTATAGCATACCTCAAGGAAGGTAATTGTAATTTACCCAAATTAAATTAATAATATTTTCTTCCTTTAAATTTAAGTAAAATTTTCTCTTTCAAAATGCATAGACGACTTTAGGAAAAATTTGAAGGAATAATATTTAAGATAATTTTCACAAACTCTCAATATTATTGAGGTTTTTATACGAAAAAAAGATGAAAATTTTTTTTTTGGGTCGTATTGAAATAGCGTTTAAATCTCGCGAGATATTAAATTACGGAGTCACGGAACTCCCAACTTGACGGGACCCACGGACGTCTCGTCAAGGGACAAGCCGACAAGATGAGATCCCACGTCACGTGGCTCGACAACTTGGAACAAGCGCCACGTAGACCGACAAGGCTCGCTGCTCGGGCGGGCGACGTAGGGACCACGATAGTTGGTTCGGCCGGGAACAGAGACTACGATCCAATGTAAGCGCATCAACAAGATAAACCGTGTACAACCAATAATAAACAGCCAGCGTGCATCTTAACGGATATATATGACACGTGGAAGTATACTCTTGTTGCTTCATAGAACTTATCCCTGGTACGACGGCAAGTGGCCGAGGAGAGACGGGTTTTGAAAGACTTTCTCGTGTTTTGTGTGTTAAGGAGTTAAGAGGCGGTTTGAAGTCCGGAGTGAAGGAAAGGCGTTGGGTTCCGGACTCTGACCGACTGGAAGGACTCAGGGTCTCGATGGCATACGGCGCTGTCTTGCGTCATGGGGACAGGTTCACCACCGCACTCCTCGTGGGGCCCACCCGAAAGGATATTCGTCATCATGAGATTGCTGATATGCCAGATACGCAGTATCATTATATATTTCCACGCCTCCCTAATTATCTTCCGACACGTAGGTCGGCTGGGTCCCACTTTGTTACGAGTCCGTCTGATGTACCTTCGACATAGATCATGAAATCTGAACCTTTTGGCTATACAGTATTTCCTACCATAATCGGTGTTCTTTACGTTATGTAAATTTACACTTATACCCCTTTCGCATATACATCTAACTATATGCCGTTACTAAAAAAAAAACAGAGGAAAAAATATTCTTTGATTCTGACCCTTTCTTCTTTTTTTTTTTTTTACATTGTCGTTCATAAACAAAACAATTCCAACATATAACTACCGTTCCTTCCACTTTTAAATTGAAGCCCCTTACTTTTATAATACTTCTCTCGTCCGGAATTATTTATTTATTGGTTTAAACTATGAACAGTTGTAGTTTTGCATATGCACCCACTAGTAGATTACAAGTTCTCTAAACATTTTTTTCTCTTATCTTTTTCCTTTTTTCTTTTTCTGTTTTTTATACTACAGAAATATCCTTTTTATTTGTATTTATATCTATTTGCACTATTTGTAAACTAAACCATGGGAATATTCTCCAGGATTCTGTCCCTCCCTTTTAATTGCAAAAAATGACAAAAATAGTCCATTGAAATTCTCAAAAAGACCATGTATCTTAAGTAATACTACACAATGCCTAAATATTAAAAAACACTACACCATCCTAAATAAAACTAGCCAATGCCTATCCGTTAAAAACTACAACCACCTAAATTAATCTCATGTTAACTACATGGATACTTATAATATGCAAGTGCATACTTAATTCCCTTCCACATCTGAAAACACGCCTACTTAATTCTCTAACCATTAAAATTTAACTTAAATAACATTAATCCTTTGGAAATTTAAAGGCTTGAAAAGAGTTATTTAGGTCACTTTCTCAATAATTTGGTTGTAAAATAAGTAAGTTTTAATGTTTTAAAATATCAACAACCTTTATACCACCATCTCTGGGCATGATTATATAGTTTTGGCAAGATTTTAACGATAAGGGAGGTTAGTGCACGTTTTTCAAATGTAGAAGAAAGTTTGCTTTTTTTTTTTTTCTTTCTAATATGAGTGGGTTTGACCACTTTTGTCGAAAAATGTAAGGGGATGTTAGTGATAATTTCTCTTCATTTTTCTTGATTTTAAAGTCAAATCAGCACCAAGTAAGAACGTGTTAAGGCCATTACCAAAAAAAAAAACAAAAGAACGTGTTAAGGCTTACAACAAAAATAAAAAAACAAATGGCTTCCAGGAAATTTAATTCATGGGAAGAAAGAAATGGCTTTGGGGTGCATGGATTCAGATTGTGGACCATACAACCTTAATCTACAGTTTTATTTACAGGTGAAACAAGATGCTGCTATCTGTCCCGATTGTTTCGCAGCCTTAAGCCAACTCTTAACAGCATGTTTCTGTTAACAAGATGTTTGCTATCTCTTTCAGTGAAAAAATTGGAGGGAAATGAAAATGGCTGTTTCCCTCCGTTCTTTTCACCACCAAATCGGTTGAACACCCTGTATTCATTCTCTCTCTACCGCAAGAACACTCACAACCACCATTGATTTTCAGTTTGGAGCTTCCCACAGCCACAGTCTCTCTCTACCGCAAGGATGCCCACAGCCACTCTCTCTCTACTTGAGGAAGTCGAACATAAATCTAGCGATAAATCCACACCGTGATGTACACTCTCTCTCAGCTTTGCCATTGTTCTAGCGATAAATCTGGCACAGAAGGAGAGAACGAAGGAGATTTGGGGGCTTTGAAACCAAGTGCCATCACTCCCACTCTCTCTTAAATAGTTTTAGAACCAGAGAATGTATGTTGAATAGAGTAAAGGAAGAAAAGAAATCCACACCATGCAAACATGACATTCGGAGATTTGAAATAGAACGAGCTCCAGTGCGTCTGTTTACTCCTCGTCTTGACCGCCCCCATGATCATCCAACTCGCCCGATACCTCTGTTTTCTCCTCTTGATCCTTATTCGTGCCACAATTTCGTTTAATCTATCTAAAATCGTAAATACACATAATGAAAAATAAAAATTGCCGAACTATTTTTTTCTATTTGGTTTGTACAAAACTAATTAGTAAAGGAAGAAAAAAAATCCACACCATTTATCTTGGAGTTATAAGACAAGATCTGATCTGGGTTCTTTAGAAATTAGTTATTGTTTCCGAAATTAGTTGTTTGCAAATGATCTGATTTGGGGTTTCTGAAGTTCATGCAATATTTGTGAATTTTTTTGTTGCTTCTTGGTGTGAAAAATCAGATTCTTCTTATGTTTGTATGAAAATTTAGAACTTGATTGAGGTTTAGGCTTGGGTATTTATATTTCCAGAATTTGCAGTTATCCTGGAGTTATAAGACAAGATCTGATCTGGGTTCTTTAGAAATTAGTTATAAGACAAGATCTGAAATACACAGGGATACTGTTCAGTCAAAAATGGTGGTGATGTGTTTCTTGAACTACTCACAGGCATCTATGAACATCAGGCCCAAAAGAGTAATGTTCTCTATGCTTTAGGCATTTTCATGACAGGTGCTATATTACATTACATGACATCAAACCCCACTGGTCGTGGCTACAACTTTCTTAATGCTATAGCTTCTGTTATTGGAGGAAATCCACTCTTAAGGCATCTTTCTGTCAGCTCTCAGCTTCTCATTGTTGGCTAAAGTAACCATTTCGTACTCCATTGATAAATTAGATGTGTTTCTCCTTCTTAAAAAGCAAGTGTTCTCTTCCACTTCCATCAAAAAAAAAAGTGTTCTCTTCCACTACACCTGATATATACGATATTTCTAGTGTTGGATATATAAATCTCACCTGAATAAATTGAATAAAGATGAAAGATTACAGTTTTGAGGCTTTTGAAATTTCACTCTTTAAATCTGAAAATTCATCTGCAGATTTGTGAACTGATTAGCAACCAAATGTTAAACTCTTGCTAAATCTAAACGTGACATGAATCTTGAATTAAAATTCCGTTTACATACTAGGTCATCGCTCATTTTAAGCGACTCATTGCAACAGAGGCCGTTTGTAGTGAGAAATAAGAAAGGGTTGAGGGCGTCTGCATCAAACAATGCGCTGCAGCTGCCTGATTGTAGTGAAAAGTAAGCAATGGTTCTCGCGTCAAGTTGGAAGAATGCGAGTAAAGAAGCTAGTCCAATAAAGTAGGATTCACTTAGGTATTTCAAATATAGGAACCTTAACCGGGAAGAAATTAACTAGCGTTATTAAATACTATAAAGAGAATGATGATAAATATAATGTGTTTACAAGAAACTAAATAGAAATGAGATAAAGCTGAGGAGGTTGATGAGTATAAACTTTAGTATAGTAACAATTAAAAATGGGGTAAGAACACATTATATCTATCCTCTTTTTATGGTGCTGATGAAGCATCATTTAATGTGGCAAAAGCAAAATGGTTCTAGAAAAACTATTTGAGCTAGTGAGTAAATTTCTTCCCATTAATATAATCACAATCAGAAAGCTCCACGTCTGGTCTTAACTCAGAAGTTTCTAGCAAGGACACAATTTGAGCTAGTGAGTAAATTTAAACATGAATGGCATAACAGGTGGAACAAGTCTCAGATGCTCTGTAATATCTTCAAGGTCTCGTCAATGTGTTTCTCAGGTTGAAATTGATTGTTGTAGATAAGTTGAACAACCCCATTCCTGTCAAGGACATATGTCTGTCTCCCAGGTAACGTCCCGAATAGATCAGCAGCCACTCCCCATTCGTTTCTTATTTTGTTATCCTCGTCGCTCAACAATGTGTACGGCAGCTTGTATTTCTGAGCAAAAGCCTGCATCCATTTTGAATTTTATCATCACTAAAGTCCCCAGCTTGAAACAAATAATAAAAAGGAAAGAAGAAAGTTTACTTGTTTATACATCCTATGTTATACAAGAAGGAAGAACTTAAAACTTATGTAACTCTAATAGAAATCGGTTTTATGCATTGCAAGGGTTAGTTGTTCATGCACATACAAAGTACAGAAAGCTCATATCCCACAGGCTTAAACTAGGCCAAGCCAGTTGCTCCATAGAAGTGGTCAGAGATGCAATAGACCCAATAGAACAGATAAAAAGAAGATCCTCTAATAGTATATTTTCCAGGAAATCAATATATTGATACAGATTTCTCTTTCAAGGTCTCTCTAACAGTTATTGGGTTAACATTGAACCTGAAAAAAGAATGAAGTATCTACCATGCAAAGGCAAAGATATCACATTGCCATTAAAGAATAACTGCATTTTCAGATAAACAACACTTCAATTTTCTTCAAAGAAAATCCAGGATTTGATCCAATATCAGGGAAGCAAATAGCACCACTACCACATGCCATGTCACTACCATAAAGGCAAATTTAGTGTCTCACCTCATCATATTTTGTACAAAGTCCAATGAATTTATGAATATCTTCACCTAAATTTTGGACCAACCTATTGAAATTAAGAAGATAAAAGAGCAGTGGCTCTCGATTGGAGTGTATCAAATCAGTTCACAGATCTGCAGATGAATTTTCAGATTTAAAGAGTGAAATTTCAAAAGCCTCAAAACTGTAATCTTTCGTCTCTATTCAATTTATTCAGGTGAGATTTATATATCCAATACTAGAAATATCGTATATATCAGGTGTAGTGGAAGAGAACACTTGCTTTTTAAGAAGAAGGAGAAACACATCTAATTTATCAATGGAGTACGAAATGGTTATTTTAGCCAACAATGAGAAGCTGAGAGCTGACAGAAAGATGCATTAAGAGTGGATTGCCTCCAATAACAAAAGCTATAGCATTAAGAAAGTTGTAGCCACGAACAGTGGGGTTTGATGTTATGTAATGTAATATAGCACCTGTCACGAAAATGTCTAAAGCATAGAGAACATTACTCTTTTGGGCCTGATGTTCATAGATGCCTGTGAGTAGTTCAAGAAACACATCACCACCATTGTTGACTAGAACAGCATCCATATTTCCCACATTCCAACATTCTCTCTAGAGGATTTTGCTTAGTTTTAAGCTAAATTTACTCTGTTTTTAGTCTAAAGAGGACTTTCCCACATTCCAACTATTTCAACTTTTCAAATTATGTCAAAGACAATGTAAATCTTTCATAAATTCTTATCATTTTGCTTTACTAAGCTGACAAAACATTCAACCACATGAGTTGCTAAGTTGATTTACACAAAAAAAATCTCTTAGTGAGAAGGTAAAAAATGCTTCAAATAATGCAATAGAAAGTAAATTATAAATCTCTTAGTGATGGAATATACTCAAAAGTTGTAGAAGCAAACAATAGCCATGGATCCACAGACTTCCCTTGTACAAAAACAAAGATGGGATTAATGATTCAAACCAAACCCAAGATCTTTCGTCTCTCTCTCCATTTTTGGAAACATGCTGT
The DNA here is from genome assembly GCA_947561395.2 of Buxus sempervirens. Classification (NCBI taxonomy): domain Eukaryota; kingdom Viridiplantae; phylum Streptophyta; class Magnoliopsida; order Buxales; family Buxaceae; genus Buxus; species Buxus sempervirens. Next base: position 30,396,923 of record OX387192.1, read on the forward strand.
GCATATTGACTAAAATAAAGCAGAAAAAAGCACAACAGTAAAACAGAAGAAAAAGAGAAAACCCAAATCACAAAAAGGAGGCATTTATAGTGAGAATAACAACAGACAAAGATAAAGAATTACAGGAACTAAAAGAAAAAAAAATTCAATTCAAACAACAAGAAAGCCGCAATAGCTTACTTGATTTTTCACGGCACAAGAAGAAAGCCACAACAGCTTACTCGATTTTTTCACGGCAACGAACTCGAAACAAAGAGGAAAACTTGAAAAGAGCTCAGAAACTTGGAAATCACGGGCTTACTTCAACAAATTCTGTAGATCAGTAGCAGAAACACAGATCAATTGAGCTTGCAATCCACAGGAAATGCACAAACAACTCAAAGAGAGAGATAGAGATAGAGAGAGAGAGAGAGAGCCAATGAGAAAAAAAGCAAACCCTAACGCCCCTCCATTTAGCAGAAAGTAACAAAAGCTGAAACCCCGGTGTTAAGAGAGAGAAAGAAATAGTAAAGAAGAAGATAACCCGGCAAAGAGAAAGACATTAATAGGGAAAGAAAGGGGAGAAGGCAGAAAAGAAAAGGTTCTGTCAGCTTGACTTGTGCGACAGGTGTTTTGATTTCAAATTTTGAATTTGACGGAAGCATTAACGTTTGATAACGTTAACTGGTGTTTTGCACGTTTGAGGTTGAAAAACAATCCGGATAGGTGGCAGCATCTTGTTTCACCTGTAAATAAAACTGTAGATTAAGGCTGTATAATCCACAATCCGGCATGGATTTAGAAGTGAGACATATTTCACACTTCAAAGCTTTCAATGCTTTTTAATAAAACTATTAGGGTGTGTTTGTTTTCCTTCTCCTTTTTTTCAGATGTGCGGTAAAAAAATAAAATTGTCCAAGAAAATTTTAAGCGAAAAAGGAAAATTTCAATCAAAATCGAAGGCTAACGTAACCCCCAACCCGGTGGAGCTCACAATGAACGTAGCCGTGGATGGTACATTCCTGCCTTTGGCGTTTGGCCTAAATCACCGTGCAAACAAGTCTTTTCTTTCCAGAGGGGTTCTCGGATGGGGTCCTGTCCTTGCTTTGAGGAACTTGACTGAGGGGCTCCTGCTCCAGAAATCGACCTTTGCTTCTCAGCTTGACACAGGACTAAATCTCTCAACTACTGACTCCATCACCACCTCCGGCTGCCACCTCACCCTCCGTGAACTCCCCTCCAGCACTGTTATCCCCATTATTTTTTTGGTTTCGGCTGTTTACACCGTTCCTACTATCATTATTCACGCTTGAATCAGCCAGCCACCAAGCTGCGATAGCTGGTTCTAAGGCGAATTCCCGGTGTTTTTTATCATTAATCTTTGCAACTTCTTTTGTTCTTTTCTGGCAATATACTCTGTAATACCGCAAATTATCCATGAGAGATTGAAATCTAGACAGTTTCATTTCCTCTATTGAGATTGAGAGATTCAAATGGCGAGGAGATACAGGTCCACTCTTCCTCCCTCCCTTTGTCATCAGATGCCTATTCCCTTCTTTTGGAGGAACCGGAAAATAATTTCCATCAAAAAAATGGTGGAAGTCATTTTCCTTAGTTTTTCTGGTATTTAGGAAAATATTTTTCTCTATTTATATATATTATTCCATAAAGCAAAACACCCAGAACATTTTAAAATTCAGGAAAATATTTTTTTCATTCATTTTCCGGTGAAACAAATACAGCCTTATGTTACTTCTGATTGAGACTCCCTCAAATACTAAATTTTAATCTCTAAATAATTCTCACAAGTAGAGAGGCATCTCTTAGCTTCCCTCATACATACAACCTCTTCAATCACCTTTAATGGCTTCATACGCAACTAATTTACCCAGTCATGAGATCTTCAGCTACATCAGAACCCACACAATGACTATAAGAACATATCTTCCGAATCTAGCATAAGTAGTTAACAAAGATTTTTCCTTTTTTATTCTCTCTCCTTTTGGTGAAATGAGCAATCAACAAAGTTGCTATAAGCAAACTCATCTTGAGGCAGAACTGTATTCCATGTCTTTTGAGCCTCAAAACTTTAGTCCTAACAATTTCTAACAGTGTTGATTACTTTCATTTGCCTTGCAGCATGGGTATGCAACAGTTGGAATATTGCAACTACTTCCACAGAGTCACAGAATTCAAAAAGTTCTAGACAATTTCAATATCAGATTACTTGTATTCAAAATTCCATGTAACAAAACAACCTCTCTACTGGATAATTATTACTACTATCTTTTCAATATATAAAGCCAATAGTGGGTTACTGCATGACATTCTATATCCAAAATGCCCTCCAATTCTTTTTTCTTCACTCTGATCATCAATATCCAAATCCAACTTTCACTTGCTAAACCCATGCATTTTGCTTTAAGCAAAATAGAAAAAATACTTGTTTACATGAAAACTTAAATGCTCAGGTAATAGGAAAAAAAGTAGGACAAAAAAGAAACTAGTTGAAACATGGATGAAAAGTAAAATTCATCATACCAAACAAAACACGTTTAGATAATCTTTAGTTATTATTACCTTGACTACCATGCCACTAACTAATCCATTACATATCTTAAAGGAATAAAGGAGGAATTATTCGTCATAGCCTTCAATTCTAATATCATGGCCTTAGAATTTGTTTACCATAATAGTCAAATTAAATATAACATGTGCATCCAAATTTCAAAAATTATGAGTAGTATAACCAAAAAGATAGCCTAAATTCACATAAAAATAGCCTTCACATGGCGAACAAGCAAAATAGTAACTGATCGCACCTACTAGTCAGAAGTATTCAGACAATATTTTCTTGGTTTCTCAGATTGAATTCCACAAGAAGTTCAGGAAAGAGAGAAAAATAATATCTGAAGACAAAACAAACTCATAGATGAATATATAACATTACAAAATTTATCAAATGGGGCCCCTCTGACGTATATCTTGGCCTACTTTGCCAGTGAGCCAGGAAAACTGAGAAAGGAGATCATTCATACAAGTATCCTCTATACAAAAAGTGATCAAAGGCTCAAGAAAAGTACCCGTAACAAGCAAGGTAAGCACCAGATCCAACCTGAAAAAAGCACAAATGTAAACTATTCCCTCATGCTTTCTTTGTTATCTTCCTCCTCGCTTAGATCAAGATCAGCAAGCAACTCCTCCAATGGCACAGAAGGCACATCTTCTCCATCAGTCATAGAAGTCATCTCTGAAGGCTGGTACTCTTTATCACGATATAAAGATATATTAAATCTCAAATCTGGGTTCTCCTCCAAGTCCTTCAGAAATTGTTCGTACTCCATGTACATCTTCTCCTCCTCAAGTCTACCTCCTTTAGCAGAGTTATCTACCTCCATCCCAAGGGATTTAAGCTTCCAAGGACGAGACTTCCCATGTTTTCTCTGTCTTCTCTCTTCATAACTCTTCTTTATTAAAATTGCATCAGGAAGGACAAGACCTTTATACTTGTCTAGCTCAATATCATTACTATTAGCACCATATAGGTCGTAACCAAGAGCATAATCCCCAGGACTTAAGAGATAACCTAGATGTGTTCTTATAGTGGAAATCTTGTCATTCTTCCCAAAATCAGATACTCTTGCCACCTGAGCATCAGCTAAAACATACTTGAAACCGCCAACATTAACATCAGGAGAAACAACCTCTACATCCAACACTATATATTCCACAAGCTGCCTACTTGAAAGCAGAGGCTTAAAAGAGGATCTCCAATACTGGTCTGCATCCATAAAGCAATGCCTCAAAGTTAAGGGATCCAGTAGGGTGATGTTGTTGCTCACCTTTGTACACAACACAAGCGGGCCAATATTTCCCACACTAACTGCCACTTTTGGTGGGAGGCAAATTAGATCCTCGCGACAAATCGGGCAAATTTCAATAGAGAATGTGTACTTGTAATTGTAATTGTTACTCTTGGAATCGTGGGATACAAGTTGTTTATCGTGTCGACTCCTAATTGGAGCAACTTTACCCAAAAACTCCACAAATTTCAAACCATGGCTCCTATTACCAAAGAAGAAATCAACACCCTGATCCATCTGTTTAATTTTAATGGCACGAGCAGCAGCATCATGTCTAAGAATAAGTTGCTCCAAATAAAAGAAAGTCCTCCTATGAGGAACATGCTGCCTAAGTTGGACTGCTGCGACCCACTGATTAGGGTTTGCCTGCACCTTAGAACAAGAATCGCACATGTGGTCCTGCTGAACATACTCAACAACATATGCCTGTTCTAGTATGGCCCCATGAAGAACCTCCTTCTGAACTCTCAGCTTCACTTTAATCCTCTTTGAGTGAGGTTCAGTCCAAACAAATTCTGCATGCACTAATCTAACCTGGTTCAAATTCTTCAACCTCTTTACACAAAACGTTAAGAGCTCCTTTGATTCAAGTTGCGCTTTTATCCAAGTTCTTGGCGGTTGCAAATAGCTGTCACACTCTGGGCAATGCATGAGGATAACATGCTTTTGTAGACCTTCAGTAATGTCAACCTCAGAGCGTAGACATTTGACGCACATATTAGCAGCATTTGGTGCCATCGGGATGCCGCACTTGCAACACAAAACACTACCAATTGTTCGCTGTATCCTAAACATACCTGCTTCTTCGGCCATGATGAAGAACCTGAAAAAGAAAAGAGCAAATCAAAACAAAGAACCAGAGACAAGATTAGAACAGAACCCAAAATCTTATAAATTAAGGAGTATCAGATTATAGATATAGACTCCATCAAGTATGAGAATGAATCAAAAACAGCAAAATAATTGAAAATTTTCTAACCTAGCATTATCAATTACATAGTTGATTTTCTAAATGAATTCAGTTGATTTTCTAGATGAATTCAGATTCATCTACTGCGTTGTTTTTCTATGAAGATCATTTTTTAAGAACGCACCTCGTACAAAGGTGTTGGAATTGTTATATAGATAGCTTCTTGCCCGGTCATAATTACTCAGATATCTAGGGTTTGGAAAGGTAGTTCTAGTCATTGTTTGCCGTTCTGGCAGTTCTAATGGTTTCCGGTTGACGAACCTACCAAATTGCAAGGGTAATGAAAAATGTAACGACTAAAATTTTAATGTACCATTATATGATATATACTAAAGATCGGATTGGAACCTTGTCCGTAGACGAATTAAATGAATAACAAATAACATTAAGATACACTAGCATTAAATGCATATTAACAGTAAATGGTTCAATGACCAATAAAACATAATCACATCTCAACATAAGTTTTACATCAATCTATTGTTAAATCAACATTTGGTCCCATTACCTTACAACAAAAACTAATAACAAAAGGAAAATTCCTGTCACGAGCTTACTTCCTTGCTTCCCTTATCTGCTGACCTGTAAAATGTTAAATCAAGCAGTGAGCACAAATACCCAAAAAGGAAGTCTTACCGTCTGTCATATTATTCATGTGAGTGCACAATCAACGAGCCATGATAACTTAATTTGTCACTCCTATTGGTGTGAAAGTGCCTAATAGATGGTACCCATACATAAATGATTCCCACCACAATATTGTGGTTACAAACATAAATAAATACGGAGGCATGTGTCACGTCACGTTAACATATAAAATGCATTATTAAATATACACATTATCGATATGCAATAGTACTAAATAATTATAAATCTAAATAAAGAATGCAGTATTAAATATAAACATTAGCAATACACAATAGCACTAAATAATTATAAATTATAAATACATGAGATGGAATGAAACATGAGTATACCAATTTTCATACCATACAATATCTGAACTATGATAATGTTACTTATTTTATATTCATTTACCAGGGGCACTTTTCTATTCAATCAGTGATAGATTTCTCCGAGGGGACCTTTACCATTCAACTAGAGATTCTACTCCACTAGAAGAAATTATAAATTCAACTAGAGGTTCTAAGCTATTGGGAGGCACCTATCCATACAACCAAAAGTAAGCGCATACTGGGAGGAACAATTCGTACAACCAATAGTTAACCTATACTAGGAGGCACAATCCATACATGATACAACCAGTAGTGAACCTATATTGGGAGGCACAATCCATGCAACAATTTGTTCATTTCTCAAAATCATTAAAAAAATAAGAAACTGGTTATAACATGAGGCCATTACCTATGACATTTAAGTGGTACTAGCAAATATAAGGGCGTGTTCCTAACCACAATGTATGAAGAGCCAACAAATATTATTGTTGAAATATCATATTTGGGCCCTCATATATACATAGTTGCGCCTTCACCTATCAACTTAAGCTTTTAGGTGCAATGGTTGATTAACATGGTATCGACGTAGGAGGTCTTGTATTCAACTACCAGGGGCGAGTTTGTCTTGGCATTTATTTGTATCCAGGATGTTCATACCCTGTGTTTGTCTTCCCCACATATGTTCCCGTGCAAAGTCATGCGTGCAAGGGAGTATTAAAATATCATATTTGGGCCCTCTTATATACATATTTGTGCTTTCACCTATCAATTTAAGCTTTTAGGTGCAATGGTTGTTTAAAAATTATAAAAATGAAACAAAACTATTTGATAGAAAAAACATAAGAAGTTCTTGGAACTGAAGGAAGAGAAGTGCAACAAATACGTTTCTTTTCAACTATGAAAGAAAATGCCAAATGCTCTTTCATAACAAGCATCCAGTATGCCAATATCCCCTTTTTAGCTCTTCACAAGCATATTTACGGCAACAAGTAGTTAAAATTTAAACAAAGAAAAAGGCAAAACATGCGGCAACATACATCTAATGAGTTGAAGAGGTAGAAACAACTAAACAAAAGAAGTATTATTATTCCACAAATGAGCCACTCACATGATTGAAAGCATTAATCATGAATGTTCCCAAACCATATCCTAAACTCCAATATTTCAAGACAATAAGACAAATAATTTTAGACTCGATGGGACAAATTACTTTAAAGACAATAAGACGAATTGTTTTGGTTATTTCAAAGGTCACATTGTGCAATGATGGACCGTTCTAATGATCCAACCTATAGTCATGCCATATGTTGTTCTCATTGATGAGTTGTTATCTCATCCACATAACACCTTGTTATCTCATCCACATGACACCTATAACATGCTTCAATGTCTATACCCATAGGTGATTTATTATCTCATTATCATGACATGAAAAAAAACCAACTTGGTACCCATAACATGCACTAACAATTATACAAATGACTGGATATAAAGGTTAAACCATTGACACCTTGCATTCACACATCATCTAAATTACTACAAAATCGCATGCACACTCTTCACCATTAACAACAATATCATTTTCTCAACTGGTTTAGATCGGTAACACAAAATCTATCAATAACCTTCGTAATAAAATGTAGCCAACATATTCCCTCCTTACTTCTCAATAACATAAAACATGAAAACCCAGAATTGTTGTAGAGAATGATGGGGTCATTGAATCATCAACGTGAGAAGACACGTCATTGGAAGAATATTTTATTCATTCAAAATCAGTCACTAGCTTGGAATCGTGAGTAGCAACAAGCCTATTGGAATTCTACAAAGATAGTAAAAAACAAGAACTAGGGGAATGCAAGCGCATAGCAGAAGAATTAGAGCAATTAGTTATGAAACGTGGTGTTAACAAACAAAGTATTAGAGCATTTAGTTATGACGTGGCAGTAACTAACAAGTATTAGAGTAAAATTGAAAAGAATTGGAGGGTTTTTTAGGAAGTGAAAGTCAACTACAAAACCATGGGTTTGCTTTATAACAGTAATGAGAGGGACTTGGGGAGAATAATTTTCTCCTTTTTTTTCTCAAAGAGTCACATGCTTAAATGTAAAGATAATAATGGTTAGAGGATAACTAGTTATGCGATTTTTTCAGCAATTGCCCACAAAATGTAAATGTCAATTTAAATGCACGCCCAATGGTAATAGCCTCAGAAATAGCATATCACACAATCAAAGATGGAAATTTCACATTTCGCCGACATTTCGCTAGGGGAGCTCTAGGGAAATTTCGAGAATTTCGTCCAAATATCGCCGAAATCGGGGAATATTTTGCCACATTCCCCAGTGAGAGGAATTGGGGGAAATATGTGTTTTATTGTTTTTTGACTTTTCATGTATTTTTTTGGTTTAATACCTTCATAATAAATGTATATATAGGGAAATCTAAGGAAATCTAGGGAAATTTCGCAGACATTTAGCGAAATTCTGCCAAAATCAAGGAAACTGGGGAAATATCATTTTCCCCATACATTTCATGTCGCTAACCTTCCAAAAACGAAATTTCGCCAAAATATCGCGAAATGGCAAACGCTGCCTACAATACAATTTAACATTGACACCAAAGCACTCCCAAACCATATATTTTTCAATAAAATTTTCATGTTATCTAGGGTTTTTCACAAGAATATAATGGAAAATGAAGTAAAACGCCCTTACCTTAGATCTCGAATTTTTTTTTTCCTTTCTTCTATCGGTAGATACGATGAACACAACACAGTAAATACTATACATTTGTTGGTGTCAAATAATTTGTTAGCGTTGCCTATAAGTGTATGGCATCTATTGGAACTTGACGCAAGATTGTGACAATGTTCTATGAGCAACATAGGGAAGAAGACGGAGGAGAACAACCAAAACCAAAACCCCTTTTCCCCCTTTTATTCACGATGGGGTTTGAAGATTTGTTAAAGTAAAGGATTTTAATGTAGATGGGATCTCAACCGTTGACAAGCTTTTGGTCGGAGATTATATTACATGATCCAGTGTTTATGGAAGCATAGTTTTCCTACTCCAGACCAATCAAAATTTCTGATTTGCCAGACTTTTGACAAAGTCGATAACTAGACCTCAGTCAAAGTTAGAGGTCCTTTACAAAAACCCCCCGTTTCAACAAGCATAGAGCGCCACGCTACCTGTGTAGGTTGAAACAATATGGAAATTGACTGCACATAGTCGTGCTGTCGATTTCTCAACGGTTCAAAACCTAGGAGAAAAAGCAAAAGAGAGATAGATTAAGGAGGTAGGGAGGAAGAAGGGGGAAGAGAGAAATGAGATGGGGAGGAGCGTACTTGGGCTGTGCTCCTCTAACCCTTGTTGTTCAGAAACCAAGGGAGAAATTAAGATGCATATGCTACCCCAAAAAAAAAATTAAGAGGCATACAGAAAGAGAGAGAGAGGGTTTTGATGCTCATAAGTGGGCCTAAGCTCCACCTGCTTCTTCGCCTTTTTCACCGAGAGATAGATAGACCACTCGGAAGAGGCGACTAAGGCGAAGGAAAGAAGACGAGGAGATTTTGTAGGTTTTGTAAGAGCATTAGCAACAACTTCCCTATTTTAAGCAATCTGGTTTACTTTTCTATTTTAGGGATTGCTTTTTCAACAAATCACTGCAGCAGATTCCCTTTTTTTCCTTTCCTATTTCATTAAAATATTAGTTTTTTTTTTCAAATCTTCTTTATTTTTATCTCAACCAACTTGTTTATCCTTCAAACTGATAATAACCCACCCAATCCCAACCCGAACCACTCAAACAGGCAAATTTCGAACTAAAACCTACCTACCCGGACTAAAGTTATGACCACATATTTTATTGGAAGAGCCTACTTCGTGAACTTCAGGTGAATTTTATTCAACTGGTATAAAGTTTTCCTCAAACAACTGTGTGCCATCTTGCGAAGGAGATGTAATAGTAGAACTGCCTTGTATTTGTGAATTCATTGATAGAGAAAAATGAATGAAAAATATAAGACGGCCTTGGGGAGCAAAACCAACAAATACTAGATAAGGACCTGACTCAACATTTCAACAAACACATGGTACAGGTACCACAAACATGGTAGACTGAAATTCCCATAACCATAAGAAACAGGTCAAGTTTGAAGATGTACAAAATGAAACCATCCCACCTTGATTAATATTCAAATTATCAAAGATTGGAGCTCAAAATAACTGTCAAACAGAAGCAAAACAAAGATACCAAGAATAAATCCCTATCCCACAAGCATTAAATGAAATTTTCAAAGTCATGCCTACCACCATGGTGCTTTAAAAATCATCACACAGAAACCAATCAAGACAATAACATGTGATAGATGCCATCTACCAATATCACTGACTAAGTGTAACCAACGTCTCCACGAAAAAAAAAGAACACAGAAGAGAGAAAAATGAGTAATAAAATCATTGAAGATACCATCTGGAATTCAGCACCAGCAGCCATTACAAGGATAATGTAGGGTGAAAGGAATAGAAGGATCTTCAAAACGAAGAAAGGACCTGGGCATCCATGCAAAAGGCTGTATTAAGAACTCTACAAAGTTTTTTTTTTATATGAATGATGAATGATGAAAGTTTACGAACTCTACACAGTTGGCTACTTTGCTGCCCGGAGGGAACTAAAATCCCTCTAGAGGACTTTCTCAGATGTAACAGGTTCTCTGATTTGGGTGGGGTGATGTAAGGGACCTAAGGGTAGGATTAGACCTATATGAAGGAAACCCATGTGGGGGAGGTAGTCTAAACTGTTCTGGTATGGTACACAGTTTGTGTACCTGTATTTGCCATATTATGATCTATATATAATATCATATTTTTACTGATCCAAAAAAAAAGAAAAAGAAAGCAACAGAGTTTGAGGACTGCAAACTCAAAATCCAAATCAATGCAAACTTCAGAACCAATAAGAAATTTAAATGAAAATTAGAGTTCGAAAGAAGCAACTCTTTACCCTCTATCTCTCTGCATCTAGGTGTAAACCAAAGTGGGAGAAGGGATATACTTTACCTTTAAGAAGGTGATGATAAGAAGCTAAGCTGGCAAACAGTCTTGGCCCTTAAACTAAGTGGAGCCAATATAGTCAGGCTTGATCTTGCGACTGCTACAGACAGATAATATTAAAATTAATGGCAGATATGTAGTCTATAATCCGACACAAAACACATCTCTTGAATTGAGGAACACAAGGCATACAAATATAGCATGACGCGTAACAAATGGAGTAGGAATCAATGAAAAGATAAAGGAAATAAAACACCTTATAAGAAGCTGATGAAACATCGTACCTCGTTTAATTTATCTAACGTCGTACGTGCATTGGTTTCTCGCTTAGGTTTACCAAAAATCCATGCAAACATGATTGATTCCCCGAACGGAACCCTCTCTACTCTTCTAAGAAAAAATAAATCAAAAATCAGATCAAAACCCTAAACCTTGAATTGCCTCCGAAGAAGCAAATAGCAGAAACTAAAATTCCACTAGCTACTGATTATCAGCGGACGGAACGACTCCATATTGACCTGTTGATCAAAAACTACGATTCGGGCTTTGAGACAATGATAAGAACAACAAGGAAGAAGACAATGATCGAGATGTTAACTTAATTGATTTGAGGTTGGTGACGAAGGTGCTATGAGTTGAGAAAATAATGGGATCGACCTGAAAACGAAGACTCCGCGTCGAGATTGAAACAGAGATAGAGACAGATTTTCTGTGTGCGTCAACTCTTACCTCCACTGCTGCGGTACGTATCTGATTCTTCTGGTATGCGTGCTCCGCCGGTGAACGGTGCCAACAACGTAAGGTTCGGGAGAGAGAGAGAGAGAGGCGTTTTTTATGCGTGCTCCGCCAGTGAACGTTGCCAACAACGTAAGGTTCGGAGAGGCGGTGGTTTCGTTGGAGCTCTAGGGCGTCGGGCACGTTCGTAAAGAATGAGTCTGTCAAGTGTCGAGATACAATTTTGGGAAAATTGGATTTTAATGATATTTTTTAACATAATTCACATTCAATTCAATTAATGGAATTTTGATAATTTCGGCAATGGGGAAATGTTTTTTTGGGTATTTTTTGAATAAATTCTTAATGAATAGTAAAAATGATACTGAATCCTAATTATTTGAATAAAATATCATTAATTCTCAATTTTCAAGAATTAATGGATTAACTCTGAATTATTTAAAAAAAATATCACTAAAAACCAATTTTAGTACGCACGTATCCGTTTGATGCATGGCTTACCTTTCTCCTGTTAACCATGGTTAGGTTAACGACCGACCAACGTTTGACCTGCCGCGATCCAGACCTGTTGAAATGGAGTCATGACTCGTTCAAAACGTCATGACTCGTCAAAATGGAATCGGACTGTTGCTGGTCATGGAATCAAAAAGAGGGAAGACTTGCCGAAATGGAATCGAGACTTGTCGAAAATCAATCCGTACCTTGCCATAATCAAAATAGGGTTCGTGCAAACCCTATTATTTGTCGTCAATCATGGCATAAAAAATAGAGAAGACTTGCCGGAATGGAATCAAGGCTTATCGGAAATCAATCCATGCCTTGTTGGAATCAAAACAAGGTTTGTGCAACATTGACAAGGTTTAACCCTAACGACTGTTGCCGGTCATGGAACCAAAAGAAGGAAAGGGAATCTAGCTCTTGGCCTTCTCTCACTGGCGTTGGGGTCGTTGTCGTTGGCGAGTGCCCGCGTCAAGCAATTAGCTAGCAGTTGCTAATTGTGACGCTTTTTGTATCTCAAATTTTCCGACATCGGCCAATGGTTCAAAAATCCTTGGTTTGATCGTGAAATACTTTCCTCTTCACTGCAGTCGTCGGAAATCTCTTTTGTTTCTCTCAGTATTGGTTTCGTTGGCGTCGGAGAAGCCTGAGATTATGCCAAATCCGAAGAAGCCCCTCTGTTTCACCTCCTCTTTGCATAGGAGCTAGCCGGCCAGTACATGCACTCGCGCAGAACACATGCATCACCGGTTATTAAACTATGGTAAGTCGGGGATCAAAGCATCTAACCTGCCACGCGTCAATTTCGAAATGACGCAGTAAATGTTACGATAGAAACAGTCATTGCAGAGGATCTGCTTTCTCAAAAGACTTGCAAACCTCAATAAAAAGGTTTTCAAAGTCTTTTATGCCTCGTTTGGTTTTCATTTTAGGAATGCATTCTAAGCCTTTGAATAAATTCTGATACCAAAATGAGTGTTTGGTAAAGCATGCAAGAACTCATTCTATAAGAATGAAAATGAGAAAACCCTTGATTTTCAGAAACGGCTCCAACCCCGTTTTTGGATTTGAGAATGGGTTCTGAGTTTTATGCGGTGGCAAACTTGTAATTATTGTTAACTTTAAGCAATGGCATAAAATGTAAATATGACTATTGAGCCTTGTCTCCTTCTTCAATAAGAGACTTTCCAATCGTTGAGGAAACTATTCCTCTTCTTCTTCGTTGCTGCTATTGCTATTTAGTGGGATAGTGGAAAGGGAAGAATACTGATGGAAAGCAGTAGACTTGCTATTCTGGGATTCGGATGCATAGTTCAACAATGTCTAGATGCTGGAAATACTCTCAAATCCCGTGACATTCCTATTACGGTCGTCGATGCTAGGTTCTGCAAACCTCTGGATGCAGGTCTCATCAGGAGATTGGCATATGAGCATGAGATCCTAATCACAGTGGAGGAAGGTTCAGTTGGGGGTTTTGGATCTCATGTAGCTCATTTCCTAAGCTTGAATGGCCTTCTAGATGGAAATCTGAAGGTAATTTCCCTTTATTTTATGACTTGGTAGTTCATTATAGATTATTGTTTTACCTCCCCAATTGTGATTATGACAAGAAATTATATATGCAGCTGAGATCAATGGTACTCCCAGACAAATACATAGACCATGGAGCACCCAAAGACCAGATAGAAGAAGCAGGGTTGACTGCAAGGCATATATCTGCAACGGTGTTATCCCTCTTGGGGAAGCCCAAAGAAGCTCTCCAGTTCTAGTGATTACATTTACAAACATGGGAAGCAAAATCTTGCCTGAGAAATTCATAAAAAAATTTGAAGGGTTTGCATTGCATTCTGGGTGACTGAAATTTGAGAGCCCAAATCAAAAAGTGGAAATTTGGGTTTTGAAACACCAAGGCTGCTCGATTTTCTCATTTTAATTCTTCTCCATCAAGCACATTGGGAATAGCCTAACAAAGGCAAGCATAATTAATGCTTTTGTATATTCTCTCTTCCAACAGGAGTGGCCAAAACATATGCCTATAAATGTTGTAGAAAATCAAATAAATTTGAAGCTATTTTAAATGACAGGACTGCTTTTATGTCCTCGGCTTTTTGTATCTGTTCCTTTTTATTTAACAAAAAATAGCAGAAGTGGGTGGGGTAGGATCAATTACGGAGCAACAAACAAGTACAAATTGTTGATAGATCAATCATGGGTACAAAGCTAAGAATGTCTACACATATTGAAGAATAGAAATTCCTTGTTAGGGGATGCAAGCAAAAGTAATTTTCAATAGTGATTTGTCTACCTTCTACATATCAAAGATGGAGCTTCATTTAGACTGATGCAATTCCTCACAAGAGTTTCGGGTCAGGATCTTTTGTCTGTTCATTTGGAATCTATTATAACTTGTCATGTTAGAGAAAATTCTACATCGTTTGTTGTCAGGCTTGCCATTTGATTCATGCAAGCAATATGATTCTACGTCGTTTTTTTCATTTCTTTGGTGTTTCAAGTTTTATCTTTCAAGGATCAACCAATTTCTTATAATTATTCATGGAAAAAGAAAAAAATATTTAAGGGAAAACAAATTTCATGGAACTCATTTAATTACTTGTTATCCAAACAATTTTCTGGGTGAAAGTTCATTCTGCTATGTGCTAACCAAACGCAAATAGAAAGACTTCAAAATTGATTCGCAAAATGAGTTTTAAGAACTCATTCTCAGAATGAGTTTTTAATCCGGAATGAAAGCCAAACGAGGCCTTAGGGCATTTTCAGAAGAAATTCTTAATTTATATTTAAATGACCTTGATTCTTAATTATTTTAGGAAAGTATCAATAAAAACCAATTATCAAGGTTTGGCCGACTAAATCTGAATAATTTCGAAAAGCATCACTAAAAACCAATTTCCCCTCAAATAAACCGGTTAGGCGACGAATAAATCATAATACTTCTGAAAAAGTATGCTAAAAACCAATTTTAGGAGAATAATTTTGAAAAAATTTCACTAAAAACGAATTTCCCCTAAAATTTTCGGGTTTGGGAAGGTACAACGCTACAGCATGCTGTAAAATTTAAAGGAAAAAAATAACAATAAGGAAGATGTTGTGGGTAATTTTTGTCAAAATTTCTATTTGATTTCTCTATTTTAATGAAAGTGAGCCAAATAAGGAAGTTGCTGCTAAAATAATAATTATTCAGTGAAACTAATTAAAAAATCTTTTTATTTATCTTCTTATATTATCTTATATTTTCATTTATGTCATTCTATTATTATATTTATTGTATTCATATGTGAAGTCATTGATATTAATTTGCTTAAATAATAATTATTCAATGAAACTCAACCTAACCATATAGTTATTTGGCTATTTAAAAATAAATAAAAAATATTTTCCTTATAGAAGTTATTTTTGTCATTAAATAAAAATAACCAAAAAATTAATAGAATTTAGTGCTAAGGATACGGCTATAACAACTATCTAAAATGGATAAATATAAATACATACACTAAAAAGAAAGTGGATATAGATGCAATTTTTGTATAACACTATACATAGATATAGATGCAAAAAGCCTTCTTTTTTGAATGTTGTGTGCAAGCCCATGTATCTCTGTCATTGTTGGAATTATAATTTATAGAATAAAAGGTACAATAGACAAGCACTCAAACTTTGACAAATAAAGAATTGCGATTGCTTACGATAAGCAAAAAACACAATTTTGATTAGTAAATTGGATAGAGATATTTGATTCCAATTCCTTATCTCACAACAAACATTAAGTTATAATACTTCAACGCAAGACCCCATACTCTAAATTTTTTTTTTTTTTTGCAATTTCAAAATTAATTCTCATATTTTTAATTCACTTCAATGTTTCATTGTGTTCTTTTGCTTTGGTTATTTTAATTTAAACATAGGCAACAAAATCTCTAAATATATATGAATTAAGCGAAGTGGGGGTGGCGCTTGACATGTCACTCCCGTAGACACCCCAAAATTGCACGGTTTTTGATAAATCTTGAAGGAGAGAAATATTTTATTGGAATTTTCAATTCTTAGCATTGGGTTTGAGATTCTTAATCAATTTGAATCCAAAACCACAAAGGAAAAGGCCCGAGTTCAATATTTTGTACAAAGTCAAACTTTTTCCGGTTGAATTTTGTTGACTTTTGACCCCAGAAAATGAAATATTTTTTAAAGCAAGATTTCAAGATAAATTTTCCCGATAATCAGGTTTTAGCAATGTTATTGCATAAATAAATTTTTTGAGATTTTAAATCTTGACAAATACCTTGGTATTAACATATTGAACCTTTTTACCAGACCTGAAAAACCGGAATTTAGCCTGGAACTGGAAAGTTGACTTTTTATTCACTTGGAATTTGGGTCTGGAACTATTTTTAATGAATTCAAATGGAGGTGTTTACTTATTTACATGTAATATCTTAAGTAAATGGAGATTAAAAAATACGAGGACATTTACTTAAATTATATTACATGTAAATAAGTATTGCCTGTGTTAAAATTCGGATAAAAGCTTTTTTCCTTGTATCCGACAGATAATGTCGGATACAAAACATCCTTATTGAATCCAACAGATAATGTCGGATACAAAAGATCTTTATTGTATCCGACAGACAATAACGGATACAAAAAGAATTGCTTTGTATCCGACCTGAGTTGTCGAATACAAGGTTTTAGCTTAAAATTAGGTTTTTCCGAAGGTTTTCACTTTTTACCATCATATCCTTTGTTTAAGGAGTGAAAATCTCGGAAATAACCTTAGGGTTAAGTGGGAGAATGCTAGACATTTCCTTGTGTCCCTAGCCTTTGCCTATAAATAAGAGGCCTCTCCTCAAGCAAATAGCCAATAACTTTTGCCAAGAATTTTTGCCAGAAGTTAGAGATTAAAAAGCTCCGAGTGAAGAAGAGAAACCTCTGCCCCATTGCTTCCAGCACCCCTAGGTAAGCCTAAAACCTCTTTTCATTTATGTTCTTAAATTCTAGAAATAGATCTTCCTTCTACCTTTCTGTAGAATAATGGCATATTGATTGTGTATGCAACCCCTTTCCCTACTCAAAGTACCTCAAGACTCCCTCTACCCGTAAAACGTGGAGAGGGATCTAGGGGAAATGAGACTGGGAATTGATCCTTAGTCTTAGAACCCACTTGAATGGCCTTTTGATTCTATGAAAACCGTTTCATACTCAAAGTACCCCAAGATTATCTCGAAGAACCGTAAAACGGGGAGAGAGAACTAAGGGAAACGAGAATGGAACGGAACCCTAGGTTTTTTTAGAACCCCATTTGATTGATATGAATGCTATATGTTGTTATGTTTGAAGAAATGATTTTTACACATACACACATAGCATCCGTTTTTGTCGGAATCGGCTTATATTTCGGATCTATTGGATCCATTGTGATAGATGTGAAATGAATGGCCCTAAGCAGTTCTGGAACATATCTCAATGATTTTCAAAATGATTTCAAACAAGTTTTCTTTGAGTATTGAAGACCTCTAGGTCTAACCTCTCGGTTTTGGGTTTTTGCTCAATTTTAGGGTTTTTGGCATATTCTTGTCAATCGAAGAGAATGGTGAGCCAAACTTGTGCCATATTTCTTCCTAGAGGTTCTTCAACACTTTTTCAAATGATTTTGATTCATATTGCACGGATTACACACACTTGATCACCGTTTTGGATTGATTTTACTTAAAAGGTCTAAACTGGACAGCAGCTGTACCCTAACTTCAGACACTCATAACTTCATCACCCGGATGAATTTTGGAGTGATTCCAAAGCCATTGGAAAGATGAGGCTGTCTAATTTATGTCTGTAAAATTTCATCAATTGTTATGGAGGGGATTTTTGATACCATTCAGTCGAAGTTGACAGGACAGTTCAAGCCCGATTGCTAAACCTGTTACTTCAAATGAGCACCATGTGTTCGTTTTAAGTCCGATTTGAGTGATTTTTGTTTCTGTGTTTTCCTTCGGAAGTCTAATTTCAAATCCAGTTGGTTTCACAATTTTTTGATTTCATTTGTGTCTTGGGTAATAGATTTACTCAGAACTGTTCAACGCATATTTATGGGCTAATCTATGATCCTCGGGGCTTGTTTGGGAGGTCACCCAAGGCACATCCGGATGAAGTTTTGTTTAAGGCTAGTTTCATTTGAAAGATGGCCCTACAGACTTCATTCATGCAAAAATTCACGGATTTACATGGAGCCAATTTTCCTAAGTGAATTTCCAAAGTTGCCCACTTGTTACTTTTACCGATTTCCAACAGCAGATGTAAAAGGAGCATAACTCCTAGGGTTTTAACCGGATTTGATTGAAAATTTGCATGAGTCTTTTATTTTATCATAATCTTTCAAATGGATTTAGTTTGATTCAATTTAAATTGGATTTGAATGATTTCAAGTCAAATAGCTCTATCTTTTACCAAAATTTTCGGATTTGTCTCAACTTGATTTTGTTCAAGTTTTGCTTTGATTTCTATTTAATGGTGATATCCCAGAAGTGATACTAACATAAAAGAGGATCTGGAATTCATTGGATTTCTCATGTGGAAGTATCATACATTTGTTTAATGCTTTTTCAAGGTTTTTGATTATTTTAGCAAGCTTTCTTATTTTTGAGCATGAACAACACTTGGCAACCACCTTGTGTGGGTGAGTGGGGGTGCCTAACACCTTCCCCCATTCATAATCTAATCCCCTTACCCATCTTTGGATTTTATTTTCAAGTAAAGTTATTTTTACTCTAGATTTGCCTTTTGCTTATTTTGAATCTTTTGGTATCCATTCACACCCTAAAATTGAATGGTGGCGACTCTCCCATTTTTGTTGAGCCCGTGTGATGATGAAGGGAATCATCTAGGTGATTTTTCCATGTCTCACACCCCCGGGTCGCTTCGGAGGCTTGGGACAGCCTCGCATGCTTTGGCGTATCCAAGCCTCGCAAAAAAAAAAAAAAGGCTTTGTTCTTTCCCGAGCCTCTCTTTTCTTGCTTTGTTCTTCTCCCTGAACCGTCCCTCCCTTCCTTCTCTCTATATCACTCCCTGGCGGCAACACAGCGCCTGACTTTTTTTTTTCCTCATCTTCTTCACCCTAGCAACAAAGACGCAAAGCAAAATACGGCCACAAAACCCCTTTGATTTCTTCACCCCACCATTTCTTTCTTTATTTCATTCTCTTTATTTTGGTGGTTGAAATGGATATGGATTGTTCTGTTTCGTTTGCGGGGATTCGGATGATCGATGACTTGACATTGAATGGGAAAAAATAGGGTCCTCTTCTTCCCTAAAAAATATCCTTTCCTGTCGACCACACTCTTTTCTGTAATTCTCTTTGGTTTGGGATTCTAGAATTTCCTTTCCTACATACCACACTCTTTGGTTTAAGTGACGGCTTTGAAATGTTTGAAGCCTAAGAGGTCGATTTCTCTCAAGCTCGATATTCTCGCTATCTCGGAAGAATGTCAATACCCTCTTTTTGAAGAACCCATGAAGGATCCCATTACCTTGGCTAATGGACATGTTAGGCTTAGGTCTCTCTGAGAAAATTTTTTTTAGCGAGACAGTTTCAGGGTTATCGATTTTTTGGGTTTTGATCGGGGTTGCTTGTTTTTGTGGAATTTCTGTTTTTGTCTTGGAAGCATCTAAGAGACAGAGGTAGCTATTTTCTACCGATATCATCCGATCCTTGAATCCACTTCTTAGGTTTTTTTTTTTATATATCTTTCTCATCCCAAAATCCTCAGCCCCACTTTGATATCTTGAAGGTTAGTAGTATTAGAGTTTCATTCGGTCATTGTAAAACGGCTCTGGTTTCCATTAAGGAAACGATTGAAGGTTATTGAACTTCTCTTCCGGCGTTGTCACTAGTATATATTAATATAGACCTTTGATAACATTTTTTTATATTATTGATAAAAGGAAAGAATTTGACCTAACCCGACTATATCTGAGCTTTTGGCATCTATCTGTACTGTATATAATGCAAGGCACCCCTTGCGAATCGTGCTAACAGAACATGCAAGTTTCCAAACACAACCCTTACACATTATTGTGAAGATTCTCTAATAAAAGGGTATACATTATCGTAAAGATTCTTTAATAAAAGGGTATAATAGTCAATACAGCTTCAATTTTTTTATAAAACTTAATATTCAGTTGCAATCCTGTTCCTCCATTTCTACCTCTTTTATCATATGTGTAGTACTACACATGCATCTCGCTAGATTTTTAAAAGATAGGCTTAAGCCCACAAAAAAAAAAATGATAGCCCATGTTAAGCCGGCCTGAGCCCGTCCACGGCCGACCCATGAGCAGCCACTACAGTCCAAACCCGACTAACAGACTGTAGGTCCCTCCCTCAAGTAGCGTTTCCGGCTGGAGCCCGCTTTTTCACATTGCAAGCCGGAGGCTTTTAAAAAACTCACTCAACATCTCAAATCAAATCAGAAACATAAAAAACTACCCAACCTCCCCGCAGTCTGTTAGTACGGTTTGGAGCCCTAGAAACCCAAAGGTAAGTCCCGCGCTCGAACTTAAACGGAACAAAAATTATCTTTCTGGCTGTTTTCGATTCGCCGTTCTTCAAAATCTTCGTTCATTCTATCACTGTGGGTCGTTTCAGATATTTCGTATCACTGTTCTTGTTTCTATATTTAAGAAATAATCTGGAAATTGAATTCCATGCACAGAGTTGAGTTGTTTTTTTTTTTAGCAGCATGCGTTGTGTCCACCAGTAATTTAAATTTTCTTCACACTTGTTAAGCATGTCGTTGTTGAAGGATGTGGTTCAGTCGTTTCGTTGTTAGCCTTTGTTGTTAATTTTGCATTTTCGGAGTGTTCGCATCCGTGCAGTTGGTGTTTTTGTACTGATACAAATAAGATGGAGATAATTAAATAGAAATTTTTTACGGGCGAGAACATTAATGGCTCTCTTTGTCAATTTAAATTGGTCGTTGCTGTAAAAGCGTTCTCTGAGTATAATAAGCATGTTTAATCGTTGTTATCTCTTATAGCTATATACATATTTTATCATGCGAAGTCTATTTCTCTCTCTTCCCACTTTTCCTGCCTCAATTATCTTTACTATTATAAATATTGTTGTTTTTGGTAATATGCGCAATTGTGTATCACTCACACGGTGTTTTCACATATTTTTGGTAATAAAAAAATGTACATTTAATCAAAGCTAATTGAATAAAATTACCAAATTTTTATCTTGTATAATCTAATATAACATAATTTTTAATTATGTGGATGTGCCTATATGATATAATATGATATACATAAACAGAGTTAAAATATTTTATCTGATACAATCTAATATAAAAGTTTTAAAATAATTGGTTTACTTAAAGGAAAAATATGGATTATTTCTAACATAATATAAAAATTTCAAAATTTTTTTATTACATATCCAACACATCATTTAGTCTAATATATCTAACAGAGTCCACATAAATTAAATAAAGATTATTATCCAGTCTAATATAAAATAAAATACTCTGTAATTAACAGCTACATAAATGGGAAAAAAAAAAAACTGTTAGCAATGAAATAAAATGAAGTACCATTACTATAAAGTTTTTTAAAGAAAGAAAAATCTTCATTAGATTTGTAACATTTGTTTAGGTAAACCTAATACATGGCATGTATATAAGATGAAGTAGAAGCAAACTGGATTGATGATTACATCTCCAGAGCCTAATAAACACACCTCGATAAAGCTTTTTGATCTGTCTCTTAAATTCGTTATAATACACACACACACACACACACATTCCTTTTACCTATTATCTAAATCTTATGTAGCACTCTTTAACTATTACACAAAAACATCCGCACACACGTTGCACACTCGTGTATCTTTGCTCCTATATCTCAGTGCATCATTGCATTTGCGATCTATTTCAAATACGACTTTCAGGTGTATGCTATCGGCGAGTTTGCCATTCACTTGCGTTGTAGAAAGTATGGATAGATGCCAAGCTAAATTATATGGAATGGTGTTTTTAGAAATAAAATGCGAGTGGAGTACAAGTGGGATATTCAAAGGAGGTTTGGTTTTGATTAGATGATTTGATGGAGACAACAATTTCTTTTGAAAATTCTTTAAGAGAATTCTTTCTTTTAAATATATGAATTTCCAAATTTGTGATACTAAATTCTTTAAGACTATTAGTTGCTAGGTTGAAGTGGCAAATGAAGCAAAATATTTGTCAATCCATATAAATATGGAGAAAAAAAGGAAAAGTCAGATGATATTTGGTTAATGAAAGAGTTTTGAAATGTTTTAGGAATCAATAGGGCGCATGTTGGATAGTTCACTTATTTTTTTTGAAATGGTTTGTTTTAAAGATACGATTTTTGATAGAGCGGGATGGAGAGATAAGATTCGTGTTGTCGAGCCCACTTTGGTGGGAATTGGCTGATGATGATGATATAAAATGGTCTTCTAGCTGGCTTCTCAAAATTCAGAAGCCATTTACATTTACAAACAATAATCTGAAAAGAAAATATGAGATTGTGCATGTTGAATGATCGTAAAGTAAGATACGAAGGTACTTAGATGGAGTTGATAAACAATGAGACGAAGCCATGTAACCTAATTAAAAGCATATACTGGGAAACAGGATATAAGGTTGTTTCATTTTAGCGATTTTCAATTACTGGCCGTGATTGCTGGTATAAGGTTGTTTTTATATAATGATTTTCATTTGGGTCCTATCTGGCCAGAATTTCAAGGCTTCTTGTTTGATGACTTTTCCTGCTAACTTGGATGTGGATTCATTTTTGTTGTTTTTCCCCTATTTTTCCAAGGATTTCTTCACTTTCTTCAGATTTCTGTTGCAATATCTCTCGATGGAATATGCTTTATCAGAAGTGGTGGAACAAAAAACAGTTATGTGTATGTGTACAGTTCTATGAGCGGCTGGGAAGTGAACAACATAATTATCTATAGGAGGTATACCAGAATATGCTAATAACTTTGATGTCAGGCTGGCTTGTTAATACTTCATATTATCGGTGCTAAGATTAACTAAGATTATTTTGTTACTGCGGTTCAATGGCGGCTACTGTTTTATGTATGACACTTGTCATAGTAACCAAGGATTTATTTGGAAAAAAAAATAAAAATGAAAGGCATAATTTTCAGACAATTTTGTCCATCCGGATTCTTTCGTTTTTTTATTTTTGGCGTAATTATCCTTTTTGCGAGAGGATTTCACTTAACAGATTCTATAGCTCCATTAACTTGTTGCCATGGTTACTTTATCTGACAGATTTCATTGTGGAAAGAGATTATTTCTTGATGTGACGTAAAGCATGAAAGAATTGGAAGAGAAAGAAGAGGATGTTGAAGAATTGGAAGAGAAAGAAGAGGATGTTGAAGATTTTGAGAGCACTTCTGGCGATTCATTCATTGATGATACTGATGATGATGGCCCATCAATATCTGGACATGTCGATGAAACACATATTGAGGCAAGTAATTTCTTATGCTAATCCCTCCGCTCCCTCTAAGAGAGAGAGAGAGAGAGAGAGAGAGAGAGGAGAAACATTATCCTTCAATGAATCATCAATTATTTAATTCTATTTGTTGCTGTTTGTTACTCTTTAAGGCATGTTACTAAATTGGAAAGCACAGTGGATGAGGCTCCCATCATCTACTATGTTTATATTGCTATTTCATCAGTTTTTCTTTTTCCAAGAGATATCCGCTAACCATTAATTTATTGACATATATGAAAACAAAAATGTACACACACAGACACACACGCATGTATGCATGCACACACAAATCACAAACTGGGACATATATATATGTGTGTGTGTGTGGGCATATATATATATATATATATACATCCCCATTTCCTCCGTATGGGTCAAGGTGTACTTAGTGCATTGTGTCCCAAACAAGAACAGATAGTTGCCTTACCGGCATGAAGTCTTAGAATGGTAATAGTGCTACTGCCTTTCTTGCCTTTTTTGATAAAATGAGCATTTGAAGCTGGCCCCATTCATCTATATTTGACTTTACTCCACAATGGAGCTTATCTGGTATTAGTAAACTGGTGTTGGCATGATCACTTGATGATCTTAAATCTCATTGAAAACAATCAACCAAATTGGATGTGAAAAAGCAAATCACTCTTTGCAATATTTCTCTATCACTCAAGGATAGAATCAACAAATCAGATCCCTTGGCCCAATTTTGTACATTTATATGCTCAAACAGACAGTCAGATATTCATATACATATACATACATTTATACATACATACAGAAATATAAATACACTCACACTCACACATGTATATATATTTATGTGTGTTCGAATTCGGGCTAAGCGGTCTAGGTAGGCGGACGGATAATATTTCTAACCATGATTCAAAATGTCACACCATAGTTGAGTTTTTCATGAATATAATTAAATATATAAAGTTCACCCCCTATTATTAGCTTAAGCTTTTAGTAGGATTGGTGTTCTATATGGTATTAGAGTGGGAGGTCTTGTGTTCAACTCCCGGGGGACAAGTTGCCTCGGCATTTATTTGTATACAAGATGTATATGCCCTGTGTTATGTCCTCCCTACATATGTTCCCGTGCAATGTCGCACGTGTGGGGGAGTATTGAAATATTATATTTGGGCCCTCTTATATATGTAGTTGCACCTTCACCTATCAGCTTAAGTTTTTAGTATCCTTCAAAAATAAGAAAATTAGAGGTATCTGTGTGCAATGTCTACAGTTTCGGCGATTTTTTTTTCCAGTCTGTGACGTGTTTCGTAGGAGCAAAATCGTCGATTTGCATTTTTGGCGATTTTTCACGGCGTGCTAGCGAAACGGGTGAAATGGGAGGGAAACACAAATTTCTTTCATTTTGATTGGCGATTTTTGGCTTTGTGCCAACAAAATTTTGCAAAACGTACCCAAGATAAAAAAAACTTAGTTAGAAACCGAAACGGTAATCCTTGTCTGTGTGTACAAAAAATTGGGCTAAGTGGTCTAGTCAACTGACAAGGACGATATTTCTAACCATGGTTCCAAATATTACGCCATATTTCACTTGATACTTAAGAAATTAAAAGGTCAGAGAAACATAGCAATAAAGTTAAATCATCATCAACATAAGCCAGTTCCCACCAAAGTGGGGTCGGTTACACAAATCTTGTCTCTCCATCCCGTTCTATCAAAAATCATATTTTCAAGTTAATTTATGTTTATATTAGTCTTGTTTTATTAACCATACCCATGTATTGAAGACAATATATCTAATTATGAGTTATACAGCAATATGGGAACAAAAATAGTGCAAATCTGTATGGAATCTCTAACCAAAGTCATGATTATACATATATTTTGTGGAACTCATTAATCTACTTTCAAGGAACAGTTTATAATTGGGCCCTCTTGATTGTCTTGTATTATCTTTTACCCTATATATATCATATCTTTCATTATTCTTCCCAAAAAAAAAAAGAACAGTTTGTAATAGAAAATAAAGTTTACAAGTTTTAACCATAAATCATTTTGCATTTGATTGGTAAATAAATAACATATTTTATGTCTGTGTAATCTTCTAAAAGGTCTTCTCAAAAGGTTGAGAAACAAAAAAACTGCTCAATTACGGGTCTAGTTTGTTAAGATTGTTGTTCTATGCTAGATAAGGTGAGGAATTGATTTGTAGAAGATAAGATAAACGAATGTAGTTTATGATAATTTGGGCATGTCAAGCGACTTAAGGTGTCGTGTGTGAGAGTGAGAAAATGCAATATTGATATTTCTTAAAGGGCAAGAGGATGATGAAAAGGGACTTGGATGAAACTGATTAGAAATGATTTAAATTCACATAATTTGACTAAGATATGCTTTGTGATATATTGGAATGGTGGAGCAGGATTCATGCTTTCCACCATGATTTGTTGAGGTTGGGCGCTTTTATGGTTCTTGACCTTTAAGGGATTCTTACTTTGTAATGTTTTTGATAAAATAAGAAGACGGAGAGAAAGCTCCTGGGTTTGGCATCTTCATTATGGAGCTCTATGAAAGTATGATTAGATAACATTAAGGGAATATGATGTCATCTTTTGCTTGCATGAATAGTGAATTTATTATTACCCTTGTTGCTGAGGTGATGTGTGTTTAAGAATGAAATAGTGTCTGACCTGTTTATTGAGTTAGTAGCATTCGTTAAATTGTGGTGGAAGTATTAAGAGGCTGTGACACCAGAAAGATGCCCCCACTGTTTACCCTTGTTAACTGTTATTTGGGTTCAAAATTGAAAGTAATCAAGTGTTAGAATAATATGAATTGATCTGCCCGCTGAATTGTCTAATGCAATTTATAATATAAAATAAATTAAAATATAAGATGAATGAGTTAGATTAACTCATCTCTTAACTAACCAATATGAAATGGAACTCGCTGCTGTGACATGTAGAGTAAAAATTATTCTGTCTTCAAAATAGAAGTCAGTACCGTCATCCCAGAACTTTCAGATTCTGTACACAGAAAATGAGTTTGCAAGAACTATCATAGTTTATTGAAGTGAACAATGTTTATATTCTTTTTATTTAACTAATTTTGTGTGAATTCGAAGTGACATTGACCTGACATTCAATTGATTATATGAAATTTTCAAATAGTAAGTCTCTTTTTCAACTAGTAACTCTCTTTGTTCAGGCACCTTTGACTGAGGTAGAAATAGAGGAACTAATTAATGAGTTTTTGGAAGTTGAGAGTAAGGTACTATTTTCCTTCTTTTGGTTTTATGTTTCATTTTGAATTACTGTGCGATTTTTCTATTTTCTTGTTCTCTCATTCAAAGTTTTAGGCAGCAGAGGCACAAGAATCACTTGAAAAGGAGGAACTTGAAAAAGTGGAGGCTGAAGTCAGGGAGGAGTTGGCACAAACTCTTAATGGAGATGATGTTAGTTGTCTTTTTTCCAATCTTTTTGCGCCTTGATTGTATACTTGTGTTTTCCTCTAATTCATTGTTCTTATTCTTTTTGTCTAGCTGGATATGGCTGTTGCAACTGAAATGAGAATCTTCGTTGAAGAGTGGCAAGCTACTCTGGATGAACTTGAAACTGAGAGTGCGCATTTGTTGGTAAATATTCTCTCATTGTCGTGGAGTAAAAGTCTTTGATTTTTGATAGATATTCTACACCCATCATATGTGTGCATTGTTGTGTGTGTATTATTCGTTTATTTGTTTTTTCCACAAAAATTGAATGTATCAAATGTCTCAAACAGTTTTACTTTCCACTGGTTGTATGAGCATGATTCTTTTTATAATGCTTTAATACTGTCATATATCATTAAGTGGGGCCATTGTTTCTCATAATTATTAAAATGGCATGAATTCTAAATTATCTGTTATTTATAATTTTTTGATTGTTTGAGTTGGGAGCTCATAGGGATGGCTCACTGAGGGTGGGGTTGTAAACTGTATCTGTATAGGCCTCTCTCAAGATTGGTGCTAATCTCCCCCTTTTCCTTTGCATGTTTTTTAATTTTGTATGTGTCTGTATCTAGATAAAGTCCTCTTTATATCATGTAACACAAATTATTCTCCTCGAGTTACATCCTTGCATAAACAATCTCTTTTTATTTTATTTTTTTAATTTTTTCATGCTTCCTTGTGCAGGAGCAACTTGATGGGGCTGGAATTGAGCTGCCAAGCCTTTATAAGTGGATTGAAAGTCAAGCTCCAGAGGGTTGCTGCACTGAGGCTTGGAGAAAAAGGATACAGTGGGTTGGAACCCAGATGAGTAATGACATTACTGAATTTGTAGCTGATGCAGAAAAGTATCTGCATAACCATAGGCCTGTGAGGAGGTATTTTTCTGACATAAGATATACTGTTCCTAGAAGTTGTATACTTTTTCATTTAGTAAGTATATTTTCTGATTGTGGGACCAGACGTCATGGTAAGCTGTTGGAGGAGGGTGCTAGTGGATTCCTGGAGCAAAAACTTGCTACTCAAGAAAACAGAGTTGGTATGGTAGAAAATTCAGAGAAGGATTGGAATGCTTTCAATAAAATATTTTCTCATCATGATTCTGTGGATGATACTTCATTTGGTGGCAAGCACTGGGCTTCTGTTTACTTAGCCAGCACACCACAGCAAGCTGCAACCATGGGCCTTAAGTTGCCTGGAGTTGATGAGGTATAATCCAAAATCCTGGTTTTGTAGTCTGCTACTTAGGCCCTTATTAATAATTATTGGTAACAAAGGAAGGAAATTATTTTGTCAGCTTTTAATTTTTTCTAATAGTAGTTGTATATGCATGCTATATGTTTTGTGTAATGATTACAGTTTGCTAAGAAATATTTTCATCTTTCCATATTGAAAGAGAAAAATTAAAATGAAAAACCAAAAAAATTCCTCCTAGTGTTCTAATTTTTTTTTTTTTTTAAAGTAAGATTATATAAATGAGAAGAGAAGAATGTATAAGGTCAGCTATAGCGAGCTGAACCTACAAAAGAAAGCATAAAATAAAACACAAAGCTTCCAACATCACCAGATTCACCACAGGGAAACTGCAATACTCCCATCTGTAATGCATAAAGAGGAGCTACCCTATACCCATAGCCTCATTGACATGAATGCCCACAAAGAGATCAGACTTGCAAACACCAGACTTGTCCAGTGATTTGCTACTTCATTGCCCGATCTTAGAAAATGCTTGAAAGAGATGTTCAACAAAAGAGCTAGAGATTGAGCCTGTCGCATCAAGTAACTAAGCCGCCAAGGATCCTGAATCTTATGAGTCATCCAATGGAATACAGATCTGAATCTCCCTCAATAATGAAATTACTAAACCCGAGCCTTCTCGCCTGAGATAAACCTCTTATAACTGCTAGTCTCAGCTCTGAGAGAATCATCCTCTTCTATGGGATCACTAAAAAGGAAGATGGTCTGCCTCAAGTGATCCCTAAGGATCCCCCAATACCTGACATCCCAGGGTTGCCCAATTAACTGTTGTCCGTGTTCATCTTTAACACACCCATACTGGGGCTGCCAATGCACCACTCTCCCTGGGGAAAGGAGGCGATGAGTAAGATATAAGAGATCATTCCCGTAAAATGTCTAATCCTGCAAAACCTTGGAAGCTCTTTGATCCGATAATCCGTGATGCTGAGGCCGCTCTGATGGTCTCCAATCCTACCTCAACAGATGTAGAAATATCCTCAAAATTCAATTGTTATGCTTATGCCATATAAAGCACAGATTCTCCTGGAATAATACATGATATAATATTTTATCTCTCTGATCTAGCCCTGGAAATTGCCACTGTTGAAAAGATCTACAATTGAGGATGGTATCATCCAGGAATGGCCTCCCAGTTTTTCCTCTCAGTTTTCTACAGCTCAAAATCTTTTTAGAAAGAAGGCAAGAAACTCGGCATAAGAGGATTAGAGGAAAAGAAAGCAAAGGGATACTCTATCAGAATTATTTGC
This sequence comes from Buxus sempervirens, assembly GCA_947561395.2. NCBI lineage: Eukaryota > Viridiplantae > Streptophyta > Magnoliopsida > Buxales > Buxaceae > Buxus > Buxus sempervirens. The sequence goes on from OX387192.1 coordinate 30,426,480, forward strand.
CTTCAGGATCATAGGTGTTTGTATTTCCAAGAACTTAAGTACATGATCCGAAGCAAATGCGGTTTTAGAATTTCTTCTTCTTTAATAAATCATAGTTGGAAGCCATAGATGACTAAAGATATTGATTGACAGGGAAAGAAGCACATCAGGATAATTACTGGAAATGTTTCCAAAATTATGGTTCTGTATGTTTTTGTCTTTGATTTGTCTTCTTATTTTTTGAGATGGCACAAAATAAGGACAGGTAACATGTGTGCTGCTACATGTTGCATACAAAAGGGGTATTATTGTGCTATTCCTGGAGTCCTAGTGGTGGCAAGTGTAAGGAATTTTCAAGGGAGGGATGTGTTAATTTGATAAAGACTAGCTCCTTTGATACTTGATTAAACAGTGCATTGCTGGCATGGTTTTATTGTTAATTTCAAGATACATTTAGCCAAGGTTTATCGTTGGGCACGAAATGAAACTGAAATGCTGGAAAATCTAAAACAAAAAAAATTTTGGTGTTTTTTGGATTTTGGTCTTGCTATATTTCGCCTATTTAAAATTTGAAATGGGAAAAAAATAAATTTTTATTAAAAAAATAGCGTTTCGCCCCATTTTGTCCTGTTTTGCTGGTATGCAGCTAAAAATTTCTAGACGATGTAGTTTGGAGATTTCCTCCCTCAAAACGTGCCGCTATGGAGGAAAATGGCAAAATTTAAGTGGCACGTAGAAAACAATGCATTTAGCTCCTTTTGAATGAAGTACTTTCTAGAGAAATTTCTCTATTTTGCGATATTTTCCAAAAAAGATTATATGCAAAAAGAAAGAACAACAATAAGGGGCTGCAATGGGAATTTCAGTGCAATTAAAGGGGGGAGATTTCAGTAAAATTTGGGGAAGACCATGATATCTGGTCATTTTATAACATTTTAAATTTGATTTGAGGCTAACAGTGTTGATAGAACCTACTGATTTCAGCGAAGTTTCGTTCTTCATTTGGTTCATCGTCGTTTAATTAAAATATATAAAGCTGAGTACTAATATAACTTTTGAACATCCTCTGATATGTTAGAATTGATGAAAAAAAAACTGACATGCTATTATTTGAAATGTTTGAAATAGTTGTATCTATGAATTTCTTGTATTTTCTTACCGTCTGGAGGTCTGATAGGTTTACAAAAGTGAGCGTGCTGACATATTCTGAAGCTTGAGATGCCTTTAAGTAGTAAGTGGCTGTTAAATGTTGCCTTAGTTTCAACTTTGTGAAGTCTGCAATAGATCTGGATTTCTGTTTTACTTTAAGTCAATGAGTCATATCTCCCATCAATATAAGCGGGTATTACTTTATTGGTTCTTTGTAGTACACCTGGAATCATAAGAGTGGTCTTCCTGTTCACTTTTGATTCCCTCCATTGGAAGAGTGGAATAGGATTTGTATTACTTTATTGGACATTTTTGTTGTTACTAAGGTTTACCGTTTCGGTGCCGATGGGCGTGCCGCCCATCGCACGAAACGAAATTTCACTGGCACGCCGCTGGCGTGCCAAAAACGGTGGAAAAATCAACGGGCAAAAAATGGACAAAAACTGGATTTTTTAGTTTTTTGGGAAATTTCGTAAACACGCTGCCACAAATCACCAATGGTAATTAAAAAGATTTCCGTTTCCCTCCCTGTTTCGCCCATTTCGCCTTGTTTCACTTGACACGCCGTGCTGTTTTGCTCGGCACGCCTCTCCGTTTTGCTTGGCACACCTCTCCGTTTTGCTGGCATGCCGCCAGAAATGCAAATTGTCTTTCTTCAACCTCCGAAACGCATCGCTAACCTCAAAACTGTAAACACTGGTTGTTACTACTGTGACTGTAAACACTGGTTGTTACTACTGCCGTCGTTTTATATCTACCTTGATTTTGATGCCAAACAATTCCATGATACCTCAACACCTTTAAGTAACAACATGGACATAAACAAGGTAAGGGTTCTATTTTGTGGCTTGTGTGGTAGAGAAGCCGTTGCAATTGGTCATTGGTCAATACATATTTATTAAGTGATGATCTATTAATCCAGGCATTCTGTTTGCAGATGTCTTCTGACTTAAACTTACTGGCATCGTCTGATCCTTCTTTTGTTTTTATGCCATAATATTCTGTTCTTTGTATTATTCCTTTTTACAAATCTTACCATTATCTGGATTTCTGCTATATTTTTTTTTCTAGTTGATTGTGATATTGGTAGTTCTTACATGGGCTCCTTAGATGTGCCACTGAAAAACATTAATATCAGGTGGAAGAGATAGATGACGTTGACAGCAATTCTAGTGATCCATTTATTGCAGCTGCTATGGCCAATGAAAGAGAACCTGATCTTTCTGAAGAACAAAGGCAAAGATTTAGAAAGGTGTGCAGATCTTGTCATTCTTACTAACTTTAAAATTGAAGTTGTGATTTTTTTTCCTCTTTCCTTTAACTTTGATGGTTATTGGTAATATTTGAGCAAGCGACTCAACTAATTTCAGCATTCTTAGTATGTGCTATCAAAGCGGCTCTGCCTTTGGGTGGTCTCTCTTATGTTCTGGAGGCTGTAATGAAATCTGCAAGCATGATTTTCAGTATAACAAAAAACATCTTGTTTGAACCTCAGTGGTTAGTCCAGAATCACTGCTCTCCAATTTAGTAGCTGTGGTGATGCTAGTGAATTCCTATTGCTGTATTCTTGGATGAGTCAAAGTTGGTGTAAAATAAATGTAATCCATGTCAATTTCTTTGGTTGAAACCTTAATTATTCCTATCCTAAATGTTGTTTCCAATGTAAGAAAGTGCATTTGAGGGTTGGAATCACATTAAACCTTCTCATAAGTATCTATCCAAGTATGATATCCGCCTTTGCTTTTGTTTTACTTCAGCCTGGTGCTACATAGCTTACAATTTGCTTGAGGGATATTAAAATTTTATTTGGAGCTGCTTATATGAACCTTGAATGCTGTACCTGTATGGATAATATTTATGGCAACTTAGTTTTAAGTATGGGCTGATTCCAGTCTGGTCCAAGGGATTTGGTATGGGGAAAAAAAGAAATGGAAAACTCCCTTTAGACGGGCTGGACATACAGGTGTTGCTCTTACATGCTGATGAAATCGGTGTTGGACCAGTTTGCCAGTGTGCACTTGTTTATTTCTTGAATGAAAGGTATTAACATGAAAACACATGTGAACCCTATTTCTTTGATTGTAAGAAGAGGAAGATGGTTGCATCAGCTCATTTTTTATAATCTAGTGTTTGATTTTGTCCTATTCCAGCTCATTAGGGGAATCTTTTTGTTATAGTTTCTGGTCTATATATGTACCAAATTCCTTATGAGAGTTTTAATGAAAATACTTTTGTCAGTCTCTTCTCCATTCCTCTCTATTCTATAATGTTTGATTTTGTCCTGTTCTGAGTAGCTGCGTGTCATCGGAGCATGTGAGCGTTTCGTCGGAGACAGGGGAGTGTCCGAGAAGAATATCGTGAGCTCGAGTGAGACGCTCGCTAGGCGTTATTGGTTTGGTGGGCTACTGTGCGTCAGAGGTGAGTGTCGGAGGTGTGTAGTCGTCGTGAGCGAGCCTTTGGAGTTGCAGGCGCTCGTCGGAGCTAGTTCTCGGAGTTGCTGTCAATCGAGTGTGGTGGGAATTTGCATTTTAGGGTCTTCTCTTCAGTCAGGTGGTGACACAGGAGATTTCCTGAAACAGAGAGGACAATGGGGTATTTTGTAGGCGAAGTGAGGAAGTTCACTAACAAGATTTAGAGGAAATGCATTGTTCTGGAAGGCTTTATAAGCTACCGTTGTAAGGAGGTCCGGATTTATGAAGTCTTAGGTGGCTGAACAAGGTGGTTGATCCTCCTTGTTGACGAATATAAATGGTTATTGGATTGTGAAGGCCGGAGTGTAAGAGGAGAATCATCTTATACCTTGATTGCTAGCTATAGGTCCTTTGAGAGGTTGTGTTGGAGAGAAAGTCCAATAGATGGGGGTGCTTCCTCCAACTATCCTTGTTTGAAAGTGGGAGGAATCAGAGCTTGATTTTCCCACTTGCTTTCTTCAGGAGATTGGCATTACTTATGGAAGGACTTGAGGAGGTTGACGAGAGAGGATGGTCGGTCTCAGAGGAGCCTGTCTGCTGACGAGGGAAGTAGAATTAGGCAGCTCTCTTCTCCGGTGGTTGATTTAGTGAGGTCCAACACTGTGGCGGGCGAAATCCACAACATGGGATGGGTCCCAGTCATCGGCGTTTGCCCGAAGGATACCAGGTGGAGCTCAGCGATCTTGTGTCGACAATTGTCAGGCGAGATGAACTGGGAGAGGGTGCGGGAAGAGTTGTAGAGAACTTACGGAATTTATTGCTCATCCTCAGGTCTCTCATTGAAAAAGGTGATACTGTTTCCAAATTCAGAGAGTGCTTTTCGCAATTTGCTTTCCTTGAAGGAAGTTGGTATCGGGAGAAAAGGAAGAGTTAGCTTTCGTCAGTTGAATCTGGAAGGCGGTGGGTTTGCAAGGGATTTTTCCGCAGGAGGCTCTTGGATAAAAATTGAGGGTGTTCCACTGCATCTAATGGGAACTTCAACGTTGAATCTCATAGGTGGTGTGGGAGGGGCCCTTCTAAAAGTGGGGGAGATTGCGATGATGCCTAATGACCTTTGCCAAATATCCATGCTGGTTTGGGAGCAATCCATACGGAGGATTCCTAGGTTCATTTGCCTTTGGGACAGTTCGGTAGCTTTTGAAACTTTTATTTTGCCCGAGTCGGAGTTCAAGCAGCAGCAGATCAAGAGCTAGAGATCACTTTTTGGTGGGGAAGATGATGACTTGGCAAGAAGATACGAGGGAGACAGATCTGTTTCAAACCCTTCTAGTCAGGTGGGAGGCGGCTGGAACAGAAACCATAGGCCTATCTCGTCAGGGCTTGTCGCTACTACAAACTTTGAGGACGGAGCAAGGCCTCTTTTTCAAAATATTTGTCCTCCTGGGTCTCTCCTCCAGACCCTTCCATTAAGTAACATGGGCCATGTGCCGGGTACTAACATGGGGACCCTAAGACCTCAGAGACCTCGGGGCCCAACCCACGTAGGTCACCAAACCCATTATGCGAATCAATCTTGGGTGGGTGGAACTTCAGGGAATCAAGCCCATGGCCATCATCTGGGAAGCCGCAGGAAGGTTCCTTCCTCCTCGCAGGTTTCTTCTCCCACGCAGGTTCTCAAGGGCCTCGCTATTGAAGATGCAAGCAGATGTTTGACTCTCGAGCCAGCCAAGGACAAGAAATATGAGCGTTTGAATGGTTACGATCGAGGTGAACTCACTCGGATAGAGTCTGTAGTTGAGGGCTTGGATTATCTGGGGGTTTCCAGCAAAGTCTCTTCGCTGAGTGATACTTTTTCTATGGGATCAACTCATGAAGATGGAGACTACCCTACTCATGTTCGGCTGGAGTCTAAAGGAGAGGAATTCCCAACTGATGCTTCATCGTAGCCTTCGTTCTAGGAGGAGTGTCAAGGAATTGGCATGTTTGTGGAGGTGACTGAGGTAGGCGAACCTGGAATAGAAGACCCTTATGTGGATGCAAAGGCTGAAGGTAGCAGACCATCTTTTCCCACTTCTCTTCCTCAGTTCGTGGAGTCGGAGCAAGAGGTAGTCAGGGGTACGGAAGCTCTAGATGTGATCCCTCATAGTGAGGGGTCTTCTCCTCCTCGTTTTCGGGAGCTATTGCAGAAGCTTGACCAGTCATCTACTCAAGAGGATCAAGATGTAAGGAGGAATGTCTTTGTGGTACAGGGACTGCCTGTCAATCCAAGGATGTTGGACGACTCAGCTAATCATGGAACAGATGAGAAGTTAGACTCCCAATACGAAACTATTTCTCCAATCCAGATGGAGAATCCAAGAGATGAAGTGGCTTCTGGTGGGTTTGGGACTCTTGTACCGGTTCAGCAGGAAGGAAACATGATGAATGGGGTCTGTCCAGACTTCAATAAGGAGTCCGAGGTGTCGGAGGATATTTTGAACGAAATATTAATGATGAGCAAATTCCTAGGGGTGTCATTCGAAGGCTTTGAGGAAGAAGCCTTGGCTCTTTTTACAGCCATCGAAAACCAGAATGTGGTGGTTAGAAAGAGAAACATGAAAACATCAAGGGAGTTGCAGAAACTGACCTGGTCAGTGAAGGACACTCCAAGTAATGTAAGGAGTAAGAGCTCCTGCAGAAAGAAAGGAAGGAAAGGGACGTCTAGTTCTTAATGAAGATTAAAATCTTATCATGGAACACAAGAGGCCTAAATGCAGTAGACAAGAGGGGCACAGTAAGAACAATGTTGAGATCGTGGAATCCAGACGTTATCATCCTCCAGGAATCTAAAATGGAATCAGTAGACAGTACAACTTTAAAGAAGAGTATCTGGGATATGGCAAGAGTTAATTACTTGTTCCTTCCGTCGAGAGGGAATTCGGGTGGAATAATTTTGGCATGGAAGGTTGAAAGATGCCAGCTATGCCAATCATGGATCAAAGAATTCTCCATTTTTGCAACCTTGCTCATACCTAAGTTGGCAAAGACAGTGTTGATAAGTGGGGTTTACGGTCCCAATTCAAATTCTCTTCTTCCAAATCTATGGCAGGAGTTGATAGAGGTGAGACAGGGGCATGACATGCCGTGGTGTATAGGAGGAGATTTTAATGTAATTAGATATCCATCGGAGAGGAAAGGGTGCAGAAATATTTCCCAAGCCATGAAGGGATTTTCAGATTACATAAAGAACATGTCTTTGTTAGACTTGCCTTTGAAAGGAGCTAAATTTACATGGTCAAACAACCAGGCCCCGCCCTTGATGTTCAAGATAGACAGGTTCCTAGTTTCTATGGAATGGGAGAAACTCTTCCGAGCTTGGTGGTGGAAGCAATGCCAAGGCCGACATCTGACCACACCCCACTTCTGCTTAGCTGCGACAATGAGATTAAAAGAGCTGCCTCTTTCAGATTTGAGAACATGTGGTTGGAGGACGAGGGCTTTGTTAAAAGAGTTGAAGGGTGGTGGGCTGATATGCAGGTGGTAGGTGAGCCTAGCTATGTTTTGTGCAGAAAACTTAAGCTGTTGAAGGACAAACTAAAGAGGTGGAATAAAGAGGAGTTTGGGAGGGTGGATGATCAAATGGACAACTTATTAAAGTCAATCAAGGAGTTGGATAAATTAGAAGAGGAAGGGTCTCTAGGTACAGCAGATTGGGTGAAGAGGGAGAGGACAAAAATGGAATTTAGGAAATGGGCGAAAAGAAAGGAAATGTGTTGGTGCCAAAAATCAAGAGTGTTATGGCTGAAAGAAGGTGATAAGAATACCAAATTTTTCCACAAGATGGCTAATGCAAGGTTAGGGTCTAACTCCATTATCAAGGTCGACATCTATGGAAAGACTTATGAGGAGGAGGAGGATATAAGGAAGATGATTGCTGATTACTTTTCAAAATTGTACAAAGAGGAAGCCAGTGTTAGACCCATGGTAGATGGCTTGGAATTTAACAATCTGTTGGAAGAAGATAGAGAAAGACTAGAAAGCCCATTCTCGGAAGAGGAGGACAAAGGAGTAGTCATGCAACTCAAGGGGGACAAAGCACCAGGTCCGGATGGGTTTCCAATAGCCTTCTTCAAAGCGTGCTAGAGTATAATAAAAGTTGATTTGATGAATACAATTGGGGAGTTCCACAGAAATGGCAGATTTGTCAGAAGTTTGAAGGCTACATTCTTAGTACTAATACCAAAGAAGGAGGGATCGTGCAAAATTCAGGAGTTTAGACCAATTAGCCTGGTGGGTAGTGTCTACAAGATTATAGCCAAGTTATTAGCCAACAGATTGAGACCGACGTTATAGTACTTAAATCTCCAAAACTCAAGGGGCGTTTGTTGTGGGAAGACAATTACAAAACGGAGTACTAATGGCAAGTGAATGCATAAACTCGTGCATGAGGAGAACGGAGAACATGGTGATGTGTAAATTAGATCTCCAGAAGGCCTATGATCATGTGAATTGGGAATTCCTATCTTATATGTTAAGGCGTATGGGGTTTGGCGAGAAGTGGAGGAATTGGATCACATCTTGTATCTCAACATCCACAAGCTCAGTTCTTATAAATGGGGTTGCAGCGGGCTTCTTTAAAAGCTCAAGAGGCTTATGTCAAGGTGATCCTCTATCCCCACTCCTTTTCACCATCATTATGGAAGTTTTTAGTAGAATGGTTTCAAGAGCTTCGGAACGTGGCATGATAGAAGGAGTGTCGTTTGGAGGATCTACTTTAATTAATCATCTTCTCTTCGCTGATGATATAATCATCTTTTGCAAGCCTAATCACCACCACTTTCTATGGCTTAGAGGCATTCTAATGAGCTTTGAAGCATGTACTAGGTTAAGGATAAATCTGGCCAAGAGCGAGATGTTTCAGATCGGAACGGAGGAGAATACACTTAATCTTAGCTGGACTTTGGGCTGCAAAGTAGGGAAGTTCCCAACATCTTATCTTGGGATTCCATTGGGAGTTAACTATAGAAGCGCTAATACCTGGAATCCAGTGGTAGAGAGCATGGAGAGAAAACTTGCAACATGGAAGAGTCATAGCCTTTCTAAAGGAGGGAAGATGGTATTGATTAAGAGCGTGTTAGCAAGCCTTTCGGCTTTTTACATGTCTATCCTAAGGATCCCAAAATCTGTGGCAAAGAAGTTGGAACAAATTCAAAGGAACTTCCTATGGGAAGGTAAAGAGGGAGAAAACAAATATCACTAGTGGTTTGGAACCAGATTTGTAGATCAAAGTTAGAAGGGGGCTTGGACTAAGGCCATTATCGCTATTTAACAAAGCTCTTCTCCAAAAGTGGATATGGAGGTTTGGTAGCGAGAGCGAGAGTATGTGGAGAGACCTAATTCTTGCAAAATATGGATCCTCATCCAATGGCTGGTTCCCAAAACCCTCTAATCTCCCTTGTGGGACGAGCCTGTGGAGGCCTATAGCCAAGTTGACAAGTTCAGTGGAGAAGGAATGTAAATACTTAGTGGGTAATGGTCCGACAATCAGATTTTGGGAAGATATATGGTGTGGTGAGTCTAAACTGAAACAGTCTTATCCCTTGATATACAACCTGTGCACTAATAAACAAGCAGTGGTAAATGAATATATGTCTATCTTGGAAGCCGGCATCGTGTGGAGCATTGATCTAAGAAGAAATCTGATGGATTGGGAGATTAAAAGCTTTGAGACCTTATTAAGTGAACTGTATAACAAGGTAGTAGGGCATGAAGAAGACTCTAGGAGATGGGTACACGGTAAATCTGGTTCCTATTCAGTCAAGGATGCTTTTGATCACCTCCAAAATTCAGGTTTGGAGCAAGCAGTTTTTAAGCATATATGGTCACAGTTGTTTCCAAGCAAAGTAGCCTTCTTTATGTGGACAACAGCTCTAGACAAGATACTAACAGTGGATCATTTAAAGATTAGGGGATGGCAATTGGCAAATAGATGCAGCATATGCAAAGAAGAGGAAGAGAACGTAGCTCATCTGTTATTGCACTGTTCAGGCGCTACACGGCTTTGGGGCTCTATTCTCCAAAGATTTAAGGTAGAATGGATCCATCCAAAAGAGTTTAAGCAAGCTTTAGAAGCTTGGGGGTGGAAGAAAGGGAAATCTTGTGGTGATATTTGTTGGAATGTGGCCCCTGCAGCAATAGCATGGGTAATTTGGGGCGAAAGGAACAGGAGGATATTTAGGAACTTGGAGAGAAACAAACAATTGCTAGAGAGAGCTGTTTTGAGTCTGATGCACAGTTGTTTGATTGGGCAAGTAGTAGGAACTAATATATCTATTGAGGAATTTCTGTTATGTAACAACTTCTATGATCTGGGAGGGGAATGTTTGGGTCGATGTATGTAATCCTTGGGTTCTAGTCATTGAGTCTAGGCATAGACTTAATTAGAACCTAGGCTTGGGTACACTCTTTGTGTACCGTGTACGCTGTTCTCTACCTTATATATATATCATATCCATCATTTACTGATCAAAAAAAAAAAAAAACAGATAATATATGAGTCTATTATTTACAAGGTTAACAAATAAATTTATATTGGTTGCCTAGGTGCTATTATTGTAGGTCTAGATGCTGGTTCGGCTGTAGAATCATTAATGCCGAGGTTTTGGATGGATGGCTTGAGTACTGAAGTTGGTTACTTGGTTGTCATTGCAACCATTCATTTATAATATTTAGATTTTACACTGATTCTTGTAGTATGCTTGCTTTCTTCTCTTGGTAGGTCAAAGAAGAAGAAGATGCAAGTGTTTCTCTGAAACTTCAACTTCGTTTGAAACGAAGGAGACAGAAAAACAGATCTAAGCAGGTGCTTTTTTTCCCATCGTTTTTCACTTTTGTATTTTTTAAATTTATTTGAGCTTGACTGGTTGATAAGGTAGCCTTTGAATATGCCTTTAGTTTTGATTGATTTTCTTAATTTGCAGTTGTAATGAAAAGCATTTAGTGTTTAAATTTATCTTGTCACTTTTTTTTAATGGGCATTAAATTGGAAAAGAATGTGGTACTCATCTTTTTATGTTTTTGTTGTTCAAGGGAGAGTTGAAACTAAGTTTCTAATATATCATGTTATACTTATTTTTTAATCAGGTAGCCACTGAGAAAGAGGCTTGCTTGGTTGATAAAGTGTGTAGAAATGCAGAAGACTCCATACTTTTGAACGAATGTTCTCCTCTTCTTTCAGGGGAGAAAAGTTCTGGTAGTGTTGAGCCTGTAACTAATGTTGCTAATTGCGAAGCTTCTGAAATATTGGGTGTTGGGGTACTTGAAAGTACTGGTACATCTACAAGGCTGAACACAGAAGTTTCATCAGAAGATGGTTCTTGCTCGGTGCTTGCTGGATCCGATTTTCCAGGTTTAACTGAACCAAGAGTGTTAAAGCGTTCCCACGATGATGAGGAACTAGAAACTGAAATTAAGAGGAGCCGGACTGTTATAATTGATAGTGATGATGAAGTGCATGTGCTAGAGGATAAAGCTGCTCATAGTTTGAGTGTGCCTCCCAATGAGAGACAAATGTTATTGCAAGATGAGGATGGGTCTGGCTTTGCTTCACAGAATGGCAACGGAACAGAGATCTCTGGAAAATTTCATTGCACTGTCTGCAATAAAATTGTGGGTACTTGTGAAATACACAAGCATCCAGTTTTGAATGTCATAATTTGCAAAGAATGTAAATGTGTAGTGGAAGAGAAGATGCTTGAGAAGGTATGGAGTACATTTCCTCTTTCATTCCTCGCTTGAGTTTCTGTGAACTTATATAATTTTTTATCTGCTATTTTAAAGTGCATGATATGTAATATTGAAATAATGATAACTGCAATTACTTAAAAGACTTTTTTCAGTAATTTTAAGAGTTTTTTTCTGCTTCTTTTGAGACAACTCATTTGGTTTAAGCATATCATCATGGTTTACATTTTGGTGTCAAGAAGTTTAATGGTTTCTGATGTTTGATCTTGATTTCTTGACGTTTTAATGGCTGATCTTCTATTGGCTGACGAAAATTTTCTTCATTCTTTTTTTCTCCTTTGCAACCTCTTTGTGATTTGCATGCATGAAAGATGTAACATGTCACAGAGAAGTGCTGAAAAGGGCAGTATTTTTGATACAATTGATATTTATTGTTGAATTTCAAGTGACACTAAGAACTCATTGGCTCAATTTTAGTGTATAACTACTTATTATTCAGTTACTGAACCTGGAAATTAAGAGTTTTTTACCACTTAATCATAAAAATTGCCTTTTTTGTAATTTGTATCCATAATATTTATTAATATAAAATAATATCTACCCAATTGTATTGACATTACTAGCTGCAACAGGATCCTGATTGTTCGGAGTGCTATTGTAGCTGGTGTGGACGGAGTGGTGACCTAATAAGTTGTAAATATTGTAAAATGTTATTCTGTATCATATGTATAAAGAGAAATTTGGGTGAAGAATGCTTAGCAGAATCTCTATCCTCTGGCTGGCGATGTTGTTGCTGTTCTCCAAATCTCCTGGGGAAGTTGAATGTAGAATATGAGAAAGCCAGTGGAGCTGGTGGTCAGTTGGTGTCTGGATCTGACAGCGATTCAGAGCCTTCTGATACTGGTGTGAATGTTGCAGTCAGGTACTTGTTTATATTGAGCTTTTTAGAATGGTTTCATTTGTGGTATGTAATCTTCTGATCGTAACTGGTAGCTCCATCATTTTGCGAGTTTTTCAAAAATTTTTCCCTTTTATATTTATGTTCATTGACATTTCTTCGATTAAAAATATGGTTTTGTTTGGACTTGAAATTTAGTTAGACAGCATCTAATATTGCTTTACGGTCCAAGTATTCTGTTTCATTTCTTTCCATCTATGTCACAAGGAGCCTCTGATCTTATTTCTGACCTTATTTCTCCTGTTATGATTTCAGCTCCAAGAAAAGACGGAAGAAAAGGATTAGGAGGATTCTCGATGATGCAGAACTAGGAGAAGAGACCAAAAGAAAAATAGCAATTGAAAAGGTATCTTTCTTCAGATGCATTCTTTATCTGAAGAGAAGGCGCTCTTGATCTGAGATTAGTTATCACAATTCCAATAATTGTAGGAACGTCAAGAACATTTGAAGTCACTGCAAGTCCAATTTACTGCTAAGTCATGGACCTTGAGCCCTGCAAGCTGTAATGGGAATTTACCAGAGGGTGCCAGTGTCGAAGTACTGGGTGATGCATCAAAAGGCTATATAGTAAATGTTGTGAGAGACAAAGATGAGGAAGCAGTGAGGATTCCTCCCAGTATATCAGCCAAATTGAAAGCCCATCAGGTTTTTTTTTCTCTCTCTCTCTCTCCATCTTTTTTTTTTCTTTTTATGGGTGGCTAATCTTGTTTTTTTTCCTTTTGCCTTTGCTTGTTTCATCAGTTAAATGCCATTCTATACACTAGATGCATATTGGTTATTTTTATATTTTTCCTTTGATGTCAAAAGAATCTTGCATGATTTCGTATTTTGTAACTGGTAATTTCGTGAAATGCTTTAGTTTTAGGTATATGTTTCATGCACACACTTTTCTTAGTCCATGCATTTGAAAGCAGAAACCTGCTTTTCCAAAAGTTAGTGGAACAAGCATTTTTTAGGAGCTGTCTGCTCGTGGTCTTTCTTAGTTGAGGCATTTGGAAGCAGAAACCCGCTTTGACTGATGTTAGTGGAACAAGCATTTTTTAGTAGCTGTCTGCCAGTGGTCCACCTAATTTGATCAAAACCAACTGCTTCAGTAGTTTTAATATCACCATCTTATTATAAGCGCATGACGCATTCCGCTACCGGTTAAAAGAAATCCGTACACTCTTAATACTCTGTATATATATATTTTTTAATTCAATTTATCAAATCTTTTCCAGTTCAATTGTGTAATGTTTATTGCAATGTTTTGGCTCAGAGTTGCACTCTAAGTCAGGGAGATTTGTTCAGTCCATTGAGATCTTTGAACATGGTTTTTGGTTTGCATTTCTCAATGGAAAGGTCATGAAAAATTGTTTTTGTTGGAACATGATACGAATTGTTGCTCCTTATGTCTGAAATGTTGTTTGATGTTCTTAACTTCAAGATAGTGAAAGATTTCCTTTTTTTATTTTTGGAATTTTGATATTTAGATGTAGCAAAAAGTTTACACCTGCTGCCAATTTGATGCAACCCTCCTCCTTTATTCGGGCTTGGGACCAGCAGCACATAAAATATATAGCAATAAAATCCAACACTGGTGGAGTTAGAAGCCTTAGAAAGAGGCCAGTTAGAACCTTAGAAAAGAAGTATTAGGAGAATAATAAGGTAGTATTCTGGCTCATGGGAAAACTTGGTGGTGGAGTGATTTAGTCCAAGAAGCTATTACAGAGAAAATATTTTATTTTAAAATTTGGCAAAAGAGTAAAACCCTAGCAAACTTAGAAAGATAAAGAGTAATAAAAAATAAACCAAAAAGAAAATTAGTATCGCTAGAAAACCATACCTATGACAACTTGTACGATCAGTTTGGTATGGAAGAAGGAAGAAACTTCATTTATAAATTAGCAAGATTTAGGTAGAGAAAAACGAGGAACTTATATCAGGTTAGATGTATTAAAAATGAATATTCAAGAGTTTTAGTAAAAGATAAAGAGATTAAAGTAAGGTGGAGAGTATATTTTATGAAATTATTCAATAAGGACTGTACACAAAGATCTGAATACTGTGTGGATGGGAGCAGTAATGGAACTAGAGAACAAAACTATATTCGTAGCGTTCGAGTTATAAAAGTTAAAGACTAATTTGAATGACTTTTTTATCTTTGGATATATGTTTATTTTTTTGCTGCTTATTTTTGTATATGTTTATGTATGTATTATTTGGGACTTCTAGTTTTTTAAGGGCATGGTAAAAAATTTGTCGAATGAGATTTTTGTGCTGCAAGTAATGGCTGAATTGCAAGATTTAGATTTGAATGTACACTTTTGTGACCTTAGGTTACATGATATTATCTTTTCATGGACGATCTGCCTCAACTTGTACAATTCAAGTCCCAAATCATGGCTTTTTTTTTTCAAAAAATAGAAATAAAAATTGTCCTATCATATCTGATAATTAATCAGGTTGTAGAGAGTGCTTCTTTTATGTCATCCTGCTGACCATCTAAACATAATATTTTGTGATGATTCTTGTGCTTTCTTGGTCTGGAGACTCTGGATGATATTTGATATGTTGTTTTTGCAGATTAAAGGAATACGGTTTATGTGGCAAAATATTATACAGTCTATTGGCAAGGTGAAGGCTGGGGATAAAGGTCTTGGTTGCATTTTGGCTCACACTATGGGTCTTGGTAAAACTTTCCAGGTATTTTGCTCAACATTGAAGTTCTATGCTTTTCCGTTGAGGCATCTTATGTCGGCAGTGGTTTCTTATTTTGTACCTTTCATGACCTAGACAATTTAGAATTTTGGTTGGACATGCATTCATTGCACATATATTTTAACTGTTTAGAAGTTGATGCCTCTTATGGACAAAAATAATACTTTTTAGCTTGGTTGATGGTACAGGAGCTTGTTTTTTGGTCATTTACTGTCCACAGAGTTGTATGGTTTTCTGCATTTACCTGTGGGGTTAAATATCCTGGATTTCTACCTATTTTGAGACTTCATTTCTGTGAATTTAGGCTCCGTTTGTTTTGATGTAAAACGTTTTCTTTTGGAAAACATTTCCATCGAAAAACGTTTTCAGGCAAATAAAAAATTTTAACTATTTGGATGGACATTGGAAAATAGATTTGAAAATGAGAAATTTTCATTTTCTTATGTTTGGAATAAATGAAAATAATCAAGGAAAACTTTTAAAAAAAAGATATACATTTATATAGGGGTGAAACTCTGTCCGGGTCAAACCGAACCCAAAACAACCCAAACTAACTTCGGTTCGATTTGGATAGTTGTTTAGTTCAGTCCAAAATTCTAAACCAAACTAAGCTGATTCGGTTTTGAGTTGGATGCTCAGCTAAACAGAACCAAACCAAACCGAATTCATATATTTGCTTAAACCGAACTAAACCAACCTAATATATTTTATATATATATATAAAATACAATATATATTAAATTTTGAAAGTTTACCTTTAAAATTTGAGGATATTACAAACAATA
Source organism: Buxus sempervirens (assembly GCA_947561395.2). NCBI lineage: Eukaryota > Viridiplantae > Streptophyta > Magnoliopsida > Buxales > Buxaceae > Buxus > Buxus sempervirens. The sequence continues at coordinate 30,442,184 of OX387192.1, forward strand.
CCCTTGTTTGAGCACAAGCATGTGTTGGTCTAACACGAACCAAACCGAACAGAATTGATTTCATGGAATTCGGTTCGGATTGGTTTTGTTCGGGTTTTGGTTTTCTTATTTATTTTGTTTGTTTTAGAATTTCAATTTCCAATCTGGTTTGGTTTGGCTCGACTATAAATATTTTCGGTTTGGTCTTGGGTTGGCCTCAACCCGAACCGACCTGAGTTACACCCCACATTTAAATGGTATATCATTTTCCGAAAAATGACATACGGGATTTTCAATGGTAAGTCATTTTCCGGAAAATAGCTACCTTTTAGGGAAATCATTTTACACCGTATTATATTTTACATGAAAACAAACAAGCGGAAAACCTTATTTTCTGCTGAAAACATTTTTCGCATTAGATTTTACATCAAAACAAACGGAGCCTTAGTTTAAATGATGAAAAGACCTAAATAAGAGTAAGGCCTTGTTTGGCATTGATTTGCGATATGTGGAATGAATTCATGGAACTCATTCACCAAATGAGTTTGCACAAGTGGTGAAGAACATTTCATTCTTGTAGAGGTCATAAACTTATAAATATTACACATTTGCCATTGTTTTGAATTAACAGAAATTTTCTTTTTTTGATGGTTAACTTAAAAGGAAATTTTTATAAGTGACAATTCTAACCTCGTCATGTAAATAAGTTTTTAAACAATTTTCAAGTATACCGTCCAAAGTTTTTAAATATTACATGTATGTATGCCACTACCTGTTTCATTCTCTCTCTCTCTCTCCCTCTCTCTCCCCTCTCTTCTCCCCTCTTCTTGCCTCTAGCTGTAGATTTTGGCCTCCAGTTGATATGCTCTAGCATCATCACCTCCTCTAGCTCCCTTTCATCCTCCTATGGTTCTTTGCATCTTCCCTTACCAGATCATGGCCTTCCTCCCTTTTATCTAAATCAGAAATTTTCTCCTATGGTTTCTGTTTCATAACTGTCATTGATTTAAAAACATCTTTGTTCCAATTCTTGATTTTTCTAAATTAAACATAAATTAATGATGCTTTGTTTTAGTCAAAATCCATTCTCTTAATATATTGTGTAAATTGAAACCTAGAAACATGATTTATTGCTCTTAGTTACTTTTTTTATTTTAAGACAATATAAATAAATCCAAACACATAAAAATAATTAGAATATTCTTCGTTTTATCATATGTTTGAGGAGGCCAAGCGGACTGATCACTAGAGTTGGTGCGGTGCAGGTTTGAGTTTGGAAGTTGATTTGGAAAGCAATAGATGTCAATATGTGTTGTTACATGGTCCCAGTTCACACCAATTTTCAGTCCCAATCAATACTGCTGTATAGCAAAATGCATCCGCTAAAGCCAATGTCTTTTTCAGTTAAAAAAAGTAAAAATAATATCTGTTGGTGGTAATATTATATTGCCAAAAGTAATATCTGTTGGTGGTAATATTATAATGCCAAATGCATGTTGTAGTGGGGCTTTTGTTGGTTGAATTGGTGTCCATGTAATCTATCTGAAGGTCCCCACTTTTGTTTGTTTTTCACCTCGGAACAATATTGATCCCTATTATTTTGACTTGTTCATATTGACCTCCTTTCCTTTCAAGTATGGAAATCCATCCATCCCAAGACAAATTCCATCATCAACTGCAATTTCCTCCTAGCTAGGACAATATTTTGTGTTATCATATTAGAAAAATATTTTTGATTCTTTGGCATTATCATGCTAATTCTAGTTCTTACCATCAATTTGAAACCTTTATTTTAAAATTGCTACCTTGCACTATTTGAGTTAGTGATTGATGAGGTCTAGTTTGGTTGTCTAATTATCTTTGCAGGTTATAGCTTTCCTGTATACTGCCATGAGAAGTGTTGATTTGGGCTTAAAAACTGCACTTATTGTTACACCTGTAAATGTTCTGCACAATTGGCGGCAAGAATTTATAAAGTGGAGGCCTCTAGAACTAAAGCCTCTTCATGTCTTCATGCTGGATGATGTTTCAAGGTTGGGAGTATTTATATTGGTGAACATCAGTAATGAAATTTGTTATCAACTGATTAATTCATTAATTTGGTATAACATATATTCTCAGATTTTGGGTTTGATTACCTGCATATGTGTATGTCCATGTTGGTAATTTTACGTTTGTTTTGCTTTTCAATCTAAACCCTGATTTTATAGAAAAGGTTTCTTGCTTTCACTTTCTATATCGCATTAAATTTCATGACAAATTTGAATCTATATCCTGTTCCCTTTATGGAAAAGGCTTCTTGCTTTCACTTTTCACATCGCATCAAGTTTCATGACAATTCCATACTATTTGATTGCCCTATGAAAAGTACTAATTGTTTAAACAATTTATAGGCAGGAAGTGATGTGGTAAATAGAGATAAATTGGCACTTTGATTGATATTTTTAGAATCAGGATGTTTGGTTCTGTAGGACGCAGTGTAGTATCCTTTCTTTTTTAATGAACTTATGAACTCTGAGCCTTCCTGTAGTATGTATGGATACTATAGTTTCTTGAAGGACCTGCTGCTATCGAACTTAAATTTTGAACTTTTCATTCAACTGGGCTCATGTGGACCTGAAATTTCTTTCCTTGATGTTCAGTCTAACAAAGTACTGTCTGCTTGTCTGTGTTTTATGAATTATCTAGTTTTTCCCTCCCAATTATTATAACTTTATTACTAATCAGTGAATGCCTTGCAAACCGGAATGGAATCTGTGGGATTCCGTTTGTAAATCAAATGAATCTTGATCTTGACTGGCATTGGTGGCATACTGCAATGTGCTTGTCGAAATTTACCTTATTTTGATGGCATACGAAATGGGTGGATTCCGCGCAACATGCATGGCATGCCTTGGTGCCTCTTTTGTCACCAGGAAAATAGGGTAGAACCGTAGAAGAGAAGGATAGTGAGAGAGAGAGAGAGAGAAAGGGGGAGTGGGAGACAGGGAGGGGCTGCGGTCTTCTTCTATTTCCCTCTCCTGTTTTTGCCCTTGGATTGAAGAAGAAGAAGATAAGAAGGGGTGGCTTAGGGTGTGCTTAAAACCGTTAGCCTTTTTTTTTTCAATTCATTATATATATATATAAATATCTATACTATTAGTAAAGAGAAGAGGGGGGAATATTCTCCCTAGATTCTGGCCGCCCCCCCCCCCCCCCCCTCTTTTATTCCAAACATCGCCCTCCCCAAACAAAACAATTCCCCACTGTACCACTACTGCTCATCCCACGTTTAAAATTTAAACATGTTGTAACTACCTATTTAAAAAGGCATGATATCTATTAGAGATTTAGAGTGAGCTATTTATCTAAGTGGGCCCCACAAATTTTGCTACACGCGTAGAGCGTGCAGTCCCCTAGTTTATTCTTAAATTAATGTAAAGTCTTTTAGTTTATTTTTTACTTGTTTTATATGTATAAAGTATTATAAAAGAAATAGAAGGTTGAAAAACCTTAAAAATTATTTTCCATTTTATTTAATTTTAAGATATTAGTTTTACTTAACCAAACTTTAAAAAAAAATTTAAACACAATAAAAAGTTTATATTTTTTACTTTTGAAAAATTAGAATTATTCTATATGTTGAAAAACAAGTAAAGAAAAATAAAGAAATATGAATATATATTGATATTTTGCTTTTTATAGATTTCTTTTATTTTTATAATTTTTAGAATTTCACGGCACGGTGGCACAAAAAATACAGCGACACGAGCAGCATGTTGGCGAAATTTTGGGGGGAAATAGTACAAGGGGCCTCTAGCAAAACGGCATTGAAATTGACGCGGCGAACCTTGTTAGTTATTAATGCAACAGTGGAGATTTTGCTTTGCTAACTGTAGATCAGAAATTTGTTTTTATAGTTTAACAAAACCATATTAGATGGTTATAAACATTGGTTTTCTAGGGGTCCTTTACATGATGGATACTGCTGAGGAGATGTTTTTGTCTGAAAATTAGGTAGAGCTGATATTTGTTTTTTCTTATTGAAGAAAAACCTAATTGTGTAACTAATCAACATTGTGATTACTTTACCTATTATACATTTATATATTGATGAATAATGGTATGTTATTAAAGAAAAGGATAAATGTACAGAAGCATATGGGCCCATGAGAGATGGGAACCCACATATACACAAAAGAAAAGAAAGAAGAAAAATGCAAGGTAAACAAAGGTAATACGCTCTACATCCAATCAATTATGAACGCTAACCAAGAAACAAGAACAGCACTTGGTACTAAGAATGCTTCAGGGGAATGCTTGAGAAGGATGTTGCATATGGAGCTAGAGCAGGATGGATAAATGGGAGACATGATTCAGGATGTTTGGGCGATTATTAATTCCTATCAAACTAGAGGGTAACTTTTTTGAATAGCAAGCTTAGATATACTTTCTTGAACAGAATGTTGTGGAACTAAGAAGAAACAAATTTTGTAGGATTAGCTAGGTCAGGATGTTGGAATGGATGGTAGAATATTTGGAAACATGATTGTGCTTGTTAGAGATTAGGAGCAACATTTACAAGGAAACATGCCATAGGATGAAAAGTGATAGTTTGCGATGTGAATCAAGGGCAGATTAACAAGTATGAATCGAAGGAAACGTGACAGCTTTCTGAAAGTAAAATAAAATTTCAAATATCTACACATGTATTATTGGTTCAAGAAAAGAAACAAGTATGTGTTAAAGGGAAACATAGAACTTTTCTGACATTAAAAAGAACCTTCCAACTATTGACACACACCACCATAGGTTCAAGAAAAAGCAAGATATACCATAGAAGAAGCTGCTATAGAGAGAAAATAGCGTAAGAATGGAGTTCATCTCACACTAAGATGCAGCTAGAGGTTTTGGACTCAAGGATGCAAAACTTGGTATTGGCCTTGGGGTTGGTTGATGTTGATACCAGGTTGACTAAGCGATATTGACAATATCAGAGGATACCAAGCTGATACGAATTCATTGACTCTGTTGACCCAAAAATTTGAATAAAATATAAGAGATCTAATAAAACTATATGAAATTAAATATAACTACATTGTAAAGCTACTATTGCCAAAATATTAATAAGGAATTATAAATATCAGCCCAATTTTGATATTTTTTTCCCTTTTGCAAGGCTGACCGATATGTATTGCTTGATACTGATATGTATCACCTGATACCAATATTTATTGACTGTCACTATGCTAATTCCAAGGTTTATTGTGAAACCATGATATCATAGGCTTGTATCGGATTGGTCTAAGCTGATGCCATTACATCTTTGCCGATACATACTGGTGTATCATACTATTTTTGGACCCGCCATGCTATGTATCTGACCTTAAAACCAAAAAGTTAGCCGAAGAATAATTAGATCCTCACACGCATCATACTGACATAGCGATAAAAATTTCTAAAGAGCTTCAAGCTTCGATATACACCCTTCCAATCCCTAAACCCTAGCTTTAAGGAGCCTTGCTCTGAAAAAAAATCTGATTACTCTAAAATGTTGCTTTGCAAAGGATCTGACCCATCCGATAACCCCTGTTGGAACCCATTTCACCAGGAACAACCAAATTTCCAAGATACCTTTAAAACCATAATAACTTACTAAGAAGATCCCTACATATACTTAAATTAACAAAAGACCCCTCTCACATACTCTGGACAGAACTTTAGCAAGAGCATATACAAAATAATGTAAATGCCCTAGATGAAGAGAATTAGCTGACAACTATTTCCTCTTGTTTTTTTCCTTTTTCTTTTAGTTTCTTTGTTTTTTCCACCTTTTTTACATCCTCACCTTAAGAGGAACTTTACTCTATTCAAGTTGTTGCTTTAGAAGATGGGTGAATTTCAGCATCTATCTCATGAAATACCTCTCATCCATCTATGTGGTCTTTGTATCAAGCTTTCTTACCTATTTGGCAAGATATTGATAGAATGTTCTAGCTCCTAGATCGCCTTTGCTGAAAAAGAATCATTTGTCCTTTGATCCAAATGGCTTTGCTTTCTAATTTAATTTACTTATTTGGAATTTGGTTTTTCATCATTGTAACTATAGCTAACTATGGTATAATATTTATCTCTCGGTGGATACAATTACTTCTTTTGTTCTGTGATAATGAGCTTTGGAATATTCTCAATAACTTTTTTTCATTTAATGGGACGAAGATAGGATGCCTCCAAATATGGTTTTGACCTTAATAATGACATGGTAATACAATTTAGAGATTGAAGTGTTTGAGAATGTTCCTTCTTTTAATTTATAAATGAGGATAATGTAATTATTTAATATTTTTCATTAGGCTATTTTGAGTTATTGGTTTCACATTATAATAAATATAACATTGTCCTAGTTTTGGATTTTTTTCCTGATTTTTCTTTCTGAAATTTTATATAAATGGTGATATTTCTTATATTTTGGCTATATTTTCCACTTTATTTTATGTTTTTTTATGATTAATGTATATGCTATATATTGATTAAAGTAAAAATATACAACTTTTCTAGAATCATTTCCAATGTCAACATTGTTGCTGACGTCAATTTTTTCTGGTGCTAGGGAGAGAAGGGTAGAGTTGCTTGCGAAGTGGAGATCCAAGGGTGGCGTTTTCTTGATTGGGTATTCTGCTTTTCGCAACTTATCCCTTGGGAAACATGTAAAAGATAGACATGTGGCAAGAGAAATATGTTATGCTCTCCAGGTGCATAGACTTTGATCTTTCCGTGATTAATTTAGTATTAATAGAAATACCCACAATCATATCCATTTCTTTTCTTTAATTCTTCATTTTGTAAAGCAGACTCTGCATTACATTGTAGGAATTATCACTGGTTGTATGATGATGTAATAATTCTAATTACTACTACTAGAAACTGTAAATATGTCAATAGTGAATTGAAGGGTAAAAGTCTTAAAATAATTAAGCGGAATTGTATTTTGACAATGATTACTTTAAATTGTTTCCTATGGAAGGGCAACTCGTGAATGTTCTAGATCAAGTTTTTTTTTTTTTTGGGGTGAAATCATCATCTTATGTTATGGCAATTTTATATTTACCAAGTTACACTTATTAAGGACAATGCCTTGGAATCTTTCCCTATTCATAAGAAAGACTAGGTACCAAGTCACAATGATAAGAAAAACAATGTCCCCCTTAATACCCTTGCCCAAGTTGGAGCAAAGATGTTGACATTCTGAATTTGCTTCTGACATTTGTGCTTTGGTGCTTGATTTTTAATCACATCCATTAACAGAAGTGTCATTTTGATACTGGCAGTAAAGAAATCTGGTCTGCTAGTATCTTTTCCTTGATGAAATGGCATCTTGCCTGTATATGCTTTGTGCAGTTCTGATACATACCCATTTGAGTACTTTGGTTGTAATTTGATAAGTTAATTGGATTTAAGAGGAAAAAAAAAGAGCGAGAAAAGAAAACCCAGCTACTTTGAGTCAATGATTCACACACGCACATAACACGCATTGTAGGTCATTGACAGATAGTCTACTTTTAGAATTGATCTAGTAATTAATAATTATTGATTACTTTTATCACTTTTATGAATGAAATAGCCTATATAAGTGAGAAATTATTTGGTATATGCATTTCCTAATTTTTAGAAAGTTCCATTTTCTTATAAATTTTTAATAATTTTTGCAAATTTATAAATTATTATTTTCATCAAAAATAAATAAAGGACAATAATGTGTTGATCAAGCATTCTTATACAATATTGTATTCTTGTATAAGGTGACATGGACATTTAAAGCCTATATCATTAAATCAGTGAGCTTTTAACAGCATGGGTGGAATTTCGACTTGTGCTGTTAAAAAACTAATCAAAATTGGTAAAATTTCGAAATTTCTCCAATTTCGGGTAAGACATGGATGGAATGTGCCTTCCTTGCCTCCTATTTAGTGAGCAAAATTGAAGAAACTTCAAAATTTCTCCCATTTCACTTGTGCCACCTATTTTTTACCGAAATTTGGTGGTTCACCGTTCCGCTGGCATGAGCAAAATTTCGGCTGCACGGGCGAAATTTTTCTGAAATTGCGTTCCTTGTTCATAGGCTATGTTTGAAATATTGGATTCTTGGAATAAAAGAAAAGATTTATGCATCCTTTTTTTAAGTGTTTGGAATAATATGAGAAATATAGAGAAAAGAAAGTTAAATTTTGATTATTTTCGAAGATTTTTCACCATGTTATCTAATGTCATTGCAAGTTACTTTGTGTCAATAAGAGCTAAGATTAAAAATAAGTTAAGAGTATTAAAGAAAGTTGATGTTGTCTTTCTCTACTTTCTTCCAAAATCTACCTTTTGCGAGAGAGATTTTGATCTCCAAAGATAAAATCTCTTTAAGAAATTTTATCCCCAAGTCCCTATCCCCAGTTCTAACCAAACAAGAGAAACTGCTTTCCTTAGCATTTTCTTCTTTTTTCTCAAAATAAAAGGCTCCAAACACAGCTTTAGAGTTCATTCAATTGAATGAGCTAGTACACCTATGACATATCTCTTAAGGGAGCATATTTGTTTATGTGGTTAGGAATTTTCAGTTTATTGTAAGTATCTCAAGTGGGTTGCTCATTAAGAAGCTCTAGTTAGCCTATATTGGTAAATAAATGGCGTTTTCCTCTTGCAATGGATGCACTATTCTCAGTTTTATGAAGCATGTAGAAGTGGTGGGTGACCTTCCATGTTGAGTTGGCCCAACTTTTCTGTCAGATCGGTTTTGAAGGTTCATGTCTTTTGGGTCAATTAAAAGGGTTGGTTGAGATAGGCATTGGAAATATAGCATTCTTGGGATTAAACTAGTTAATCGCAGGTCTTAGATCCTTCAAAATGACTTTTGCCTATTCTATAGACCAGGGAAGGGTTTGGAACAACTGAGAATGTTGACTTGTTACCATGAGCTAGTTTGATATATATATATTTTTTTGATGAATAATGATAGTATGATTGTATATATATATATAGTGAAGAAGATACAGCGGATCAAAGTATGCACAATCTGCATCATGACCGTATGAACACAGCAACTGCCCTAACCCACTCCCTACATATCATAACCACAAGAACAATCCTGACCTCCCTGAGACTGACCCGTCCCACAAAAAATACAGACTCTGGAAACGATGTCGAATAAGAGATTCAACATCAAATAACCCACTCCTCTCGTAAACCAATAATGACTCTTGTTTGACCTGAACTAACCCCTCCACCTGACTCAACAAGAGATGAAAAACACCACTGATGCCACTGTCTGACAATGTCTGCGATTTGAATGTCACGAAACTCCGGTAACACTGTCACCCATGATGCTACAGCCATACGAATGGACTCACTCAAATGCTCCATCGACCTCCTAGATTCCTGAAAAATCCTCCTATTGCACTCCATCCAAATATGCCATACCACCGCATGAAAAAGAAGACTATAGATAATGTCACCCCTCTTCGCCAATCCCTTGACCCTCCACTGGTGAAACAACGCTGCTAGGGTGTCTGGCAGTACCCAAGAGACTCCCACCATATGAAAGAGCCCCGTCCATATACTATATGCCACATGAAACTGAAGAAAAAGATGGTCAACACTCTCCCCTCCTTCCATACACATAATGCACACATGAGGAGATGATTAGCCGTATTTATCTTATATAGGATAGCAGTTCACAAAAAGGCCTTGATTTTGGGGGGAACCTTAGGCTTCCACAATTGAGAAACTGGAAAAGATACTAGATGAGGAGACGTACTCTGATTGAGCACTTTGAAGAAGGATTTACAAGAATAGGAACTAGAAGGAGAAGGAGACCAAATTGGCACATTGTCACTATATGGATCAATGGAAACATCCTTTAACTTATCTAGAAGAGAAGCCACATCATGCATTTCTACTGGCCGAAGATCTCTTCTAAATACCAAGTTCCAAGAAAGACTCGACACCGACGAGGAAAGAATATCAGCCACAAAAGCATCAAGAAGAATGTCTAATGAAAATAAACGTGGGAAATGACTCAACAAAATAAAATTGCCCCACCACTGATCATGCCAAAACCGAACAGAACCCCCTGACGGAATGGCCATCCTGACATGAGGGTAAAAAGATGACGCCATTCTCATAATAGCTTTCCATGGGCAGTTTCCTGTCGGACGAGCCCTCATATTTATTGTTCGCCCATTATCATCAACTCCATATTTGCTAACAATAACCTTATGCCAAAGACTTTCTTTTTCAATGTTGAAATGCCACAACCATTTAGCAAGAAGAGAGACATTCCGGGAAGCCACCCTCCCCAAACCCAGACCACCCTCTTCCCTACCCAAACAAACCTTGTCCCATTGCACAAGATGCATTTTCTTAGAACCCCCTCCCTCCCATAGAAAGTCCCTTTGAGCCTTCTCAATGATGGCTACAACGCGCCTAAGCATCCGAAACAAAGACATGAATTAAACCAGAATATTAGCTAAAACCGCCTTGATTAAAGTGATGCGACCCCCCAAAGTCAAATAATTCTTTTTCCATAAAGCCAATCTACTCTCCACTCGCTCTATGACCGGCTCCCAAAAGCTTACATTGCGAGGGGACGCACCGAGAGGCATCCCCAGATATGACATAGGCCATTCAGCCACTTGATACCCTAAAATCCTACTAAAGCCCCCCACCTCCTCCTCGTTGATGTTCACACCAACTAATGAGCTTTTCCTCCAATTTACTCTTAAACCTGAGACCATATGGAATGTGTGAAGAATACTCTTCAACCAAACAAATTGATCTGTGGATGCTTCTAAGAACACAAGAGTATCATCCGCAAATTGCAAATGAGAAACGATACAACCACTTCTATCCACGCGAAAACCTTGCATAAGACCGGTTTCCACTCCACAAGTGAAGAAATTGTGCAAAGCTTCAGCTACTAAAGTGAACAAAAAAGGGGATAAAGGGTCACCCTGATGAATATCCCTCAACAACGGAAAGAAGCCTTTTACTACCCCGTTAACAAGAATAGAGAAATGGACCTTTTCTAAGCATCCCTGAATCCAACTCCTCCATCTCAGACCAAAACCTTTCCACTGAAGCACCGAATCAATAAAATTCCATTCAACACGATCATATGCTTTTTCAATATCCAACTTACATACAATTCCAGGCTCCCCAGATCGCTTTCTACCTTCCACACATTCATTGACAATTCCAGGCTAGTTTGATATTTATAGGAGTGATATATCTTATTTGTTGAATTTTCATACTTACATCCTCTTTCCAGAGTAGTGCTTTCATGAATTTCTTTTTCCTTTTTCCTAATTTTCCTTCTAATCATTGCAGTATGGACGTGAATATGTATAATGTATGAATATTTTTATTTCCCATGATTGGGCTGTAATGTAATTTGATGAAGATCTAATTTCAGGATGGACCTGATATATTAGTTTGTGATGAGGCCCATATGATCAAGAACACCCGGGCTGATACAACCCAAGCATTGAAGCAAGTGAAATGTCAGAGACGGATTGCGCTAACAGGATCGCCTTTGCAGAATAATCTAATGGAATATTATTGTGTAAGAGGCTTTTGTGCCTTGTTGAAATTCAGACCATAATTTTCTGAATTCCCAAATGTCCTGATATTATGGTACAAAACATAACTTTCTGAATTCCTAACTTTTTTTTTCTTTTCAGATGGTGGATTTCGTAAGAGAGGGATTTCTTGGAAGCAGCCATGAGTTTAGGAACCGGCAAGAGTTCTTCACTGCTTTTTTTTTTATATCTGCAGGTTCCTTTTTGCTTTTCTACAATGTCATTGAGACTGTTCAGCCCTTCTTATATCAATTTGTATGCAGGTTCCAAAATCCTATAGAGAATGGTCAACATGCAAATTCTACTTCAGATGATGTGAAGATCATGAACCAAAGATCACATATCCTCTATGAACAATTAAAAGGATTTGTCCAAAGAATGGACATGAATGTTGTAAAGAAGGACTTGCCTCCTAAAACTGTTTTTGTGATTGCTGTAAAGCTTTCTCCATTGCAAAGGAAGTTGTATAAAAGATTTCTGGATGTGCATGGATTCACAAGTGACAAGGTTTCTAACGAGAAGATGAGGAGGAGTTTTTTTGCTGGTTATCAGGCTTTAGCTCAGGTAAATTATGTTAACAAGATTATGATTTCTTTTAGCGCTGCTATCTCATTTTGAATTGATCAGATTGATAGCAGTCTTACTGCCCTTTCCCCCCCTTTTTTTGGTTTAAAAAAATGTTACCTTTGGTGTCAGATATGGAACCATCCTGGGCTTCTGCAAATGGTGAAAGAACAAAAAGACCACCTGAGGCGTGAAGATGCTATTGAGAATTTTCTCGTTGATGACAGTTCTAGTGATGATAATGTAGAGCGTGATTTGCTTGTTGGAGGTATTTGTTTGTTTCTGGATTTAATTGCTTGAGAAGCCAGTGCATGGACATCTATGCAAGAAGTTTGCTTCTGCCTAGCTTATAAAATTTGATTTTTGATTGATGTATTGTGATTTTCAAGCCTGTAAAATTTACCCCTTGCAGCGAACTTATGCTGAATAAGGCTAGCCTCATGCATGGGTTAATCCCAAGAACATGTAGGAAATTTTAATGATCCATTGCCAGCTTGATTGATAGAAACTTCTAGTTGTCTTATCTGTTTTCATGTATTCCATGAAATCATCTGATAATGGACCTGTCATTTTCACACATTGGAAATGAAGCCCCTCCATTTCATCCTCCAAGCATGGGTATAAGCCTGCCTTAGGATTGGTCCTGACCTGGTACTGTGGTATCGAAATATACAAAATTAAGGCTTATGTGGCAAATTGATGTGTTTTCGGAGTCTACCTCAGCTTCTACATATCATAGATTGTCCCCATTGCTCGGTTTATTTTGCTAAAGCTTATCTCTCTTTCCGTTTTGTAGCTATCTGTTTTAAGCTTTTCTAACCTGAGACGTTAATCAAATGTCCACATGCTTCAAAGTCTACTTTTTCCACCAAAGACATTAGTCTGGTAGCCTTGTGTTTCACACTCTTTGATTGGAGAAATGATCAAATATTAAAGTAGTAACTCAAATCTCTTGCCTTTTTTTTTTTGGGATTTCACCTTTAAAGAATGGAATCATGACTTTTATCCAATGATTGAATGCATCAGTGGCGTTTATTAATCTTATTTTGATCTTGGTATGCCATAATATCCTAATCTTCATTTGAGTCATGTAATTCTTATGCATCATTTGCTGATATCAGAAATTTCTTGATAATAAAATTGATTTCTAGATATTTGGCTTTCAGAATATGTATCATAATTTTTACCATCACTCTTGTAGACACCATATCACGCAATCATTGGCAAAGATTTTCCATCTATTATTCAATTTCTACAGATATTTGTTCAAACCAGCATTTGCTGTTTAGGTGAAATTTCACTGGTTACGGTGGTTTTGAGATAAAACACTGTTTCGGCCGGTAAAAGCAGCATGAAACTTTGTGCCACTTGAAAATTTAGTAGTTTTGATGGCTCACTTGTTGAGCTGTCAATTTTGCCGTGATGTGATATGTGGGATTGCTGAGAAAGGGAAAGAAGGCAGACAGCAGAAGGAAGCGCGTGCGAGAGAGAGAGAGAGAGAGAGAGGTGAGAGTGAGGTTGTGCATACCGTTGTCTCCACTTTTGCTTCTTCATCAACCAAGAGAGGGAGACAGATGAGAGATGTGGGAGGGGGAAGAAACAGCTTTGAAGCCGGCACAGTGAACCTTGGTTCAAACTACATCGCTTAATGAATTCAGTTTATAATTATATTCCATTAGTATCAACCTTCAAATTGATTCTACTTTCAACATTCTTCCCTCTCATGGTGCAAATAACTCATTTACGGGTATCTATGGTTTTGCTTGATGCATAATGGAAATTTTAGCGAGGAATAAAACACTAAAGTGTGAAGAAGAAAGCTAGAGAACACTGATAGAGGATACTGTCTTTCTACAATGATTCTCTGAAGATCATCAATTATGGTTCAAAAATGTACTAATAATAAGTTTTTGACAGCAGACTAACAATTTTTTTATAACAAGATAACATAAATTACTCCTTAAATGATGAACTTCTACAAGGCTACAACAAGGACTGTGCTTGTCAAAGGTCAAGTAAAATTTGACCATACATTATATTCTTCTTGGAGACTCATTTCACCAAATTCCTTTTCAACTCGTCAGACTTTTTACTGTATAGCTGAGGATTTTTTTTTTTTTTATCTTGCAGGAAATCTAGTGACAAAAATGTTCAAAACCACATAATCTCATGCTTATGTGTTCCAACCTTGAATTTTAAGAAAATGTATCAAATATAAACCTAAGTACTTCTGATTTCCAGCTAAATGGATATGCTCATTAGTAAATGCTTTGTTATGCTCTTCATGCTAATTAGTAAATGCTTATGTGCGTTAAAGTCAGTTCAAGCTTTTCTAAATTCCAATCTACTTCTGAATATGATGCCTGCATCCCTTTGTGATTCCACTTCTTTAGCATATTGATATATCAGAATTTTGTTCTGTGTTTAATCAAAATCCTTGAAATGATATATTAACTAATAATTATTTTTCATGTTTTAAACAGAGAAGCCAAGGAACAAGAATGAAATCACACATAGAAAAAATGATAATGGATTCTTTCATGAGGTTTGTGCAACATACTGTACATAATCTATTTTGACAACAATACTGTATGCTGATAGACTTTAAGTGTTTCTATTGGTATACAATTTATTCTTTGTTGAAGAGATCTTGCCAGCAGAAGTAATTCGGATCATAGGTGGATGATTCCTTGTATTATTTCCAGTAATTCAGTTCTCTCATCCATCTACTTTGTTGATTTGTCTTGGCTGATCTCTGAATTTTTTTTTTGTTATCTTAATAATTTAGATTCTTGATATCTGTTATATATCTTCATTCCAGGATTGGTGGAAGGATCTTCTTCGTGAAAACAACTACAGAGAAGTTGATTACAGTGGTAAAATGGTTTTGGTACTTGACATTCTATCTATGAGTTCTGAGGAAGGTGACAAATCATTAGTTTTTAGCCAGAGCTTGGCAACTTTAGATCTTATAGAGCTCTATCTTTCAAGGTTACCACGAAAAGGAAGGGAAGGAAAGTACTGGAAGCAAGGAAAAGATTGGTATAGGTGTGTATTTGTGATTACTTTGTTATAGTAGAAAATTAATTCAATGTCCTCTGTTTACTTAAATATTGCCACTTGGAAATGACCGGTTTCCAAATTGAATCCATCAAGATAGATGTCTCAGAAATTTTTTCTCCCTAGCAAGTTGTTTTTCTGTTCATAGAAAATCCAGAATGGGCTAAATTAACCATCAAAACCATAAATTAACTAAAGCTATGGTTTTAGATAGAACAGAATGGAGAGACAAGATTTGTGTTGCCGATCCCAGTTTGGTGGGAACTGGCTGATGATGATGATGATGATGATATATTGCCAATCTAAAATAAGTTTGAGTCACAGCATCCCAAATTTATTTTGTAGTTTTGAATCCACTACTAATTCCAGTATTGATATCAAGTTGCATAGGATGAAGAATCCAAGGCATTAAATTAGAATTTTTTCTGCATCCCATTTGTCATGATACAGATTAGAAGGGTTGGGTTTGGTTATTTTCTCGTCTATTACCTCTTCTTTTGATAAACATATTCAATGATTTCAATCAACCAAGCTTGTTAATTACTTCTATTCAATTCTATGGCAGTAATATGATGAATACAGTTACCTATCAAAGTTAACCTAAGAGAAGGTAAATAGCAAGGCTGCAGTTATATCATTATAAAATAGCAATAAATGTAGGACTGCATATCTGGACAAGTATTGACTTCACAAACCAACCCACTAGAAACTGCATTATGATGCTGTTATACACCGTACCTACTGATCTGTCCTGGTTCTGGGCTATCCAACTTGGTTTGGTAATCCTTCTTTTATGGTGAGTTTCTTTGTTTCCATTCTGAAACCCGGAAACCAAAGAAGAATTGAAGGACAGGCCCTGCATGGAAATCTATGCTGCCATTCAATGTTCAACATCATGCATGGGATGCTGAAATCAGAAAACAAAGAAGAATTAAAGAAAGGATCCATGGGTTGAAGACCTAATGGTTAAGGATGCATGCTTTTCCATATGACTCCATTTTAAAATAAATAGTTTCAGCCCAAGAACACAGGTTGTATGGAGATAAAAAATCCCCTTTGTCTACAACTTTTGAAACTGCTGTTTTGCATGACAATAATGACTACACAGGTATTAATGGGGCTTAAGTTGATGGACTTGCCTCCATGTGGCCTATTTGGATAATTGGATTAGGGATGGGACTCAGGCAGGTCCACCTGCGTTTAGGGCAAACCAAAGCCCAACACCGAAATCCAAATAGTTGAGTCCCAGCCAAACCTTCAACCAAGGGAGTCCATGTATGGTCCAACCTAAAGGCTAAATTCTCAACTTTGTATTTAGCTGGAGCTGGATTGGGTTCATGTTAGTAATTTAGATTAAATTTGATATGAAAAATTGTTTACTATAAGCTAGTTGTGAAATTTATATACTCTGAAGATGAAAACCAAATGCAAAAGCATTTTTATACATTTTATAAAAATGAAAAAGCAATTTTGTCAAAGAAAAAGAGGAAAAATAAAAAATCAAACAAAGGCCAGTTCTTCTGAAAGCACTTCTACATCAAACTACTTACAAAGAAACATTTTAAAGGAGCTTTATTCAGAAGCTGTGCAATATGTTTGTCCATTATACCTGTTCTCTCGCATTTGTATGCTTTCCTAATGTTTATTGACAATGTTTTAAAATCTGGATGTGTGTTGTGCCGGTGATGAGGCTGGCAGTTTGGACTAAGACAACTGATGATATGACAAAATATAATTAACTAAAGAAAATACAGAATATACAAACTTTTTGCTTCAACCCTATTCTCATGTTTCAACCCAGTTTTCACTAACCTATTCAGGCTTGATCTGGTTCACACCTTTTTAATGACCAAAGCAGACTGACATTGAAGCCAGACCTGTTCATATCTGGTCGATTGTTCCGCTGGTTTGATCAGAGGGCCTATCTTTCTTTAGAGTATTTGTTCTTGATGAGGTTTACACATGCTGCTGACCAGAAGAGAAGCTCCTTTGAGGCATTGGGCATTTGATTTAGTTTTGAGTATTGTAGACATATGAGAAAAAGAAAAAAGTATATGCATGGGATAGGACCTATTCTTCATTTCCTTTTTTTTTATTTTAAAGAATGTTAATTTATTGTCTTCATGTGTCAAACAGGCTAGATGGTAATACAGAGGGCTCCATGAGGCAAAAGCTAGTTGAAAGGTTTAATGAACCTCTGAATAAAAGAGTGAAATGCACTTTAATCTCAACCCGTGCCGGATCCCTGGGTATCAACCTTCATGCTGCTAATCGTGTAATTATTGTTGATGGTTCATGGAATCCAACTTACGATCTTCAGGCTATATATCGGGCTTGGAGGTACAGTTTTCTCATATGGATCAGAAATATACTTCCTCTTGTATGAATGTTCCCTATAAAATATTTTTAATTTTTGTAGGTATGGTCAAAAGAAGCCAGTATATGCATACCGCTTGATGGCACACGGAACAATGGAAGAGAAAATTTATAAACGTCAGGTAACATTGAAAAATATATGATTAAATGATCTATGCATAAAATATTATGCCACTTTAGCATACAGTATCTACCTTTAAAACATTTGCTCAGCTTTCACAAGAAGAAAGAGTGAATGTTACAATTGAGGATGAAAGGTGTTGTGTTGAAGCAAATTTTTGGAACAGGTAACAAAAGAGGGACTTGCTGCAAGGGTAGTAGATAGACAACAAGTTCACAGGACTATGTCTAAGGAGGAGATGCTACATCTCTTTGAATTTGGTGATGATGACAATTTGGATGCAGTGACAGAGGGCCAACAGGACCCACCTGTGATCAATGGAGAAACACGCTGTCATGCTGGAAATTCAATGAAGTATAAGTTTTCACTTTCTCATGGAAGCTGCTCTTCTGATAAATTAATGGAAAGCTTACTTGGAAGACATTATCCAAGGTAAAATTGCTTAACATCTTCAGAAGAAAAAAAACAATAAAAGAATGGAAAAGAAAAGAAAAAAATTGAAATTATACTTCTGTGGAAGGCAATTGGTTATTGATTATTTGATTGATTGATAATTATGTTTCTTGTTCTTATTTTGGTATTTTCTAAAAATTTTTGAATTTCATACCGGTCTTCTTGTCTTCTTGGTTTCATGTGGTAGTAATATGAATGGCATGTGTACCTGGCCAGCCAATTAGACCAGACTTCTAACCAGGAGGATTTGTACCACTTGATTATAATTAATCATTTGCATTTAATGGAGCCTCATTTTTCTGTCTTCTTATATCATATTAAAGGTAACATCATATGGAGTGAGCCTTTTTTTTAATAGAATTGCAGTGTGTTGAAGTATGTGGAAAGAAAGTATGAGTTTGTTCCATGGAAAAGAGAAATCTTTGATTGCTTCAACAAAGCTCATTTCCGCAAAGAGCCTAACCAGAGTATTGATAGGGTTGGCACTTGGCACTGTAAAGATTTGTGCTGGCTACTTGTTAGTTTGGAGTTGGGACTAGGGCTGTCGATGAACCGAGCTTGAGCTTAATAATTAGGCTTGCATGGGTCGAGCATGGTTTATAATCTAGGCCAATAGCAATACGAAAACTGAGACTGAAAAAGTAAAAACCATGGGGTCCAGCCCATGCTTCAACAAAGCTCTTATCCTCAACAAGCCTAACCAGAGTTTTGGTAGGGTTGGTTGGTTATGAAATACATTTATAATTCTATTTTATTCATAAATTAAATAATGATGTTGAGTTTTGAAAATAAAATATTATGATTCTCAATTTTTTATTATTTTTCAATAGTATATATATATGTACTTAACTCACGGGCTCGTAGATTTGTAATTAACAAGCTTTGGATTCATATGGCCAAATTGAATGGAGCCAACCATTTAATGAGTTGAGCTTGAACCTCAAAAATGTCAACAGGCTGAAGCTGAACCTCAATAACAATAAATAATCATTTATCCCAACTAATTGGTGTTGGCAACATGATTCTTATTCCTTTATCCCAATCTTTCAAAAACTCTATATTCACTCAACTTGTGGATATTCAGATTCTTTTTTTAACTGACTCAATCCATGTTCTAAGGTTGTGCCAAATCTGAGCCAAAAAAGATTTTAGTGAGCCTGAGACTTACTCTAAGGTTTACAAACTAGAGTTAAGCTGTACAATTCTTGGCTCATTCACAGGCTAAATCTGGACCACCTTTGACCTGAATTTTTAATGTAAATAGGGGATTGCGCTTTTGTCAATTCTTGTCTATTCAAGGAAATATTGTTTCTGATTAAAAGAAGAGGAGAGAAATTTCTAAGTTGATGATGCCATACACTGGATTTAATACTTTTAGTACTTGATTTTACTGCATTTTGTGCTTGAACACTGTTTTCTTGTTTCTGAAATTATTATCCTTTTTGGTGGCAATATTAATCCATGTTCAAGTTGTCAGCACCTATATGTTTTGCCATAAAAATGACTTTAAATTGGTTTTCCTTTGTTCGAAATGTGACATCTTGATATTTTGATAATTAATGTGACACAGATTACTTTTCAGTGATTTGATCACCTGGCCTACTATAATTCCCACCATGTCTGCATATCCATGTTTTCCTTCTTTTTTCCTGTTTTGCTGGGGCATAATAGGTAAATTCCATGTTGTAGGGTGTCACTTTATCAGGGATATCTGTTCTCTCTAATGAAAAGTATTCTCTGGATTTTGATATCAATCCTTGTTTGTGGATGGTATCTTCTTAATTTAGCCAACTAATGGATATGCTCATTGCAAGTTGCAACACCAGAATTTGTGGAACTCAAATCAACCATGCCTGTTGTATTCTTTCAGGTGGATAGCAAATTATCATGAGCATGAGACCCTGTTGCAAGAGAACGAAGATGAGAAGCTATCCAAAGAGGAGCAAGACATGGCCTGGGAAGTATTCCAGCGAAGTTTTGAATGGAAAGAAGTACAGCGAGTTTCAGTCCCCCAGGATGAATTAATATCTGAGCAAAAGCCAGCTGTGGGAAACACAAGTCTTCTTGTAACAGCGAGCAACAACCTCGTACAAGCACAGGGCAGCTCAAGAAACTGCCAGATGCAGCGTAAGTGCACGAGGCTCTCACACTTGCTGACCTTGAGAAGCCAGGGTACAAAATCTGGTTGTAGTACAGTTTGTGGGGAATGTGCCCAAGAGATCAGCTGGGAGAGCCTCAACAGGGATGGAAAGTCAGCAAGGTAAGGCAGCTGCATTCTCCAGCCTGTTCATATCTGTTGTATTTAATGTAATTTACCCATGATTGTAAATTCCAACTCATGCAAATCTGTTCCATTTTTCATAGGAGTAGGTTTTTGGGTGGGTGTTAACCACCGGCTTATAAATGTCGCTAGACATTGATCAATAGGAATAGCACTTTGATCATATAATCTGCAGTTTGGCATACTAACATGCTCAACTTTGATTCTTTCAAAAGATGAATATCCTCCCAAATATGAAATCATGGGAGGCATTGTTGTATAGTGGTCTCTAACTGTGTAAATTCTGGCATTTGATATAGATTACAACGTTCTCTTCCCATCTTTAAGAGAAAAGATGATCCAGAATTTCCCTTTTTGTTTTTTGGGTTCGCTGTTGTGACAGTTTAGAATTCAGACTGTCCATTTGACAAAAGATTCTTTGGGTCGGTAATATTGTAATCTATATTGTTCTCAATAATAGATGTTGGTATAACCCAGGTTTGGTTTAAACTAATTGTTAGGAATTATTTGATTGAATATTACTCCAATGATAAAAAAACCAAAAGTTGAAAAAGCCTCGCGGTTATTGTTACTTGGCATTTATATTAAACTATACGTTTAGGTTTTATAAACCTTGATGGTACAGGCCAAGCAAAGCCTGGGTCAAAGCGTTTTGAGGGAACTTTTGTGTTATTCTGTGCAGAAGAAACCTGGATTCTGGAGTCAGAGAGGTATGTAAGGGTTTAGTTTAGTCCATATTAAACCCTAACCCACCCCAATTGGGTTTGTAATGGGCTGGTTGAGTTTGATCCTGCTGTACTATGAAGTCCAAAAATCTCATCATCATTGTCATAGTTCCCATCAAAGTGGAAGCATTTCCTCTAGAGTCAATCCAGTGGTTCCGTGAAACCACCAGCTGGGATGGAGTTTGGATGTGTGGGGCCCTTTCCTGACATGGGCATCCATCTGTGCATTTCACGCTGGCACCATTGAGTGGCACCAGGTGAAACGCTCTCATCAAAGTGGGGTCCTGACATGGATCTGGTCTCTCCATTCCCGTTTTATCAAAAAAAAATTTTAATAGAATATATAAATTAGTAATATATTTTACTCATAAAATATACATTTTTCGTATATAATATATATGAAAAACAATATTTAATGAATTAAAGTCAGGTTTGGGGTAGGTGGAGGCGGAGCTAAACCCTAACTCCATTTATGCCATACCAAACCCTAACCATAACCCCATTTATGCCATAACAAACCTTAACCATTAGTGGTGGTGCGGGTTAGTTAGACCCCTTTCCATCCCCATCAACTATTCCTTGAAGACGAGTCTGTTCCGTTACTTGTTCTTTAGGTGGCATTTGGCCATGGTTTCAAACAGAAACCAACATCATTCAGATTAAGGGCTGCACAGTTTAAAGCAGGTTGGGCTCCTTTTTAAACCCTTCCACAGACATGGAGGTGAAAGGCCAGCCAATCTCGACCCCACAAACTTCAAAAGATCAAAGAAGGAAAAACATTCACAGACAAATTACATAAAGGGATGTTCATACATTCATTAGGCCATCTAATACTTTTTCTGAATTATTAATTTCATAACAATAGCTGAAGCCTGGAGGCCATTGAAATGTAAAGAATATAGTGTTCACTGCTCAGCACAAAATGAGGCCGTGTTACAACAGCTTCTAAAAAATTAAATCCAAGAAGATGATCTTCATTTCTTCAAGTGAAGCTGCCAGCATTCCACAGTTAAATAACTTCAAAATTAAGACTTATCTTCAAAGCTGACTTCAATGCAATGCAGAAACAACAGCAAGATTACCTGGAGGGAGTCCCTACTGTCATTGAAGCTCACACAAGTGAACAGGTCCCTGTAACTTAATAACCAGCAGTTGATGCTTCTCCATTGTGCCTTGCAAGTTGCAACTTAGTTCGACACATGAACAACATAATAAGCTCCATTATGTTCCACTAGTTCAATTAATACTTTGATTCTTAGAAGATCTTTGCATGCCGTTCCTCTATTGCATGATTTCTCACATTTTAATGAGCTCCCTTCTTGCTCTTTTTCAGGAACTTATCTTCCATTACCACCAATGACTATAATGTTGATAAGAACATCTTAAAACATATCAGCACAGCATGGTTACATAGAATGCTCAATAAACTGCTATCCATTTGATATATATAGAGCAACAGTAGATGAAGAAAAACAGTTGCAAGGGAGGTAACAAACCTAACTCCTTTCATCACCAAACCAGTTGTTTTTCTCCTTTGGTCCAGTGGGTCCCTCCTCACCATATATTTCAGTTGGGAACAAATCAAAAAAATTCTCGAGCGAAAATCTGATCAGTATTGGCAGACTATGGATCATTTTTTCCAGTTCGGTTTTTGCATCATAATCGATTTTGGGACCCCACTCCCGCATGTATTGCAACCAGCAGGGTTCTGCAACAATTCCTTCTCCAAGATACTCAGCTGCAATGATCTGATACTTAATGCTTGAATCTACATAAAAATTGCTTCTCGCAGCATCATTCCTCACTCCTATCCCAAGCTTCCGGGACCCTTGAAGGTAGTTCCCTGGGTGTGGGAAGCTTGCATGACCATTTCTGGAAGAGTAGACAATTGGTTTGTTCCCCTCGATGTATTCCAAGCCATAAGCATCCACCCATTCCCCTCCACTGTGCTGTGAAAAGTACACCCTCCAAAGCTCGCCGGTAAAGTTGCTCACACGAAGTGTGAAGTGCTCCCAATCACTGACATGCTGTCCTATCTTGTTAAGTGCAATGTTCATGAACCCAATCTTGAGGGTGGCTGGTCCATTGAAGGGACAAAAGATCCACATTGCCAAATCTGTGAAGGTTCCACCCATAGCCGGTTTTACATGAACATAGAGTTCTGCACTCTCTAAATCCCCATGCTTAACGGTCTTCCTCTGATCATCATCAGGCAAGTCTATCCAATACTCCCCATCATTTGTCCCACCACTGGGGAGGTTCGAGCCATTAGCATCAATGACCTCCCCAGCTTGTTTGCCTTTTCTGTGTAACAGAGCCCCATTTTTGAAAAACCAGGACACAGACGAAGGCAAATAAATCTCATCAGGATGAAAAAAGACAGTTGCCCCATAGGACTTGATGAGTGCATGGATCTGGTCCAGATCAGGCATTGCATGTAGCTTGGAATCAATGTTCTTCAAGCATGCAATATTTAGATCATCTCCAGAGCTCCAATTACAGCAGAAGAATGTCCCAACAGACACACCTTTTGCCAGCATTCCTCGATGGCAAGGTCTTGTGTTCCAGACACGAAATGGAAACTCCAAAGATTTTGAATCTACATCAAGTACTAAACCATAAGTCTCACATGTTTCTGTAAGATCAGCTCGGACACATCTTACTTCATCAAGTACAGGCTTCTCTGCCTTGTTAGTTACCACACATCCCATTGCTTTATAACCCTCAGGAGGCTCTGGTAGCCAAAAGTAACCATATTCTTCATCATTGTCGTCACTCCAGTCATTTGTGCCCCAAATTAATCTATAATCAAGGGGTTTGGCGAGAGCTGGCAAGTTGGTCACACTTCCACAAATACGATCAGCTTCATTCATAGAAGCTGCCACATCTCTGGCCACAAGAACAAATCCTCTGAGTGGCTGATCATTACGCTGGCAGTAATGACCAAGGCTGAAAAAACCATCTGGTATCCCTACAGGCCTATAAAATGAAGCACCTTTATTTCTGCTACGCAGTAAGCTGCAGCTCCAGATACTCTCAAACTTGGAGATCTTAATTACTTCCAATTCCCCTAGACATATTCTTCCAGTAGCAAAACCATTCCCTGAAAAAAAAGCCAATTAAGAGATTTGATATAATGGACAAAATTTTTGTACAAAAGAATAACTGAAATCAAGGATAAATATCAGCTGAAAGAACATGATGACCACCATACAAACAAAAAGAACACAACAAGTAGCCCACAACCATCAATGTCAAGTTATCACTTGGTTGAAAACCACTTTGACAGGCCACATAGTTAAAGAAAGAAAAATAAAAGGTAACAGCAATTAGATAATTCATGCAGTAGCTCAAAACAGCTATTTAAAACATAAGCCAATCTTTTAGGAACTAAATCATACACCAAAAGCTTCAAAGATATATTAAAGAAAAGTTTGGTTCATTTGCCACCCAAGTAGTAGCTCAGTGACAGAATGATCAAAACTTGTGCGCTGATGGTCTCTCATGAACCAGAAAAATAGTAGGAAATAAATGAACAGATGATCAAACAAACAAACAGGCAGCCTATCTGCAACTTGAATTATCATTAACACAGTGAGCCTGATCCTTCAACCATAAATCAACCCTTGCATCAGCTTGCAGGCTCTATCTAAAAGATCCAAACCTTAAAGAGTGAAGGGAAATCAAAAAGCTAGGCAATAAAATTCAGTACGCATATCACAACGCTGAAAACACATTGTATCCACAACATCAACCATAGAAATGAATAAATAAAAGAGAAGGTAAAGTTGATAACCCAAAACCAGTTTCATGGATAGGCAACATTCAGGCCATAAAGTGATGTCATGGATCAAAACAAGAAAAAAAAATTCGTCAGATACATAAGCATAAGCATTAGAGCACCCA
Source organism: Buxus sempervirens (assembly GCA_947561395.2). Classification (NCBI taxonomy): domain Eukaryota; kingdom Viridiplantae; phylum Streptophyta; class Magnoliopsida; order Buxales; family Buxaceae; genus Buxus; species Buxus sempervirens. The sequence goes on from OX387192.1 coordinate 30,467,252, forward strand.
GATTTCTGCAAGTTCCACATTACCCAAAAATTGATGATAATCGATAGCCAAAACGGGAAAACTTTTATTTAACCAAAGAAAGCAAAAGCCCATCAGAGTACACAATCCATCTCTTCATAGAGTCAATCATCCAAGAATCCAAAAAAAAAAAACCCAACAACGGAAAGGTAAAACCGAAACACAGAGAAATCCCAAATGTTAATAGCTTAAAATTTTAAACCCGCAAAAAAATAGGTAACAGAAAACCCCATTCAGCAGAAAAACCAAATCAGCACACACAGATTTAACAAAAATACACAACCATATTCGTAAAATTAAAAAAGAGAATAATAATAACAACAACTACAATCGAAGCTTCTCTTCAAATTCAAACCTTCAGGCCATTTTGGCAAAGGCGCAGGTAACGAAAAGGGCTCCGGCTCCGTCGCCAAGGAATCGAAGTCCCTCTTCCAACAGAAGCACCTGCAACCCATCATCTTCACCCAACTCTCAGAAATCAAACCCCACCAAAAACCCACAAATATTTTCCAGGCCTTGGTCTTGGGTCTCTGCAATTTATCCCGATAACTAAGCATATCCCCACAATTCCATTAGATTAATCAAACCCTGTGGGGTCTGCGAATGAGAAAAAGATGAAAGCAACCATCCGGCCGCCCGTCACTTTAATTCACTTTCTCTCTCTAACCGAATCGACAGAAAACAGTTGTATACATAAATATAAATTTCTCGAGATCAAGAGAGAGAAAGAGAGAATTTCTTCAAAAAGAGGTTGAGTGGGAGAAGAGGAAAATGGGAGAAAGGGTCGGTAAGATTCATTTTACCCCTCGGAGGATTTTAGTTTTTCTTTCTTTGTCTTCCCCACTTTATTTCGCTTTGTTGATTACTTCACATGAGAAAAATGAACGAGATTTTTTTGGGGCCTAATAGAATGATAACGTGTAGTTTCAGTACAGGTAAGTCTTGCTACATCTACACAAATAGTTGGAGAATCAAGAGGTCCAGCTTTTGATTTTGTGGGGTTCTGGTGAGGATCGAACGGTCGCTGTCCAATGGATAGTTACCATTGACTTGATTTAGAAGGCATGTGTATTGATCAAAACTAAGGATTGATCTATGGAATCATATCCTTGGTGATACCAAAGTCAAATTTGACACCATCCATGTGTTGCCAGCCGGCTATTAATTAGTTGAAAACCCTCTTCCTTAGAATTTGCAAAGCAAGTCCTCCTTTTTGAAAATTTAGCATAAAACAAGGAGTTGATGGATTTGGGGGGAGTGATTTCCTGTATGGGCGATGCAATACAGCAACTGCATCGATGCGTATTGGACGGATGAGATTTCATGATAATAATCTTAGACACTTAAGGAAGGAAATAGTTTGATCTATGTTGTTAAAAGGTAAGATGAATGAACCTCATTTATTTGAGGTTAAGAGTATAAAAAGTTTTCATCATCATCATCAAAACCCAATTCCTCAAGTGGCGTCGGCAACGCGAATTTTGTCTTTCCATCTCATTCAATTTAAAACCATATTTTAGGTTAATTTATGTTTTTGTAAGTCTTGTTTTATTGTCCTCGTCCATATCCATTTAGGTCTTTCTCTTGTTCTCCTGGGACCTTCAATATAAAAATTTAGAAAAAGAAATGAGATATTTAGTGTCCTCTTTGGACATCTAATTGCCCCATGATCAAATGGTATGTGGGCCAGGTGTGTATAGGGATGTTGTTGTGCACTTGTGCACACATAAATTGCAAGGAAAGGGGAAACTTACCTTTTAATGTAAGTAACTAAACATTAAGATGCTTATTATAAAAGCAAATCAATTAGCATTAAGAAATGCCCATCCCCTTCAAACTAACATAAGCTATTATTTCACCATTAATAAATAGCAAACCCTACAGATCAAACAGCCACTTTGCTCCATTATCAAAGCTACTTTGGCTGCTTCCACAAATTTTGAATGCTATGTGGATGGATCAGGCATGGAGATATCCATTCAGCTGATAATGGCAACTTTTGTTGAAAGAAAAAAATTGTGTAACATAATGGAGTGGGTCCACCAATTAGCTAAAGCACAAAAAGTGGACACTCGAGTTGTCTTCATGGCTTCTATTCATATCTTTCTAATTAATACTTGTCTTTATTGGAGTGTGGTTCATATTTTTATTTGGATCCATGTAAAAATAAGTTTATTTTTATCTCTCAATTAAAAAAAAAAGTTTGAATTAAATTGATTTTAACTATTTTGAATATGAAGTCATTTGAATATAAAAATATTAAATTATATTTGATTATTTTAATATATCTTTATAAACATGGCACCATTATTGTACTAATAGTCACCATCACCAAAGAATTTTGAGTAACACATAAGACACCCTTTTGTAAGCTAAATAAAATTTCCAAGTCAACAATATCTTTCATAATCATACAACTTTGAATGAGGGCACACATTCAGCTGCCTCCCCTTGGATTCAAAGACCCAAAAGTAAAACTTAAAACATATCTTTGATTTGTTTGTGGGTGTTAAATTAAGGGTTTTCAATGAGCTAATACCCTTTTCTTCAAACTAATCACCTATTCAAGACCCATTTAGCCATTATTCAACAATAAATGTAGAGATCAAACAAGGACTTTTTTCATCTTTACCAAAGCTGGTTGCTTTGAATGCAATGTACATCAGACATGGGTCTGCCATTAATTTCCAACCACATCCCATTTAGTTGAATGCAAGAGGCCATATCCGCTGGTCCCTCAGGCTGGAGCATCTGCTGGTTCAATGGTAGAGGGTGTGTACACATAGGCTTCATGCACCTATGTGGACACACATTTCACCATAGGACCAGCAGATCTTCCAGCCAAGGGCTCCAATAGATTTCAAGTCGCCAGATTTTCAGAAAAAAACAAACAAAGAAAAGGCCTTCTACACAGTGGGCCCAAAGTCACAGTACAAACCGCGTGGAATGATGTACTCACCACGCTTTAATAACAAGTCAAACGTGGGCTGCAATGGACCACTACGTGCCCTTTTTGGGAAACTTACGTCTATTTATATGCATTATTGTTATTAAAGAGAATGTTGTTGAATACACCCATATAAAATTAATTTTGATGGTGGGTTTCCTAAGAATTCGGAAGATGCTGGAATTGAAGTAGTGGTACGTGATTCACATGGGAATTTTAGAGGATCGACTGCATCTAAATGTATGGCTGGCTTGGCAATCCAAGCAGAGGCAATGGCGGCCTTAGAGGGCATGAGATTTGATGCATCACTGGGAGCTACTCAAATAACATTGGAAGGCGATTCTCTATCAATGGTGAAGTTGTTAAAGTCTGAGCAGAATAGTTATCCATGGTAGATCTCTGCTATAGCTGAGGAATTGAAGAATCTATTTCTAAAATTCCAAACTGTGTTAGTATTGCATACTTTTAGGGAAGGAAATTGTATAGCTGATCAGTTGGCTAATTTTGCTATTGATAATTATTCTTGTCTATGGTTAGCTAAAGCCCCTTCCTTCTTGTCCTCTGTTTTGTTTGATGAGGCAAGGGGAGTTGTATATATTCGCACTATTTAGTAATACAACTATTTTGATCTTCTTCACCAAAAAAGAAAAAAAGAGTGGTGGCCTCCTGAATCCTGATTGAAATTTTTTTTATAACACTTCATTTAATTAAAAAGTATTTCATTATTATTTTTACCTTTTGGGGACACTTTAAATTCTTTTTTTTTCTTTATTTAAATGTGTACAATTAATATCCATTTAAGAAATTATACTTACCTAAATACCTTTCTTATGTTTCTAAAATGGCACCAACCTTCCTTGTTGGAATTGTAAAATCAACAAAAATGAAATTTGACCATTTCATCCCTCATTAATTTATTAATTTTTATCTAATATAATAAAACTTAAAATGATAAAATCACTCATGATTTTTAAATTGATTATTCCTATATTTAAATCTTAAAAAAAAATTCATTTTTCACAATCAAGAAGCTCAAAATTTTAAACTTTTGTATTAAAGAAGAGTAAATTCATTAAAGAATATTCAAATTCTAATAACATCTAAAAGAAAAAAGGAAGGACATGTGGTAAATAACAACAAGAAGGGAGGTTGATGCCATTTCAGAAACCTCAAGGGCACTATGCATTATGTACAGCCCTTATAAAAATTCCATTTTCTCTAATCAATTATAGCTTGAGATTAAATGGGTAACATACCAAATTGCTATTGTCACTCTCCAACTAATAAAAGAGTTGAAGGAAGAGGTGTTGTGAAACAAAAAGGTCCTAAGAGGAAGAGGTGGGCAACAAACCTAACCTCCAAAATATTTATATGCAAAATGGTTCGCGTTCTTATAATCCAAGTCTTGGAATAAAATTGATGGTCCCTACTTATCTACACTAACATATAAAGTGAGGAAACAAGATTTGGGCCTGACATTCCATACCCAAAACGCCCTTCAGTTTTTCCCTATTTTACAGTTTTATCATCAGCATAACTACCTGAATGGAATGGCATGCGATTTGGGCTTCAGCTTCTAATGCAGAGTGTTTTCCTAAGTAGGCCCCACATAAACATTTACAAATTAATCCCCTAGTAATCTAATAATCAAATTTGAAATAAGCTTTAAATAAAAGTCAACACGCAATCAGTGCGAGAGCGATGCATTAAGTAGATATTAATGCATTTATGTGAATGGCTAATGGAAGTGTCGTTTGTGATGCATGAATATGTCTGTATATGGTGAAAAGATTGGTCACGGCTCTCGTCTCTCCTTGCATTATTGTAAGGCTCGCCAGTCAAACTGGATCTGGCCACCAATCAAACTTACCAGTCAAACCCAACATAAATAACATACTCGCCAATCAAATTGGGTGCACTTAACGGTCAATGGAAGCCACCCCACGTCGTCACGCCAACTTCCGGAAGAGAGAGAGAGAAATAGAGATATAGAGAATTGGGTGCACTTAATTAACATTCAATGGAAGCCACCCCACGTCGTTACGCCAACTTCCAGAAGAGGGAGAGAGAAATAGAGATAGAGAGAGAAAGAGAATGCAAGTTGGAAGCAGTCAGATCAGCATCAGCATCACAGAATCTGCCTCGCTTACTCTGGCTGTCATTTGAGGAAAGTTCTAATAATATTCCTTACATGGGTGATTTTTTTGGGATCCGAAACGAGGTCCTAATTGATTGGAAATTTGGCTTTCTTCTTTAATAAAACTTCTGCTAAAACCAAATTTTTACAAAACCCAACACAAAACGAGCCCAATAGAAGTTTTACAGTACAAACCCATCATGGTATGGGCCAAGTCATGCATGGACTCATTTATCTTTATGTAACTTTATACTTTGATGTTCTCGGTTAAGCCTGGGCCCGGCCCATAAGCACATCCACAATACCAATTAATAAAACCACCATAATAAATGAATTCTTTTAGGAGTATCTATAATCTATATCTATACTATATATAACGAGAAGAGGCCCCTTGGGAAGCGTGCCAATATTAATGTGCAACTTTCCAAAATAGCCCTTGCACACCTATTGAGAAGGTTTATTAATTTAAGAGTACAATGGTCATAACTGTTCAATTTTTTAAAACTTAATATTAGTTTTTCAACTGTCTTCTCCGACAGTTCTTCTTCCCTACCTTCCTTCTTACACACGTGCGGTAATGCTTGTGCACCTTGCTAGTATTAATAAAGAGAAAATGGGGGAATATTTTTTGATTCTGGCATCCTTTTTTTTTTTTCCGAACTTTGTCCATCACAAACAAAACAACGCCAACATATAACCACCACAGCCACCTCTCCTTCCACTCTTTAAGTTTAAACTGTGGGCAATTGCAACTGTTCCCTCCCCTACGTGCAGTTATTCACGTGCACCCTACTAGTACTTTATAGATAAAACCCTCTACTGAGACAAGATTAAAAATTCATGCAGACCTTAGATGTATATGGTCACTAAAGTTTGCCACAGTATCTGGTACACTTTGGGGCTGTTTGGTATGGCTTCTAGATTGTGGATTCTAGATGATAATTTGGATTTTGAAAATCAAGATTGTAAATGCTCATTGTTAGAATCTAAGATCTTGTTAGAATACTTTGGATTTTAGTATTTTATTTAAATGGGACCCATCACCATTAATAGCTCCTTAGTACTTGTGTGCAAGTGGGACCCACCACCATTATATAGCTCTTTAGTATTTGTGTTAAAGTGGGACCCACCACTTTTTAAGTATCAAAATCTATAAAAACCCATAAAAAGAGGATTGTGGTTTTTGGATAGATTTTAGCATCTACTTTTAAAATCAAACTTTTAAAAACCTTACCAAATAACTTAGAGGCCGTTTAGTAACGTGTTCAGAAATGATTTTTCGGTTTTTAAACACAAAAAATTGAAAACCTGTTTGGTTGAAAAAAATTTCAAACCATTTTTCAGAAAAACGGTTGAAAAACAACCTAGTTTTCAAAAACCGAAAATTTTGGTTTCTAAAAACGATGAACCGTTTTTCACTAGATGGCATTTTTGTAATAAACTATATCTTTTCTCTTCGATACAATTCTTGTCTCTCTTCTTCGCACAGACGGCAACAGAACTCTTCCTTGAGCGCACAGGCGGCAGAACTCCTCTTCCTCGAGTACAACTAGGGCATCCAAGTGAAAGCGTGTGTAACCCTAACCAATGACTCGGAGAACTCTTCTGACCTTGCAATTTTAGAAATTTGTTTCAAACTATTGGGGATTTGATCGGAATCGGACCGGAGAAACTCCTTCAAATCATTAGAGACGACTCCAATCGTCTCGGCCGAATCAGCAACCACCTCTGCGATGGAAATTAGGGCTCCCATGAGCTTCAACAACCGCTTCCTTTTCTTGACCACGACGGGTAAGTGATAAACCTTAGAGACGCCATAACCAATGAAACCAAACGTTGCAAGTAGCAAGATCCATTTCGTTCTTTTCCGGGACAAATCGAGCCCCTTCTTCACCAATTGCATATCCATTGAGAAGAAGAAAATTTACGAGATAAAAGAAATTAGGAACCCCACGGTTCCTATAGAAATTCAACGGAAAGGTGTTCGATCATCTGATGGCCTAGGGTTTCCTTGTTCAATTAAATATCGATAATTGCAGGGCTAGTTGAATTGATGGCGAAAGTATAAAGGCTTCGCAAATTATAAGGTGGATAAATATACATGTAGAGAAGCAAAAAGAGAAGGAAAAGAGGCCAAGAAGACGAACCTGTGGAGAAGAAATTACGTTAAACCGTTAAAAAGAGACTTGCTCGGCTCTGATGTTGTGTTCGTTTTTTATTTCCTTTTTTTTTCATATCAAATTTGTTTTAGTTCAGTGGACTTGCAAGTTGTATAGCAATGCCTATTTGTTGATTTTGAACATTTGAATCGTTTTTTTTATCAATTGTTATCAAACGGGTTTCTTGTCTCCTATTTTCAAAAACCCAAAAAACAGTGATTGTCACCAAACAGTTTTCTTGTCACTTGTTTTCAAAAACCGAAAAACAGTTCCAACTGTTTTTAGTTTTCAAACTGTTTTTAAAAAAAACATTACCAAATGGCCTCTTAATGGACCTTTCTTTTTGGATTCCGGTAAAATCCAGAAACCATAAATCCCACTAAAGCCTAAAGGACACCTTAGATTGGGAAATATTAGGGGATGTAAATGGGCCGGGCTAGAGCCTAGTATGATTTTTTTATACCTTTGAAGTGGACTCCGCTTGGTCTTATAATTTTTAAATGGATTTGGCATTAGTAAGTAGTCTTAAATACCATCTTTGTCATTAGATCACTTGGGGGTCCATTAAGTATATTCTTCTTTACAAGTTAAGTTAATTTTATAAGAAGAATTATTTCAAAACATGGGCCTTCTTTAAGTAATTTTCAAGTCCATCACCTTAGCGTCCAAATGAAGCATAGTTAGCATGAGTAGCATAAACCTCTTGTGACAAACTAGAAAATACATTCTACATGCTTGACATGTTTGAGTATGATGTTCTTCCAATAAATCTTAGTATAAATTGATTAATAAGAATCAAGTTAAATTACTAAGAGAAAGGTTTTGATAATAAGATATATGTTTTCATGGCTAGCCATCATGAGTTGTTGGAGGAAATTGAAAAATATTACAATTTCTTCAATAATAAAATCCGCAAAAATTATTCACATCCTCTACATTAATCCTTTTGTATTCTAGTTAGTGTTATTCCAATATCATCAGTAGTGTATCTGTGGGCTAGGGCTGTAAACGGGTCGAATACGGTACGGATCTGCTAATTCAAATAGAACTAATTAATCTCCTTTTTTATTTGGGAAATTGTTATCAGCCTACAACTCTAATTGCTGGGGTGCATGTTTGACTCTTTCTTTGGAATGTTTTTGTGTGTGTCTCAAAAGAGTTTTGTATTATAACATCTCTCTCTTTCTGATTCTGATTCTGATTCTGATTCTGTGAAACGTTATGCTTAATGCTTTCATCTATTATTCAAATTGTGAATATGAATTCTAGTCATTTTTGCAAAGTGCAACCTCTCAAAAGAGACTCATAAGGATTCTATTAAATCCGTTCCAATGAATCTTTGTCAATCGGATCAATTGAAAGCCATTCACCCCTCTATGAAGAAATTGAACGACTACCATATATGTTTCTTTTAAAATATGGATTTTAATTGCATAGATTTCTAATTGGAATGTCTCTCAGTAATAAGGTTATAATTGTTGGCAAAGCCACAAGGGATTGAAAGGTCCTAACCATAACAGAGCAAAATCATGTCAAAATTGTACTTTGAGAACAAATTTTTTTTTTTTTTGATAATGGCTTTGAGAACAAAATTCTCACTGATTCTTACATTGCATCTTAATCATAGTGGTGTTTAATTCAATGGGAAGTTCAAACTACTTTCTGGGAATAATTGGCATCTTCCATTACCATCACGTTTCAATTGGTAGCTCAAATCGACATAAATGGCATGTGTTCTTCCAACCCATTGACAGCCCTATTTGTGACTTCTCGAAGCATTGAAGGAAAGATCAAATGTTGTTACGAGATTGTTTGTAAAGGTTAGTTTCATTTTATTACCCTCGCATTTTACAATATTTGTGTCTACCAAAACACCAAAAGCAATTAGATTACTTTTATTTTTATAAAGAGCTTTTCATGAAGCGAAACGGACCCATTCTGTTACAAAAGTGAGCATTTTTTCTAGAGCCAAAATCCAATGGTTCAATGAAACAACCAGCTAAGATGCATTTTGAGGTATGGACCCCGCTATTAAAAAGTGTCATCCATCCGCAAGTTTCATGTTGGAACCATTAAGTGGCTCTAGATGAAACGGTCTCGTTACATAAACGTAATAAAGTACTTCTGGTAACATCAAAAGAAAAAAAAATATTTCTTTATATCTTCCTTTTCCATTTTATATCCTCAGCACCGGTTTAGCAAGAATGAATTTAAGAAGCGGTTTCAACGAAATTGAAGAGAGACCAGCAATAATGAATTCAAGAAGACACGGTTTCGACGGGATTGAAGAGTATGGTAAGGAAAATGCTCATATTCTAGAAAAGTGAGAATTTTGGATTGTAGGTTTTTACGGGATAAAATAGTTATTGGTAACATAGTTTTGTACTCAGTAGTAGTGATTATATATGGTAATCAAAAGGTGTGCCAAAATGAATATTCACCTGTAGATATTGTCTAGGGGTGCAACTCGGTCCGGTTAAAACCGAATCCGAACCGACCCGAACCGACTTCGGTTCGGTTTGGTTCGGTTTTATAGTGCTTCGGTTCGGTTTCGGTCCAAAAATCCCTAAACCGAACTAGGTCGGTTCAGTTTTGGGTTTCATGTTAGATAAAACCGAACCGAAACCGAACCGAATACATTATTTCCCTAAACCGAACCGAACCGAATTCATATATATATTATAATATATAATATATATTTTATATATATATAATATAATATATGATAAACTTTTAAAGTTTATCTTTAAACTTAAAGGATATTACAAAAAAACCATTGTTTAAGATAAGAATATTGGTCTAACCCGAACCGAACCGAATAGTTTTCATGTAGTTCGGTTCGGTTCGGTTTGGGTTTCGGTTTTTACATATATTTTCGGTTCGGTTTTTGGTTTTGTTGGTTCGGTTTTCAATTCGGTTCGGTTCGGTTCGGTTTAACTATGTATATTTTCGGTTTTGTTTTGGGTTGACATCAACCTGAACCGAACCGAACCGAGTTGCACCCCTATTATTGTCTGCTTCATCCTCTTTAAAGTTGAAAAAAAAATCCTCTTTAAAGTTGACAAATTTTTTAAATCATTGTAAATAATATAAACAAAATTATTTTCAAAGCTAATTTTTTTTGGTACCAAATTGGGACTCTAAATAAAATTGATTTTTTCTAAATTAATTTTTTTATTTTCTTTGAAGATTTTGTTGGAATATAAAATAAAAATAAAGTTTTCTTGAAGAAAATTAATTTTCTTTGAAGATTTTGTTGGAATATAAAATAAAAATAAAGTTTTCTTGAAGATTGAGGATTCATAAATAAATAAATAAATATATATATATATATATATATATATATATATATATATATATATATAAGGTAAAGACAAATTAAAAAGAAAATATCGTCCTACATTGCAAGTTGTATAGCACATTTTTTTTTGTTTTGTTAGAATTGTAAAAAAGTCAAAATCAAGTATTAAGAAATTTGAAATTTTTAAGATTGGTGTTGATGTCAAAGAGGAAAAATATTAATGGTATAGTTTGTATGAATTTATCCATCTTAAGTCCTTCACTAAGGATCCCTCATGCATTCTCAAAAAAGCCTTATCTCAACAAATTGGAACCAATACCCCATCCTAATATGTCAAACTTTCACCATATTAGCCTTAATATGTAATAATTTAACATTTATACCATCACAGCTAATGAAATAGATAAAATGTCGATCAAAAGAGCAATTTAGAACCTAACCCACCACATTCTTATTATCTTAATTCAAAAAAAAAAATTAAGAAATGAACCATTTACATTGCTAGAACCGCTGCTGCTTTTTACAACTTTTTTTTTCCTCCCTTTTTTTTCATTCTTAAAAAAAAAAAAAGAAAAAAAAAAGTGGAAAAAACGAAGCGAGGAAAAGAAAGATAGAGGATAATAACGACCTTTTTAACGGCCCTAACTGACATCACCCCCTGTAATTCTCTCCTTATGTGCGCATCTTAATCCTGCGCCTCTTAGTGGCGCAAGTTAGCTAAAAGACAGCTTCAGTTTCAAAGAATAGAAAAAAGAGAAAGACAACCCAAAAAGGTTCTCTACTCCCCCCATGCGCATGTTAGCAGCTTGAAGGAGTCAATCGTTTGTTCATCGTAAGATAATCGAGTGGCTGACGGTATCATCAGACGGGCTGAGATGAACCTTTCCGTTCCTCTTCTTATTCTTCTTATTATTGGGGGGTGCCCCACAAACGAAGGAGCACTCGCACCCGTATGCATTGCCGAAGCAGGAAAACAATCCTCCCCCATCAGTATGTCTCCTCACGTGACCTCGTGGTGACCGGTAGCTCGGGTACCCCCGGTGGTCGTAAATTGGCGGAAGCTCCGTCCGCCACCTCTGCAACTTTGATCTCAACCCTTCTACGCTTTGATCGTCGGCGCTCCAATCATCCACGACGGAGCTCCCCATGTCGTCCGCCGGGAAGTAACCTCTCGCGGCGGCGGCAGCCACCACCGAAGGCGCCGGACCCACGTCTGAGTCTGAGCGGATAGAGCCATGGCCTCGACGTGGGGCCTTGGGAGTAATAAGATCTGAACCGTTGAGAATGGAACCGGGTCTCCGGGAGAGATCGTCGTCGAGGGGGTCGCGGTGTTCGCTCCGGGAACGTCGGAGCTGGGCCTTGTGTTGGAAGGTGTCTAGTGATGCGTCGTCTCCCATGAGATCCCGGAAGCCGAGAGCGGAGGTGCTGAGTTCAGTGTAGAGCGGCATGCTTCGGAGGGAGCCGTCGAGGAGGGTGACGCCGATGTTGAGGATGCCCTGGGGGCGGCCGGAGGGTCGTCGGACCTGGAGAGCGACGAATCGCATGGCGGTTTTACCGTTGATGAGGGAGCGGTTGGAGTGGGGGAGGAGGTTTCCGATGAGGACGCGGACGGTGCCGACACGGACGTCGCGGAAGAAGCCGACGGTGTAGATCTCGATCATGACGGCGGCGGTTTCGGATCGGAGGAAATCGTCCTTGACGCGAAAGACGAACTTGTCGTTCCAGGTGGGGTCGGTGTGGCCCTGCTTGTCGACGCGGGTGGAGAGCTTACGAGCGGGGTGAACCCAAGCGACGGCGTAGGTGCGCATGGAACGGTTGACGGGAGCGAGGTCTTGGGCTGAGATGATGTTGATCTCTAGGAGCTGGAAGGGTGCGGGCTTAGTCATTGTGGTGGTGGGAGTGGTGACGGTGGTGGTGGTGGGGTTCCACTCGCCGTCCGAGATTTGGACGACGAGGGGTAGGATGGAATCAAGGCAGGGATTCAAGGGAGGGTGAGAGAGAGAATGAGGGGGAGATCAAGGCGAGGAGTGAGGGAGGGGAGGGGCGTTATAAGGGGTTGGGGGTGGTGGTTGATAAGGAAACGGTTTTGTTCGGTGGTGAGAAGTGACAGGTGGTGGTGGGGTATCTGAAGATTGAGATACTAGTGCCACTCTGGATTTAAGCTAGGCTAAGGTTTTCCCAGAGTCCTGATTTGGTGGGACCAGGGGTTGCCACTGGCCACTGGTGGGGCTTATTAAGCGGGCTCAAACCGGACCGGGTTGTCACTCTCCAGGTATGGGCTGACCAAACTATTGGACTTAAAAATATAGGTTTGGCTAGAGGCCTAAGTAAGGTGGGTTGGGTCGGGCTATGAGAGTTTGGGCTCAACCCAATTTAGGATTTATTAGTCCAAACTCATCGTTGACCTGCCCTAACCCCAACTCACTAAACCCAAACCCAACCAAAACATTATTGTTTGAGTTTGGGCTCGGTTCAGGTTGGCCCAAACAAAATGTAAGATTTTAAATTTTTTTATAATTTTTGTTATAAGATTTTAAATTTTTTTATAATTTTTGTTATAAGATTTTAAATTTTTTTATAATTTTTGTTATAATTACAAAATGATGGAATATCATTCATTAAATCATCTATCAACAAGCTTTTATGTTTATTTGTTATAAATACAAATATTAAAAATTCCTCTTGATTTGTCCCTTGAATTTGGGAAAAAACACTTAATTAATTTATTTCTTTAAAAATTTTAAAATATAGTACTAGCTCACTATATTTGTGGTTTTGCACAATCTTTCTTGTAAAGTATGTGCTCCCAAAATCCAAACATCACATTCATTGTAATATATATGTATATGTATGTGAGTATAAAATTATTTATTTGACAAAAATTCATAAACTTATTATAACATGTTAATAATTTATGTTTAATAGTTGATCGCATAAATACAATGACAATATAAAAAGAAAAGAAAACAATGATACATATATATACAAATAAATATTCACCTATATATATTTGGTGGAGTTTTATGCATATATCTATATGAGAGCGTGTATATAAAGTCAACATTAACTTCGAGCTTTTCGGGTTGTATAGCTTGAACCCAAACCCAACCCAAACTCAACTTCAAACTAGAAATGAAACCCAACCCAAACTCAATACTCACTTCGGGCTCTTATTCAAGTTAGGTTGTGCGGGCTTTGGGCGGTTCGGGCTATATTTATAGATCTAGATCTAGCCTCACGTAAAATTTTCTTTTAGGCCACAAGCCTAAAAAATGAAAACTCAAACTCTTGTTTTTCATCTTTTGAAAATAAGAATAAAATGTTTTGAGGAATTTTTTTTTAAAATAACCATGCATCTATCTATCTATATTATATTCAACGCAAAAAGAGCCATTGAGAAGCGTGCCAAGCCGGATGCATGAATTCCACAAAAAGCCTAGATTGTGAGTTGTTAAGGTTTCATTAATATAGGGTTTCAACAGTTATAATTCTTTCTCTTCTTAGAAACAAATGGAGTTATAAAACTATTCCCTCCTTCTATGTGCAGTACTGCATGTGCATCCCTACTAGTATATAAAATGAGAATATGCCCCTTGGGAAGTGTGCCAACAACTATGCACAACTTCCACAAAAAGCCCTTGCCGTTCATTGTTAAGAATAAATAATATAGGTCAAAACTCTGTCTATTCATTTAAAAATCCAGACAGTTGCAAAATTGTTCTCTCACTCTCCTCTACGTGCAATACTGCATGTGCACCCTAGTAGTATATAATAACAGAGAGCAATCATCCCTTGATAAACACGCCAAATAAAACATTTGCTTCTCTTAAATTAGAATAATGGTGGCACGTGCATATTGTACGTCTTGAACCCAACAACTGTAGTGTAGAAATTGGGGTGGGGTTTAAATTTGAAAGTAAAAAGAGGGTTGATATATGGTGGTTATAATTAGGAATTCTTTTGGTTGTGGAGGACAATCTTTAAAAAAAAAAAAAAGGGAAGGGCCAGAAGTTGGAAAATATTCCCCCCAATTGGCTTTACTAATAACATAGATACCTTAACATAGTATCTTTTTCCTTTTCGCAGAAGTGCATGAGTAAAACCCTGATCCATAATTAATGTTAATACCAGGTATTCATTTAAAATCTGAACTCTTGCAAAATTGTTCCCTCTCTCTCAATTGTTCTCTTCTTTCCCTACGTGCAGTACTGCATGTGCACCCTACTAGTATATAATAATGGAAAGCAATCATCCCTTGATAAACGTGTCAAATAAAACATTTGCTTTTCTTAAATAAGAATACCTTAACATAGTATCTTTTTTCATTTTTACAAAAGTGCAAGTGTAAAACCCTGGTCCATAATTAATGTAAATACCAGCAAATACTGTGCCGGGCATTGGTATGCTTTCGGGTTTTAAAATAGAAACTGTTGATGTGTTTGATATTTTGCTCTCCCTCGTATGACAGCGAGCTCGTCCACAAAGCCAAATTGGATACATATTAGAGAAGTAGAATGCCATTTGATGCCTAACAGATAGCATCGTCAATGACACGTTTTCTAAATAAATAACGCGCGTGTCCCCCTAACTGACAAAAAACTCAAAAAAAATACTATTCATTCTCCATCTCTGCCGACGTCTCTCCTTCTCAACCACAGAAACTAATGCCACGGACTCATCACAAAATATCCTCTTTTTTTTTGGGTTGTATATAGAAGGATGTCGTTTGCGTCTAATTTGATAAGAGTGCGTACCCAAAAACCTCTTGGAGAGCTCTTTGACGCCATTAGAGGCTTTTTTTTTCTATCAAAAGGGTAGGTACTTTAAGCTTTCCTTTCCATATTTCCATTTGCATTTTTACTTGTCTTTAATGGAGAAGTTCTTGACAAAGGGTCAAGAATTAAGGGGAAAGACTCAAATGTCTGTCCCTCTGTTTGCCTATACCTTGGATCTTTTATTGGGCTAATGAAATGAAATGAGATTGAGTTTGAGTTCCATCACTTCCATGAAATAATGGTATGGGACTTCATTGAGGAGATCACATGGATCTTGCAAGTGGTAGCTGTGGCATGTGAGTTATCAGTTATCACAGGAAAGGTCCTCAGTTTTTTCTGCCATTTGGAGTGTGGGAGAAAGCATCTCAAGTGATATATTATTACAAAGGAAACAATGTTCTGTGTATCCATAGCTAGGATTTGCAATCTTTGTTGACTTGTTTGATCATTCATCTTGATGCAAGTTCTCATCACTGCCTTTGATGCCCTAATCAGATGGTTGTGCATGACCCTACATTAAATAATCTGCATTTGCTTCACACAGAATTACCCACATCTCTGATTTTTTTGTGATAGACACACACGTTTGTGGTTTGTATCAGGAAAAGATTTCTTTGTAAGCAATTTCTTTTTTGGTGTGCGTCTCACTGCAGTTTTTTGCTTCCTTGCAGCTTCGAACCAAAGGACAGACAGCCATTAAAGCATTAAAAAATGGTGCTAAGAAGCTCTTCAACCCCCGTTCTTGGATCCCTCCTCTCATCCTTCCTAGACAGTCCCAACAAGGATTTCGACAACAGACACCCGTCAAGCACCGACCTCAATCACAGCAAACTCTCTTTTTCTCATGGTGGGCACTTGAATTTCAACTCACTTTCCCGCAATTCCTCTCCCGCCTCTCACTCGGTTCTGGGGTTCTCTGAATTGGATCGAGAGACCGTTAGTTTCGGCCAAGGAGGCTTTCGAAGAACTCAATCCGCCGGGAACTTAGAAGGGTTAGCCGGTGCTTCGAGTGATATGGACGATTTCTGTAATTCGAGCCAGGTTTCGAGATCTTCACGACGATCCAGTAGTAATTTCAAAACGTTGCAGACGATCCCGTCTCTCTCTTTATATAATGGAGGTGGGTATGAATATGAAGAAGGCTACGAACAAGAAGATTTGGATAAAGAGGGTTTTGGAGATGGAGATGGGGAATTGAAGAGGTCTGTTACGATTGGAGATAATATCATGGATATAGGAAGTGGTGAGTTCAATTTTGCTAAGAAAGACATGGGTTTGATTGTGGAGGAAGAGGAGGGAGTTCGACAGTTTCAAATTTTGGGTTTTGCAGAAGAGAGTGACCATGATAATCGACCAATGTATCTTGCAAGAGGGCTTGGGATTGATGTGGGTGGTGCTAATGGACGTGGTGGTCGCGATGGCGATTTTAGTCTGGCAGGGTCGGGTGATGACGGCCAGGATGGGACCAATGTGGAGGCCTACTATAAGAAGATGGCTGAGGAAAATCCTTGCAGCGCTTTGTTCCTTGGGAATTATGCTCAGTTTCTTTACCAGGTGAGATACATGGATCCGAGTTCTTTTTTGTTTCTGCTTATCTGTTTATCAGTTTATGTTTATTCAAGTTCATTTTAGCTTCTGAAGTATCACTTTGTACATTGAAGTATCACTTTGTACATTAGGAATAGGTAGATATATGGGATCAAAATCTCTTATCTTCATTGTTTCTAACAATGGATTGTGGTTTAACAGATATTTCATAGATGCAAATTGATCATTATTACCTAAGTAGCTAAGTTGTATTGTGAATAGCCAATTGGTCCACAGCAAACCAGTTTGAAATCCGACTTCGTATAATTTCATAAATCAGGAAAATTTTAAAGCAAATAGCTTTATTGGTGAAGACTCACAAGGCTTTCATATCAGTTGGTATCACATCTCTGAAATTTTTTGAGGTGGTGGAAGCTTACCCCTAGAGTATCTGGCCCATTATGAAATAGGGAATTCCAAACCACAAACAGGTTGCTGCAACAATAACTAGGTATTATGGCATAGATTGATGAATTGTTAGCCAACACAAGTGGTGTGTAGGATGATGCTTTGAGGCTCTAGGTTTGACTGCCACTTCCTTGTTTATTTTAAATTTCTTATTTCCTTAACATATTCCATTTCTAATATAAAATTTACTTTTCTGTATTCTGTTTGATCTTCTATTTGATATCTGTGATTGAAATTGTTCAACTGGCTCTGAAGCCTTGTCCCAGATAGAAGCAAACAAATGGCTGTTTGAGTAAATTTTGGTTATAATTAATTTTTTGAGATGTTAGGCTTATTCCTCCAGACTCGCCTCAGGACAGTGTTCAAAGAAAATGCCTTGACACTTAGACCCGAAGCTTATGCAGTAGAGGCTTTATCTACCATCTAAGGCTTGTCAAAATTTAAGAACAATGGTTGGAATATAGTGAAGAGGGTAGATCTTGTCCATCTGAAGCTGCACAAAACGATGAGTGTAGATCATTGAACGGATCTGAATCACATTTTATATGTCATAGTTTCACAGCTTTGTCACCACAAAACATATATTCTAGTTATATAATATAAACACAATCATTTGCGAAATGAGGAATTAACACTTATTTGTGTAAATCTCTTCTGTTCATTATTATCTCATCTCCTTAAAATGTGGCTAATAAAGACTAAATGCCGTTTACCTTCTCGAAGAACACTTCTTTTTTTTCACTAGAGTAATCAATAGTAGTCTACCTGGGTAGCATGTATTGAAGTACATGCACCTGTGATTGGACAAGAAAAAATTTCATATTTCACATTGTAACTAGAATTGTAATCTGTGGCATATATTCGACACAAGCACAGGGTCTATAACTGAATCTAGCAAAGAATTAGAACGGTGAAGCATAACCAAAGCAATTACTTATGTTGCAGTAGAAGTTAGGAAAGGCATTTTGTTGAATGTTGGTCTATGTCAGGGTGAACGAATTTAAAAAAATTTAATCTTTGATTCAACCTTTGTGATCATCAATATCATGTTGGACCATGAAATCTCTAGGTATGTACTGTCTATGTTACATGGACTCGGGTACGAGTGTCGGGTGTGGGTATGTGTCTAGGAGTCAGATCACTTGACCCTCAAAACTTAGGATACAGGGACTCGGTTGAGAAGTGTCCAAAATTTGGATAAGGATACTGCGATTCGACTGAAAAGTCTTCAAGTAAATGTCAATAATGCCAATTAGAAGCCTAGCTTTCATATTTCTGTTTTTCCTTTTCTTCCCCCCTATATTTTTCTTTTTAAGTCATTGCTTGCAATTTTTGAGTTTGAGAATATATATTCTCTCTTTGCAAAAACTATTATCTTTTTTTATTCATTTCTTGCAAGTTAATTATTTGATAATTATTTTTTGATTGATTTTGGGTTGCCATGTCCAAGAGAACATACGAAGGATCCGACAAATATCCCGTACCCATACCCATGTCGTGTCATGTCGAACACGGGTACTTTGGGTTGTGTGAAGTGTCCATGTAACATAGTGTACTGTACATGATAGAGGCAGGGAGATGTAGTATTCATCACTAAACCAACAAACACAAAAACAAAAGAAGAGGAGGAATATTGTTGCTATAATGAGAATGGTTCATGAAGCATTGTTTCTCTCTCAGTTTGATTACTTGATCAGAGTCAATCCAGTTGCTTTCTGTACCTAACAAAATTGTATGCCCTCCTTATAGTCTAAGGGAGACCTTCAGGGGGCTGAGCAGTACTATTCACGCGCTATTCTATCCGATCCTGGAGATGGTGAGATCCTGTCACAATATGCGAAATTGGTGTGGGAACTCCATCAAGATCAAGAAAGAGCAACGTGTTATTTCGAACGGGCAGTTCAAGCTGCGCCTGAAGATAGGTACATATGATGTTCTCAGGAGTAATCCACCCCAACCTTGGAATGATTTCCGAATTCTGACAGCTGATTTCTTGTTTTCAGTCATGTTCTCGCTGCATATGCTAGTTTCCTCTGGGACACAGAGGACGACGAGCAAGAGGATAACGCACCACAAAACCCTGTCCAAGCCCCACTCCTCCATGAAAGAGCCATGGCTACTGCAACCGCTTAACTGCAACACACTACTCAAGAGTGTTGAAGATGCAAAATCCGTTTTCGTTCTCAGCTGTCTATTTGTTGTTGAAGAGGCGGAAAACTACACACTACTGTTTTCTTGATGTTTTCAGTTTAAAATTTTAATTTTACTATTATTATTATTAGTTTCCCATTTCTGTGGCCTTTCCTTGATAGAACAATGCCCTTGTGAGAATGAATAATAAAATAATATGCACAACAGCATCCCTTATTAGGGTTTCTCTGTAAAAACCAAGAGCCCTTTTTGCTCCAAACATAAAATAGCAGAGAAAACAAAATGCAGCCAATTTAAATTAAATGGTGAAACAAAAAAGGAAAATGTCCGAACAGATGAGCTCCGGTTGACAAAAAGCTATTACTTTCACTTGAGCAAGAACTGGAAGATACAAATCTACTACTCACTCTCAGAATAGATATAAAAGGATGCCATGCAAGGAATGAAATCATATTAGGAGCACAAACCCAAAAAAGTTGTGCTTCCTCCCAACGCCTCATCAGATTAATGAGTATCTGCAAAAACAAATAGCTTTACTTGTTGAAAACAAGGGAAAGTGTTCTGAACCAAAAACTACACCCATAATCTCGTTCTCTCACTCAAAACTAATCCATGGCCTCTGATAGGTTCTGCCCATTTCTTGATACTTGATTACCCAAGACCCCTCTGTCTTGTCGTGGAGCACGGTGATAGAAACCGTTTCCTCTGGGCCTGTTGAACTCTCTGTCACCGCCGTCTTGGCCACTTCCCCGGCCATAATTGCGAGAGCCAAAACGCCCCCTTGAAGCCTCTGTTTGATAGCTGCCTCTGCCTCTTCCCCTTCCTCCTGTTCCAAAAAAAAAGAAAGAAACAACTCAAACGGCATGAGAATATCAATCTTTACAAGGAAATAGCTCAAACTGCATGAATCTTTCATGGGCTTCAAGATTTCTCATTCATTGAATAGCAAGGAGAAAGGTTAGTTCATGAATTATACCAGTCATTTCAAACCAGTTAAACTGGGTAAAGGTCAATTATTTCAAGTGCCAAATTTGAAAATCTTGAACATTTCATCAACACAAGCAAAGAAGCATGAGTATTCTCTATTAGTTCACCAATCATGGAGAAATTGAACTAGGTAGGAATTTTCACAAGATGTAGGCATGATAATTCAGTGATAAATCTCACACAAACATTTCTATATACAAACCAAATGGCAAGAATTCAGTCAAAAACAGAGATACACAAACATTATGCAAATTATACTAGTACAACATGATTTTGCCTATGTACCAAAGACCAGAAAAATGAATGCTAGAGGCATCAAAATGCCACAAGTGACCCTTTCATTAGGTCAGCTCCCAGCCTGAGGGTTTAATCTTCTTATAAATCACCATTAAATTCCCACTTTGGTGGGAACTGGCTTATGGTGATGATAATGAAGATGATATTACCATTAAAATTATGTGTTTGTTTAATATTGAGGAGCCTATGTACTCAGGCATATCTACTTCCCAGCCCAAAGCAACAACTTCAAAAGCCAGCTCCAACCTCAAAACCATGTTAAACAATGAGGTCCAAAAATTTTGCACATTTCAAGGTTTTAAGATATATAGGTACAAAAATGCCCATAAAATGTTGCTCCCAGTAGAAGAAACAAACTTGCTTGATGTAACATTAATAATTTTATGTATCTGAGAACAGAAAACTCTGGACTCTGATAGGATCCGACTCCTAATTTTTTTTTCAATTATCGACAATGAATAACCCAAAAAATTATTCATGGCCATAAAACTTTACACTCAGAACATATGGGATTAAGACCAGGTGCAACTAACACCAAACGAAGACAGAGTATAATTGATGTTACATTGAAATGGGTCTACAATTTCTTCACTCCCAAAGCTAATCCACTCATGGTGGTCACTTATTCCAGTGCGTGATCAAAACATATCAGAATGATAACTTCTCAAAACGTCTTAGTAATAAATATAATTCAATTCACTTAGCACAAGGACTTTACAAAAAGGGTAAAAAAATGTCAAGTTCAGATAACAGACACGACTCGATTTCCAAGGAGTCAATCCAGAATGCATCTGTTGCTAGTAGAGTACCTTCCTTTACTAAAGAAAAGTAACCCTATGCAAGTCCCACCAAAGCAAGGTCCAGGATAGACAACTTACAGTCCAACCTCTTAAGGTTCAGTAGCAAGATCCAGGGTAGACAGTAAGGTTCAACAGATCTAAACTCTAGAAATTTTGTGCTGAGTGCATTCCCAAAATGTTTACATTAAGGTTCAGCAAGCATTCTATGCTCCAATATCTGAATCCTGATTAACTATATAAATTAATGTCCAACAAAAGGTCCCAGACCAGATAATTTGCCTCCCACATAAACATTTTACACATGAAAATACCTACAAAGTGAAGCAGTCATGGCAGTTGCGTGTTTCATAAGAGATCATCAGAAGGAATGAAGTCAATAGAAATAAAAAGGTATGAAAATATACATTGATTCAGTCAAATGAAAGAAAATTTATGCACATTGAGAAATTTAGTCAAAGCTAGGCACGTACTTCCTCCTCGAGATGTGCTGCTATTGTTTGGTCTTCTCTCCTCAATGTGTACTTGTCGTCCAGCAAACTGAATTGGAGATGCCTACAAAGAATTCAAAAGCATGTGGAATTGATGTTACATGCAAAACTGTTAATTAAAGCCATTATAACAGGAAAGTGAACAGAATAGAAAGACCAGGAACAATAGCACGCAGATAAAATATGAACCACGCGATAACAAAAACCACCCAGTAAAGCACAGGAAGATGAGAGTAGTCGAAAATATGAATTACAGTAACAAGGGGAATGTTTTGATTTAAAAAACACAATAGGAAAGCAATAAAAATTCAATGGCCCATATCCCCTTATAACTAGCCATCCATGTAAATGTCTTTATACATGGGTTTAGGTTTATACCTCTATAGGTACGCACGTTGAGTACTGCATGTTCTACCCCTAGTCTAGAGAAAAGTCAAAGACTTCCTTTTAAAAAATGCAGAAAGCATAAAAACAATGGATAAACTCGATTAATAAGAAGGTCAAGTCACTGCAAATGTAAATTATAAGATCTATTGCAAATAAATACATAAATAGATAAAATATCCATATAGGAGAACATTAAAAAGAAGATGACAGATAAAACAACCAATGGAATCAATAAAAGTGGGAGTTCACTTCTATTGGTGACAGGCTGACAGCTAACACAGTTGACAAAGGATAGACAAGTGGAACAACAGTTATTGAAAGAGTCAAAGATATTCACTTGGAATTTTTCATTCTGCATGAGCAGAACACAAAATCAATTAAGCTTTCTCAGAGAGAATTTTTCAGACCTTGATTGCATTTTGAACACCAAGTACATCTTCAAATTCAACAAATGCAAAGCAAACACCAATCTCCTGCACACCAAAATGAAAGCATTTGAAACAAACAAATATAATATTTCAACCTTTTTTGTGAAAAATTGATGTAACTAAACTCAAAGAATGAGAATGCACCTTGCGATTCCTTATGACCACACCATCAAGCTTGATTCTACCAAAGTTCTCAAACTCCTGCTCAATGTCAGAAGCCAAGACAGTAGATGGCAGATTTCTCACATAAACAGACTTCGATTCACCTGACAAATCATAAACAGATTTTAAACAAGCAATCAAATACTCCTCAATTATTGGCCTGGAATAAGATATCATCATATTCAGGAAATGGGTCAAGAAATCAATATGATCTTTTATGCGTTCTGAAAGAAAACACACCTTTTTTCCATGAAATATAGGACAATAAAGAGAGTAAAAGAAAACTAAAATTAAGGCATCTATCTAATAATATATTAACCCAAGTTAATTTTCATAGAATTTGCAATACAAATTATAGAGCAGAACGCTTACCTTCTTCTTCTAGTGACTGAAATTCCTCTGATGCTTGGGCAACAGATCTTTCAGGCACAGCTGAAGATGCAGGATATGATTGCTGATTGGTTTGTTGAGATGCATGATGCCACTCTGAAGTAGGTGTAGCAATCTTGTTAAAGGATGGCTGAGGAGCTACTGATGATGCAGATTGCCCTCTAGCAACCCGTAACTTCAATTCCAAAACACCAAGGGTGAGAGAAAGACAGAGATGAGTCTCAATTAAGTATTTGTATACATGCATGCATGTAAAAAAAAAAAGGTAGGCCGTTATTGTTTAATAAACTCTTTCCTTTCCACATAAGAATGACATGATGGGAAGACAAATAACAAGACACTAGGCCAATACAATCTTTTAAGGTTCTATCACTTCCCAGATCCTATGTAAGTGGATATGGCCAAGAAAAAGTTGAAGTAACTCACACTATGAATTTTAATATAAACACTTGACCTTATAACAACATATTAATTCCATGAAAGCTTTCAAGCCAATCATGAATTGGATGTCAACCCACACAATATCAGGTTCAAAGGTCAGGTACCCTAAGGCAACTGCATGACTTGAATCAAGATCAAAGGAAGAGGAGGGGAGAAATTCTCCTTCAAGCCTAGCCAAAAGTCTATTTCAATGGCCAAATTAAATAAATCTGTCAGCCTTGGTGTGATAGCAACAAAGAGTGTCACTTTGCAGCCGATTTTTCTAATGTGAATCCACAACCAAAGGCATGTATTCCGTTTTCTTCTTGAGTACCAAGATATGTATGAAAACAATGAACAACTAGTACAATTTATGTCCGCATGCAATTATATGTCTTCTTATGCCAATGTAAACAGAATTTACTAGAGTGATGCATACTATAGAGGCATAAGTTTGCTTTGGAGGCTCTCCAACAGGCTCCTCAACGGGACCAGGTGAGGGATCTCGCACAGGATTAATTGAATTTTGAAATGAAGCAGCAGATTCTTCTGCAGGAGTTTCCTCCACTACTTCAACCTCAGGGACCTGCTGTTGCTGCTCCTGTACACTGTATTTGTCAACTAGGTCATTTTCTTCTGCATGAGTTGAAGTCACATAGTCATTGGCTTGGATATCTCGCGTCAGCACGTAGTCAGAAAGCTCTGAAACCAATTCTTGCAGCAATTAATAAAAATCATATCCATTTTTCTATTTATTTTTGTCATTTTTTATTTTTTGACCTCACGCCACGCACAAAAATAATTATGTAGCATCATATCCTCCAAAAAGAAAATCACAATGTCTCAAATACCTGGTTCGAGGATTGGACCAGATGCATTGATTTTGGAATCAATATCGTTTTGTGCTAACATAGTTTCAGGATTCTGGTGAATCTGTTCCTCTTCAATAAAGTGAAAGATGTCATTGAGAACAAAGTAGCCTTTCTCCTGAGGTGCAAGGAAAAAGGTCTGCATAAATTTTCTCCGACCACTAAAATTTTTAGATTGTACAGAGCCCGAAACCATCACAAGAACTCCTCCATTCCATGACTCCAAAGAGTGTGCCGTCTTGATCTCAATTCCAGTAAAATTGAGTGACATGATAAGGGCATGGATTTGCTGTCAAACAATAAAAAAAATTCATTGGTTATGCATAAATAATCTATAAAAATGATCAAGAAGCAACAACTATTTTAAGAATCAAAAAGAAAATAACCACTCCTGTTATGGCAAACCATAGCAAAATTGTAAAAAGCAGAAGCGTGCACACGAAATAAGAAACAAACAAAAGGAATTAAAATTATTTCTACACTTACATGTGGATCATTAAGTACTCACTGCTGAAGTTACTGAACCTTGACTTACAATGCAAGTTACTTAGCATTTACTGATAGGTGAAAAATCCTTCCAACTGGTAGGTACTGATGCTTAATCTTATAAGCGTCCCAAACAAATATAAAGAATTTGACAACATTGTATCAATTGCTAAGTACATTAGTCAGCACATAGCCCATAAAAACCTTTAAAACATTTGTGGAAGGAATTACTAAATTATTTAAAGTTATCAAATTGTTTAATTTGCAGAAAGGGATTCCTTTGAAAATCAAATTTTCTAGGTCAACAACTTTAGCTATTGAAGTTTTTCATTAATGAAATTACACAGAAAGATTGAATGGCTTTGAATTAAAACATAATTATCACCTACACAATGTTTCAGTAACTTCCACTGATAGAATCAATAAAATGCCCAATGAAAAGATTCTTACATAAAAAATTAATGAAAATCTAGAAGACTTGAAGGCCCATAAGCTTTCAATATGCATCATCAAGAAGAAAATGTTACTACGGTGTAGTTTCAATTTAAAGTCAGTCAGAATCATTCAACATTTCAGAATTTGCAACAACCTTAAGCAAAGTACACCCATAAGCAAGTTTTCAATACATAATTTAAAAATGTACTTCCAATTTCAGACTAGTTTGAACACATGATATTTCAGAATAGTATCAAAATTGTTCTATACGAAGTCACAGAACTTCATGAAGCTCTGACCACCAGATCCCATTTAAAAAGACATCATCTCTGCAGTATTACAGTACTAAAAAAATAAAGGAATGTAATGTTCACATTCATAGAGAAAGAAAATTAATTTATGGGTAGGATTTGTTGTAACTAAATAAAGTGGTGGAACCTGAAAGGAGCAAAATTAGTAGTTTTTAAATACAAACCAACGAAAGAGAAAACATTAGATTTACAAGAAAACCCTACACGGATGTCATGAAATGGCTAACTCTGTCAAAGAGTAGGGAAAAAAAACTTCTTAGAATAATCAAGATGCGAGAATAAGTTTCAAAAAGAAAGTTGGTGGTAAAGTTATAGGATTTAAAAGGCCGTTAAAGACAAGGCCTTATTTTAGGCCTGTCAAAGAAATAAAACTGAAGAAATTTAGGGAAAATACCAAAAAGAGAAAAAACAAAAAAAAACAAAAACAAAAAACAGAAAACAAATGCATGTTACTGAGTTGAGGATGCTAAGATGGACGTGTGGCAAAACCAAAAAAGAAAACATAAGAAATGAAGACATTCGAAAATGGTTAAACATAGCATGCATAAGAGATCAATTTGAGGAAAGTAGGTTGAGGTAGTTGGACATGTAAAGCGGAGACCTAGAGATGCACTTGTAAGAAGTGAGAGGATGCATGTTGAAAGGCCTAAGAGATTAAGAAGAAGACCTAAAAAGACATGAATGAAGTTAGTAAAACAAGACTTACATAAACATAAATTAACAAAAGATATAATTTTTATAGAATGGGATGGGGAGAAAAGATCCATGTAGCCAACCCTGCATTAGTGGGAAATGGCTTATGTTGTTGATGATAATAATGGCCTAATGGATAAAGAAATCAAGTGGCGTTAATCTGAAACCCGTTTTTAGAGAACCCTAAGTTGAAACCTTTTTGGTTGCAGAGGTTTTGGCCGGATATAGAGGTCAATTCACAAATGGCCAACTCTGGCTATATTCATAATATACGTTAAGAATCCTGTACATGCAAAAAGGATTTTGGATTAACTTTATCAAAATTCAAAATCTGGATTTAAAATCAGTAACAAGAACCAAAAATCCAGATTTTAAAATATCAGCCAAACGACCCCCTGTACAAATGACAGTATTTTCAAAGTAAAGAGTTATTGAATGCAGATTTCAATTTAAAAAGAGTACATTGGAATCAAAGGTTTTTAATAAACACAATTCAGTACAAGAACATGGAGCATAATTTTATCATGTGTATTATTAGAGATAAACAGCAATAAGAATCAAGAATCAAGAGAATTCTAGAAGTAGTCAATTTCTTTTTCTTGGATCAATGGTAAAAAAAAAGGGGGGAAATGATTGAATGGGAAGACAAGGAAAGAAAAGGTATAGAAGGATACATGAATCATGATGTTAGATAACAAAGAAGCGACATATACATAGGATGAGTGTTGCTGAGATGAAGATGTTGATATGATTGTAATGGAAGACTAGAAAGGTAAAGGTAAAAGGATAAATACATGTAAAAGTGTTTACACGTTGTCAAAATAGGAAAATATAAAAGGAAAGTACATTAAAATGGCTTAGGCAAAAACCAAAGAAGTCAGCTATTAAGTATGAGAAAGTGCTCATTAAAGTATCTAAGAGGGCAAGAGCTAAAAGAAATCTTGATACTGTCATTTAAAATACTCATATATTACTAAGTTCTTTATTGACTGGAATAGAGGAACAAAAATTCCTTCAAATTAATAAGAAAACAGGTTTCCTTCATAATGTCAGTTAAAGTTCTCATGTCAAATGATTCTCCAGGAAAACCATCATTGTTTTCCTCCTCTCTTCCGCCAAATTAATAAGAAAACAGGTTGCCCTGGCACTCTACTTGTTATTATAAACACTCTAATTGACTACCTCAGTGTATGCACATGACCACAACAAAATGATCACCAGCTGTTCCAAAATTTCAAATCCTCTAATAATCTCAAAGACCTTTTTTACAAATCCCCTAATAAACATAATCCAAAATATTGTAATTACCTGCTTTTAAGAGGATGATAAGAATAAAGTATGAAGATATTGAATAAGGCACCAGTTACAGCTAGAAAATAAAGAATGAAAGGAAAATTTCATTGAAAAAAAATCCCGTGAAAGAATGTACTGAAACTATTGTACCCAACATTGAAAATTCAACCAGTACTATCTTCCAGATACTTCCAAGAAATTTTGGAAGATAATCAATAAAGTGCTCATATGCAAAAAAAAATGCAAGAAACCAAACTTCCACCCCCTCCCCTCCCCCAAGGTTTAAAATCCGGGTTCCCAAACAGGTAACCGGCCCGTACAGGCAGGTAAACTTTACAAGTAACTCTTTCCATATCCACATAAATGCAACTAAAGAGAATAAATCTATGACGAAAACTTTCTTCCACCCAAAAAATGGAAAAAGTGGGTAGAACAATATTAAAGAAGAGTCGCCAATCACTGAACGAATACAAACGGATTACGCTAGCGATGAACAAGTAGACGCCCGTGACATGCAGGAGCATCGCAAAAGCTTGTCAAACAGATTAAAAAACCACATTTTAATCTTTTATAAAATAAAATTACATGCAAAACGCGACTTTCCAAGGATCCTAATGCTCAAGGTTGTCATACAGAGAGAATCGATATTCGACAAGAAGAAGGGAGAGAAAGTTACCAGCATTGCCGATGCTGACTCGCTGATGTTCCCATCGATACGAATCATTGTGCTTGCATCTGTGTAGAACTGATGTACGAAATCCGGTTGTTGTTGAAGAACCTGATAATACTGCCCAACGAAGTACGAACCAACCTGAAAGCCAAAAAAATAAATAAATAAACACCATTGCAGCAGATAAAAACAAACAAAACATCTGAAAGCCTTTTCTTCTTCATTTTCCCCTATTTTACCATTCAATACCTGAAAAGCACTGACGTGACCAGGAAACGCCATTATCGCTCTTCAGAAAAACATAAAGAGAAAAAAAAAGATCTCGAAACCCTAACCCCCAAGACCTCCAGCCAAACCCCAGATCTGCAATACTCTGGGAGATCTGAAAACCAAAATCACAAATCTATTAGGGCTTAAAAACAACGCAAAGATATATCTTTCTTTATTGGTCATCAACAGAGCACGTAAGCTCGGGATTTAAGATTCGCTAGATTAGGAGATAACAGAGAGACATGGATAGAAGGTTTTAGAGAGAGAAAGCAGAAGAACTCTAGAGAGAGACGGGAGGAGCATACGAATAACCTCGAGATAGATTTGTAACGAGCTTTCTCTGGTTAGCTCTTCGCCACTGGTTTGCTGTTTCGGCTCTTTGCTGTTACCACAGTCGTGTAAAACCGAGG
The DNA here is from genome assembly GCA_947561395.2 of Buxus sempervirens. NCBI lineage: Eukaryota > Viridiplantae > Streptophyta > Magnoliopsida > Buxales > Buxaceae > Buxus > Buxus sempervirens. The sequence continues at coordinate 30,496,531 of OX387192.1, forward strand.
CGCACCTTAAAAGGAAAATACAGCTTTCACAAGCGAATCGTTACTATATTGCACCCGGTGCTTCCTATCCCCCAACACTACTCGTTTCCCTTGGATTTGATTTTAACGGTGATTCATGTTATTGCCTACAGTTAGAATTTTGCTTCCGTGTGGAATTTGGTAGCATGGTCCTGGGTCTATTATACTATTCTGTTACCAGGGCCCACATCATCCGAAGCCAAGGATCAACCTCCATCCTATGCCATGGTTCATCCATTTATATTATATTAAAAACAAATCAATCAAATGAAAATAAAAGCTGGTTGTATATCAAGATTTTAAATGACTTGAAATCCACTAGAGTACTTAGACCGGAAGATCTGCTAGTCTAATGATAAAGTATATTTCCACATAAGTGTATGAAGCATACATATACACATCCTCTACCGTTGGACCAGCAAATCTTCCAACGTGAGGGACCAGCCGATATGATCTTATTTTAAATATTGATGATATATTGATACCATTAAATATTGGTATTAAATATAAATACCGGTCACTCTTAGAGTCTATTGCCATTTGTCATTAACCGCAATTTGTCAATGTTGCTTGATTCAAATGTTGACACATGTCTCACCCAACGGTTGCATTTTTTCCTTTTTCTTTTTTTCTTTTTTTTGAGATGAAAAAAAAAATTAATGAAAAAACCTGACCATAAGATGCTCCATATGGTAGCATCTCACTCTCGCTACCGTGATTGCAGCAATAAATGACAGCAAACTATAACATTATGACATGCGGTGAAAACATGCAAGGGGAACAATAATAAAAAAATGAGAAGAGAGAAAATAAGATTCACACACTGATTTTAACGGTACATGGTGAAATTCCCGGTATGTTTCGTTATATTAGAAGACATATACTAACCCTAATCTAATATTTTTAAAATCTAAAAAAATATACATTTAGGGAACTTGTTCGAGCTCCTACAAGAATCCTCGGGCCCCAAATGGAACCCAAATACAAGTACAAGCCACAATCAATAAGGAAGGACGAGCGTAGAGCTCTTATTTACAATTTTATTTACAAAATTGAAGTAGTGCCGTTCAATGTGGGTCTTACACAAAAAAAAATATAACCTAAAAAAATTAGGGGACCAACAAAAAAAATAAAATCTAAAAAATAGATAAACCCTAATTTCCAATATTTAAAAAGCTGGATGGGCCACTTAAATGTCCGAAGATACATGATTCGTACACGTGGATTAGATTTGATGTGCGTAGGTTAGTACTAGGTGAGTGATGGACATAAGAGTTCGTTATGGTTGCTGGAAGAAGTACGCAGTCAGCGCAGTTTAGACTGATTTGGGTAAATCGCACGAAAGGTTGCGAAGATCGGAGCGCTTTAGATTCCGTGCCACAGGAATCGTTTTAGACAAAGGCAATTTTTAGCAAAATAAAAAATAAAAAAATATATAAAATTTGGATTTTGGTTTTGAATTGAAAGGAAGTAGAGAGACGCTCCAGAGGTTCGGCTTTTACTATAAACAAGTAAATCCGATTACTGTCCTTTACCACGCTCCTATCCGCCGCCTATTTCAGGAACATAAAACGTATTTTTTTTTAGGACCATATTTGAATTTGGATCTATGAAAGTGTGATCAGAATTCATATGATAGAACATAATAAAAAAATTTTAACCGTTATTTTATTATCTGAATTTGCTATAACTCTTGACTTTTATGCTTTATAAGACATCGTATAAGAATCTATATATATAACGTGAGGAACCCCCTTGGGAAACGTGCTAATCAAAATGTGGGATTTTCCAAAAAAGCCATTGAATATCATTGTCAAGATTCATTAATAAAAGGGTATAATAGTAAAAAAAAGGCCTTAAAATTTTAAAACTTAATAGTCGATTATAAAACTGTTCCCTTTCAATCTACCCTTTTTTTTTCATACATGCATTACTTACATTTGTACCCGACTAGTTACTTATAATCGAAATTTGTTCATATGCATTTTTAATGTAGTACGTGACTCAAATTCAAACCAATTAGTCTAGTTGGCTAGATTGGTGTAATCTTATTTTAAGTAATAAAAATAAATAATATTTTAGATTTGGATATGGTATTGTAAACTAGATTATGAATTCTAAAACGCTTGCTCTTGTTAAAGATCTAATAAGATATCACTCAAATATGGATTTGTATGAAATATTGTTGGATGAGTTGAAATTGTTTGCTTAGCTACCTGTAGCAAACCCTGTTGTTTCAGTGAGATGTTTCCGCGTGAGAAAGGTTTAGGTTTTCTAAGAAAAGCATTTTGTGATGCTTAGAAGATCCTATTATATTCGCCTTGTTCTTTAATGGAATAACTTCATCTCATACACTGTTTGACATAGGCTTTTAAGGTCTAACCACGTAAATCGGTGTCTCTTCATATTATTATGTTTTGTTACTATTTTGTCATGGGCACTTTGCCTTGCTGTTGATTCATTTTGATCGATCAACCATTTTGACATTTCTTATGTTCATTTGGTCCAATCCATCAGTCACTTATTTCCTAACAGAATTCACTATGCCACAAAACAGAATTTTGTAATTCCGCTTGTTTAGTTGGAATTGTCTCATAATTTTCATCCGTTGACGTAGATCTTAAAGGCCGATCCACGTAAATCTTTGTGTTCTATGCTGTAACACCCCAGACCCATAACCAGCAAGATATTGTCTGCTCTGGGCCCAAAGGGCCCTCACGGATTTGTTTTTAAGAGACATCACGAGAAAACTTCCCAGGGGGTCACCCATCCTAAGAGTGCTCTCACCCGAGCACGCTTAACTTTGGGGTCCCCAGGGGATTTAGTCCCGTGTTGTTCCTTAAAAGGCCTCTTATTAATTTGGGGGTCTCAAGACTACTTATAGCATCCCCGAGCGTTGTAGGATCCCAACCATATGCACATCCTCGCCTGGTAGCTCGCCAGTGAGACTACCCATTCACCCGCCCACACAGGCAGCCAGGATGCTACATACTCCCCTCCATGGGACAACGCGTCCCCGCGTTAGGCCGGACCCGCACAGTTTCCGGTCGGGGCAGGCTTTGATACCATTTGTAATGCCCCAGACCCATAACCAGCAAGATATTGTCCGCTCTGGGCCCAGTTTTCTTGTGATGTCCCTTAAGAACAAATTCGTGAGGGCCCTTCGGGCCCAGAGCGGACAATATCTTGCTGGTTATGGGTCTGGGGCGTTACATATGCTCTGTTTTTTTTTTCTATTTTGTTTTTCATTATTTTATATCGCATTCCTTGCTCTACAACAAAGGTAAAGATATCTAGCTAGATCTACAGAAGTTTGGGAGAATTGGCAATCACTTCAATAATTTCTAAGCCAAGTTGGGAGTCAGTTCATGTGGTAGTAACTGTTGGAATTTGTCTCACATTGGGAATTCATCATTGTTTCACCCACCATATAAAAGATGGACTTCTCTAACCTTAAAACCTAGGTTTCAAAGTTGAGGCCCCTCCTCTTATGTGTTGTTGGGCTTTCAACATGGTATCAAAGTCAGGTTCTCATCCTAGGACTTGAGCTGTTGGAATTTGTCCCACATTGGGAATTCATCATTGTTTCATCCACCATATAAGAGATGGACTTCCCTTACCTTAAAACCTAGGTTTTAAGGTTAAGGTCCCTCCTCTTATGTGTTGTTAGGCTTTCAACATGGTATCAAAGCCAGGTTCCGATCCTGGGACTTGATGCTATTGGAATTTGTCCCACATTGGGAATTCATCATTGTTTCACCCACCATATAAGAGATAGACTTCCCTCAACCTTAAAACCTATGTTTTAAGGTTGAGGCCCCTCCTCTTATGTGTTGTTGGGCTTTCAACAGTAACTTAGTTATTATTCACGAGTTATTATTGGTATATTTTCTACTTTCTGATTGAAGAAACATTTTTTATGAATTTTTTGATGCTATAAACCTTTTTTTTTAAGTGTTTCCTGTTTGATCTTCAGAAGCAACAAAAGATCTAGTGCTAAAGTTCATATTGAAATTAATAGCTGAAGATTTGCCCTAGTGAATGCTAGCATGAAGGTTGAATTTGAATAATGTATTTTTTATAGGACCATATTTGAATTTGAATCTATAAAAGTGTGATCCGAATTCGTATGGTATAACATAATAAAAAAAATTTAACCGTTATTTTATTATATGAATTTGCTATAACTCTTGACTTTTATGCTTTATAAGACATCGTATAAGAATCTATCTATATCTATATCAATATATATATATATACATACTATAATGCGAGGAACCCCCTTGGAAAACGTGCTAATCAGAATGTGGGACTTTCCAAAAAAGTCCTTGCATATCATCGTCAAGATTCATTAATAAAAGAGTATAATAGTAAAAAAAATGCCTCAAAATTTTAAAACTTAATAATCAGTTGTAAAACTGTTCCCTTTCAGTCTACCTTTTTTTCTATACGTGCAATACTTACATTGGCACCCGGCTAGTTACTTGTAATGGAAATTAGTTCATATGCATTTTAAGACAGTGCATGACTCAAATTCGAACCAATTAGTCTAGTTGGCTAGTTTGGTGTAATTTTATTTTAAGTAATAAAAATAAATAATATTTTAGGTTTGGATATGGTATTGTAAACTAGATTATGAATTCTAAAACGCTTGCTCTTGTTAAAGATCTAATAAGATATCAATCAAATATGGATTCCTATGAAATATTGTTGGATGAGTTGAAATTGTCTGTTTAGCTACCTACAGCAAACCTTGCTGTTTCAGTGAGATGCTTCCACATGAGAAAGGTTTAGGTTTTCTAAGAAAAGCAGTTTGTGATGCTCAGAAGATCCTATTATATTCGCCTTGTTCTTTAGTGGAATAACTTCATCTCATACATTGTTTGATATACGCTTTTAAGGTCGAACCACGTAAATCCGTGTCTTTTCATATTGTTACTATTCTGTTATGGGCACTTTGCCATGCTGGTGATCCATTTTGATCATCCGTTTCGTCATTTCTTATGATCATTTAGTCCAATCCAACAGTCACCTATTTCCTAACAGAATTCACTGTGCCACAAAAGAGAATTTTGTAATTCCACTTGTTTTAATGGAATTGTCTCATAATTTTCACCCGTTGACATAGATATCAAAGGCCGATCCATGTAAATCTTTGTGTTCCATGCTTGGTTTTATTTATTTATTTATTTTGTTTTTCATTATTTTCTATCTCATTCCTTACTCTGCAACAAAGGTGAAGATACCTAGCTAGATCTGCAGAAGTTTGGGAGAATTGGCAATCACTTCAAGAATTTCGAAGCCAAGTTGGCAGTCAGTTCATGTGGTAGCAACTTAGTTATTATTCACTCTTAGCTATTATTGGTATATTTGCTACTTTCTGATTGCAGAAACATTTTTTAATGAATTTTTTGATTTTTTTTTAAGTGTTTCCTGTTTGATCTTCAGAAGCAACAAAAGATCTAGTGCTAAAGTTCATATTGAAATTCATAGCAGAAGATCTGCCCCAGTGAATGCTAGCAAGAAGGTTGAATTGGTTGCCTGCAAGTAATATCTACCACTGTCAGGGGTATATAAAATCACCCCAAGCATCTTTTTCATGTCACATCTGTCTCCACAGCCTGTCAAATGAAAGGTATTATAATTTATGAGGATGCAAATTCTGATTTGGGTTTAAGTAGTTTTTAATGTTCAAATACTTCTCTAAGTTGGTTGGTGATGGAAAAGTTTTTGTTTATTAAAAAAAAAAAACAGAACATTTAAAATGCTAGAACACATAATGATTGAATTGTATAATCATTAGAAAGAAGCCCAAAATAAAATATGGGATTTATGCTTTTCATTAGTTAATCTACAATACAACCAAATAAAACTCCTATCACTGTCATTGATGATCACTTTCAAGTTTATTTTCAAGGCAAGATTCTAGCTTAGAGAATAAAGAATGGCGTTGAGGATTGCATTATAGACAATGAAATGAAAAGGATAGCTCAACCAACATGGAGGATTGCCTTTGTAGAAGCTAAACACCATTTCTCTCATTTTGTCCCTGTACTTAGCATTGGCTTTTGGCACTTCTGCAGGCCTGAATTCCACACTTCTATTTTTCTCTTAAGATTTCTTGCCTTGTGCCAAGCTAACGCGAATTGGCCGCCCCTCCAGCTCCTACCAAAACCAAGATGTAAGGAGGAGGAAAACCATAAGAACTCAAAAGCCTCCAACCAGCCAAGAAACTGAGATAGTGCCTACTGTAGGTGCCTATGAAAATAGATAAGATGCAATTCAAGGGAAACTTACATTGAAGCAGAAAAAAAAAATTCAGGTATCATATAGAACAGACAACAGTCAACTTGTGTTTTGGGATATGGAGAGGCCATTATCACATTTTGTAGCTATGAATTAATATCATATGATCCATGGTTTTTTATTTTTAAATGAAAGGCATTTTTGTACCATTTGTGTATCTTATTGTTATTTAAGATAAAACTAAATCCAACAAAGGGGATTTTAGAAAAAAAAAATATACCAAACAAAAGTTTGGTGAGTTGGCTTAAAAATATTTTAGAACGTTCAAGTAACTTTAAGCTGGAAACAAAATTATTTAAGTATCTTCTCATTAATGTAATTCACAACTGCCACTTTCATATTATTAAATTCCAATAGAAACTTCAAATACTTTGTCACCAACAAGATTACTGAAGAACACTTTAATAGGATATAATTTTAAGCACTCGTTCTAAAATGATTTGTGTATGTCTATGTCTTTGTGTGTGTGTGTGTGTGTGAGAGAGAGAGAGAGAGAGAGAGAGAGCTTACAGCTCCATTAAGATACTGAAGAGCAGCTTCCATTTCTGACTTTGTTTTATAGCATACAAAGCCATAACCACGAGATCTTCCAGTCTCTCCATCATACAAGACCCTAGCTCCAACCACATTTCCATACTCTTGGAACACTTGAGTCAAGCTTTCAGACTTGACTGACCATGACAAATTCCCCACAAAGAGCTTGTACTCAGTTTCAGGATACAATGGCTCTCGAGGTTTGGGTTTGTCTGAAAAATTCACCCTCAACGTTCGACCCCCGTATTCCTAAACATCAATAATTGCACCATTTTCAGTGCAAACTGAAAATTATTACTTCCAAAATTTATCAAACAGGAAATGTGTGAGAAAGAGCTTACACTTCCATCAAGATTCTCAATAACAGCCTTACAGTCATCAATGCTGCTCATTGTAACAAACGCGAATCCCCTGCTTCGTCCTGTGTCTCTATCATAAAGCACCTAAAAAAAATTCATTTGCATGGATGAGTCAAATTATTTGATTTAAATGTTAAACATAAATACACACACACACACACACACACATAATTTCAAACATCATTTCATTAGGCACAGGCATATTTAAACAGATGTTTACAACCAGTACAAAACTCAAAGCTATCCTGCTAGCTCTTTGCTCTTTTTTCCTTTTGGGTTTCTTCAGATTTCATTTTCTCTTATATTGCCAGGGATTACAATTAATTGTATCCCATAAGGCTTTATTGTCAAAGGCCTTCTCACATATTCCCTTTTTGTTTCCATATGTTTGTAAATTGATATTTGACAGAGGAGGGGGACAAAGCAAACACAGTCTTTTGCTATAACATGAAATTTCTGCCTTCCCAGTCAAGTAGTAACACCTGATATGAACCATTTGGTGCCAAGTATTAATCCCAAATCAGAAAAATAAACTCAAAGAAAACCCACCAAAATATTGATCAGAAAAATAAAATCAAAGAAAACCCAACAAAATATTGATCTAGACCATTCCATACCTCAACCATCTCAGGACTTCCATAATCTTGAATTATCCCAGCAAGTTGGGCACTATCACAATTATAAGGCAAATTCCCAAAGTAGAGCTTGGTGTTTAGAAGGGTTTTAGACTCTCCTTCACCTGCCTCTTCCCCCTTCTCATTAACAGGCTCTGCCTCTCCTGCTCCTGCCTCTTCACCCTTCTCATTAACAGGCTCTGCTTGGATTGCAGCTGCAGCAGCCTCTTCTTGTGCCACAGCTGCTGAGATCCTCGCGGTCCTCCACTTATGTTGGGTTGCACCAACAGATAATAGCAAGTCCATTGAAGGAGAGTGGGATATGGATGCCATTTGTAGTGCTCTAAGACAGACTCCTTTAAAGACAGAATTGGAAGTAGAATGTGTTGAACGGATACATGAAGTAGCAGTAGCTGAAGAGAAGCAATAACCCATGGTTCCGGCGGTGGCAGCAGCTGCAGCCATGTTTGGGGCCTCTAGTGGTGGTGGAGGAGGTGGCAGTGGTGGTGGTGGTGGTTCTCTTGTGGTGTCAAAGAAGACTGCTGAAGGGTATGGAGATGTGCATTATCTGAACTGATGAGGGAGTTTATGACCAATGAGAAGAAAGGACATGTGGTTTAGATAAGATTTCAGATTCCAGGTGGTTATTGTTCCACATTTTTCCTAGTTTTTACTTTTTACTGTGAAGAGAGAATCCATTTGCAGTGCAGATCCAACAAGGAATGGCCTGTATAATCCGTAGTATATCAAACATGTGGAACACGCCCGGAGCGTGCGAATATGGGTACAAATGGGCCGGGTTTGTCCGGGACCTTTATATTGTTCTATAGTGGGCCCCTTAGCCCAACAATATATATTTATGTTGTAGCCCAAGAAGATATGAAACTACTTAAACATATGGGTCATTTGGTATGGTTTTTGGTTTAAAATCCAAAATCTTGTTTGAATATTCTGGATTTTAGCTCCTTTGTTTTAGGTAGAACCTACCACTATGAACAACTCCTTTTACTTGGGTTTACTCTTTTAACCATCAAAATCTATAAAAATCCATTAAAAATGAATAGTTGTTTTTGGTTATATTTTAACGTCTGATTTGAAATCCAACTTTCAAAAATCCTACCAAATAATATAATGGTTTCTTCCTCAACAATTGCTCATTCATGGTGTCATCATCAAAGTAGGTTTAATCTCTCGAAGCTTTTAAACCGGACTGAACCAAAACATAGTGGTCAGACCAGATATGTGGAATGCTGAAAGAGCCGGCTGGTTTATCAAATCGGTTGGCTTGTGCAATTTTCGGGAAAATTACATGTAGACCCCATGACATATATGTGATAAATGCGAATTCACACCATCAAGATTTTGATTGGTTCATGATGATTAAAAAATTTCATAATCATTCATATGTCTTAATGAATTTTTTAATTATCATGGGCCAATCAAAAGCATGTTGCAAGATGCTATTGCAGATGAGATGACAGGGATTCCCATGTGACATAAGCTTTGTGATAGACATCATGCGAATAGACTTGTTTGTTTGGTCAATAATTGGACTATGGGTTGGGCTTGTTTACCTAGTTGGATGGGATTCAACATGGTTATGTAATCCATGTAAAACCTACTCACGTGACCTCGATCTAATCCACGTGTTCTTAAGTTTATAAATTATAAGTAATAAGTCCATCCCGGAATTTCAAATAAAGGTTGCGTCAACGGTCGTTAACGACTAATGGAGCATGAGCTTAGCGTTTCGCTCGCTTCAACGATCCAAACTCTTCACAGTGAACTCTCTCGCACTTTCCCTTACGAAGAATCAATGTACAAGATTGATCTCCGATCTGAAACCCTATAACACCCAGATCTCGGATTACATGAGAAATGGCCTAGTGGAAGAAGCATGGAACGTGTTCGACAAAATGTATCACAGAAACACTGTTACATGGAATTCCATGATTCGAGGTTACTTTCAAAATGGTGAATTCGATCGGGCAATTAATTTCTTTCATCAGATGCCTGATCGTGATCTCTTTTCGTATAACACGGTGATTGCAGGATTGATACAACACGGTGCTGTCAATAAAGCAAGGGAGGTTTTTGACCAGATGCCAATTAGAGATGTTGTTTCTTGGAACTCGATGATTGCGGGTTATGTTCATAATTCTTTTATAGAGGAAGCTCTTGTGTTATTTTACGAAATGCCTTCACGGAATGTTATTTCTTGGAACTTGGTGATGTCAGGCATGGTGAAATTTAGGTCAGTTGATCAAGCAGAACAGTTGTTCAAACAAATGCCAGTGCGAGATGTTGCATCTTGGACTATAATGATATCTGGGCTTGCAAGTGCCAGTCGAATGGTTGAGGCTCGAGAATTTTTTGAAAATATGCCAATAAGGGATGTACGAGCATGGAATGCAATAATAGTTGGTTATATAGAAAATGGGAGTGTTGAAATGGCTGAAGGATTATTTCATAAAATGCCTGAGCATGTTTCGAGTTCGTGGTACGAAGTAATTGTTGGTTTGGTTGATAATCAACGAATAAATGATGCCATGAGGCTTTTCTCTGAAATGCCCCAAAAAGAACCAAGGTCTTGGAACTTGATATTGTTAAGTTTGGCTCAAAGTGGGTACATTGAAGAGGCTCATGCATTTTTTGAGAAGAAGCCATTTAATGATATTATCTCGTGGACAAATTTAGTTATTGGATATTTTGAATCAGGTCATGTTCAGACAGCAATTGAGCTTTTTGAAATGATGCCTTGCCGAGATGAGACTGCATGGAATGCTACAATATATGGTCTAAGCGAAAACGATCATGGCGAGGAAGGTCTTAACTGTTTTATCAGAATGAAAGAGGGAGGTCCGCGTCCTGATGAAGCCACATTTACAAGCATCATGACCATATGCTCAGACTTGCCATCCTTAGGTTTTGGAGAACAATCTCATGCACAGATAATCAAGACAGGTTTTGATTATTTTGTTGCAGTTTCAAATGCAGTTGTGACAATGTATGCTAGATGTGGAAACTTGGATTCTGCTTTGTTGGGATTCTCTTGCATGCCAAGTCATGATGTGATTTCATGGAATTCTATAATTTGTGCATTCGCTCACCACGGGAATGGTAGGGAAGCCCTAGACATGTTCAGAAAGATGAGAGTAACAGATGTTAAACCAGATCAAGTAACCTTTGTCTGCGTTCTATCAGCATGTAGCCATGCGGGTTTGGTAGATCTAGGTCAATACTACTTCAACCTCATGAAATACAAGTGCTTTCTTCAGCCAATGTGTGAGCATTATACTTGTATGGTTGATTTGTTGGGGAGATGCGGGCACATCGAGGAGGCCATGAGCATCATCAATAAAATGACAGCAGATGGATTTGAAGTGAGTACCAGTATTTGGGGAGCATTGCTAGGAGCCTGTAGAATTCATAAGAATCTTGAAGTGGGTCAAATTGCTGGTGAGATGATTTTGGAGCTAGAACCTTACAATGCAGGTGTCTACATTATCTTGGCTGAGATGTGTTTGAATAGTGGTAGAAGAGGAGATGCGGAGAGGTTTTTGGTCCAGATGAAGGCAAAAGGTGTGAAAAAGCAACCTGGGTGCAGTTGGATTGAGGTGAATGACTCTGTGCATGTGTTTCTTGCAGGAGATAATTCAATCCCTGAATTCTGTAGAATATGTTGTGTGTTAAACTTGTTGAATATGGAGATGGAGATTGAACCTGAACAAACAAATGCTGCTTGAGTTGAACCAACTACATTAATGTATCATAACCTGAAAGAACCATGAGATTCTTCAATGTGGGAATGAAAGAGAAGATCACACAACTACATTGCCTTGTGAAAAGTAGCAGGGCAGGACTTGCAATTATACGGACCGGCATGGATTAGCCAAAAAGAAAGCATAAGATGATGGAATTTTGTTGACAGTTAGTTCTCTCATTCAGGACCGAGGAGCAATGGGGAAGGTAATCAAAGTTAATAAAGAAAGCTTTATTCCTTCCAACTGACTTGTGCTATGCAAGGGAAGTTGGTTTGGACTTACAAAAGCAGTGATTATAAGAAATACCACTTCAAGTTCCATTTTGGCCTTTGAGCCAGTACCGTTGCATTGATGTAACATGAAAGAGATTGAAAAATTTTCCCCTAATTCACACAGTTCATATTTGAAAGAGGAAATAAAAAATATTATTAAAATCTTCGATAAAAAAAAATAATAATAAAAGAAAAGACTACAACATTAGAATAGTTTTTTAAATGGTTAGAAAAATGGGGGAAACAGAACTTGATGATCTACATTCATGGCTTTCTCCTCTGTGCAATTTGAATTTTCTAGCTTTCAATCAAGTACCAAAGAAGTCATCATCGGCTCAAAAAATTCAACAATTCTATTTCGTGCAAATCAGGAACCATTCGAAAGGTTCAGTAAATCCTAATAATTCAGGTTAGAACAGCACTTCATACATGACTTCTAAATTCTTACAGCCTAACCCAGAATTCAAACTCCAAGATCCAAGAAAAAAAAAAACGAAAACTAGTAGAGTAGGCTCGCAAGCTGAAGGCTGTTAAACAACTGTCCCAAATAGGTTCAACGTTGCTGTCATGAACAAGGCTGTGCATAGCACCATCCAGTGCCAGATTCTGTTCTGTTACTACGATCTTGCCAATTCCATAGAGCTGAACGTGGATGGCAACCAATCATTTGTGCAGGCAGGTCGTTGAAATGGGGAGTGAAACATCTGAAATTCAAATTCTATTCCAGCACATAATTTGGTTACTGTTGTGAAGCAGCATCCTTCAAACTCTTGACTACTCCTTGATCCGATTCATAAGACCATTACACGTCCCTCTTGACTGCCTGCTTGCTACTTCAGAGAACAAATCATCTCAAACAAAGGGACTCTGTTAAATTTTGATTAACAAACAGGATAATATACATTACAGATGGCAAAATTGAGGACAATCATGCGTTCATTTCAGCTTAGTAGTAACTTCCATAATAAGCCTGTGTTACGGCAGCCTGTTGCTGAGCCGGAGCAAGAGCTGCCGTTGTTGCTGGTTGCACATAGCTTTGTTGTGGTGGAAAGGCCTGCTGCTGCAGAACACGCGCACTCACAGTGAGATGCAAGCTATTAATTAAGGTTGTTATTAAATGAGCATAACAGAACCCATATAACAAAAAGTAACTAGCAACAATCACTTACGAGCTTCATCACGTGTATCACACAGATACAGTTGATAAAGAGAACTGCAGTTCCAGATGATTATAAGTATGCAGCTCTAGATCCCAAGCATAGGTACAGGTTTTTTATGTGGTCTCTGGAATTTTTGTTTCTTGTTGTATTGCCTGTCTGTCCTCCATATGCTATTTGGCTTTGTTATCTGTCAATCCAAGATGTTCCTGCCTCCTTTCTTTTATATTTTCCTTTTTCCTATTTGGTTGTACTCTTTCTTTTATCAATTATATCTTCATATTAACTATCATTACAGGGAGAAAGGGTGAGAACAAACACCTAAATCCTTTTATAGAAATAAGTCTGGAGATTCAATAAGAGAGCAAGAGAACAAATCATATCTATCTTCTCTTTGTTTATTTCATTTTTATCTTTCACTTCCTTTTACTTCCTAGAATCAGTGTCAAAACCATTAAAATCAAACATGAGCTCTGTCACAATTTTAAGTAGAGAAGAAGTGTTCTAAAACAAAATAGAGTCACAAAAAATCAGCTTTCCGTTCTGCTCACTTGTTTTTCATCAAATGGTCACAGCTGGCCTCTACTATTTAAAATATTTTTTTTATGAATCCACTATTTTAAAAAAATTACTTCTACAGGTTCTTATCATTTAGAAATCTAAATATTACAACACTAAAATCTTATAGATAATTTAGGTCTAGTGTTTTAATCTTGCTTGAAATCAATGGCGTAGCCAGGATTTTCATTTAGGGTGGGCGAAGTAAATCTTTGAACTAAAATGATCATGGTCAAAATAAGCATACTTTTCATTTGATCAATCAAAGTAAATAGTTGATACAACTAAAAGTAGGGAAAAAAAGAAACCTACAAGTGCACCCAATGGTATTAATGCTCTGAAACCTCTACATGATTCTCTCACATCACCCATTCAATTTGTTATCTGTTCTTAATAAAGTGCATGGCAAAAAAAGCTCTCTCAACACTAGTGGCAATGGAGAATGCTTGGGCTAGAATCGGACAGTAGACAACACCCTTCAAACTCCTATAAGCTAGTTGTTTGATAAGTAGACAACTGTTAAGAAATGGCCTATACTGACCAATTGTGAGACTTGAGATAGTGGATGGGCACTTTAAAATTTTTAGAGCAGGCAAATTTTATTTATACAAGTGTACTTATGAGGTTTTTTTTTTTTTTTTTTAGGCCCACCCTAAGCACTATGTAGGTCCGCCCCTGCTTGACATCACTTGTACTAAATTCGGTTACCAAAAAAAAAAAAAAAAAAAAATTTGTCCTAAATCCATGAGCCTTGCAAATTTGAAAGAAACATATCAAGGGGCCAAAATCCAGAGAGATTTCTTGTGGGATGGGGATGGGTAAGAGAAAGATCACCTCTAGGTCTCATGTCTAAGATCACCTCATGTCTAGGGAGAGAAGGACTTGGGAATTTGCCTGATCGCAATTCTGCTCTGTTGCCCAAGTGGTTATGATACCATAGCACCAAGCTTGGATCAGCATTCACGAAAGTGCAAATACTGTATGGAATGTTAAAGAGTCGGCAATCAGGGCTGTCCCCTCCTCTTGGACCGAGATTGAAAGCTTTAGCTCCTGTCCTCTATTCACATGTCCAATTCCTTGTGGAATTAGGCAACCTTGTTTGATTTTGGTATGATCTTTGTTGAGACAACTCCCCTCTTATTGTTACATCCTTTCACTCTTAGAGAATGCCAGTTTTCAATCCATCTATGTTTGTGATATTTTTTTCTTCTTGGTCCTCATCTAGCTTATCCTGGAATTAATCCTTCAGGAGAGAACTGAAACCAGCAGATCTGAGTGAACTTCTGTAACACTAAATATTAAGGCTTTTGTCTTGACCAGAGTGAACAGCGTTGATGTGCTCAACAGAAGAAGTATGCAGCTTTATCGCCTGAAATTTGCATTTTTCATGGGGCGCAGGGTAAATCCACAGACCATCTCTTTTTGCATTGGGATGTTGCATGGCATATACGATGCCATTTCCTTTAGCCACTGCGTCACTTGGGTTATGCCAGAGAAGATCTTTACAGATGCTGTGACAGTTTCCAGCGTTGGGCAGTAGGGGATGAATTATTTATTCCCGCTTATTAAACGCAGTCACATGACATATTTGGAAGGAGAGGAATAAGGGGTCTTCAAAGATGCTCTATCCTCGAACAACATGGTCATTGAACCAATCATGGTGCCAATGGCCAGCCAGGCTTCAAATTATCCAGATTTCAGAAGCTAAGGTGCAGACAACATCAACAGACAGTGGCAGTCCTTAAGCTTCTCCCCTCTAGATCTGTGACCATGCATAGAAATCCTGCCTAGTGGGATCATGAAACTGAACTTTGATACAAGCTTGTTAGATAGTCCAGGGAGATGGAGATCCGGAATTGGTGGAGTTTTCAGAAATAATCTTGGGAAGATCATCCAATATTTAAACTGGTCCAGGAGGGCAACTCTACAAGAGCTGAGCTTTTGGCATGCAAGACAGGACTCACAAAATCTAAAACAGTGGGGGTTACTAACACGAAACTATAGGTGGAAGGTGAATCAACGGTCTAAATCAGAAATCTGCTCATTGAGACTCCAAAATTTGGTGATTGATCCTTTGATCTTGATTTGGATGTCTCATCCAATCAAGTGCCTAGATCAGCTAATGCCTTAGCTAATAAAATTATCTAATGAGATGGAAGCCAATAGTGAAGAGATGTTCTTTGGTGTTCCAAGAAATGTTAGGATAGAAGGTGGAGGAGGTACAGGGTATTTAGGCTTTAAGGTGCTATTTTGGGGATTCTATTGTATGGTGACTGGTGTACTGTTCATTCAGTGGTATAGGCATGTCTAATTGTCTGCTGGGTGTGTCTGGCTTTTGGACCAGATAAATTACTTGTACTCTCCTTTTACTTCACTTCTAACAAATACTCTTCTCATTACAGATCCCAAAAATTTTTTCTGACAGATAATAAGGAATATATGACAGGATAAAGGGAAAAGGAAATGAATTTTATGGAATCTATGAGATAAAAAAATTTGAAAACAAATGCTTCACACATGCATGACTTTCAGAAAGTAATTCAAACAAAAAGCATCATAAAATACCAATCATTTTCCACCAAAATATAGCTCCCTGATTGAAAATTTTAATATGATTTATTGTGAACGTAAGAGCATATCTCAAAGCATTTGAAGTGCTGAAAATCATCCAAATCCTAATCGTGAGAGAGAGATTAATTGGAACCTGGACAGGATAAGCTGAAGGATAAGCAGCATAAGCAGCTGCACTCTGTGGAGCTGAAGTTGGGATTTGTGGATGAGCATAGCCACTTCCATAACTAGCATAAGCAGTATATCCAGCCTGAATGTCACATGGGAAAAAAATACTGTATTAAGCACTAGAAAATTATACATGTTAGTATCTAGCTGCAGCTCCTACTTCCTTCTGCCACATTCTGAATTAAATAGCCCTATTCTAGGAAAATAACTCAAGAAAATAAAACGTGAGTGGGAAATTTTTTTCAGCTGATTGAGGAAGTAATTTAATTGTGTAAGAGTTATATTTTATAATTTATAGTAAACCAACTAGTACATCTTTAACACACCCTTTATGTGCTGATAGGCCCTCCATCTCTTTCAATTCAATAAAATCTATATAACCCATAAGAGGACAAAAATGATACCACAATAAGGTGATTCAACATTCAACCTTTTTGTCACTTTTTTATGGAAATTAAAAAAAAATTTATCCTAGATAGAACCTGAAAATTAAAAGCTATTAGCAAATATATTAAAATTAATATGCTTATAGGAAGTCATATTTGAATGTGAAAATAACAGCACCCAACAGATTACGTTCAAGCAATAATAAGTGGATCAAAATTCAGTCTGAATTTTAGATCTATGTAGAGCCATTCTGCATTGGACCCATCAGCAGCCCTCATTTGAGAGAGAGGTGTGATTTTTATTTCTCATTTTCAGACTATTTCATATTTAAAATACACACCATACATATAAATATCTGCTACAATGGATCCTAACTCGTTAAAATATCTGACTGGATGCAAAATTCTAAGATTCAGGAACTTAATGTATTATTCTTTTAAGAAATTCCCTTATCATTGTCATGTCATGTTTAGATTTAAAATACTTAAAATATATAATAAAAAATCGAGTCGTTCTTAAAATGTGTATTGTGAAGATTCACACAATATAATTATTTCAAAATCTTTCTTTTTGTATTTTTAGTTTCAGATGCTAAAATTAGGAAAAGATAATTTTAATAAAAAGTACAATATAAACTACCTTTTCTCCAAGATAGTTCATTTATAATTATCATTCTATCGGAAAAATCTTTCTCCAAAATCTTTCTTTTTGTATTTTTAGTTTCAGATGTTAAGAATACTTATGCATCTGCAGTGCTCATTAAAAGAATCTGATACCAAAGTTATGGTTAATTACCCTATATTTATAAAATAAAAATGTGCTTTAAAAAGATAGATTAGATTTATCAGAAAAATATCCCACCAATATCACGTCATATCATATGTGGGTGGATCAAGTCAAGGGTGCAAGTAAAACAAGTTGAGAACATTAGACTTTATAAACCTCTATTGAAGATATAAAATATTCAAAAACTCGAATAAATGAAATCTGCAACATTCAAAATTGAAGCACTTTATCTTATTTTTCCAATTTAGCCCTCAATTTAAATTACTTCAAGGTTATTTTGAAAAACAAAACCTTTACTAGCATAAAACAACTTGACAAGAACAACCATAATATTTCCTGGAACTAATCCATCACATTCTCCTAAAAAAAATCAAATAAACCTAGATACATTGTCTTCCTCTCAGAGTAGAGAACTTATTAAGTGCTTGTTTTATACTATGTGAATCGCACCCAGCATCTTTCATATATATATATATATATATATACACGTATAATTTTATCAGTAACAAGATGATATATATTAGAAGAAATAATGATACATAAAGGTATAGAGACTGAAATCACTGAATGATATAACGGCAAAAAGGAAAAAAAAAAAAGGCTAACAGTCCCCAGCTCCAAGAGCCTCCCTATATCTCCTTGTTTTGGAAAGTTCTCCGGTTTCTCTCACCCCAAATTATCCATGAAACAGCTGCTGGAGCCATATTTCATAATAGTGCCATACCCAATTTACCGCTTTTTAATCTCCAAGCTTCTAGGACCTTGCTGAACCCATAACACATCACACCTCCTAGTAATTGCTGACCACAAAGTGCTAGCAACATTACAATGTAAACAGATAATCGACAGCATATTTCATATTTCTCAATTGAATGCTTTATCATTAACTTTTCTTCCTGATTTGCGATGCAAATCACAACAAACACTTCAAAACTTATATTTTTAATAAAGATAAAGAACTGGTTTTCAAAAAAGAAAAGAGAATCAATGGAACTGGTAGTTGGTCCTAGAACATTCTCATCCTTATGACGCATACAAGTAATGGTTCAAATTATGCTTCCAATATAATATTATAATAAGGATTTGATCTCCCACCTGTTGAGTATAGCCAGGATTCCACTGTTGACCCTGACCTTGAGTAGCCTGCGGCCAAGCTTGAGGTTGCAACCCATAACCGGCCCACTGGTTCGGTGCACTAGGATATGGACCCATCACAGATTGTGCTGATGAGGGAACAGCTGCATAGGACTTGGACATCTTTGCTTTATCTGAAGCTAGAAAATCCTCAGCATGACGTTTTTTCAATTCTGATGTGCTCTTGTGATGTAAGAAAAGCTTGGCATGTCGATCATCAGCCTTCTTGAGCAAGCGTGCATCTCCAAAAAGATCCAAAAACTGTAAAGGAGATTGAAATTGGTGTTTATCGAAAGACCATTGACAATAAATCCATGAAAATAAATGCCATATATGAATCTATGAATGATTCAAAAAACATATGCATCTGCCAACACATCAATTCCAACTAAAATGTTAAAAACGTTTATGAGACACCATTTTTAGGCTACAGGATAAGTTTGGATCAAAACATTTTGATAATCTTTCTGCACAATAGTTGATGCAGCCATGAAGAAGGAAGACAGCTATAGTACTCAAATAATTAGATAGCCATAAAAGCAAGAAATTATCTAATTTGTATAAACATCGTTTCTATACTTACTTTATCACCAGAAATAGTTGAGGTAAACTGAAAAAATAATCCTTTTTCCAAATGCATCATTACTGGATAGATCATCAATTTGCAACTGGCAACAATGGATAGTGTATTTATATACAATAAACAACCGACTACCCAATCTCAAGTGGAAGAAGCTAGTTTGGAAGTCTGGATTCCGGGTGAAAAGAAAAGAAAATGTTGAAATTTTCTATGCTCCCTTTTGGTTGGAATGAAGGAAAGTGATTCGAAGAAAAAATGTCAAAAAATTCTGTTCTTCTCTTTGAAGGTAAAAAAATTTTTAACCTAAAATGTAGATATTTTGAAAGAAAAGAAAATAAAGTCAACCATCACCCACCACTACTAACACCACCCTCCCTGCCCCACCACCACCCCCACCCCCTACTCCACCACCATCACCACTCCCAACACCACCACCACCCCCAGCACCCCTACCCCTATCACCCACCACCATCATCAACCCAGCTCCCACCACCGCCCTCAAGGGAGGGATATAAAAAGGATAGCCTCAAAAGAGTACAATAAACAATAAAAAAAAAGGTGTAAGACATAAGGCGTTATTCAGTGACTACAAAGGAGTGGAAATCTATTAATTCTGTCAAGCTCAATCAGCCCAAGGTACAACAAAGGCAACATAAATCAAGGAAGAAACAGTTGTTATTTAATAAAAATGCTTCAAATGCATTTTATAACCCATATATGGCCTACATCCAAAATGAATGCTACCACAGACAACAAATTGGCTCTTGCCACATTGATGCAGAACTTCAAACAACACATGATAAAGTTATAGGATTTCCAAAATCAAACATTATAATGATGCAAAAGCAGAAACTGATGGCTACTTAACAGGGAAAAAGAACGAAAATTAATTTCTGGAACCTAGGCAAATACATATATGACTGATTTTTAATCCTAATTTGGCTTACCAGAAAATATTTTTAACAAATATAGCATAACTAAATTTAAACAAAAGGAAAGTACGGAAAAAATTTTATAGAGATGGCCATAAATTGCAAAAGAGACTTAAGCCAGTCGTGTCCAAGGGTTCCTCTCACCACAAAACAAAAAAAAATTACCTCCAAAAATATGCACGATAACTCTTCTCTGTCTGCAGTACTTGCATCACTTGGGTTATCAGGGTTCAGAATTACGAACTTATCAACCAGAGAATCCAAATGATCGATTCGCTTTGGACCTGATTGAATGGATTCTAAATGGATCAAGGCCTGCATGTGTCACAGAAACAACACCATGGTTAACCACAAAGAAAATAAGAGAAACAGGGAAGAGGAATAAAGGAAAGATATAAACCTCCAGAAGTGGTTTAGACAGTTGGACATGCTCAATCGCTTCACCCAAAATTTCCTTCGCTTTCTCTAAATTGCCAGCAACCTACCATACAAAACATCAAAAAACATACAACAGCAAAATATCATCCAATGATAAGGAAAAAAATAATAATAACATGGTCAAAACCATCTATAAAATATCTGGGTTTCAATGCAAATATTATTCAATCAATGTCTGCCAAAAACTAGTAACAATAATATTTAATTCAAATGAAAGTGAAAAATCCATTGACTTGTGAGATATTTAAAATACCATGCTTAGAAGAAAATCTTAGAGAAACATTTTCAAAAAGAATAAAAGAATTCTTTAAACATGAACAAGAAATTTAAACACATCAGTGAAAAAATATTACATTCCAGAGAGAGAGAGAGAGAGAGAGAGAGAGAGAGAGAGAAGGAGAAGAGTGGGGGTGATGGGGTGTTATCCTGCTTCAGGGTATACAAACTGATTCCACAGTAACTCTAGATACTTAGTCCACAAACCACTGCTCCACAGCCTGCAGGCAACCCTGCCTCAGGGTAATCCAGCGCTTTGGGGACAAAGTACCCAGAGTTACAGAGCAAAAATGATTTATGCTAGTAAAGTTCCTCACGAAGGCTTGTTCTCGTGTAAATATTCCATAATTCTGTTCAGAAAGCTGCATATATAAACAGATACTTCTTACCATTTCATGAACTCCATTATGAAAAATAATTAAACAAATTCCATGAATGAATTCCCATAGGCATGATTCCAAGGTTTAAAGTTTAAACTAACAATAGTGAAATTTGTATTGGCCGGCTCCAAGACCAATATGCATTGGCCAATCTATAATGATATCATACTCAACCATTCTGAAATTGCACCCATAATCAATAGTCTTTTCATATACTAGCCAGTCCATTCCATTGTGTCACAGGCTACATCAGTCCTATAGTCATACGGCTAAGCAAATCATAGTGGTATCAGATGATACAACAAATGATGTCTGACTCCTCAGCTTCAAATCCCTAAAGCGTACAACACACTTACCAGGTATGAAAATCGCGAATACTGCGCAAACAGCATTGACAACGTTTGTGACTGCTCTTTTCCTTTCTCAGTGGCAATGGCCTGCTCATATATAGAGAAGGCATCTTGCAAGTTTCCCTGCAAAACAGGAAAATTGAATTTATTTCGAAAATACTGAAATCCATACATATCTGGAAAACATTAAAAAATATATATAAATATATATATTTGCAAAATGAAACATCACGGCAGAAATTAGTAATATAAAGAAATAACATCGTAACAATAACCGGTATGCATCACAAATTCAGGAGTTGAAAGATCTTACCAATCGATGTTCCATGTTTGCATGTTTAACGATTGCTTCTAATAAACCAGGTGAAATTTCAGAATGCAAAAGGTGATATTCACCACGAGCTCCAGCAATATCCCCATGCTGTTCTTTGAATCTAGCAGCAAAAAGGTGAATCTCCGGTTGTCTCTGTTACATACAGCGATAGGAATCCATCAAAATAATCATGTTAAAAAATTATTGGGGATTAAACTTCCCAAATAAATGTAATTTAATTTGGAATAATTATGTCATAGATGGTGACCAAACAGCTTTTTTCCTTTCTAATGCAAGGTTTTCCAGACTGGGATCGGGGAACGGAACGGATCGGTCCGGCCCGATCCCGATACAAACTATACCGGACTGGCTGGACAGGCCGATCCGGCAAAAACATTTGAAAAAAATTGATTCATTTTGGATCGGCCAATACCGTCCGGTCTGGAACGGTACCGGCCGGTCCAGTCCGGTCCGGTTTTAAAAATTCTGAAAATTTTAAAAAATGACCCAAAAAAATAAGGAAAATTCATTTATGAATGTTATAAATTATAGATGATTGATATAAGACATACTAAAGTTAAAAATTTATGTTAAAATGTTAAATTATAACATATAATTTGATATGTTATAATTATAACAAATAGTATGTTATTTTTTATAATTTGACATTGTAGCATAATTTGACATATAATTTAACATTATAAGTTGTTTTAAATATAATTTGACATATATCAAATTATATGCTATGACAATTATAACATATAATGTCAAATTATATGTTATATGTTACTTTTTGTGATAATATAAATTGACAAATAATGATATATTATAATATAAAGATATAATTTGATATTATAACATATAATATCAACTTCATTATATTTATATCAATCATCTATAATTTTTAACGATTATAAATGTTTTTTTCTTATTTTTTAGATTTTATTGCTATTTTTTGAATTTTTTGGATTGGGCTGGTTATGGATCGGACCGGACCTGCCGGTACTGTTTTGGACCAGACGGTATCACTCTGGACCAAAATGATCCTTTTAATCGGATGATCCTGGACCGGAATAGTAAACCATGTTCTAATGTTTCATAATGGAAAATTCTCATGCACATACGAGGAGAGGTCTTATTTGCGTATATTACAAGTGACACAAATTTAATACCAAAATATCATAGAAATGAAAGAATCGAAGAGCGATTCTCAATCCACCACCCAAAACCAAATATTTTTTTTGAATTTACTCTGACCTCTAGGCATTCTTAAAAATAAAGAGGTCTCCACCTAAGGGTGCGACTCTGGTCGGTTTGGTCCGAGTTGATAACCCAAGACCAAATTGAGGTTTGTGACCACTAACACAAAACTGAACCAAATTAAGAACCGATCCCTTCAAACTGAAAACTGAACCAAATATATAAGTGCGTACAAGTTTGGTTTGAATCGGTTCAGTTCAGTTTTGTGAAGTATATTGTTAAGTTGGGTTATGGTTCTGCTTGGTTCGGTTTGAGAAAAAAATAAATCCAAAACCAAACCAAAATTAATGCAGTTCACAGATTTTTCAACAAAAACTGAACCATAGGCTTTGAAACCCAACCAAACCGACCCAGAGTTAGCTTGGGTCATTCAGTTCTAGGTTTTAACCAAACCAAGTTGCACCCCTATCTCCGCCATATAAAGTTCAAAAAAGTTAAAAAAATTATATATTGAAAATAGTGTTCACTACATAATTAATGAACAACATATCAATGAACCTTTCCACACAAAAACAAAAAAGAACAGTATTTAGTTGCTCAATGAACAATACAAGCAAATTGATTTGCTCCAAACAAGTTGGGTGACCAGGATACCGACTGCCCAGTTAATTTAATATTGTACTGACTGTTAATCAATTCAGTATAATAAAGGAAAAACACTGCATTTTATTGAACTTCAACAATTTAGCTTATTATCCAAACGATGATAATTAAGAAAGGTTATATTTCAAAGAATAGAATTTTTCTTTCTTCATCTGTATTTCATAATATCTGTGATTCTCCACAGGGGAATTCTTTACTGCATCACAAAGTCTAATACATCATTGATGGGAATGCATTATCATCCACATAATTTTCGTGGTTAATGAAAAAAGAAGATAGAAAACATACCACTAAATTGAGCCTCATTTACAGATAACATCATTTCACTTCATGATTGAAACTTTCTATCATTTCACTTCATGATTGAAAACATAAAATGGTGTTTGGTACCTTCACAAAGACTTGAGTGGCACGAGCAAGTGCATTGTTTGCAAGATCCATGCTTCCACTGGCTTCCATGCATAACACATACCGTATCCAGAACTCAGGATAATTTGCACAGGCAATGAGACATCTTTCATACAACTTCACAACCTGAAACAAAAACAATATGGATTAAACAGTAAATCTTGTTTCATTATAGGTTTTATGGATTAAATGGATTAACACAGAGCAGTTTAGAGATGCATAAGGAATACTCCGTTTGCGCAACATAGAGGAGGCCCCTCAAATACCAAGTGAGGGACCCTCCTTGCCTGACAGATAGATGGTTAAGAAGATAAGAAGATACCTGCATATATAACATTGGAATTTTAAAAGAGTAAAATTATAACACAATAGATATCATGAACCTAGAACGCCACTGACAAATAAGAGGTTGAAGTACTTAGCCTTATAGAACCAATTGCAAGGCCCATGCTTTAGCCTCAGTTCAATTTCCCTTTCTAATGTTGCCTCATCCAACGCTTTAGCCAATAAAGCATATAACGCAGCACATATGACTTTAACTGTAAGTCAATATATACCAAAACAGGACAACCATAGACCACAGAGGAAGCACAAATTTTTACGACTGTTTTCAAGAACACATCCATACCTTGTTCAAGTCACCTTCTCCTTCAATAAAATCCAAATAGTTGTGCCAATTTTCAAGTTCTGCACCAATAAGGGGCCGCACATGGAAGTAGGGCCTCCTGATAGCTGTTTCAAAACCAATGATCTTAGAGTCGAACTCTTTAGCTTTCTTATACATCTCTTCCCTAATGGCAATATACTTTTCCAAATCCTCAGCTTCTGGTAAGGCTGCATTGACATGTTTTAGAGATTGATCTACCCCATCAGAATGAACCTCTCCCTCAAATCCTTCAACCCTAGACTCCAGACCTGCAGTTGCCACAGCAGCAGCTTCCTCTGCAGTCCGTAATTCAGACAAAGGACGACTACCAGCCAACTCCTTAAAGCTGTAACACAAATGGCACCAGGAAATCAACAAAAATGGAAAAGGATTACAAAACAAAAATAAGGAGATGCACAACATATCAATGAACCCACCCACCCACACAAACACACAAACACGCACGCACAGAAGGAATAGACAATATAAAGACAGCGCGATAGAAAGTTATATCTGGGTAAGTGTTAATAAGGTTTTAGTTTCCAGAACAGCAGAACTTAAAGTATGGAGCTATATAGGAAATGGATTTATAGAGGATAATCATATCTAAGTATGTATTGCTAAAGAGTACACTTCGAAACAGATCATGTTGTGTCATATTTTTAGGAATTCCATCTGTGGATGATAGCTCAGAAGTCTTTAAAGGCCATAGGGTTGAAAGAAGGCTGTTTAATGCTTTGTAAAGATTTTAAATATCAGCAACAGGGGAGCCATTAGGGAGAATGTGGAAATTTTGAGGGATGCTGATTTAAGACTTTCCATGCCTATGTAGCACAAGAAATTTATAAAAAAAAAAGAACGTTAGACAAGATACATACATAAAAAATAAGCCCTTGGCATTGACCAACAAGCCACAAACATTGTGAAAACCTGGACGACTAGGATAGATTTGGAAGATTCAAAATTTTTGTTCTTATATAATGCTATTGTAAAGATACTATACATTCATTACCAAAAAAGCATTAAAAAACAGAGTCTGAAACATACAAACGGGTGTTGCATTGAGGCTTTACTTTAGAATGAACAAGTTACACAAAACACCAGCTAATCTGCACAAGACAAATCAGAAGCCTAATCCTACCTAGAATGTGTATTCAAAGGAAACACCTACACAGTGCAGCATCCAGTTTAAGAGATGACCACACCACACCACAGGGAGCTGCTGAAACCACAGTATGTTGTTTGCAGCTTCTTACGATCGAATAGGAAAGTTTGGATATAAAACAGTTTTTTGAAGGTACATGAGGCTCATGTCACAAGGATCTCCAAAGAAAAGACTCCAAAAAATTACTTGATGCTTAGAGGTTCTAATCCCAAGAGAGACACCTCCAAATTTCAGGTTCGCCTCACAATTTGTACTCACACTGTGTTTGTGGCTTGCACCTATACATCAAATTAAGGAACCAAAAATTCACGTAAATTGTGAACAGCTAGCTGATGTTGTTCAAGATACACATGAACATCAAATTAAATCTTATTGATAAATTTTATTGCATTTTTTCATTGATTGAAACCTATATACATACAAGATTTTTGGAACCTCAGTTACAGTTGAAATTCTTGAAACTTGAAGTGGTTATGAATATTAGTTTCTATACTTTTGTACAATACCATTTGACTTTGCCTACCTTCTACCATTTTTACATTTCTTTGAATTCATATCATTATATCTATCCCGTGTGTCTAGCACATTATTAAAGGTAAAAAAAACTGCCCCATGCCTTGAAAGCATTGGAGTAATAAAAAAAAATTATCTAGATATGCAAAGAAAGCCATGGGCATAAAATATAACAACTTAATCTAATTATTCAGCACAAACTCACATGTCAAAATATATCACGACTAGAGTTTTTGTCACAATATACTGCAGCATGTGATATATCCACATAGGGAAAATCTCTACTACAATGGTACAATGTAACATGAGAGAACTAATATACATACTTCATAATCACCCAACTGAATCAAGAATTTAAAGTTCCAAAATCACATGATTTCTGTAAAGTTAACCTTTACAAGACTGTTTGTTTCACAGTGAAATCTTGGGTATAAAACTAAAAGAATTTTAAGGCTTCTCAAGTGCTTTGTCCGTGGGGAATCTTTAAAATACCAGAAAATAATGCTACTAAATTTAAGGAAAATGTCTAATTTTTGTTTCAGAAGGTACTTTCTATTAAAGCCTCAAGACCTTGAGGCCATCCCACCAGCCCTACCCCAAAAAAGATGCCAAACATCCCTCCACTGGTTCATAGTCATAATCACTCTATTTGGATCTCCCATTATCAGTCTTGAAAAATGGCTGAAAATGAAGAACTTGGTCTACATTATCTCTTTGCCTCTTCTACCATACCAGCCACTCCTCTCTCCCTGGTCTCTAAGTATTGACATGTATTTTGACCTGATCATACCGGTCGTCATTAATGATTAGACACAAATCATTCTGCAATGCCCAACCCTTTCTATCAGTATCACAGCAGCCATGCCGCTCCTGAGACCTCCAGTCCGGCAGATATTCTTTTTTATTTAACACTTCAAAGTTAAAACAGCAAGAAAACATTTGAGGCAGACAACTTTTGAAAAATTATTTTTCAGAATTCTAACTTCCCTTTTCATTTTTATGGCTACACAGTGATTCCAACAGAGCCTAAAGGAAAAGCTAACAAACAAAAAAAGGAGTTTTTGAAAATAAATATAAATACAAATACCAAGAGCCATGGTACAAGGTAAATACAAGAATATGCTAATATAAAGGAAGATGAATCACCTAGTAAAATATCGATCCAGTTGTTGATTTGGATTCTCTAATATCCTCGTGTAGATGAAGGCAAGGCGGGACCACTCCTGCAGAGAGTATTCATACTCAATGTATTTATCCCACAAGGGATAGGACAGATAATCTGTTCCAACATAAGCTAATCCTCTTTCAAACAGCCTGAAACACCACAAAAGTATCATTATCATTATAAACCACAGGAATTACTTTATTTCAAAGTGCCATAATTAAAGGGCAACAAAAAATAATTTCATCCGGTAGCATATAACACCTCTAAAAGCAATAATATGCTGCATTTATCTTCCCTTAAACCATACCCAATAAATGAAGAGTAGAGAGGTTATATTAGCCCTTCACTGAATAGAATTTTCGAAGCAGCATTTGCAACTTTGCATGGTGATATACCCATGATACCATCTAGTGTCAAAGTCAGAAGACCACAGTACTAAGTGGAGCAAGCTACAACGAGACTACAATAAAAGCTAAGAATGACCACCAAAGGAATCAGGATCATAAAATTTAAAATCAAATCCTAAAATAAATTGAATAATACGCTAGCAGCAGTTTTGATAAGAATTTACATATCAGAAAATTATATCTCTAAGGTGCATTCCCATTAAGCTTCTCCGCAATAACTGACAGATAAAGCAGTTCAAGGCATACCGAAATAACTTTCGAAAGCAATCAGATATTGCCAAGATAGTCAAAAAATGGAGAGAATATTTCGTCATATTGATCAAAAAAAATTTGATTTTAATCTTTGGACAACCAAAAGGCTTATACTTTAAATACTAGAAAAAGCTTAAGCATTTTTATTGGAAATGAGCTTCAGCTTTGATCCAGTGAATCACGAGGTATAATAGAGAAGCTCAAGCAAAATAGACACTCTACCCAAAGCTGGTTTCAACGACAAAAGTGAGATGTTAATCCAAAAAATCTACAGGATCAAGACCAGATTGCGAAGATATCATCCATTCAGTTGCCTTCTCAATTGATGGGAATATCAGAGAGTCAATGGTCTACAAAAGTGGAGTTTCATGGTAACAAGTAAAGCCTCGGTCGGCATTCATTCCATTAACTCATTCCCCAAATGGGCTTGCACAAGTTGAGCGAAGCTGGGTTCGAACATTTGGTAATACACTTTTCATTCTTTTAGGGTTCATAAATATTACAAGTTTGCCACTGTTATAAATTAAAAGAACCTTTCATAAATGACAAGTAAAGAAGTCCTTATAACAAGTTTCAAGTATAGCCTTTACAATGTTTAAATATTACAAGTTTGCGACCACACTTTTGCAAAATGAGGTTTTTTATAAATAAATGCAATATGATATTTCATATGCAAACAGAAAATGTGTGACATCATACGAAAAACTCAAAAAGGCCTCTCTCTCAGAGTTCTAAAAAGGAGTTACAAGTCAAAAATTCCTCTAGTGTGACATTAGAGAAAGCTGGAAGCACCAACACCTAAGAGAAAACAAGTCACAAGGCTACCTGAAACAAGTCGTCCACCTTTCCGCAACTTCTGAAAATATCACCATTTCTTTTTCCCCGAAAGAACCCAATTTATAGCAACTGGAAACCTTTTGAAAAATGAGTTTTCAAAATCCAAAAAATAGGTCTAGGGGTAATTCCTCTTTCTATTGAATTTTTTAAAACTAATTTGGGGAAAACTCATTTCCAAATTGCAACCAAACACCCATATTACCGATTAAAAAAAAACCAAACACCCATATTGTTACAGAAAATCATTCTAAGCACTGGAACTCATTCCATAGCTCAAAATGAACTGCAAACAAAGCCTAAACGTGTCAAGTAATGGTGTCAACATTGCCCCCTCTGCTACTTGGCTTTTCTTCTTTGCTGAATGATGATTCAGATGATGGGACATTGGGAAAACCCCTTTGTCAGCCTAGAATATATAATATGGTTGCATCAAAGGAAAGGTCTTAGCATATCCAGCAAGGTCAAATGAGGATGAGGGGATGTAGGGTCAGTAATCAAGGTTTGATAGTGTGATAATAGACGTTGTCTATGGCTGAATCATTGAAAATGCCATACCCAGAAGATGAAGTGGGAAGACTTCAAGATACTAAAGATATTTTTAGAGACCTTAAGCAGGAGACAGAGTAATAGGGGACTAGAATAACTGGTAAAGGGGTGTCAAAACTTAAATGACATCAATGGTGAATAATGCAAAGGACAATCGCTTAATTTGATGGTAAAAGCCTGAGGATGCTAGTAAGAATGAGAGTTTGAGTCCTAGCGCAGTCACTTTTACACAAAACCGCAAAAGGTTTGTCTGTTGCCAGTCCAAACCTCTGGGGACCTTGTCTCGGCAGGGCGCAAATCGAGTTATGGTCCTCATAGATATTTCATGCAATGACTTTGAGGACAAAGTCAAAGCTCATTTTGTACCTATTGAAAATCAACAACATAAAAGTCAAGAATCTGCTCAAGGGCCAGTAAGGATTTACAAATATTTACTTGGAACCCCAATGATATTGATAGGGAGTGGGTAGGAGAAGTATTCAAAGGAGAAAAAAAAAATAAGGTGGTAGCTGAAGGATTATCATGAACCTCAACTCATTAACTTCATGTGAAGGGATCAAATTCAAGGGAAATAAGGATATCAATGAGAAATGGTTGGACGTCTGGAAGTTGTATATCACTTTTCGCAGAGTCTATAATTGAAATCTTACTCATAACATATTGTCTATTTTTAATATCCCAATATCAATGGCCAATAGACTTTAATGATTAAAAATAAAGTTCACCATAAATGGTAAGCAGGAGATCTATAAATACCATTTAGCTAAGTGGTCAAAGTCAGAGGTTGCAGGCTGAGGTCATATTTTGGATCAGGGATCAATAAATCCTCATTTGTTATGAAGATCTACTCAGTAATGGTTGTGGCACATTGGAAAGGAGCCAAAAAGTTTGTGGAGAATGGATACTCCAGATGAGACAATAAATTTTAGATATAGGTCATGTACACAAAAAATGGTGGTCGCGCTGGAATTTGTTCCCCATCAGCATGCTAGTACCTATGGATATAGTGCTTTGGAAAGCTATCACATGCATTTTTGAGAAGCTTCCAATTAGCATTCGGTTTGAACAGGGAATAGGGAGTAGGGTGAGATTTTGGTTTGACTCACGGTAAAAACTCACATCTCCACATTAATATCCAGATTCAAGTCTAGACGTCTCCAAATCAAGAAACTGGGGACAATATAGATGCTAGCCAGGATCTGGAAAGCTTCAACTTGGCAGGGAGCCACGATCAGTATCTTTGATGCTATCAGCGCTGTAGGTTCTTGATTATCAGGATGGCCAAAATATAAGAATAAGAAAATGATGAAATAAAAGTATGTTCTCAATTATTTCCTTCCATCACGCACTTAGTCAGACGCTCTGCCTGATTCAGAACAGTAATATTGTACTTACTGGCTCATAAAAGGTGAACTTTGTAAGAACACAAGACCATTCAAACTAAATACAGCTGTTTAAAGAAAAAAAAAATCAAACAAGTACTTACCATCAGATACATTTTCTTAGAAGCACTATTCTTTCCCCTCTTTTTTTTTTTTTCCTTTTCTCATACCAGTAAAAGTATGTTGTATTAAAACAAAAGGTACTGGAAGGGCCAAAGGCCACATAGACCAAGTGTAAACAAGACAGCCAGTGGCATAAGCCCAGCTGATGCTCCTTTCTCTTCAAATGACATATCAATAGACAAAGGAGCATCTATTCCTTAATAAACCATGTGGACTATAGCTCTACATAAGAATCTAACAAATTAACAATATACCACATCTTTAGGAGAGGGCTAAATGGTTCAAATTCAAATCTGAATTTGACTGAAATTTTCAAATTCAGAAGCATCCATACATTCAACAGATTGAATACAAGCATTTAAACTCAAGCTCAGACCTCTTCAATTTTGAACATGAATATCTTTCTTATCCATAAAAATTCATAAAAAATCTGTAGAAGATTCAATTTATGGCAATTCAGTTAGTTTAATAAATAAATACTCTCAAATATCTAACCAATTTCGCATAGGGAAGGACTCCTCTAAGCAGCGTGATTGAGTATATATTTCTCTTCCCAACCAATGGAGAGTAAACACTTTACAGTGAAATCTCTTCACAACAAAGCTCTATATAAGAGCCCCAACACACACGCACACACAACCCATGGGCAATCTATGGTTCAACAGCAATGGTCTAGACCATCCAACTATCTTCCATTAGACATTTCAGTTCAATATAAAAATAGAATTAGTAAGTTTTGCTCATGCTCAAGATTTGATCTGCAATCACATTCAAATAAGAATTTAAACTCTTAAAATATGGTCAAATTTCAATATAAATCTTAACAAATATTGGTCAAATATCGATAAATATATAAAAGTTCGATTCATATAAAAATCAGAACAGAATCAATCTGCTTTCAACCAACGAGAGCCCTAGTTAATATGGGTTGCTCAATTCCAAATAAATGAATAAAGTACTTCGCAGATGCTGGATCAATAGCATATTTATTTATCTATTATCCATTGGCTTATAAAATCTGGTGTTACTTCTTGAGGACATTCTGACCTAAGTCGGTTACCCAAGAACCTTAGAAAATTTTCTGCAATTAACGAAGGAAAAGAGGTAGATCTAGTAAAGATCTGTTGTGGAATATTAGCCCATTGCAATCTTTGAGCTTTCGGGAAAGAAAGGAATAAGGCACTCGTGTTGAGACAAGTGATCTTGATGGTATCACAGATCAATTTATAGCTTTCCATTTCTTTTGTACTAGGCAAATTATGGAATTTAGATCTACCTACTTTGTCTCTTTTATTCAAGATTGGGCACTTTTTTTTTTGTGATTAATATGGAATTTTTATTTGGAGTAAAGAAGTATGTTAGATTGTTTATATCCAGCCGATCCATTCATACAAGCTGCGATTTGGGGTTTTACTTGTTAATCTGATATTCTCTATTATTTTCATTTGCATATAATGAATCTATAGCTAAAAAAAAAAAACAAAAAAAATATCTTAAAGACCCCCATCCTCATCACAGAAAAAACAAAGCAAACAGGACAACATCGTAAAATCTAGAATGACCACAAATAAATGAAAAAATATTACCTTCGGATGGTATCAGGATCTCCATATGTTGATATAGCAAATACACAATAATGCAACCACATGTCTACAGAATAGGTTACACCTTGAACGGATCGCTCATACACCTCCATAACTTTATCAATTGAACCGACTCGTGCTTCATGGTCAGCATACTTCTTCCAGTAACCATAACACAAGGGGAATTCTGCTAAAAATGCATCATAAACTTTGCGAATTTTTAATATGTTGTCCTGCAAATAAGAAAGAAACAGGTATTGTAGTCCCTCTATGAAGAAACAGAGCCATCACATGCAAACACGCTTGGCTAGATGAGGTAACAAGTCCTATAGGGTGAATGAGAACTGAAAATCAATATATAGAGAGAAGGAAAAAAAGAGTTGCACTCTGACTGAGAAAACTGGAAAAACCCAAGAAGTCAATAACCATACTACAACAAAAAGACATACATATAATCGCACACGCGCGCACAATGCATGTAAAACCCTTAAAATCCATCCAAAAGAGTCGATGGTTTGCATGATATATATAGATCTTAAGCATTGGGTCCTCAAATCGCTTTTTACACTTTGAACTTTCAACCAACATGCAAAATACTATCAAAAATTGAATCTGGAAGTACATCAAACTTCAGATCACTGGAAGTACATCGTCAAATTTTAAAACTTGTTTAGGTGAATGGCTCTTGCAGTTTGATACTGAAGAGGGTAAGTATACCAAGAGTCCCCCCAACCCAAAACAAACAAAAAATAAGATATGGAAATGGACCAACTGAATGGGTTTTAGTACCATGTATCATGGCACTTATACTACAATGTTATCATTTTCATTTCGGGTGATCGGGGCTGAAAGTCTTATTCTGGGAAGATATAAATCTCAAGTAACCTCTATTTATTGAGAGTTTTCTAATGCTTTGCTCTTTCGCCAAGACCATGAGAGCCTTGGTTCATCGGAATGTTAGCCTATACTTCAAGAGGGATCTTAAAAACTGGGTGGAAAATGAGTTAGTTTCTCTTCTCTCTTGGAGTCCATAAATTCCATGCATTTGTCCCATGAGGAAAACATTTACAAATGGTAGATGCAGAGAGAAAGGGCTCCTCACAGGCCATGAAAGTTACCATCACGTTTTCTATCACATGGAGAACTCATGTTTCCTCTAATCTGGCATTCTTTGTTTGGGCAGCACCTTGGACAAAAACCAAAACAGTGTATCACCTTATTCATCAAAAATTCTGAATTGGCTAGTAAATTCTGAATTAGCCACTATAATGCCTTACTGTGAATCATCATATTTTACATTGCCAACTCTCTCCAAGTATTTTCTATCTTGGGCAAACTCGTACTCATTCGGTCTCAACCCAACCAACTGCTGACGCACTTACGTGTTCGGAAGTTTAGATTGGTCATTTTCAATTACTATGTGCCATTTGCCTCTTTTCCATTCATTGGTTCATCTGAAAGGAGAGAAGTGCAAAAATTCTAAAGACAAGGAAACTAGTGTTCAAGGTGTAATTAATCATGATCTTGTTCTCCTTTTCTAGTGGAGTACAGCTCAGTTTTGGACTTTTCTTGTTCCCTGTACATTCGTCAGATCTCATATTAACATATCTAAGATATTTCTATTGATTTAAAAGAAACAGAATTGACTCCAAAAGAAGCACATATTAGCAGAGTGCTTCACCAAAGTACATCTAAAGATTCAGTTTCTGGACTTCGGTTCACTATATTAGTCACATATTAATCCAATGAAATGTTAAGCAATCAATAGGCATGCAACTTCTTCATCTGTGGTGCCAAAATGGCAGTAGAAAGCAACAAAATCCTCTATCGTCCAAGCTGTGCACTGGTCTGATCCCTCAACAATAACTTTCTCCATGTGGCCATATCAGCACTTCAGTATAGGCGAGCAACATTATATAGACAAATGCACTTGCTTACTCAATAGAAGGAAGAAAAAGTATAGTCATCCGAAAGAAAGCAAATAAACTATGGATCTTCTTGGCCGCATGCTACGAGAAAGTTTCTTGAGAAGTTTTTCGATTCTCTCATACACAATGGAATTGTCAGCTGGACATGGAATGCATTTAGTCAATATTCTATCCTCCCATTTCCAACAGATTATGAGAGTGATGAGACAAGTTGACTGAATCACTCTTCTGAGCCCGAGGCTTTGGGTCGAATGATTGGCCAATTCCAGAGGAATAATATAATTAAGGGCTTGAATGTAAAAGATGAAGCAACAGGTACAACCTATCATCAGTGTGCCAACACTACTCTTTTGCTGTCTGACTCCAAACAGAGCCGGTTCAGGACATGAGATTAAGATGCTTATTTAAAATTAAGGATATTTATAATCTTGAGCAGCCAAGGAATGATTAAGGCTATAATGATTGACATGCTTCATATTTTTACTTTGGTCTTCTGTAGAATTCGGGATTCAGATCAAAATCAGGAAGGAACATATTCTTGAAAGAACTGAAAGAAAATTGGATACATAGAAAAGAAGATATCTCTCAAGAGGTGGTGATGTAAAATGATAAGCAGATCCCTTACTATATACATGTGTGTGTGTGTGTGTGTAAAAAGGAGCTCCCATAGAATTAGCCTACATATTTTGCTTGTCGCTATCTTACACACCAGTCTCTATGAGAAATTTCATATCAACATACCTCTGCTACCCTCTCTGTCTCTTCAATTAGAGCAGTCCATGCATTGAAGTCAAGAGAATTAGCTCTGACTATACTCCACAATCTATCTTCCTCAGAAGAAATCCCTGGAAATAAAAGTTAAAAGGAAAAAATTTATCAAACAAACAACAAAATGCACTATACAAGTCAAATATTCAAGCAAAATTGTGAATTAAGAAACCATAATTGAAAACCTTCACATTAGAAGAATGTAGAGATATTAGTCACACATCTGCAATTGAAGCCAACAGTTTGGATAAATCATTGATCTGAAAATAAGTTCATCAGAGTAAGTGTACTGGATAGAAACATGTTTATAGATTCATCCTACATCTCCAAATGAGAGAGATTTATTGAATAGATTAATCACCTGGAAAAAATGTTCATCAAATCTATGTTAACCAAACAGATAACATGGTGACAGAATACTGCAATTACAGACTAGAATTGAGAAGGATTAAAAGGGATGCATGGAGGAAAAGATGCTCCACAGACCTCCTGAGAAATGGTTGTAACTGATTTTTTATTTTTTTTTTTTTGATAGGTAATAAGGGTTTATATTAATGTATGATAAGAATGTTTTGGAGGTACACAGATTGTGTGCCTAAAAGTACACTGCTGGAACAGCTCTCTTAGATTTACATGAGGAATCCCTTCCCCACTCCCTTCTCTAACCTGAAAAATAAGTCTTTTCCATAAATTCTTGGACAGAGATGGTATCCATTAAATTCTTGTAACTGATTTTTTATAACACAATTAATTGATCTCCAAAGTAAATGCACAAGAAATTTTCATTAGATGATCTACAGGACAAAGCTCACTACCAAAATAGAGAGAGAGAGAGAGTGTGTGAGTGAGCGAGTGTACGAAAAATGAACAGATGGTCCCAGAAACAAGTAACTATTTTGCAATTTCTAGTACTCTGCTGTGGAAAATATAATTAAGAAAAAGGTAAAAAACTACTTTTTTTTATGAATACAAAACAATCTGTATATTCCCCAGAAAATGAAGAGCAAATAAAGGATACAGAAACAGTTTGCCAGCATTTTGATCAAGTTAACACTTTCACAAAAATCTTCATTTTTAAGGAAAACAGTAGCTCTGAGTTTTCAAAGGATTTTTGGAAGAGGATCCAGCCCTTTCTTTCAACAGAATTTTAGATATGAAAATAGAGATTGGATCTAATCTCAAGATTTATAAAAACAAAAATTAACTGAAGATATGATTTTTGATAGAGCGAAATGGAGAGACAAGATCCGTGTAGCCGACCCCACTTTTGTGGGAACTGGCTTAAGATGACAATGATGATGATGAAAATAGAGATTTGAGATGCATAAACATCAAAAGTGAAACTGAAAATGCTGTCAAAAAAATTAATGTTCTTGGGCAGCTAAATAACATAACTCTTATCTTATCAAAAACACAACTGTCTACAATGTACAAGCATCAATCACCAAGGCAATCAAGCACATGTATATCAGTTGATTGTTAGCCCTTCATGAAGAAAAGCCCCTACGAGTAACAAATTTTATATGCCCTACTTCTAAAAGGAAGAAAATTCAAATGTTTCCACTCTTGCAATGAAGAAATAACCACCATTGAGAAGTAACATTTTTCCCTTCAAAATTTCATGAACATCATCCATATCGTAGATGAAAGCAGAAGCAACATACAAACTTCTGGGGCAATTACCAACTCCAAAGGCTTAGATTTCCATTCCAACCATAAATTTTAATATATAAATTATAACACTGATCCAATGCATACAGCTATCGGTTACATATGTCAGAACTAGTGACCCGCGTTAGGCCATGTATTACCGAACACTTTAAAAGGACTGAGCACAAATCATGAAATATAATCCCTCCAGCTATATGTTACACAATATGGAAGGAAAGAAATACAAGGACATTTGAAGTCCATGAGAAAGATTTTGATACCATCATAAACTGGGTAACATTGCTCTTCTCTTGGATTAGTAGTCCCAGAACTTAAATCAGCAAATTTTCCATCTTTTAAGCATGACTTAGATATGTTAAGACTTAAGGCATTGTGTCTTTATTTACAAATCTTCAGGTATTAACTTTTGCAAATGGTATTTTGCTCATCTTATAACAGCATGCATGCATGAACCTTGTCTACACTGGGTAAATGTTCACGAATTGCTCAAAAAACTTAATATTGTTGCATCTTCATACTAACACACATTATTACCATTTTCCAATCAAACAAATAAATACCATGAATAAAGCTTCAAAAGACACTTATAACTTAGTTCTGCCGAGACACAAGAGATATGCCTCGACATTCAGCGCTGATTCAAACACCAGGTCATAAAATCGTGAAAAAGAAAGCCATAATTGTTCTCTGTGTCACGGCATTGCCGTTTCAGCATTGGGTTGTGGGGACTTTGCTGTTTTACTTTCCTCCACTCTGTTTCTCAGGTCCATTGTTGACTGCTTGTATCTCTTTATCTTTCTGTTTTGATGTTTAATGAAATCCTTTCTTAATCATCAAATGGGGAAGAAAAATCCTTGTTCTACATCTTATTCGAACTTTCTAAAATTAAAACATCATGTGTTGTACTTGGAACACTAGGACGAGACAAGTTTATCCTTTCATGAGAGGAACTTTCTAAAATTAAAACATCTTATTTTGGTGCTGCAAAATAAGGAAGAGGATGAGACCCACTCCACCACAGAGACATAATGACCATATCACAATTAAGGCAATGTCACAAAGTATTGAAAATGATTTAGCTAGAAGGATGCACATGCTGGACACTGCAAAGCACAGTTTCAGAATATTTAGTGGATTTCATTACCTCTGGGAGCATTATTCTTCATCATTTAAAAAATACTATTATCCAAGCCCCTTTAGAGAAGGAAGATGATTCCATTATCATCAGCCATATCACAGAAGATAACATAGTCAATCCTTTAAAGAACACAGGCATACCATGGACACCGCAATACTAGCACATATATACAGGGGATATTACGAATATGAAGATTTATGCCATGGATGCATATACACCAACTATCATCATTGGCTGAGGAATCCTGATGATGACTCCAAACTAACCATATCGCAATGAAGTCATTGCTGGTTAACTTATTGAACGCTATAGCTATTTACTTGACCAGTTGACACTATTCATACTTTTCATTTTATGTATCAGCAACCAACAGCAGATGGTTGCAAGCTTTCTATCAAATTTAATATATAATTATATAGTTCCTTTCTTTATTTTTACGTCATACAATGCTATTTCATTACATGACATTTTTGCTAGTAAAAATTTTGTAAATGCATTTATGTTGTTAATCAAATGATTTTACTGTTTTTTGTGACCATTATACAACATGGTAAAGCACTACACGGTTTCAACTGATCTTACCAATACTCTTAATTTTTCATTTAGCTTTTTATGATTTTTAATTGAAATATTTTGACGTTTTTTCCCCCTAATTTTGACTTTCATATGGCATCAGCCATCTTTGATACAACTTAGGCATGGCTCACCGTGATCCTCAATTCAATCCAGAATTTTGAACCATTGCTTATATTATACTAAATCAATCTTATGTTCTCTCCTACCAATAATTTCCCAAAGCTTTACCCATTTTCATTTATTTTAAATAACATAAAAGTCAAGAGCCAGAGACTTAAGCATCATGCCTTGACGTTTACATCTCAAACCTCTAGAGAACCTATTACGCCCTGCCACACAGCTGTCATTTAAAAAGGAACTGGCAATGAGGCTTGAAACCTTTCCAATGAAAAACATAAAATATACTCAATATTAATTCACAAAGAAAATGTAAAAATAAAAAAATAAGTACGTTATGCTTTCTAAGTCAATTATCATGGATAAATACATACCAGAACCATCAAACTGTTGCATGGGAGCAACTTCAGGAGCATCATTTGCAGAGTTTCCGTTCTCGACATTTCCTGCTGAAGTAAAATTTCTAACTTCACTACCCCCATTCTCGTTGATAGAAGAACCATACCCAACAGCTTGAGATGGCTCTGCAACTGCATTTTCCTGACTAACAGAATTTTCACTAATATCAGTCACTCCAGCAGCTTGTTTATCCTCATATGCTGAGGTAGCAGGAGCTTCTTGCATAAAAGAATTTGGATCCATGTTATATGCATTTCCATCACCTAAATTATGCCCACCAGAAACGGAATAAGTTGCCCCAGCTGGAACAGCAGAATAATTCAAATCACCAGTAACACCCGAGGACAAATTTCTGACA
This sequence comes from Buxus sempervirens, assembly GCA_947561395.2. Lineage (NCBI taxonomy): Eukaryota > Viridiplantae > Streptophyta > Magnoliopsida > Buxales > Buxaceae > Buxus > Buxus sempervirens. Next base: position 30,536,273 of record OX387192.1, read on the forward strand.
TCATGAGCAGAATTAAGGGTAGCGGCAGCATATTCATTTGAAGGATAATCTGTTGATGGGTACTCCTTGACTGAAGATGCTTGGGCAACAACAGTTTCACTATCTCCCATTGTATTTTGTACAATTAACTGCGCTGTTTGGATGACCAAACTGCAATAGAACAAAAACAAAATTTTCAAACTCAAACACTGTCCAAATACGGAGATGAAAACAAGCAAATTGATGATAAAATAAATTTAAAAATAATAGTAAAGAGTCTGATAACTTTGTATTTTAAAGTTTGCACTCTTAGTGTTTATCTTCCCCACAGAAAATTTGCATTTATTTCATCTGAAGATTTTCCCGTACCTGAGAAGGAAGTTCACATACACGATCGTCACCAAAACAATCAAAAGCAAAAAAATAAGTCCTCAAAAACATTTGTCACTAACAATAACGATAATAACAAAGTGCCTTATCTAGTTGGCATCAACAACATGAATCGTGTTCCTCTATCTCGTTTTATCAAAAACTATACGTTAAATCACATTATGAAGATCCAATCCCTGTCTAACTGAATCCATCCCAGTTCAAAACCACTTTTCAGTATAAAGAAAAAAAATGCTTTTAGTTTCACCCAACGCTAGCAATCTAAGGAAACCCTGGTTCTTTATTCTGGCACAATTAGTCAACTTTCAATGGGAAAAAGGAAAAAAAACAAAACAAAACACAAAAAACAAAAAAACAAAACCCAACCATCATACTGAGTATCACCACATAACTACGCCAATCGATGCATTACAGTGTCATATCAAACAAAAACGAATTGTGAAGAAGAAAAAACGGAAAAAACTATTCAGATCCAGGAAAATTATACCGCATAGACTGCTTAATCTTTTAAACAGGGGTTACAGAAGACAAAACCCTAGTCAAAAACAACAAAAAAAACCTAAAATCGATAGATAAAAGAATCCCGAAGCAGAAACTTAGCTTCGAGAACAAGAACTGGAATCTCAACAAAAATATAAATCAAAATAACACAAACCTACAGAAAGCAAGAGGGAGAGAGCGTGCTAATGGCGAAATAGTAGGCTGAAACACTAACGGGTACTTGCCGATAGAAAGATAGAGCGAACGGTACACGAAATGCCGAGAATAAGAGACGCTAGGGCTTAATCGCCGAGTCTTCTCTCCTCAGAGGCTCTCAGCTGATGAAATCGAATATTTTTTGTATTTGTGAGCTTGCGAGTTGCGATTAAAAAAGGCGGTGTAAGAGGCGAAAGTGGGGAAGGGGAGGGGCACGGTAGGGCTTTCCAAATTGTGAAATTCGCGTCGTGGATCACAAGCCGGGTCGGATTTCCATTATCGGGTCGTACATATAAGGATGCGGGACGGTATATTCTGACACCTGGCAGTGCCGTTGGAACATTTTGAACCAATAACACGACGATAAGACGATACGGGAGAAAAAAAAAAGGGAAAATTGGGTTTTAGTGATGTTTTTCAAATTAATTTAGGCTGCGTTTGGTAACGCTTTTTGGAAGTACTTTTTTGCTTTTGAAAGCAAAAAAATTGTTTTCAAAAGCAAAAGTACCGTTTGGTAACGCACACGAGAAGCAATTTACTAAAAGCAAAGAAGCAATTTTATTGCTTTTCATCGGAAGCAACAATACGTTGCTTCTCAATTTTTTTACAAAATTGCTTTATTGCTTTCAAAACCCCTTGATACCCTATTGCTTTATTCCTATATTAAAGATGATGCCTCCATATTCACTTAAAAAGCAACAACGTATTGTTATTGCTAGAACCAACAAAATGCCACCCGACCCGACGGGTCAACCCGATTTATAAACAGGTTGGGTTGACCCGTTTATTAATTGGGTTGGTGCGGGTTGGGGTTTCCCCAACCTGCCAGTAATCGGGTCAACCCGATTATGACCCGCCAACTCGACAGGTAACCCGATTATAAAAAAAAAGATGGCAAAAGTATCATGTTTCAACCCGATTAACCCCAAAACCTGACCCGAAACCGGTACAACCGGATCCAATTAACCCCCCAACCCTATTTTAATAATATTCTTTGAAAAATAACAGTAATCGGGTCAACCCGATTATGACCCGCCCGATAGGTAACCTGATTAAAAAAAAAGATGGCAAAAATATCATGTTTCGACCCCGATTAACCCCAAAGACCCGACCCGAACCCGGTACAACCAGATCCAATTTAACCCCCAACCCTATTTTAATAATATTTTTTGAAAAATAAAAAATAATAATAATAAACGAGTTTGTGGGTTGAACCCGTTTATTGGCGGGTTGGGTTTGGGTTGGGGGTTTTCCAACCCGCCTTAATTTAGTCCAACCCGATTATGACTCGATTAACCCCAACCCAATTATTTGAATATAATTAAATGACTATTTTATGAATCTTTTATAATATTTGACTTATATTTTTAAATATATTTCTAAGTACAATATATAAATTGTGTACAATACTTATATGAAAGCAAAAAGCAATTTCTATATTACTGCAATTACCAAACATGTTTTTTTGCTTCTTAGAAGCAAAACAAAAGTTTGCCAAACGCATTTGCTTCAAGAAAAAATCTTTCGAATAGCATAAAATTGCTTTTTTGCTTTCTTGCTTTTAGAAGCAAAAAAACAAAAGTGTTACCAAACGCAGCCTTAGTCAGTCAAATTAATTTTAGGGTTTTTTGCATCTATATCTACTTTTTTAAAATATTTATATTTATACCCCTCCACTTAGCATGATTGTTACAGATGTACCCCTGATGACAAATTCCATTAATTTTTGTTGTTTATTTTTATTAAATAACTAAATTAACCTTCTATGAGATGAAAAGTTTATTACATAAGTAAATGAATATGGGTCTAGGTGGAATTCATATGAAAATTTATTAATAAAACAAATTAATATCAATGATTTAAAGTACATATGCAATAAATATAATAATGTAAGTACATAAATAAATTTATAAGAATATAAGAGGATAAATGCAAAATATTTTTACTTTATCAAATGTTACTTTGATCATTTAATAAAATTAAATAATAAAAGTTAATGGACTTTAATGTCAAGGATATGATTGAAACGGTTATATAAAACAAAAGAATATAAATACAAATAATGAAAACAATAATGTATACATGCAAATCTATGTATATTAAGCGAAACGGGGGAGGCTGCTGACGTGCCCACTTCGCGTGCTTCGGGGTATCCGAGCCTATTTTTTCTGGAAAAAAAAAAAAGTGATAGGCTCGGGTATCCAAGCCTAAAAAAACAAAACAAAAAATTTGACAGGCTCGGGCCCGTAACTTTTGACTTTCTTTTTCGGTTTTTAAAATTAATTTAGATTTAGTCATATCATTTTTATAATAATTCCAAATCAGGGATAAACAAAAACAACTTTCGGTTTTCAGTTTTAAAGCATTTAATAATTAAAAAAAACGTGCCGCAACTTTTCGTTCTTCGGTTTTTGAATCCCTCTCTCTACACCTCCTGCTGTCTCGATCTCTGTCCTCCTTCCATCCCTCTCGCTTTCTCGTTCACTCCCATTGTTCTCGGTCTCCCTCCCTTTGTCTCCTTTGGTGTCTTTGTTTTTATTCCATCTTCAGGAACACTGGATTTTTTATGCAGTATCATCAAGCAAGCTTTCAACACGTGGAGGGGGGATACGAGAGCGGGGGTTCCTTCTCCCGCGAGTTTCCACCTGGAGCCTTCGGGCTCTTCTCGACTATTCCAGAGGCTCTCTCTCGAAACCTCTTTCGAAGGTCCTAGAATTGCCAGATCCCCTTCCTTCCTCTCTATTTACTATATTCCTTTCTGATCTTATCTCTCCTATTGAAAGCCCTTGCTGTATTTCCTTGGCAGCGACGAAGTCATCGACGGCGGCTGCCAAAAGAAAAATAATAATAAACTTTTTTTCTTCATTAGGTACACAAAGCATGAGTGAACTTCTTTTCTATATCATCTGAAACAGTTATTTTTGAAGAATTTAGAACCACCCCGGTGACATTTTGTTTGCCAAATCTAACAAACTCTTTGCATTAGAAATCTCATTGCCTTGATTAGGAGCAGCACCTTCTAACATGGCTTCGACTTATTGGAAGCCTAAAATGGCAATTATGGAAAAGTGACAAGATTTGGAATCTGAATATTGAATTTATCGTATTGACCCCAACTATTTGGGATGTGGTATTTTTTCTAACGTTAAGACTTTGTTATTGTTTTCAATTTTGAGTTTGCTATTTCCTAACGAGCTATTCAACTATTTATTAATATGTTATTATTATTATTATTATTATTATTTTTTTTGGCAATGTAGACCATTCAATTTTTTCACCAAAAGTTTTTTTTTAATAGTAGTACTTTAATTAGCTAGACATCTTTCATTGCATGGATAGACATTGATTTGCATTGTCAAACAGATCAAACTGTTGCCACTCCTATGACTTGACGTTTTGCTTCCTAGCAAATACCACAAAATTCAATATTTACAATTTATGAAATTATCAGATCTTTTAATAAACAACATTTTTAATGCTTAGTAGCAGTCACATATCTTTTGGTTTTACTTTATTCTTATTCTATTCCATTTTCGTTTCGGGACCACACAACTGTTTCATGGAGCTTGCAATGTTTTTATAAGAAGGGAATTCTTAGATCCACTCACACTTTTGAAGTTTCCTGTACATAGTACATACTACTAATGCATGTATTTATATATCCATTTTCACGTTCATGTAACTATATGAGGTTTGTCACACCAGGTGTATTTTAAAGTTCTTATGAGATAGTGTTTGCCGTTTAGATAATTAATTCTAATTCTGTCATATGTTGTTAATATATTAATTTTCAAGACTTCCACAAAAAAAAAATATTAACTTTCAAGATAATATATAAAATAATTTATTTTTTAATAATTTTTTAACCTATTTGCCCGTGCAACGCACGGGCAAGAATGCTAGTATAATATAATGCAAGGACATGGATGCAAAAAACCCTTAATTTTAATGATATTTTTTAACAATTGAGAATCGTAATTCAGTCTGTAATTTTACTATTCATTAAGGGTTTCTTCCCAAAATACCTTCAAAAAGATTTTTAAACTTAAGATGACATTTTCGGACAAATTCTTAATTAACAATAAAATGACACCAAGCTTCAATTATGTTAAAAAAAGTAACATTAAAAATAATTTACCAAGAATTGGCTGTTTGAATCTAAATTATTTTGAAAGACATCACTAAAACCCAATTTCCCCGCACAAATTGGGTTTAAATGACCCTTTTAAACATAATTTATATTCAGCGGCCAAAGTGTCAAAAATTATGATAATTTTAAAACATAATTAAGAACAAATGTTATTTTACTATTCACCAAAGAAGTTCTTAAAAAATATATATCAATCATAAATTTTTTGGAAAATTAACTTTTAGTGACACATTTAAAAATAACCCAGATTTATTGAGAATTGAAATTTGAAAATAATGATTTAAAAATGATTTCTTCCAAAATACACTCAAAAGACTTATAAAACAGTTTGCCGCTAAAAATAATTTATAATTTTGTATTGAAGTAAGGAATCTTTTATGGCCATTTTTGGAAGGAACTCTGCGGGTCGCCCCTCCCTCCCAAAACTAATAAAATAACACTCGTTTTTAATTATTTTTAAAAAATCAGTGATTTCCAATTGGCTTGCCATAATTATTTTTAAATGGTGTTACCGAACAAAGGGGAGGATATTCGTAACCAGAACACTTGTTTTCAATTATCTTAAAAATTGTCATTATTTTGTGATTTTAAAACATGAACCACTGAATCTGAATTATTTTATGATTCCGTTCATTATTTCTTAATTACATTGCTGCGTTATTATTATTATTATTTTTTTCATTAAGCAAAAAGGGAATTTGAAACCCTAAAATTTCTTGCTTCTTGCCCTTTAAGCCAATTTCCATATAAATTGGTGCAGTCCTGATGGCCGTGTGGTGGTGGTGATGGAGATGGCCGGAGGAGGTGGTGGGAGGAGTCGTCTGTAGGGCTTTGGGGAGAGAGGGGCGACCCGCAGAGAACACATCGTGAACAGGTCGCATGGTGAGTATAACCCTACGCTAGGAGTATATGATCTCACGTCTTGCTTAGATTACTAGCCTCTATGTCTTGAATTGTGAAATCTGGGACAAACATTCAGGAAGCTCTGGTAAGCGAAAAAACAAAACCAACATGTTATGCAGGCGTTGCAGACGTCGGAGGTTTCACCTTGCGAAGCATCGTTGCGCTGCCCGTTGCTGGCCTGCTGGTCGGACGCGCAAATGTAATTTTTATGTTCAATGGATTTTGACGAAGAGCGTCAAATTGGTTTCCCTTTGTGATGTTGATGATTTTGGTTTTGTGTGGTTCGGGTGGATATAGTTTGAAATTTAGCTATTAGTCTATTACACACCACCGTTAGGAGATTGAGTCATTTATAGACGTTTGGGATTGCTAGTGAGTGATCCTTTGCATCATTCAAACTGTGGGGATAGGAAAATGTAAGAAAATTACCACTTGAATAGACCGAAAAACAAAATTGACTAGATTGGATCGTCACGATACATTTATTTATTTACATTTATTCATTTGAATAGATCTTTTACTGTCTCATCAGTGGTTTAGGCAAGGTGTTTCTTTTAATTAATTAATTAATTGTTAATATAGTTTAGATTCGTGGCAAAACATGTTATATGAATCATTGTTTAGATTTATATTTAGAATCTAAACATGTTATTTGTTTGGCCACAACCCTCTCCAAGGATTGTGATTCATAAGCTATCATTGTGGGTGGATAAGACCGAAGTAAGATACCCATATTACATGAATCATTGTTGATCTTCTTCTCAAGTAATGTGTTCTGCTTCTGGTGTCCCATAATTGTTGCTGTTGATTTTTTTTTTTTTGGTGTAATTTGATAGGTTTCAGAAGGGCTGATGTGTAAAATTAGTTTATGAGAATCAGCTGAAGGAATGCAGAATTTTTGCCGCTTGGATTCATTTTGTATTTTGTTGAGAATCCGATGAGTTAGTGACCATAATTTAGTGAATTTGGTTAAGGTATCACAGTATAGTTCTTCTATAGGGTCTTCTGTTGTTTGATTGCCAATTTGCCACATCTAATCGAGGCCGTTAGAATGTTATTTTCTTTCATTATTATTTTTTTCAGCTCTGGGTCGGTTTGCATGGATAAATTGTAGGAAATCCAGTGCTTGTGAGTTGGTGAGATTTGTTTGCGGGTTGGACTGAGCTCCTCAAAAAATTTATCCATGAGACGATGCAAATTGACAGTGGAAACATAAGTTGATTGTTGAGCTTCAGAATGTCACTGAAGTTACTGTGGGCACATTCCCTCTTTTTGGTATGAGCACCGTAGTGTAAAACTCTTACAGTTACTAGAAGTTATGCTGTGATTACTTAGGACTGACAATTTAAAGTTTGTAATCCAGGAAAATACTTTTTTATATTTGGTTTTTTGTCTTCTAATATATGAAAAAATAAGTCATTTTATTTATTTAAGAGTGCTCATTGAGAGATTTCTTTTATACTTTTACATAATTAAACAGGCTAACAGATAACATGATCTACAAACATGTACTTCTTTGAAAAGTGTGTTATACGAACATGATCTACAAACATGTACCTTTTTGAAAAGTGTGGTATACAAACATGATCTACAAACATGTACCTTTTTGAAAAGTGTGGTATGCAAACATATACTGTGTACATCAGTAAAAAGGATGCATACTTCCGGATAATGTCTCTGGTGCTATTGTAAAAGATACGAGTCATACGACTATTTGCCTTTTCACTTTATGCCTTGTTATTGAATACTGATAGATCAACTAAAAGGATAATATATGAGTTTGTGAAAAGTTTTCATTTGTACATGATGTTGTGTCAACCTTTTTGCCTCCAGATTTGGCAAATGAGTGATCAAATGTTTTCCTTCTATGTTCCTGGCATATTTTTTTGCAGGAACTGAAGTTGCTCCAAGGGAGAAGGGAGCTGCAGCAACCATTTAATTTAGTGGCAGATTTATCATTCAGTGTGAAGATTATGTCGGAGCATTGAGATCCTCTTTTGGAGATGTGTTTTGTTATACTTAAGTTGGATATATTCTTATGTTGAAGTTCTTCCTTTTTCCATATTTTCCATTGATGGTAGACATAGATTCTTATTCACAGTGATGTTTTGTAAAATTTTTACTCCGTTACTCATTTTCCTTCATCACACCTGCTTCTATGGCCTTGGATACACAAACTCCAAATCGACGACACTAGTTGAGCTAGATGAACTCAAACTTCCCCATGCAGTACTGGGGAGGACAGTGTACATCAAATGGTCATTGGCTCTGGTACTAAATCAACATAGCAAAACTGAGAAGAAGTTTCCATTAAAGTGTTCTGTGTAATAAGTAATATTGACTTCACAAACAATAGTTCCTTCAAATTATCTCTCCCTAGAAAAACAGAAAGGTAACCGGGTAACGAGTATCAAGCTCACTCAGTCATCTACAATTTTCAAGAACACTATTAGTTGGTAAATGGATGCTCAAATAAATCCCCTGTATGCCAGTATTAATAACACAGATAGATGTGTGAAATTGGGTATTGTTGTAAGAATAGAACTGTATATTAGTATCCTTATATAAAAAGGGAAAATTTTTTTTTCCCTTTCCTTTTTCTCGTCGTGTTCCTTGCTTCATCTTCCTTCATTGTCTTGTGGATGAAATCTGGATGAGGAAGAGTGGGAAGATTTAAATCAAAACCCTGAAGCACTCATACGGCTGCGTGTGGATCTTCACCTGCACGATAATATGATTAAAGATGAATTAAAATACTGATAGTGATTCCATGTCAATGGGAAAAATGGTTTAACACTATTTAAGTTTAATTTTTGGCACAAATAGCGTGAAAAACCCATACCATGGAGCTGCAATCACCTCTGTGCTTCTGTTACCTCATTGCTGACCTACTCACTCACCTTTCCTTCGTCTGGATGATCATCCATAATATCAGCAAGTTTTATTAGTTATTACGTGTAAAACCTACAATATACTGAAATCTGAAATCAAGATTCGTGAACTAACTTATATGTGTTGAGGGCCTGAATGCTTTGAGATAATCAGCAGTTCTGCCTTGTATAGACGGTGGAGAAACATCTCTACAAATGCATGAGTCATTAAAAGTTATAGAGAGATAGAGAGAATAATTAAAGGTTAGTTATGAGAAGTTTACTATCAATTCTGAGTGAAAAAACCTTACCATCTTCACATAATTCATCCCCCTCTTTTAAAATTTCCAGTTCTCTTCTGTATTTCTGTTGTTAAAATGAAAAATTAAAAATAAAAAATCAAGAAATGCTTATGGAGATGATTAGAAAGGCTATCTATACAAAGAACTCTAAGCAAAATTAGAGGATTTAATTTAGTAGGAAAATGAAAGTATACCTGAAAATGACTCTTCACATTGTTTATACTAGTTCCTGACACACTTCGTCTCCGAGATTTTTGTGGGGGTTGAATCTATAATAAAAAAAATGATAGCACCTGAATAGACTGAATCTTTCTCATCATAAAGTCTATACTATATATAACGAGAATAGGCCCCTTGGGAAGTGTGCCAACAACAATGCACGACTTTCCTGAAAGGCCCTAACTGTTCGTTGATAAGGCATAATTAATATAGGGCTAAAATAGTCAACACTCTGCCTATTCGTTTAAAATTTGGACAGTTACAAAACTGTTTCCTCTCTCAACGTGCAATACTGCACGTGCTCACAGCTTGCCTGCTAGTATAATTAAATACTCCAACAAAATACAATTTGTGGTAAGCCATCTACTATAAACATGTATAATTTTGAAAAATATTTTTGAATAGAGAGACTAAAGGATATCAGTGACTTTCATACTAAACCAGTATGTGTCAAATGAAGTACGACTATTTAGAGAAGGTTGAAGGCAAACACACATACATATCACAAGCACACAAAGACAAAGAAAGAAGAAAAGAAAACCTGGTAGAACAGCCTTTTCCTCATGAATTTCACACATCTAGACATCTACTCTTACACCTCTCTCTTGATTTTTACTACTTTGTGTGCTACTTCCCCTTTCCCTTGCCTTTTATAAGCTTAAGTAGCCATAAAAGGGAAGCAAGAAAACGGAAAGTATTTAATTCTCTGTTTTGGCAGAATCTTTGCATTCAATGTAAAGAGCTAAATATAGAAACAAAAGATAAGAAGAATCCCAGATGGAAATATTCCTCCTGTAATTCATAATTATATCGATTTTTAGCAACTTCATAACTGCAATGAATAAAGGAGATAACAGGAAAAACCAGAGGCCTCTTTTGTGTTGTTTGGCAGTGCAGTCCATCTCGAGAAAAAGGAAGGTATCTAATGCTCTGTGTTTGGCAGAATCTTTGCATTCTATGTTAAGAGCAAAATATAGAAACAAAAGATAAAAAGAATCCTAGATGGAAATATTCCTCCTGTAATTCATAATTATATTCATTTTTAGCAATTTCATAACTGCAATGAGTAAATAAGATTACAGGACAAACCAGAGGCATCTTTTGTGTGGTTTGGCCGTGCAGTGTGCCATCTCAAGAAAAAGGAAGGAATTTAATTCTCAGTGTTTGGAAGAATCTTTTGCATTCTATGTTAAGAGCTAAATATAGAAACAAAAGATAAGAAGAATCCCAGATGGAAATATTCCTCCTGTAATTCATAATTATATTCATTTTTAGCAACTTCATAACTGCAATGAGTAAAGGAGATTATAGGACAAACCAGAGGCCTCTTTTGTGTGGTTTGGCCATGCAGTGTTCCATCTCTTGAAGAATTGGCTGAAAACTATACAGATCATCTACACCGATGATTGTGAGCTGTTTGATACATTGACATATACTAAAAATATACACCAGAAAGCATACTACATTGTCACAAGAGACTCCTGTTAATGAGTAAAATTGGATTTGGGTTTGTTATGGGGCCATGGTTGGATCAGTTTAAGCATATTTCTATTGCAGAGGTTAAGATGCCTTGAGATGTTGGCCTCACATAACCATCTTAAGGGAAACACTAGCCTCATCTATGACCCAAGCCCTTGGCTTAGGGGTTCATGTCTCCATGATCGACATGGAAGCTGAAATCCAGCAATAGAATGAGTACCAAAAACACAAAAATATTAATGTGTGTGTGCGTTTACATGTATGGATTTATGAGCATAGGGATATAGAAGTAGATTTACCAACTTGTGGCCCCTCCAAGCTTAGTAACAGCATCAACAAATTGATCAGGAAGATCTTGAGTCCATTGAAGGAATCAACATTTTGGTCTAGAGGTAGAAGCAAGACCATGATTACTTGATCCTTTGATTTCTTGCTGGGGAATGGCTTCATTTCCTTGACAATGACTGGAATCTGTTCTATGTTTATAACAAATGCAAAATTTAAAGGTGGATATGGAGAGAAAAATGAGAATCAAAGTCAAGGCAAGAGTTTGAATACCTTTCTCCCCAAAAAATGCAAGATTTCTGTAGAAAAAAGCAAACTATGGAAGAAGGGGTAGCACACGCTAAGACGGAAAAAAGAACGAGACCGGTACGACCTATATATGATACAATGCATTCCATCCGAAGCCCCTAGCGGGCACAAATAATACACAAAGTTGGCGATGCGTTACAACTCTAAATTGGTCATTACATGAATTTGCACATATTTCAAGGTTGGATTCTTATCGCGACACTGAGATCCTAGTCGTCTCAAAAATTACTCATGGTCAAGATATGCCGCTATGTAATTAAGGAAATGTCATTCAAAGCCATTGTACTCATGTTAGATACTCTTTTCGATTGATATAACACAAGTTTTTTGATATATAATCCGCATGCATAGGCTGTTGAAGTATCTTGTTAGCCTTTTGGAACCCTTTTGTAGGTTATTTTCTCACTGGAGCTAGGTTAAAGGGCATTGGTGATTTCGATCACCAGTATCTTGCTTTTGTGCTTCCCTAAGAAAAGCTCGGTTGAGAAGAAGGATATCATGTGTCCCTTTTACTATGTTCTTGATGTAAACCTGTTTTTGATTAATGAATATACATAGTGTTGGCCTCTTAGTAAAAAAAGAAAAAAAAAAAAAAGAAGAAGAGATAGGTTAACGGGCACGCACAAGAAGTGGTCATATTGGGCCAAGGTAGTGTATACTCTGGGCTAGCCTGTTTTTCTTGTGATGCGAGCAAATGGGCCCAAGCCCAAGCCCAACCCACAGTAGAAGTATTTGCTTTATCTGTATGCTTTGCATCTGTAACCCCAAAGCATAAAATTTCATCAATTTACGAATCAGAATAACTATTTTATAATAACAGTCAACATTCCATTTCTATTGTAGTATCATGTGAAAGATATTTTACAAACAACTAAGAAATTTCTCCATTAATGGGTGTGTGATTGTTCTTCGTCTTGCATTTTTTTCTGCATAGAGGGAATAAAATAAAATGGAATGCTTGCTCATCTGTAAACAGTAATGGAAATGGAACTCTGTTGTCGTGCTAATGCAAAAAAGAAAATACTCCATTGTGAAGAAGCATATCTTCATGGTTTGATGCAAATAACAGCCTCTCAAGTGATTTACATCAAGAGGAAGAAAGTATATGACTTGATTAGCATAAAAAGATTTTCAAAAGCCATATTTGTTATACACAAGAAAGCATTTCATGTTGATTTAGTACAGAGCATTACTATATCTGTAAAATACAATCCTTGAGTGAGTGTAGAATACTACAGTGTCAGTTTCCAAATACTTAAATTCCAGTGGAACCAACTTTTCCTTTTCTGAGATATGCTTTCTGCCTTGAAACTGTTAGCTCTGGACTTTCCTTTCCCTTGAGATCCCTCTTCTTATCAGCAGCCTCTTTGGACCCACTTCTAGTCTTTGCAGGACTTCTTGGAATAATATGTCTTTCAGTAGATCTACGATCAGCAGGTCTCTTTTGTTCCAAATTATGCATCTTAAGAGCCAAAGGTCTTTCTCTAGATAGCTTGTTTTTGTTTCCAATCATCTCATCATTGTCTGAGTAGGAGAAGATAAAACATCATTATCAGAACTCTTGTATTTCCAAGTTCATAAGGAAATAAGTATGAGGACCAACACACTAAAATTGATAATTGCAGTCTCAATTGTCAGACTGTAATTGTTAGTGGTAATGTATTGCTCAATCTTCCATCAGTACTTTATATCCACGTGCAGAGTAATAAGTTACATTCTGTGTGGTTTAACTGGATGCATGGTGGAAGTTTAAACCCAGTGTCAAATTAATTTGAGAGGTTCAGTATTTTATGTACTACATTTTTTTTTTTTCATTTTCCCTAAACCGCAAGGATATATTTCCATATAAATGCATGACATATATATCCCTAAATTCTTCCACAATAAAATGGTTTAAGTAACCTTTAGGTAAACCCTTTTCTATCTAATATCTTGAACTTCCATAATTCCATTGTCTTTTTCAGTTTTCATAATATATGCAAGGATTAAATGTAGATTCCAGATATTTGGAGCATTCAAGCTGACTGACTTGGTTGATTCCTGTTTTCCAGATACTTGGTTGACTGACTCAGTTGATTCCTGTTTTCCAGATACTTGGTTTTCCTGTTTTCTTGAATTTGGAGAGTAGTCTTGTGGTTGATAACTCTATTTAACAGGCTGCAGGGCAAATGACAATATGAAACACCAGACAAACATTAATCTATTTGCATGATTAATTTCAATACCACATGCAAAAATACTAAATATGAAATCCTACATTTGCATGAAACAAACAAGTTAAAGTGTTACTACCAGGGCTTGATAAGACAGCACGGGGCCGTGGAACCGAACTAGCTCTGATATTTGGTCTATTATCCTCATTAGTTTCTTTGTTGTTCTTCCCTGCCCCTGAAATCAACACGGTGTCTATGAATAAAATATGAACAAGAACTCGTGTCAACAATGACTTCAGAATGGAGATCAAACCTTTAGATACAGAAACCGATCGCTTAGCTGAGCCTGGGACATAAGATTTTGGGATCCTTGCAATTGATGGAGGGGAAGCATTTTGATACTCATTTACTGCTGATGATACTGCAAGTTAAGAACCACGTAAGCCATTTATGAATCAAAGTAATGACCAATTTGCAAATAGAACTAATAAGTTTCTGACATAGAAGTATTGAAAAAGGTTATTGTAGTACTCATGGAGTAACGAAGCAATGGTCCAGAGCCACATTTCCACATGAAATTGTGAACAACAGAGACAAGTCCACAATTGAAATATGTACCACTGTAATGCTTTGCTGCTTATATACTAAAATTGTCCAAACCAAGGTGATTAATTTTGTTTCCTTGTTTAGCACCTCATTTTATCTTAACTTTTATGGCATCGAAAGACCCTGAAGTACTGATCTGGCCTCCAAGAATTATTAAGGCATTGAGGAGGAGCAGGAGCAGCAGGGGTGGGGGGCGGGGCAGCGCGACCACCAGAAGCCTGACCTACTACATGTTAAAAGTTTGATAAACTGAATGTAATAGTTACACATGTTATATTTTTCAACTTTACTTGTTACGTAGGAACAATTGAAGTGAGCCACTCCAAGACCGCTATGAATGAAATATCATGAGAAAGAAATATTCTGTGCACAATATCACAGAAATCAGCCAGTTTCGGAAGCAAAGAGAAAAATATGCACAAACTTATGTGCATACTTGAATCTCTAGCTAATTTTTGACAGTCACATCATATGTCATAAGAGCTTTTGATTGTTAGGATGGCGCAGCCAATTTAGGTTCACCTGTAAAATTCTTATGCAGTTCCAAAGATGGTGATATACCAATAGAAGCACAGGATTGTTTAACTCGTACAACTCGTTTTGAATTTCAGATAACTTGGTAATGCACCATAAAATTTATTGGTACGATAAGGATCTACAGCAAAAATGAATTATTTTCCTCAATATTGCATTTAGAAACATAGGACTGTTTGTCTCAATACTGCCAAAATGACCCAGCCCACTACTAACTGAAATTCCAATTATATAAGTTTGTGTTTTAAATTATTTTAGTTTTCTGAATATCACACAAAAGTAAAAGCTCCAATAACGTTGTTCTTTATTTTGACTCAACGAGTCAAAATGTGCATATTTATTTCCTTAAGAATGTGAAATAGGGAATGGAGCTACACCATTGCTCTTGCATGGAAACAATGACAGAGTAAACCGAATGTGAACATGAAGCCACATGAAAAGATGAAAACACAAAATATAAACCTAGTAAAGAATAAAACCTTGAGGATGCTCCAAGAGTATATGACAAACCAGATATAAACAGCTTCAACATAAGTAATGCATGTCACTATTCAAGGTCATAACTAATAACAAATGGGTTGCTTGAGTCCCAGGCTACGAACACATTAAGCATTTAAGACTCGTAAAAAATTTTCACAGATCATCTCAGACTAATACTGCCATTGAAGAAAAAATCATCAAGAAGAACATCAAAAAAGTTTTAGGAGTTGGCGAGGGAAACGGAATAAACTGATAGAAATGTAACTTTAGAAAATAAATTCCATGATGTAATCTGACACATGGTATACAGCCTGATGTGTGATTGCAAAACCATTTCTAATCAAATTTATTTTAATGTTATAGACCCATAAACAAATATTCTTGCTAACATAATAGATGTGTGAATAATGCTGAAGGAATAATAAAATCAGGAATGTGCTGTCTGTGTAGCAGTTAAAATCTAGGAATGTTAATTGAATACCTAGGTTCAAGCCCTCCTTCACCCCTAAGGTGGGATGTCTGGCATGGTCCATGTGCCCAACCACCAATATATGCGTGTGTGTGTGTGTGTGTGCATTATATTTCTATGTGCCATTTAGAAATAATGTGCACAAGGAAAAAGGTGATTGCATAGAGGTGTATGTACACTTAGGACCACTTAAGCAACAGGAAACTAATTTCCCTTCAGAAAAAGATCCTATAATCTTTAAGAATACAGACAAATAGAATCGTGAAATGCATGAGACTAAGAAATTGATATAAGTCAAAAGGAAGAAGATAGTCCTAAGTGGAAGTTTATACAAGGTAAGATTGACACTTTATTATTGGTAAAGAGAGAACCACAGACCAATGGAATTCACGACTTCGTAGAGATCCATGTGATCAGGAAATGGGAGAGCTAGACAATCTCTTGAAGCTGCTACAAGAAACTAAGTTAATCAAGGGCAAGGGCAGAATTCTTTGGAAATGAGACAGATTAACTCAGTATGCAGTAAACCCTTATTTTAGACATCTGAAATCAGTTGAAGATCTATTTTAGGCATCGAAAATCATTTGGCACAGCCATGTTCCATCTAAGGTGGCTTTTATTTGGACATCAGTACGGGATAAAATAATAACAATTGATCACTTAACAAACTGAGGGTGGCTGATACCTAAAAGATGCTCACTTTGCTGGAAAAAGGGAAGAATCCGCTGATCACATTCTTCTCCACTATAAGGTGGCCAGCAGCTATTACGTGGCTGCTTTGGGGTGAAAGGAACCGCAGGATTTTCAGAGGTAGGTAAAAGAAAGTAGACAACTTATTTCATATGACTTTGCAACTCAGTTTCTTTCAGGTATCAGTGCTTCCAGATTTCTGGAAAGCTTCTCTAGAGGAATATTTAAATTTTGTAACTCCTTCTTGGACCTCTGAGAGAGAGGTCTTCTTGTGTGTCCTTGTCTTGGGGATGTCACACATTTCGTGCGCATCCTTTCTCTGTATCCTTCTTTCCATTTTTAATGAATTATTGTAGTTACCTATCAAAAAAGAGAGAATCACGGACCTCTCTCTCTACGCCTGTTTAAGAGCTAAAATTCTAGTAACTTTAGTTGGAGAAACTGACTTTGCTGTGCCAGTAAAAAATCTCAATAAAAAGGATGCAAATTCTTGATTAAATGAATTGAGTTGGGAGTGTGTCTTGTGAGTCATATAAGTGTCTTATGAGCACAACACTATGAATGATGTGTTAACTGAGTTGAAGTCCAGACTCCGGAGCTAATTAAGAGTATGTAAATAATTATTGAAGGAAAAGAAAAATACTAAGTGTGGGACATTGAGTATATGGTGTAATGGTAAAAACCTTGGACTGCTAGTATGAGCACGCATATTTGACTTTGAGTGCAGCCACTTTGCATAACATACGCCAACAGTTGGGTATGTTGCCAATCCTCCTTTACCTGGACCCTGCTTCTGCAGGAGGTAAATCTGGTTATGGGTTATTTTATTTTATTTTATTCAAAAGGCTCTTTTTAAGTGAGAATCTGAAAGAAATAAACAGGATAACATCAAACTTCCACTTATAAATAGATTTCTATAAACAGAAAATCCGGTACAAAAAATTTAACAAACTACAGAGTCGTATGTCCTGATTAATGGATATATTAAAGACAGAAGAAGGAATACGAAAATCTAAACTCCAATTGTTTTAACAAATCAAGCCTGTAAAGGAACAACAAAAAAAGCTAAAACAAATCAATATACCTAAGTCAGCACCGGAGGGAATATCAGGAGAACGATCCTGCAAGGACAGAGACTCCAATACCTTCAACAACAAAAGCGAATTTCTTTGCTTCTCCTGTACAGAAGACTGATCTTCATGTTCTTGTTCCTTCACCTTCACCCTCACCTTCACCCTCGGATACACTTCAAAATCAGAAAACAAAAGACACCAACATCACAAAAACCCACGTCTCAATCAAGACATCTCGATCTACGGAAGAACAAAATCAACAAAAACGATAAAAAGTAAAAACCAACCGAACCCCGGGTGGGAAACTCACTTGTTCGTCTCCAACTTCCAACTCCGAATAGCTTTCGGTTCTGAAGAAACAAAACAATCTAAAAAAGGCTTTCTATGTGAAAGAGAAGACTAATAATAACAACAGTGAGTCAATCATAACGGTGCAGAAGATTTGAAGACGTGAAGAGTCAATTTGGCCCCAGCGTTTCTGAAAAGCAGGGAAGAGATCGATGCTTTGATTCTGGGATGAATCCTTCCTTAACTTGAAAACGAAGCAGGGTCGAGTCATTTTGAATGCTTTGGCCGGCAACGGGCGATGAGTGGGCCCCATCGGCATGGTTTCGTGCAGTTGCCAAATACGAATCAAAGGATCGCAGATCCGTCTAAAAATATTATGCAGCGTTGTTGGGTTTGGCTGTTTTTGTCTTCTCGTTCTTTTCTTTGTGTCAGCTTTTAGCAATAAAGTATTCTGGATTATCTATCCACGCCCGTATTTGGCAATGTTGACTTTGTTTTTATTTCTCTGTTTATGAGAAAACGGCACGTGGACCCTCAATATGTATTTCAGAGATTATTATTTTTTGTAGTACTTAAATAATCAATTTTGAGTGTAAACACTTTAGTGAGTTCAACTAGGGTTTTAAATGGGTTAGACCGAATCTATGATAATCCAATGTCGAATCCAATTAAGTATAAGGATATCCGAATTTGATTAATTATATGATCATTCGTATAAGTTATGGAATTTGAATATATTTATGAAATCCATATTTGAATCTCTTAACCTTAGATCTCTATATGTAGTTTTAGTTTTTCAAGAGACAGGCATTGGTTGGTTACACGATAAGACTAAAAGATGAAACTTTTAGGAATTTCGACCCAAAATCCATGGTCCCCGATTATAAATAGATAGATAAAAAAAATATTTTGTTCATTTAGGGAAGACAAATGGGTGCGTTGAAGACTTGAAATCGGTTGGAACCCCTTACTAGAAGGTCTATTGGTCCAACGGTGACTGGAGTGCTCACTCATCATTGGACGAGGTCATATCAACTGGTCCCTCAAGTTGAAAGATTTGCTGGTCCAACGGTGGAAGGTATGTACACATAGGCTTCGTGCACCTATGTGAACACATACATCACTGTTGGACCAGCAGATCTTCCAACCAAGAGCTCCAGCAGCTTTCAAGTCTCGTTGGACCAATAGATCTTCTAGTGTAGGCTCCAGTTGATATACTCTCGTGAGTTTAATTGGTAATTGCTATGACCCGCTCCTAATGGTTAGGGTTTTATAAGCCCTAAATTGGGTTAAAGTAATGTTAGAGTTTAGCCTAAACCCTACCTAAGACTTAATACATTAAAATGTATATATTTAAATATATGTATGTGGAAATACATCTTTTACAAATATGTAATTAATATATATTTTCTATTCAAAAGTATATATATTTCTATGTTTTTTATTACAGCGGGTTAACCTGGCCCATCTCATTACCAACTTGATCGAGTTAGGAGCGAGCTGGCTAAACCATCATGGAACGGGTTAGGGTTTGGCAAAATCTACCGGAACCTGACCGTTACCATCCTACTCATTTCAACCCAACCGGACTCGTTGTATATTTTTCGGATTGAAATCGCTCAACCCAAGCTCGTTACATGGACCATCTCGGTCCGACGCACGCCGAAGCTGATTTCTGGCTTCTTGTCGAAAAGGATCCAACGTATCAGACATGGAGCTGCTTCTGCATCCATGCACTCGGCGGCTTCAAATTGGCGCTGGTGGTTGGTTCAGAATACATGTACTATTATGCCGGGGATAAATTAGGGTTAGGGTTCCCATCAAGGAGCCGTTACGTTTGAAAGAGATCGCGGGAAGAGGAGAATGAGATGCAGAGATTAACGGTGACGTTGGGGTTTTAGAATTCCAATTAGAAGCTTGGGATACGGTTTCTGTAATGTGGCGTAGGGCGAGATTTAACTGTAGATGGATTTCTCGCTGGTTTTCCTCTGAAACCCGTCGTCATCTCCAAGACGAGGGAGATTGGTCTTACTCTTCCGAGTGGTGGGGATCGGATTCTGATGGCCACAGCGTTTTTCGTTCGATTTCCGAGATGGGAAATGGTGTCGTATCCGTCGTTGCCCATCCTTCTTCCAAACCAGTAAGTTTCATGAGCGTCGTTTTCCTTTTTCCCGCTTGGATTCGTGGAGATTATGTAAATGCTTTTCTCTCTTTTACACTCTCTTTGAATTTTTACGGAGCTTTGTGTGATGGGAACTTAGGGTATCCTGAATTTTGTAGTGGAAAATATTAATGACTTCAGCTGTAAAATTTCTAGACGGGTTTTGTATCTATTGATCAGAATTCAGAAACTGTCATCAACTCATCATCTGTGGATGCGCTTGTGCAATATTTGAATATGGATTTTCACTGAGTATTAAATACTCGGTAACAGGAGCTGGTCACTTTCATAGTTCTATAATGGCAAAAGCGAAATTGGAGTTTGGACCAGAATGGAGTTCAAATACTAGATAACGGTCAATTCCACAGCTCTATCTCTGCAAATGAAAATGGAGTTTAGACCAGAATGGAGTTCAAATAGTAGATAATGATCACTTTCAGAGCTCTATAGATATATGCTATGTGTGTCACTCTTATCATATTTTAGTATAATTGTAATTGTCTCTTATGTAGGCCTTTATGTTAGTGAAAGTTTGGCAACATGCCAATGAAAACTTTTCAAGTCTACCTAAAGAAATGGCAGGAAAAATGGAAGTGTAATGCGTTGTTTGGGAGTGTGCGGGTGTATTCTAAATAAGTATACGATACATGGAGGTAAGCTAAGATGGTTTGGCATGCAAAGTGAAGACCAAGAGAGGCAACTGTGAGAAGGTGCGAGGGATTACTCATTGAAGGGTCGACAGTGTGAGAGGGAGACCAAAAGAAGCCCTGGATTAAGTCTGTCAGAAAGGCTTAGGTACTTATAATCTTACCGAAAAGATGACCTTTGACAAATTGAGATGGAGGAATAGGATTCATATTGCTGACCCCAACTAGTTGGGATGGATCATTCTTTAATTTTTAAGTTTGCATTTCTACCGACACTCAGATTTTTCTCCAGCTCACTCGAATTTCTGATCCTAATGGTAGCAGAAGAAAACCTTGATGCAATACATTTATTATCGGTAGTGCTTGTAGGTATGATACACATCTTGTGGATACACATTCTCATCAAATGAGATGTTTAACCATAGGAAGTTGTACGCTAAATTTTTTTTATATAGCCCTCAACCTTTAGTTTAGGCAAATTTGTCACTTTTGCAATATTTATCATAAAACATGCAAATGGAAGTTCCATTTTAAAGGATATATTCATATAAGGTGAACTTCAGAACTTTTCAAAATGGTTAATTTTTCAGTATATTTTACAAAAAAATCTGAAATTTAAAACCATGTTCACGGAGTTGCTGTAATCAGGACATCATTGGAATTGCCATTGCGTGATCAGAACCATATATTATCAATCCCATCCAATCCTCCTTCTGAAGTTCTGGTTTTACTTTAATGCTGTTGGTGAGTGAACGTTGATAATTTATTGCGAGCCCATGTATCATAAGTACTATTAATCCCATATTAAGTAAGAAACAACTTTTTTTAAAACCCTGGCCACGATAATGAAGTGATTGATAATGAAACTGTAGTATAGATTCACATAAATGATTTTTATAATCTCAGGACATGGCATTATATAATATTTTAGGTTGTAGTGAATGGTTTATGGATTGTGCTTCAGCCTTTTTGGTTGATAAATGAAATTGATTCTATTACCAATGAGTAGTTTCATGCAAGTGACTGATATAGTGTGCAAAAAAAATGTTTCAGATATATGAGAGAGAGAGAGAGAGAGATATATATATATATATAGAGAGAGAGAGAGAGAGAGAGAGAGAGAGAGAGAGAGAGAGAGAGATTTACTGTATATCATGGTTAAACTAGTTTATAATGTGTTGCAGGATGCAGTTCACTGGCCATTAATGGAGAAATGGCTTCAGAAAAGGTATGCGATGATTTTTCCAGAGTCTGAACACAATGAAAAATTCAGCATACTTGGTTATCAGTGGCGTGTGCTCCGGTTTAATGAAATAACTCGCCAAAGTACAGTAAAAATAATGGCTGCTAACAGGAAATCAGATCCTTGCTCTGTATTCTTTATGCAGCAGCCCCATTGTCTGGCTGTTCCATGTAAATTCTTGCACTTGATGTTTTGCCAAAATTTTCTTCAGTTTTACTTGGACAATTTTATAGCGATTCAACTTTTATTCGTGTCATTTATTCTTTGACTTTTTTCAGTGATTTTGCTGTACATAGTTTGCTATGGCTTGATAATGATGGGAAATGTGGTTTTCATGTTTCAATTATCAATTGCTTCATTGTGTTTCCAATTATAGGAAGCTTTAAGTGGTTGCTAATGTCCTCCTCACTTGCAAGCTAGGACATAAAAATTTATTGTGAAATAATATACCAAATATTGTATCTTTCACCATGAAATTTGATGCAGAAGTTGAAATCCTTAATATGACGATTTCAGGTATTACTTTTGCAGTGAGAACGTGAAGACAATAAAAAAATAAAAAAAACAACTGCACACAGATTCATGTGATTTAGCGCTGTGCCATATCCATGGAAGAGAAGGAAGATTTTCCACCATCTTAAAAAAGAATAGGGTTATAACTTATATCTCCAATCCCCAAATGCAACCCCCAGGTCCCTCTCTTTTCAGACTGAAATAAGATATGAGTCACACTGTAATGATTACTTTATTGTTAAACACTGTTACTTATGTCTTAAACACTCATATAAAGCCGGGGAAGTAAACTCCTATTTTTGGATCATCTCTTATTTCTATAGTGAAAGTCCACCAGAATCTGGATACCTAGTAAGGCTGATAAGTAAGGAGGAGAAATGAATAGTCTAATCTGAGTTTTGAATTCCTCTCTTAGATAGTCTCTTACACTTTCTCCTCCTCTTGCTGCTGCATTGTCAAGTTAAAAGAAAGTGGTCCTTTTCTGTTATTTACATGGACAGTAATGATTAAGGCCAGACAGCGCTTTAAATGCCTGTTGCTTGAGTGGTAATGTTGAAATTGCATGCTTGTTGATGTTCTTTGGGACATTAGCAAACTAGCTGAAGAGAAATTCTCCATCCATTTGAATTTCCTCCGGTTTTGTTGTTGAGTTAGAAAAATTGATGGTATTGTTTGAATAGTTACATGGGACTTAAGAAGTTGGGGATCATAATTTGATTTGGAATTGCCTTCTTTCAGCTATGGAATGAAAGAAATGGAAAAACTTTGAAGACAAATAAAGAATTTCAATTTATGGCTGTGGCTTCCTTTTAAGTCTTTATCGTAATGAAGTTCATGGGACTCCCTTGGTTTATGTCTCCTAGGACTAGAAGGGTGCATTGGATTCTTTTTTTTTTTCTTCTTCTCTCTATTTTTCCGTAGATAGATGTTGGTTCTACTCTTAATTGCCTGGGAATGAAATTTGTTGGTTACTACAAAGAAGATGCAGGAATGGCTACTTTGGAGGCATCATTGTCGATTATTTAGGGTAGGTGTTGAGAATACCTGCAAAAAAATGACTAGTATGGGGCGGATAATCAGCCACTCTAATAGAATAATCAGGCGGTTGAACTAGTCACTTAAATCATGTAGTCATGCGGTAGAAATCGGCCACTAAAATAAAATCTGCACTGAACACAAAGATTTACGTGGTTCACCCAAATTCGGGCTACGTCCACGGGGAGTCACTGCTACTTCACTATTAGAGAAATAAAAAAGAGGATACAAGATGAGTTATAAGAATTAAACAAACTCTCTTTTCACATAACCTCACTATTTCTCTCTTCGCTCTCTCTTTTGCTGCTTGTCTGCTACTTATTGCTCTGCAACTCAATGATATCAGCTAGGGTACCTTGAGCCCTTTTTATAGGCGAAATGGTGGATGACATTTAATGCAATTGCCAACACTCACCTTCTTTTCTTTAATGCATTGCTATTTTAGTCAACAATTGCAGCCGTTTTATTTATTTACAAGTCAACAGTTGTGGGTGAATAATAGATGAATGCCAACAATGCATTCATGGTGTGGGGACCACTTTGTATTCACTTTCAACAATCTTCCACTTGAGGCAAATACCATGCAGCAGTGACTCGGTTTCCATATTCAAGTGTCAAGACCAACTAAAGCTGAACATAGCTTCAATTTTTAATGGTAATAGCCTTGGTCAATATATTTGCAAAATTTTCTGTCGTGTGGATTTTCTTCAAATGAACTTTTTCATCCTCCAAGAGTGAATGGACAAAATGGTATTTAATATTAATGTGCTTTGTTCTTGAATGAAATGTTGAATTATTCACAAGATGTATTGCACTTTGAGAAGTTGAAATTATGTTCAATTTCAATTGGTCTTGGCACTTGAAGATGGAAACCGAGTCACTGCTGTATGGTATGTATCTTCAAGTGAGAGATTGTTGAAAGTGGAGACAAAGTGGTCTTTAAACCATGAATGCATTGTTGACATTAATCTCTTCTTCACCCACAACTATTGACCTGTAAAGAAATAAAACGGCTGCAATTGTTGATTGAAATGACACTGTATTAAGGAAGGGAAGGTGAGTGTTGGTAGTTGCATTAAATGCGATCTACTCTCTTCACCTATAAAAAGGGCTCGAGGTACCTTAGCTGATATCATCGAGTTGCAGAGAGCTGCTAACAAGTAGCAGAAGAGAGAAAGAGAGAGAGAGATCAATAGTATGGTTGTGTGAAGAGAGAGTTTGTCTAATTCTTGTAACTCCTTTTTTATCATTTGTTTTATTTATTTAATAGTGAAGCAGCAGTGACTCTAAATTTGGGTGGACCATGTAAATCTTTTTATTCCATGCAGATTTATTTTAGTGGCCGGTTTCTACCACCCGATCACATAATTTAAGTGGTTGGTTCAACCGCCTGATTATTTTATTCGAGTGGTTGGTTATCTGCCCACACTACTCATTGTTTGAAGGTATTCTCAACAATAGGCGGTTGTGGGTAAGGAGGTGGTGTTTTAATGTCTAATCATTTATCATGAGTTTTATGGCTGGGATTATTCGAACAAAGTAAAGTTTATTTCATTTATTAAGGGACTTACAACATTAGAGGAATGGAGATTAATAATGTCATAAAAAATCTTCCGGTTAAAGTGTTCTATTGGGCTGTTTTTCACTGTAAAATTAACACACTAGATGTATTGCAACGTTGGAGGCCTCATATGGCGTTGTCTCCCCAAGGTTGTACGATGTGTATGAAGGATGCTGAGTCTGTGAATGATTTACTCCTTAGGTGCCCCACGGCTGATTTTATTTGGAGGCATATTTTGGATATGGGAGGCATCGGGTGGGTTCTACCTACTACTATTCGTGATCTGGCGTTTCAGTGGAGGTTTGTGGGTTTAAGCAAATTAGGGAGGAAGCTCTACAAGATGATGTTTTTTGCTACCTTATAGACCATTTGGACGGCATGTAACAGGAAGAATTGGTATTTTGGATCAGGTGCAGCTTCTTTGGCAGCAGTTCACAAGGATTTCATAAATTATCAAGCTTCTGAAATTGTCAGAAAATGGTCGTTGATTATTCAGAAGTAGTCGTAGCTTTAGATTATGTTTTTCCATTTTCTGCTGTTGATGTTTATGGTTGATTTTGGAAGTTAATCCACTTCTTGTGGATGTGTACTCTCTCCCTTTTGATGTTAATGGAACTTCATTATCTATCAAAAAAAAAAAAAAGTAGATTGAGCAAATATTGTCATGTGGAGCAAAGGGAAATCAAGAAGCCTAACGAGATTGGCTTATTTGATGAAAGAAAATTTGGACCTTTCTGCATAGGAGATTATGTTTTGTTCTTTGAGGCTGCTTTAGTTTAGATGGACTTTTGGGGAAAGGGCAGTAAACTCAACTTTGCTTTCCTTTGTTTTTCCCTTATTTTTGAACGAATTTTTTTTTCTGTGGTTTTGATTTAAAAAAAAAATCGTGTTTTGGGAAGAACACCCTAATGGATCCCACAATTTCCTTTTATCCAGCTACTATTCTGAGTTTTACAGCAAGTACTATTTCATTGCTGTTCTGTATCAGAGAAATATGATTATATTGATGTTTTCTAATATGGGTCACCAATAGTCAGATTTGCAACAGTATTTTCAGTCATGCTTGTAAGGTAGCCTTATTTCCCATAGTTGTCTTGCAAACCTATATTTTGTGGTAACTTTTGCTGCTGCTTCATCAACCAAGGATTTTCTTTTTGATAAGTCATTAGCAGAGCATTAGAAGTGTGTATGAAACTAGGTTTTTTGTCTTTCTCAGCCGTGGTCTGTACTGGTTAATCCAATCTTGGAATGATAGATATGTTTGTGGGTTTATTATGGTTTCTATGATCCTAAGCTTAGGAGATTTGGCACTTGGACTGCATGTAGATGCTATCTTCTAAAAGGAAAAGATATGCCATTTCTTTTGAGTTGTGGCAGACGATTCAAAGCTTGCTAAAAAAGGGAAATGCACCAACATTGCGGACTCTGGTCATTGCTGTCTACTATTTATTTTATCCATTGTGAAGTGGAAATTTATAACTCAATTTATTTGTCTTTTATATCTCAGCGTCATTGGAAATCACTTTTTGATCTGGATGGTGTTGCTTGGCAGATTTGAAAAGTATGGTTTCAGTTGGGTTGGCGACAATAGCATTCTGTGGTTATGATCTTATAGATGCTGTTCACGGCAACAAAGCCATGCATATTTTGTGCATTGGCCATGGCGGTGGAAACCTACCTTTATTTTTGGCTAGTAAAATTCAAGGTGAGGAGCAAGTATACTTTCCTCCATTATCTATGTTCTTATTTCTCAACTTTATTCTGGAAACATAATTTTTGTTAATATGTTGTATTCATGATATCGCATATTAATAATCTATTTTCTTATTTTATGGCAGTCCATGTTTTGTTTTGGAGTGCTTTTATTGATGTTTTAGAGCTTTTACAACAGCAATGGACTTTCAAATGATTATTCTCTTTCTGTTTATAGTACTAGTAGCTATCTGACAAAGTATTCTTTGCCCACGGAGAAAAGGATTATTCTTTGACCGACAAACTGTTTTTGATTTGACATATGTTGTAAAGTTGTGCTTTATTATTATTATTATTTTCACTTCATGGGTTGAAATGTATGCCTATCATCTTTGTGGAAGGGGAAAAAAATAAAAGGAAGGTTAGATTCTTCTAGGAGTTGATGGGAGTTTAGTCAAAGTTGATTTGAAACTTGTAAATAATTTTGGAGTAAACCATGTTTCTATTATAGGTGTACATTTCTGGGTTTTTGTGGGTGCATTTTTGGGGCTCAAGTTTTTTTTGGGAAAGTAGGGCTCAAGTTCCTTGCATAAAAAATTATTGACGTGGTCTTTGACCTACAATTTTAGTAAGGGCAAGGCAGATCTAGTAGGCCTAAATTGCAGTGAGCAGCCAAACTCTTAATACTAAATCAAAAGAGATTGGATGGTCATGGTGGGTAGGGACTAGCTAAAGCTATAGTAATGGAGATATACAGACAGAATGGATGCTACTATGATTCTTCAGATCTCATCAAAGAATCAAGTCTTGATGTAGAGACTGTTACACAGTTTTTAGGGGCCCATTAGTAATCTCACACAATCTCTTTTCTCAATCTTGAGTTGAACTTTTCATTCTTTGCTGGAGAAGTTCTTTGCATAGAAAGAATTTTTTCCAATACAATAAGCTCAAACTAACTTTTTATAGATGTATTTAGTCTTATGGACTGAGATCCATTAGATCTTATCAAGGAATCAAGTTTGATGTGGAGTCTGTTCTCAAGGTCTTTAAGTTACTCTTGAACAATTTCGTGTCAATCTTAATTTCTAACCTCTCGTACTTTAGCAAATAAAGTCTCTTTAGAAGAGGTATTCTCCCCATCAAATAAACTCAAATAGGCTTTTAATCGATACAGTTAGTCTTTCAATGACATTTATTATCATTTGATCAATCTTAATTTATAACCTGTTCCTTTTTAACTGTTACTGTCATGATTCTCTTCAGGTGCTATCATCCACATTGTTGAAATCGATCCCCTTGTTATTTCTGCCTCAGTCCAAGCAATGGGGTTCCCAGCTTTCTCGGTGATAAAACCATCTGGTGAGCGTGCATACTCACAACCCAAGTCCATCGACGAAGTTTTGTGGAAAGGCTTGCATGAAAGGCTTTTTCTCTATGAATCAGATGCTGAAAAGTTCATCCTTGATGCCACCAACGTCTACGACCTGGTCTTCATTGATGCTTATGATGGCAATGACATCTTCCCTCGCAAGCTCTGGGACTCAAATGGCCCATTTCTCCAGGCCCTCAGAAGCCGACTTCATCCAGAGCATGGCACCGTTGTAGTGAACCTTCATTCAGATGGCGATGTTTTGAATTCCACCGGCAATGTTCCACATACCCTTCAACAAATTTTACCGATGGGCAAGTACGTGTCTCAAGTCTGCCATGCCTACAAGGAAGTTTTGGTGGAAGGTGGTGGTGCTTCCACTGGGAAGCAGGCTGTGGGTTTGAGTTTTACTGTACCAGTTCCTTGGCTGTGCAACACCTCTCTTGTTGTCTGCAGAGGTTCTGGGATGAAGAGTGTGATCCCTTATAGTGATTTGGTTTTGAAGGGACTTGCATCCAAATCCCTTGAGGTGCAAAATGTTCTTAACTTGCCATTCCCATGCTTGCAATACCTAAGAAGTGGCTTTTTGCTGGTTGATTGACCATCAAAGATGATTTTGAGACATGAAACAAACATATAGTTGGAGAAAAAGGAAAATCTTACTAAATTCTAAGGTTTTCTGCAATGCACCAAAGCTTGTGGATGATCTTTAAACAAACGCCGTAAGGGTGTTTCTTTTTGTGGCATTTCTGGAGATTGTTTGGTGTTCGAGAGATTGATTATAGGGCACACACCAAATCATCATTGGTCATTCACAATAAATTATTATGGGGCACGCACCAATTCATCATCGGTCATGCACAATTTAACTATCGGGTATGCACTAAATCATCATAGGGCATGCATGAAATTATAAGGTGTACATGAAATTAACTTGGGCCATCTACCAAAGATTTATATGGCACACATGAAATCATTGTTACATCAAATCATCATAAGATGGCCATCTACCAAAGATTTATATGGCACACATGAAATCATTGTTTGGGCATGCACCAAATCATCATAAGATATAAATTAAATGCTCATAAAGCGCACACAAATCATTGTATTTGTAAGTAGATATAAAAGAATGACAGTAAACTTAAATTTGATGGAGAGCAGTAGTTTGAAGACTCAATAACGATTGCTAACCGAAGCCAAGGAAAAGAAAATGTGAAATAAAGAGTAGAACCTAAACTAATTAGATGGTGGCTACCTAAACGATATCATTAAACTTTACTTTGATGGAATAAGGAGAGGAGGAAGACAAAGCTTTGCAATTGGAGGAGTAGCAAGAGACTAAATGGGAAGATTTAGAGTGGATTTGCATCTAAAATTAATACATAAACACAATCAAGAAGAAGCTGAGCCTAACATTGGAAATAGGAATGGCAATGGGATGGGTTAAATGAGTAACCTACCTGGGCGATGCTTAACCCGAGATGACGTGCATGTTCTAGGACGGGCTTGGTGATGCGAAATCAATACTATATACAATAAGAATAGGCTGCTTGGGAAGTAAGGGTGTTCATGGGCCAGACAACTTGCCCATCCCGCTTCTAGATGGTCTTGGTCATGCAATGATTGACCATAGGGTGGGGCTGGGATTGATTTTTAAAAACCCGAAAAAATTTGGATGGGCTTGGTCAAAAATAGAAAATGGCCGGAAGTTTAACTATTTAATTAGTTTTTATTTTTAGTATTTAATTAATACTTTCTCTTTTAACCTTAAACTACTTATACATACTCCACAAGTCATCATTCTTCAATCTATTCCTCAAAATGGTGATAACTTTTCATGGTGAAATTTCTTCCAAACATTTTTTTTAAAATTATCATAAAAAGAAAAGATTAGTATTTTTGCCTTCTTTTAAAATACAAAACTAAATCTATAAGTGGTTATCATTGGGCGGGCTTGGGCATTTAAGTGTGCTACTTGAACGAGCTTGGTCATTAATCACAAGCCCAATCATCGGGTTGAACGGGCTTGGACAAATGATCAGCCTGAACCCGCCCAATGATCAGCCCTAATGGGAAGGGTGCAACAACTATGTACGAAATGTTTAGTGATAAGACATAATTAATATAGACCTAAAATAGTCCAAACTCTGCCTATTTGTTTAAAATTTAAAATTTGGACAAGTACAAAATTGTTTCTTCTCTCTACATGCAGTTAGGATTGCTTATTGGATCGGACTGGCATGGGCACGGCACGAGCACGGGGCACGACCCAACACACTTAAAGCGTGCTCGTGCCCTGCTCGGCCCACTAGTGGGCCTTCACGGCATGCTTTAAGTGTGCTAAACAGTGTTGGCCTGCATGCTGAGCCCTGGGCTTGTGTTAAAAAGAATGGGGTTTTTGCCTTTTTTGAGGTTTTTTACCTTTTTTTTTTTAATTATAACTTTGGGGAAAATTGTATCCTAATATATATAAAAAATGTGTGTGAATAATAATTATATATTTCCTTTTGTTTTTCTATTTTTTTTGAATTTTTTAAAGCATTTATTATGCGGCTCGTTGGGCACGGCCCAGCCCTACTTGTGCCACGGGCTAGGCCGTTCCTGGGTTTTTGGTGACGGGCCAGGCATGACACAACCTGTTTGCCAGGCGGACCGTGCCGTGCCCAGCCCGTGACTGCTAAGCACAAGCTAATTGTGACAGTGCCGGGCCGGGCCGGGCCAGCCCGTTAATCAATCCTACATGCAGACGTGCACCCCTACTAATATTGCCTACACTAACCGGTCACTCGACTATAAGATATAATCCGCGAAGTACGGGATCAAAGGGTTTTTTCGTTCCGCATTTCCCTTCTCTTTTTTCCTTCGTTGCGCCTTCATGATAGCTTGATAGACCAGACGAGACCTGTACTTTGCGAAGTTTTGAATAGAGTTTCTATTCGTTCTCGCTCTCTCTCACTCTCTCTCATGGCGGCTCACGAAGGAATCGTAGCTAGGGTTTCAAACAGTGTCTCTAAATCACCAATCGTTCATCAGGGCAAACGAGTGGCGTCTGATGCGGCATTTGTCACGAAGAAGCTCCTGAAAAGTACCGGAAAGGCGGCTTGGATTGCCGGAACAACATTTCTGATCCTGATCGTTCCTCTCATCATCGAGATGGATCGAGAGCAGCAGATGAACGAGCTCGAGATGCAGCAGGCGAGCCTGCTTGGAGCCCCACCCGTGGCGCCTCAGAAGTGATTAATCTGGGCTTAAGGTGAGAAAAATTCATTCTATTCTGTGGTTTACGTAGATGATTTTAGGTTTATTTGAAATTTTAACGGTTTAGGGTTTAAGTGGATTCGGGATTCAGTTGTTTTCTAGGGGTTTTTTTTTCTATATGAGTGCGGATGTAATCTTGCATTTGTGGAATCAAGGAGTAATAAGCTGAAATCCTATTGTATTCTTAGGGTTGGTTCGAAAGAGTTCCATTAATGTTTCTTTTGAGCTGAAACTCTATGCATTTATATGATTTGGTGCAAAAGGAAATGTGACTGGTTTTGATTACACTGAGCAGCTCGTATGTTTCTGCAGAAGCTTCATACATGGGAGCAATTATGCTTGCAATCACTTATTACGAGTATCCATTTTTCCAATCACTTATGCTTGCAATCGTGTATACTCGAGTTCGAGCCTTTTGTTTTACTTTTCCTTAGGACTAGGGGACTGCACGCGCGTGCGTAGCAAATTTGCGGGGCCCACTTAGATAAACAGCCTGCTCTAATAGATATCATGTCATTCTAAATAGGTAGTTACAATGTGTTCAAATTGGAACATGGGAATAGCAGTAGTGGTATGGTGGGGGATTGCTTTGTTTGGGGAGGGCAATGTTTGGAAAAAAGAGAGAGGGGGTCCAGAATCTAGAGAGAATATTCCCCCATCTTATCTTTATAGATAGTATAGATTTGTCCGTTATTCCTTTGTTCAAATATGAATTTCATTGCATTGCATGTCTATTTAGTTATCACATATGCCTATTCCGTATAGTTGTTGGCTACCTTTAAATTATACATAAATATGTAAATGTAGATATTTTAAGCAAAACCAAAGGACCTTAAACATAGGTTTATGTCTTCCTTTTCCTTTTGCCGTGTGTGGATTAATTGTTGTCTTCATCTATGAATCGGGGAATTTACTTAGTTTTCTCATTTGAATTGCATATATTAGCCATTGACCATCATTGGATTATCATAGCGACTCCAAATTCTTAATCTGATGAATTACCAATGTTCATCCATCCTTTATTTGTCTATTATATCTCATTTTTAATGCATGTTGTAACACCATTTGCCGCTGCACTTTCAAACTCAGCAATAACTTGATGTGACTAAATATAAAAATATGGCTTGTCTTCAATGAGGAGCAGCCACTGATGATCTAAATCTGAGGCAAGTTATTGAGTTGCATCATACTTGTCAGGCTCCTATTCCAGTAATTATTCTTGTGGCAAGACTTGTTTATGGGATCTTTAACATTATTAATCTCACTTTTGATGTTAGAATGAAACAAGTTTCCTTTCTCCAATTACCATATATTCTTTGTGAACCTATTATTTTAGCAGCTTGATAGGTGTGAATCTGATTTGGATTTTATCTGGGTATTCTTACCTTAATATCTTTATTTGAGCCATTTATCTTCTAATTGATACATCTGGTAAAGGTTCTTGAAACAATAAAGCGCTCAAGATTATGTGGTATGAATTTTTATGTGGTCAATAGGTGAGTGCTGTTCCTGTTGAGGGTACAGGAGTGGTGTTGGGCTATGGAATAAATAGTTGGAGCTCCTATTTAATGACCTTGGCTGGTTCTTTTCTTCTAATGATTTCTTTAAGCTAGCAGAGTCCTGATTGTTTGTGGCATGTAAGGTCGTTAAAATTCATGTCTGACGACTTAGGCTGTCAATTTAGGCACCAAAAAAAATCCACAGGCATCCAGTAACTTTGGGGGGCTATAGGTTTCTCTTTTGTGCCTTGGAGACAATCAACTGAGCCTGTATGTTGTGGTTACCCAAGCTGAAATAGAGTTAAAACATTTGGTATGGTTCTTGATTCTTTGTTACATTGATGGCTCATATTCTTGCTGGTCTGATTTGTCTTAAAATTTCATTCTTTGTGAAACAAGCTGCTTTTTGACATGTCAACTACTGTGATTGAAGTCTTCAGAGCTGACTTGAGCACTAGAAAAAGTCTTTTCTAATACACTATTCAGCCACTTCATGGATTCAACCTGGGGTCAGATGAACTATCTGCAAAGGATTTTCCCTGATCTAGATGTGCTAATATGATGTTGTGAAGGTTGTTGAATGGTTATGGAGGTTTTTTGGTTTTAAATAGACATTGGAGGTTTTTTGCAAAGGTTCTACAAGCTTGGGGGCGGAGGAAACAAAAATCTAAGAGAGTATTACTGTGGAATATCGCCCCAGCAGGAATCGCATGGGGGATTTGGAAAGAAAGAAACCACAGGATTTTTAGAGATAAAGAAAAAAGTGTAGTAGATCTGGAGAAGAAAATTCTGATCACTATGTTTGGCTGGGCTTCAATCAATAATCTGATGGCTAATGTATCAATTCAGGATTTCCTATTAGGAGATACATTTCCAGATTAGTGGGGTGGCCAGGATATGTTGAGGCTAACCTTCACTAGTTTTCTATTCTGTTTTGTAGTCTTTGGTATACTATTCGTGTACCAAGACATATCCTATTTCTTCCTGCTTCTATCATATATATAACATCTTAATTACTGATAAAAAAAAAAAAAAAATAGACATTGGGGAGTGATCTGTATAAAGTAAACAGGGTCATAGGAAGTTTAAGAATATTGTACTTGCTGATATTAGGGTGGTTCTACAGTTAGAATTTGCTAACTAATACATGCCTCTTTTAACTTAAAAAGAGCATGATAACGGCACCCACATTACTGCAGATGACTCAAACTAGATTTGCCCTTGTTCTTTTCCAAATTAATTGATGGGTAATGCTAAGGCGACCATAGTTTAATCTCCTCTCTCTGTCTGTCTGTCTCTCTCTCTCTCTCTCTATTGTGAGAGCAAGGACTCTGACTAGCTGAGAAAACATAAGCACACAGATCTTGTAGATTTATCAGCTTCAATGATTTTGACAACCTATACATTTAGTGAGGCTTCCTCCTGTATCCTGTCATAACAAATCGACCATGCCACTGTCTAGCTAGTTTTTGATTAGCAACACAAATCTTGTAATTGTCACACCCAAGCATGGCTTGAGGGCCGCAATTGGTCGAATGATGACATAAAACCGTCTTTCTGGTCTTCTTGTCATGAATTCTGATACACTGTTTTGAAACCACCGAACCACATTATAAAGGTTTGATTAGTCTAACAAATTAGGGATTGTAACCCATACCTCAATTTTTTGTTTGTGTGTGTGTGGGTGCGTGTATCATGTAATGTACTCTGGAAGCCTATTTTCACAATAGAGGCTTACTGTTGGTCATATACCTGAAAGCCTCATGGCAGTCCCTATAAATCCCTTAGATTCTTCACCATCCTTGGAGCCCTTCCGGTGGTGCAGCTCCACTCACCACCAATGGCCACCGGCAACTTCTCACTACAATACCAAAAGTACTTCCTTCTGGCTTCCTTCTTCTCAGCTGCCTGTATCTCGCATATCATTTCATCTGTCACCTGCACATATCCGAGTCTCCCAATCTCCTCCGCCAATTCCACCAGCTTTGCATAAATCTCTGCCTTTCTCTCGCGCCACCTGTATCCTGCCAAGAACACATGAGATTACCTACGCACTTATATCCAGCTCCTTCCTCACACATGACCCTTCATCATCTTCCTCACCCCTGCAACCTCACCCCATCTCACGAGTCATCCTCCAAGAGTCCCTTGGCCATTGCCCAAGCCATGCCAGGTGCACCATGGACTGCCAAAGCCTACAACAAAGTGCTTCACACAGCCGAGTCAGGCTCAAACGGCATTATTATTGCAATCTTCTCTCATCTTCCACACATGTATAACGCTCGATCCTTGGCTCTCTTACAGAATTAAGCCACTGTTCTGCTTCATCCACCAAAGCCCCATTGCTGCGTACTGTATAAACGGCTAAAAATGTGAACTCGTCACCTCATGGAACGGTTCAATTTAAACCGGGCAACAACCCATCAAATGTGCACGACGGGAATTCGAAACAAGCTCGTAACATTCAAATGAAGCCAGAAAACAATAGCTTAAAGTACACTGCTTGAGCGCTCTGCTGTGGCACGAAGCGCAACCGATATAGTGTAGATGGTTGAACCTACATCTGTAAACTTCGTGGCTCCAAACATGGAAAGCGCATTGGTGGCCCACGAGGCTCGCTGCGTAACAAACTTAATCTTTTGAGTCTTGATAGAGCACTCTCGAACACGTTGTGTTGTGTTCTTCGTGACCAAGAAGCCGACGCTTCTAGTGTACATTAGAGGGGTCACAATCTTCTAGTGTACAATTTAGAGGTGGCAATTGTGACTAGTGATCCTCTCGGTTTTAGGCAGGTTTGGATTGACTGTTTTAACTCATGGATTGGGTTCGGGTCATGAATTCTCAACCCAATTATAAACGGGTTGGGTTAGGGTTTGACCCTTTAACCCGAAATGACCTGATTACAACCCGATTATTTTTTGTAAAATAGAAGTTTGGAATATTATACTAACAATAGTTGTGGCTACTCAACCTTTCCTCTTTTAATATAAATGATGACAAAGGATATAGTGAATAAAGACTTTTTACATAAAAGTATTTCAAATTTCTCAGCCTTTATTAATATGAATTGAGGCCTTGATGACAAGTAAAGTCTTTTTAAGACTTTATTATTATGTTTTAGTTCTTTTCTTTATCTTATTTTAGTTCTATTTTAATAATTGTTGTTTTATTATGATTTTTAGGTGTGCTTTGATATTAAAATGAATTAAAAAAATAGAATTTACATAAACTTTGATATTAGAATGAATTAAAATTTTTAATTTTTAGTAGTAATTTAAATTATTTAAACGGGTTGGAGGGTTTGAGCGGGTTGGGATATTCCAACCCGTTTATTAAACGGGCGGGTTCGAGTTGAGCCTTGGCTTGTTAATCCCCCATATCAACCCGACCCATTGCCACCTCTAGTGTACATGAATGAGTGCGAGTAGGGATGGCAATGAGGTGGGTTCTGGACGGGTTTCAGTACATTTGAATCCGCGGGTGGGTTCTGGGGTTGAAATCTGAATCTGCAGAGTTTAGCCAATACCAAATTCTAACCCGCCGCTATTGGGTTGGTAACAGGGCTGGTTGGGTTGACATCGATGGTACTAAAATATGTAAAAGAAAAAAAAAAGTGTTTTAAATAGTATATATTAATTAAAAAAAGGTATTTTAAATAGAATATATTAATTAAAGTATTAAAACATATAAAAATAATAGTTTAATAGACTAACGGATTTGGGGCAGGTTGGGGTAAACCCGAACTTGCCCCTAACCTGATTTTTATAAGACCAAACCCTAAGGCATTTCCAAGGTAGTCATTGACAGTTGCAGAGTCAAAGATATTTGCTTCAAATTTGTGATAGAAAGCCCTGAAATAATGGTTTCAAATTGAAACTTACATCACACTCCAAAACATGTGGCAATCCAACTCTTCTAGTGAAATAAATGCATTCAAATGTACTTAACTTTGATTTTGAACTTAATCAATGTTTTAAATTCATTCATGATGCAGGTAGTCATTGACCACGTAAGCTTGGCATGAGTTGATTGCAACCGTTTGTTGATTTATTAAGGGAGCAACACCTTAACCATACGCATTACCAACCACGTAAAAGCATTTAATAAGAAATTTTAAATAAAATCGCTTCATCAAAACGCCAAATCTATTAAAACAATTGGCTCATCTTTGCTTTCCCAAACTTACTTTTTTGAAAACCAATGGTGCCACAAACCATAAAGTCTTGGGTTGGAGACCCCGTTCACATTTATAGGAATGGAATATGGATGGGAAATAAGGACAATTTTCTTGAGGAGATTTTATGGGAACAAAATGGATAATTTTTTCTCGCCGACTAAAATATCTGGCCAAGATCTATAGAATATTTCTTATTATTAGATAGTAGAAATTGGTTTATTACTTATTTAATGTTTTTGTTGGGAATATTTTATCTTCCTCTTGTTTTATATATATATATATATATATATATATATATATATATATATATATATATATTTTTAGCCATTTCTTATCTTTTTATTTTAAAAAAACTTGGGCCTCATTTGGCCATTTCTTATCTTTTTTATATGCCAAGTCTATCCTTGTCATATAAAAAGATCTTTAAAACAAGTTTCAAGTATATATATCTTCCAGAATCAACAGATATAAGTATGCCGCGTGTTTTTGCAGAACTCATTTTGAAAATCCAAAAAAGGATGTTGGGATGATTTTGAATTGTAGTATATTTTTAGAACTCATTTCCTAAATAAAACCAAACACCCATTTAACTCCTAAAATTCATTCTAACCCCTGGAAGTTCCCAAAATCAACGACAAACGACACAATAACCAAATACCATCTTTTGAAGTGAAACAGTTTTTACAAGCCATGCTGTAGGGCCTTTAGCGATCAATTTCCAAAGAATTGCTTATCCATTTAGTAAGCCAAAGACAACTAAGTAGATTCTAGGGATTCAGCTGCCAGTATAAAATCCACATCAATAACACTTGCACATCCCACCAAGCAGCAGGTGGATTCCACTACAATGGAATCTTCTGACAGCTAGGTTTCACATTAATACAATATTACTTAGAAAGCAGTAAAAACAAATCCACTAAAAAGAGTGTTGGGCTTGATCAGTTTGAAGTTTTAGCGTTTGGGTTTACTCCAAAATTTTTTATGGCAATTTTTGGATTTAAGCATTGATTTGAAGTTCTAAGATTAAGGTACCGTTTGGTAATGCTTTTCATAAATGGTTTTTTACTTTTGAAAGTAAAATTTACTTTCAAAAGCAAAAGTGCTGTTTAAGGCTGTGTTTGGTAACGCTTTTCGGAAGTACTTTTTTGCTTTTGAAAGCAAAAAATTGCTTTTAAAAGCAAAAGTACCGTTTGGTAACGCACACGAGAAGTAATTTACTAAAAGCAAAGAAGCAATTTTATTGCTTTTCACCAGAAGCAACAAAACGTTGCTTCTCAATTTTTTTACAAAATTGCTTTATTGCTTTCAAAACCCCTCGATACCCTATTACTTTATTCCTATATTAAAGATGATGCCTAGGAAGCAAAAAAGCATAGGAATGTTGCTTCTCATATTAAAGATGATGCCTAGGAAGCAAAAAAGCATAGGAATGCACACATGAAGCAATTTATAAGAAGCAAAAAAGCATAGGAATGTTGCTTCTCATTTTAACCATAAATTTGCTTTTTTACTTCTAAAACCCTCGACATAAAATTAGACCGGGAAAAAATTGGCCCATCATGTCCAATCCAACCCGAATAAACGAATTCGGGTTGACCCATATAATAGTTGGATCAATTTCAGGTTGGGGATTTAGTAACCTATTCGTATTTGGGTCAACTCGAATCTAGCTCGAAAATGACTTGTTTAATATGATAATGACCCGTTTAACCCGATAATGACCCGCTTAACACAATAATGACCCGTTTAACACCATAATGACCAGTTTAACCTGATAATGATTCATTTAAACCGATAATGACCCGCTTAACCCAATAATGATCCGTTTAACCCGATAATGACCCGTTTAACTCGATAATGGCTCGTTTAACCTGATAATGACCCGTTTAACCCTAAGTTGTATCACTAATTCATGTTTTTTCTATTGATGTATTTTTTAATAATTAAAAATAAAAAATTTTAATTGGGTTGGTGGGTTGAACCCAAATATTGGCGAGTTAGGTTTGGTTTTGGGTTTTCCCAACCCACCAATAAACAAATTCAACGTGAACTAACCCGATTATTGCTCAACCCATTACAATATACATCAAGTATATTTTTAAGTAGAATGCATCAACTGTTTACGATAGTCTTATATAATAGCATAAAAGCAATTTATATGCTACTGTAATTACCAAACATGTTTTTTTGCTTCTTAGTAGTAAAACAAAAGTTTACCAAACAACTTTACTTCAACAAAAGATCTTTTGAAAAGCAGAAAATTACTTTTGTCTTTGAAAGCAAGAAAGCAAAAGCGTTACCAAATGGAACCTAAGGCTTCCTGTTTAAGATTTGAACTTGTTAATATTTAAAATAGACTTTCACAATCATAGTCCCATAAATATGGTACTAGCTCCGTCAGCAGGGGACATAGCGAAGGCTCCAAACGGTCCACATACCATAAAGTTAATGGTGAAAAGGCTCTATACAATTGGTTGGGTGGTGATGGGTGCTGACTTCCGGGGTTTATTAATCTCTTCATTGAAATACGTGACGCCTACGCACTGGTTGCATTTGGATGAAGTTATGCCTCTCAAAACTGTCAAATTCATGTGGGGTATGTAGGAAAGATGCCAGTATCTCACCACACCTCTCAATGCCAAAACCAATCCCTTTTGGTTGGGTAATATGCGAGAAGGAGGGTTTGGCAATGGCCTCCTCTAATGGGTTTGACCAACAAACAGTTCATCGAAGATTCAGAACAAGTGGAATCAAATGAACTTTTAAAGCAATGAAAGCAGAAGTGATTTTATGTGAAAAAATGGGGTATTCGATGCAATGGAATTAGCTTTTCCCTACCATGTACTTTTCCTCCATAGGACCTTTAATGCTTGTGTGTTACAACAAACTCTGAATCCCACATGGTTTTCATTACCAAAAAATAAAAAATCCCACATGGTTTTGATTCTTTTTGACAAGATGTTGCTTGTACTTGATAAAGGATTTGTTGTAAAGAAAATGAAGAGAGAAAGACAAAGCCATGTGAAGGGAACACATATCTCCATGATATGCAACTGGGGATGCAGGACTATTTTATATTTTTTGTGTGGGGTTTCCTTATTGGAAGACACATCCTAGGCAGATTCCATAGAATGCGTGAATGCAGCCAAGAAACCACCAGGAGCTTGCCAACCCATCAGTATTCTAAAAACAAGTGTGCCAGTTGGGTGGTGCTTCACAGAATGTCTAACTAAGTTTTTAAATTAAGCCATTATACTAAACAAGCAAGATCTTAGCAACAATTTAACTGTATGAGCAAAAAGAAGATTGATTGCACTTTATGGTTCTAGAATAAATCATTTTTAATGTACTCCAATCAAATCATAAATTTGTAAACAAATACACTAATCCAAGATATCATTCCAATTTTGTAGATGTATATGATAGATATGCTTGAATGAATAGTATATGGAGAGAGAGAGAGAGAGAGAGAGGGAAAGGGTTGCTAAAAAGAAGAAAGCTGTTGTGAAGAACATGAGGAAGCATTACTCAGTAGGGGGAAAGAGACAAACAGCCAAATGCCAATGAGAAAGAAGCCTAAACTCTCTCTCTCTCCTTCCCATCCTCTCCCACCCACCCACCCAAAATAGCAAACATTCATTCCCATTTCCCTCCTCCCCCACCCATTGCTTCTCTTCCCAAGAAATTCTTTCCTAACTTTACAGCAGTATTGCTCTCTCTCTCTCTCTCCCATGTTTCCTCCTCAATCTTCACCACAAAATCCCATTTCTTTCCAGAGAGAAAAAGAACTAAAAAGATAAAAAGGGAAAAAGGAGAGCTTCCCACCTCCAAAAAATTGATGGCAACTCCAGAATCCTTTCAGTCATCTGCATAAAACCAACATAATTTCCAACCATAAACAGGCAGCTTAAAAAGCAAATAAAAAATCAGAA
This sequence comes from Buxus sempervirens, assembly GCA_947561395.2. Taxonomy (NCBI): domain Eukaryota; kingdom Viridiplantae; phylum Streptophyta; class Magnoliopsida; order Buxales; family Buxaceae; genus Buxus; species Buxus sempervirens. Next base: position 30,577,238 of record OX387192.1, read on the forward strand.
ACCAAAAGAATGAAACTCTCATTTCTTTTCTACACTTACCATCACGTTTCTTCATCAAAGATCTTGCAAACATCAAACAAATAAATAAGAACCCTACAGCTGCTGCTCCTCCCACAACAATTGCTACTGTCTTCACTGTATTCTGCCCTGACCCACCTCCTCCTACATTAATCAAACACATCGTAGACACATGTAACTTGATTGATTTATATTAAACAAACAGAATGAATACCCACTAATCCAAGGGCAAAGATCTCGTAATCCACCATGGGCAAAAAAATTTCTAATCTGGTTTAATCACAAATAAAGAAGATGGAAAGACTTTGTAAACTATGCTCACCTGAAGATGATTTTCTGGGGATTCCATTTGGATAGTAGCTATAGCTTATAAAGCACTTGTGAAGATAGACTTGACCGGAGATGGAGCTCCCACACTCAACTTGAGCTTTTTGCACCGCACTCTTCACACATTCACCGCAATCCGCAGTCCCCAAATCGCCCTCACATTGCGCCAACACATATACAGACTCATAGCTAGTCGTGTAAAATCCATTGCCACTAACAATCCCACTCTCCACAGCTGAAAATGCGGTGTCCCTTCGCTCTTCGAATCCACTCCCGGCTGCCTGAGAAGGACTACAAGTCTTGTAAAGCAGCTCAAATCCAGATACCTGAGGAAACCCAGAAATCTCGTAGAGAATGTAGCAACCATGGAGCTGAATCCGAGCTGCAATGGTTTGGCCACATAATTGATCCGTCATTTCTGGGAGCTTGCTCACGCAGCTGTAGCAATCAGCGTTACTGATATCTCCTCTGCACTGAAAGAGACCAGAAATGGATGCTTGGCCTCCTCCTGAGTTGGTTTTGTAGAACTTGGCTTTGGAGGACTGGGAAACCAGGATACCAAAAAGGGCCGAGAGAGCTTGTGAGAAAACCCCAGATGCGTCTGAGAAAGTCTGGTTTGCACAACCCTTGTAGACTAAAGTGGTGAAATCTGAAGCGGCTTTAGCAGTTGGGAGGAACCCAGAACTGCTGAGGAAAATCAGACTCAGAGAAAGGATACAAAAGAGGTTTGCAAACAGTCCCATCTGGGGATGACTGTTCAAATCATGGCTAGTTTTGGAGGGATTTTTGGTGGTTTTGAGAGATGGGTTTTGGTTGGAAATGGGGAAAGGTTGATGGTTAGATTGATTTGGCCCTGGGGTTTCTTTAGAGCTTTTGCATCTGTATTTGTTCCTTTCTTCCTTTTTTAGATGGCCTACCTCTGTGCACCTTCAGAGTTGCAGAGATGAGGACATTTTTCTTTATATTTAATAGAATTAAAAGGGGAAATAAAAATGATAATAGAGCAGTAAATTTTTTTCTTTTTTGAAAGAAATGGTAAATTATTTGGTGTTTGACTATAATTTTATTTTACGGAGAATGAAAACAATGGGGTTTACATGCAAATCAATATAATCTATTATTTTAACAAAAAGAAGTGTGATGAAGGAATCTGATTTTTTTGTTGTTGGAGGAAAGTGGAGGATGTTTGACTAAAGTACAGTTTCTTGAACTGCGAGTTTTAATATAGGAAATGGGTATTTTATTTTTTCAACATATTAAGATTGTTTGAATTAAAGTTTGAAAACTTGGTGTGCAAGAAAGAGGTGGGTATTCTTTAATTTAGACTTCAATTACCACCTAACAAACCTTAACAAAAAAAAAAACCCCCCCTCTTTAGGTAAGCAAAGAAAAATCACATGCATTAATCTTCCTTACCATGAGAAGGTGGGAGTTGATCAGCTAAGATTGTCATTTATAAAAACTTGCTCTAGCAATTTTGTAGCTGAATTTTTCATCCTTCATTCATTGAGAATTTGACATTTGTCTTAGTAAGCCATGTGCCTATATGCAAATAATTAAAGTAAAATTAGTTAAACATATTTTAAAATAAATTTACTCCTTCCATAGGAACACTAGATCTAGATCTTACTTTTTGACGGGATCAAATCGATTGCCCGAAAAACATATGCGAGGCAATGATTAGTACATTCACCTTAAAAAAATCATTTCACTTGAAGAGAAAATATTTTTTTTAAATTATATAAACACACCGATCACAATGACCCACTACATGGGGGTGCATGAATTTGAATGTAGATGATTTCCATCCATTTAAGTGGTCATGGGTGTGTTTCTTTTGTTGTCACATGTTGTTTGGCAATAACATTTCTTTATTTGGTGGAACTTGGTGTGTTGCTTGACGAGATGATCCTTAACCATCCTCATAACCCAGTTGTGGGGTTCTAGATTTCTGGTTGTTACGACGATAACGTGTTCAAGTTGGCCTCTGGTATACTTTCATCCTTAACAAACTAAATGGTTCTCTCTCTATGTTGCTTATGCCTGTCCATAATTGTTATTTAACATTTCCTCAACGATTCTTGCTTTCCTCTTACATATTTGAAGTCACAAAAGTCATTGAAATTGATACTAAAAATGAAACTTTTCAAATTCTACACCATTCATGACAATGTTTTTAAATGAATATCATTCCTCTACATGTTTGCAATAGTAGAAAAAAATCCCGTAATCCATCCTTGTAGTGAGGTTGTAGTTGATCTATTCAAATTAGAAGAGGTTTTTTGCATCCATATTCCTGCATTATAATATACAAGGGTGCACTTACAATTGTATATAGTAAATAAAAAGTTTAGGACATAAAAGGGATAAAAAACTATTGAAGGGCATTTTTAGAACATAAAAACTGAAAAAGATTTAGGACATGTAAGAGATAAGAAATGTTGAAGGTTATATCTTGGAAAGCGGAAAATGAAAAAGACAAAGTTACCTACCTAAATATAGAAAACAAAATGACACTAGAACGTCATTAACAGAAAAAAAAACGAAAGACATTTTTTGCCTCGCTTCCCAAGGCTGTATTCTCTTTATATATAATATAGATTTGCATACATATCTTCTTATTTTTATATTTGTATATGTATTTATATCCATCAATTTAGCATAATGGCAATATTCATAACCTTAAAGTTTGTTAATATTTATTATTTATTTTTATTAAAAGACTAAAGTAACTTTAGTTTGTCAACATTTATTATTTATTTTTATTAAAAGACTAAAGTAACCTTCAGGATTTTTGTTAAATAGGTTTTAGAGGCTGAATCCATCATGGCTCCGTTAAATTAAAATTATTATTATTATTTTCAAATTTGCCACGACCAATGAAGAAGAATTGACAAGTTTGCCATCAAAATTTAAAAAGGGATTCTATCTAATTCAAAAGACTAGAATTTTCATTGGTTCCTTTTTTTGTTCCCTTTCATGTAAAACTGTCAATGAGGAGGAAAACAATACACCAACTACAAGATTATGGCCATTTTTGGATTGAGCAATCATATGATCCAATTGATATGCTCATAATATAAAATTTCATATGCTTGTTCGAACATGATTATGAGTGATCATATGAGTTGAGGGAAGATTTGTAAAACCCTGATCTTAGGTGCCTTCTTAATTTCCATGCATGGTAATCGCACATTCTTGGCTGGTATCGGTTTGTACCAACTGAGTTAACTCAAAACATGCCAATACCAAATGTTCTTTTTTTATACTAAACCGGCCGGTTCATAGCTGCTAAAGAAGTTCATTTGGGACTTTTTTAAGCGTATCGCATGATATTGACGGATGGAAAATTTTCGAACCTTGGTATTACATGTGGATAATTGAAAAACTGAATCTAAATAATTGTTTGGGATATCCAAGGGCAAAAAATTTATTAAAGGGCATTTTTTGAAAAGTAAGAAAACAGAAAGGCCAACTTACCCCTACAAAAGTTTTTATAACTAGGAATTATAAGGTTTTTTTTTTCCCCAAAAAAATATTTTTTGGCACATTCTCCGAGGGATTCCTTCCCATTAGATATAGGATGGATAGAGACTACTCCATGAATATATGGACAATTTTATCGACCAACATGCTGGGGATAAAGCCAAAAATAATTTGATTGTATTCAAAATTTCTAGTACTTATACTAAGTGACAAAACTCAACTAGTCCACAAACAACTTATAGTTACTGACAATTATTTATCTAAGCAAATCCCTTGTCCTGCCCACTACCATGTTCTAAGTCTGGACCTTTTTCCAAGAAAATCCCATGTCCTGCCCATTGCATCAAAAAGATAATAAAACCGATGAACTAGATGGCTTTTGGCCATTAACGGTTCGTTAACGAAATCTGTAGGGGTGTTAACAGTTCAAACCAAGATCAAATTAGATTTACGTTAAACTAGTATACTAAAGCAAGAGCTTAATTACAAAATAAAGACTAAACTCGTTTTTGGTTATTACGTCAAACTAGTATGCTAAAGCAAAGACTAAATTACAAAATAAAGACAAAACTCATTCTTTTGGTTTATTCATAAAATGAACAGAATATTGAATTCGTTTTGCATGAAATGTCAAAAGTTAGGAATGTTACCTGTCCACGCTTCTCAAGACAAAAAGAAACCGTCTATGCCCTTTGGTGTGGTATTTCCTACACAATCTTACTTTTCTTGTATGTCTAATACAAAAAATTGATGACAACATAACAACTAAAATCATGAATGATCATGGTCATGATGATATTACCTTGCATTCAAGTAGAATGATAAGATGCTCAAGAGAAATGCAATGGTCATGAAAAAGAGTCAGTGAGGAGATGAGACTAACTTGTCTGCAATATTCTTTTCTCACAGTACATGACACCATATTGTTAATGACAAAAAGGAAGCAATAGAGCAGAAAGATGACTAGAATGGAGAGATAAAGTGGAAGAAAGAAGGATACTTGCAAAACCCTGGGAGTGGAAAGCCAGATGGAATCAAACTAGGAAGGTACAATCAACTTGTAGGACAATTGTATTATAGGCCCAACCCTAATCTTAAACATTCTAAATTAGAGTTAAGATATTTCTTCCTTTTTCATCTGAATCTCCAACATTCGTGCTAAACTTAGCCGTAGGAACAATTCCAGACATTTGACTTAGTTTAGGTTCTAATACACACACAAACACGAATGCTAGTATAATAGCGAGTAAGTCTCATCAATCACAAGGTTATGGTGTCTGTAGTTTGCTTGCTTCCTTCTAATTCTTGCAATAATGTTGTTGCTTCCGTAACAATAATTATTGATTTGAAAATTTGAAATGATCAAGCATATAAAATCCAACCAAAGGCATATTTTGTGACTTCGCTTACCCTAACATCACCACCAAAATTGGAGGAGTGTTCATCAAATGAAAACTAAACCCCTCTGGCAATGAGTATATGCACTCGTTTCCCATGATCCCATGTCAATCATCCTGCAAAAATGATGTTGCTTGGATAACAATAATTATTGAGTGGATCCTATAATTAGATAATTTCTATAACTAGATCATTTTATTATCATGTACTATTTATTGCAATAAACATTGAATCATCAAGTTATTCGGTTGGATAGAGTATGTTAGCAAACTCTCCATCATTCCACTCACTAAAGCTGAGGATGTGTCATTCCGTCCAAACAGTTTATATTTTAAGGTCCAATTCGAGCGCTAAGCTAATTTAACACTATTTTTTCAAATAATTTATAAAAAAAAAATCACATTATTGTGTATTCTACTGTTAAAAACTGAGTATTGAATGGTTTTTTTGAGTTTATACTCCCCTAAATTACTGTTAAATATAATGCAAAGGAGAAAATTGAAAAGCATGCCAAGATTAGATCATTAATTTTCAAAAACATGGTTCCACTACAAATATAAAAGCAATGATATTGGTCATAAATATATAAGAGCAATGATATTGAACCCTTTTCAAAGTTTTAAATTGAGAAAAAATCATAACTAACTTCCAAAATTTCTCAAAATAAATGCTAAATTGCTTTACTATTATCCATACTCTTCCCTAGAAGTTTCCAAACCATTTCATTAGTTGCTTACCCCACCTTGGCCAATTTTTAACCAAGCTTCTAACTCTTTAAGGGTGTCAATAGACATTGTACATTTATTTGCCAAAAATGTCACTAATCAAGCAACAGAATACTCAATCAAATTGCACAGCTCACAGGGATTAAACTTAATTTTTATGTAAGGAGATCACCCCATATTTTCAGAGAGTTCCTCTTACGAAGGCTTTTCTCTTTAATTCTTTAGTTTGTATGCATGTAAGTCCTTGGCCTATGAACATATTTATTTGCCAAAAATGTCACTAATCAAGCAACAGAATACTCAATCAAATTGAACAGCTCAAAGGGATTAAACTTAATTTTTATGTAAGGAGATCACCCCATATTTTCAGAGAGTTCCTCTTACGAAGGCTTTTCTCTTTAATTCTTTAGTTTGTATGCATGTAAGTCCTTGGCCTATGAACATATTTAAGGCATGTAGATATTATCCATAATCCTCTTTTATGTATGTTTGTTACTTAAGCAACAACAGGAAACAAGAAAATGGCCAAGTTTGAACCAATACAAGGGCCAATGTAATATTATAAAGATAGCATAACTATCCCTTGAATACTAATGCCTACAGCTAAAATTGAATGGGAACACCAATCCAACAAGTAGAAAGTTATTGGATTGTCACAAAATGACATATAGGCCCGTTTTCTCAGTTTGTTTGGTGTGAAGTGGGTGTTACCTAGATCTCTTTGGATTGGCAAATCAATGGCAGTTTCCATCATTGGGAAGGGAAGGAATAAATGCATTTTTCAAAGGTCAAAGTTGTTGAAAAGTCAGGACTATGGAGGAGATTATTACAAAGACTACATCTTGGGTTTGCATCAAGGAAGAATTTAAGTATTTGTGCCCGGAGAAGGTGATACACAACTGGTCTTGTATTGCTCTTCTGTCTGATTTTTAATTGAATGACAGAATTGACAGTTGCTGAATGTGATCTTTTACTGTTCTGTTATTTTAGAAGTGTCTATATGATGCCAGTTTCTTGATCGTTAGGACAGTTTAGTGGCTTCTCTAATTCCCACATCTTGTGGAGCCTGTCCCTTGCCTCAACATTTCATATAAAAAAAAAAAATTGGTATTGTACCTCATTCAATATTCTGTGCAGCCCATCCCTTGCCAAGAATTCAATCTCTGTCATTTCTATCCACAACAAAAATATTACCCTTCGTGTTTTTGAAGTAGTGTCTCCATAATGGATTGATCCATGTAAAAAAAATACTGCATTACACAAGCAATACTTCAGCAATGGTCTCTTGCATTAGTATTATACCAAACTATTATACTACGGAAACAAAAGACCTAAACAAAGGGGCACATGACATTCTGAAAATTGATGGTTGCCAATAATTTCCGATCATTTTTAATAGTTGCACATGGAATTGAAAGAAATAACAACGAATCCTACCTTGTCCTAAGAACCAACATCTTAGACAGTGAAATTGATACTCTTTATTCCACAGTCTCCACATTAAATCCTGTAATAGTTGGCTGTGAAATTCTACTAATGCAGGACATCAAATGGAAGGACCAATCTCCTAAGATGACAATAAAAAATGAGGTACAAAAGCTGCTATGATTATTAAAGCAAATTGGATTCTTAAGCAATTACAATAACCAGAACTCTCCAATAGTAGGAATACTTGTGAAGATTTCTCCCATTCTTAGTTTGTATGAAAGGGATATTTTATCCGCCACATCAAGACCGACCAACAAAATACGCATTTAATTTATGGCAAACACAAGTAAAAATATATAAAAAGGAAAATCTGGAAAGATAGAGTAACTTGTAGAATATTATTAATTTTTTTATAGGCCATAAAACATATAAATATAATAGCACTTGCCTTGCTAACAATGTTGTAGGAAAGCCAATGCAGCCCCTTATATAGGCCCTCTCCAGAAGTTGCACAAGTTCTCTAAATGTACCTTAAACTGCTGCCAAGCAAGTAAGAGTAAGCATTCGGAATTATAACTAAAAAATAAAAATAAAAAAAATTGAAATATAAAAGACAAAAAACATTGGCTTCTCACAAAACAGTACGCAAGGGAAATTTTACCAGTGACATTGGCGGATAGAATGAAGACCAGGCTTTTTAGTTATCTCTGTAGCATTTCTTGCATTAGGAATATTTTGTTTGTCAGAAAAAACAAACAATGCAGCATCTCGCAATTCATCCTAAAACCATAAGACATGAAATTCAGCTACACTCTAACCAACCTATTAATCTAATCATTAATATCTTAGGTCTTAAACTTTTTCACTCTCAACAAACAAAAAAAAATTAGAAATAAAAAATTACTTGGAGAAAATTATAGCATTTACAAGCAATACGATAAAAGAACGTTTTGGCAAAACAAGTATTAGGTAGCATATGATTAAGGCAAGGAGAATGTGTCTTTGATTCGGTAGACTTGTCAATACCACAATTTTATTTTTTGACGAATTACAAAAGATATTAGGAAGTAAGAAAATAAATTACGCAGACAAATTCGGCACCTACTTTGCTACAATATATTCTTCAATTAGAATCAATCAAGATTCAAGAATATAGTAAGATAATTATTGGCAAAAGCAATTTCCTAAATATCCTATGAAATGCCGCATAGACCACTGCAAGTGAAGTTTAGCGCTCAACTTAGACACATGGAAGGGCCTAACAATTAAAATTAAGAAATTTTCTTTCTTTTTTTTGAATAATGTCAAGCAAAATTCCCCACGTTGAATTATTTTTAGCTTTTCTTAATTAAAAGGGCTTATAGGTTACCCATAAGATTGGTAATCTCATCAAAAATTTGATTTTAATTATGTTTATTGATGTAGAAAAATATTCATTAACATATTATTCAAATATGCTTACAAAACCACAAATACCATATTGGAAACATCAATAATTGAAACAAGACTCCACAACTATATCATATTATCACTTATCATATCTAAACTAATGCAACATAGAGTTAAAGAAGGTGACTCAAGCATTACCAAAAAAATAAAAATGCAAAATGTAAGTATTAAAAGAAAAATCATACATAACTTTGTGTTTCATGCATTACAAAGGGAACCAACTCAGGGGTGGTGGGGTTGGAAAGAAAGAACCCAAAAAAAAGGCACATGACATTCTAAAAATTGATGGTTGCCAACATTTCCAGATCAATAAGAATCCTCCTACCTTGTCCTGACCACCAACATCCAAGCCAATGAAGCTGATATATTTTTACTCCACATTCTCCACATTAAATCCTGTAATAGTTGATTGTCAAATTATATTAATGTTAAACATCAAATGGAAGGACTAATATCATAAGGTGATAATTAAAAGTAAGGTACAAGTTGAAATGATTTTTAAAATAAATTGGATAGCTTCCAATAATTAAATCTCACCAATAGTAGGAATAACTGTGAAATTTTTTTCAAGTTTCAGATCGTATAAAATGGTGGTCTTACTAGCAGCACCAAGATTGACCAGCAGAATCCGCATCGCCTCTTGGCAAACTCAAGTAAAAATAAACCAAAAAGGAAAAAAAACAGAAAAGCATAAAGAAACTAAATAAAAGAAATCAACGAAAAACACAAACAATTGACATGTAGAAAATTACAAAATCATAAAAATCAACAATGAATGAATTATTGTAGAAAAAGCTTAAAAAGAGAAATTTGTGGGAAAAGAAAGTTAAAACAAAACGGTATTTGAAAATGTTAAAATACTTTTGAAGCCTGCCATCATTTCTTTAAGAAATACAACTCAAAGTAAAATGATAAATATACTTTTTTTGTGTTTATATTTAACTTTGTTTTTTATTATTTATCGTTATTTAACTATTTCTCCTTTTTTGTTACGTTCTAATGTTTTCACTTTCGATATTCTATTCTATTAGGATTCTAGTTTTGATTAATTCTAATAAAAGTTTATTTTCCATTTTATTAACCATACACTCAATTGTCCTTATAATTCTAGTGATTTTGACTTTTTGTTTAGATTTTTTACGAGTTCATTTTAATATACTTTTACATTTATTTTTTTCTAAGTTCAATTTTATCTACTTTTATTCTTTCTTTGATTTAACTCTTATTTACCATTGTCCTTTATTTTTTCTTTCTTTGAGATATGATAGCAAGCTTAACAATTATTTTATGTTAGTTGGCATCTTTTACCATAAAATTTTAATGAATATTTAAAAATACAAACAAGTGTATGCTGAAAATATACTAATTTGAAAAAGTGAAAGTTGAATAAATAATTGAGAAAAAATTAAAAAAGGAAAGCATTGAAAGAACAAGGACATAAAATAATAAAAATACTTTTTAAGATTATCGTCATATAAAATGAAAGAATAGTTAAGTTCTTCAACATGCAGAAAACATGTAATAGCACTTACCTTGCTAGCAATGTTGGAGGAAAGCCACTCTAGGCCCTCTCCATAAGCTACACAAGTGCTCTGGCTGTACCTAAAAAAGACACCAAAACATATTATAGTAATTACTCAGAATTATAATTGAAAAAGAAAACTAAAAAAAAGGAAAGATAAAAGACAAAAACAATTCAGTCTCAAAAAGTAGGACACAGAAGAAATTCTACCAGTGCTGTTGGCGGATAGGTGAGAGCAAGCTTCTATCTCTACAATATTCATTGCGTTATGAATATCTTGTTTAGTAGCAAAAACAAGCTATACAGCATCTCGAAATTTATCCTGAAAAATATACAGCATCCACACTTCATCCTGAAACCATATGAAATGAAATTCAGCTACACTCTAACCAAATTACCGATCTAGTCATTGATATCTTAGATGCTATACTTTTAGTATTTGCCATATTAGTGATTGCCCAACAAGGACTTTTGGTAAACCAAACAAGGAACAAATATCAAACAACGAATAAAAAACAGACACACACACACACACACAAAATGCAAAACACCAAAAACCCAAGACTTGATAAGCTGAAATCAGACATATACTGATAGACAAATGATGGACACCTACAAGAAGGAATACATCAAAGATATCTCCATTTGATATTGCCACATGTAAGGCAATTATAGACCTAAAATTCATACCTAATGGAGGATAATTCTAACCACACATTCTTTACCAATAAGGGATTTACACCAGTATAATCAAATGGTATCATACCTCATTCAGCATTTGTGTAACTTGTCTTTTGCCTCAACAATTCGATCTTCGTTATTTCTATTCGCAACAAAAATATTACCCTGTGTGTTTTTGAAGTAGTGTCTCCACAATAGATGGATCTGTGTAAGAAACATATTGCATTATTTAGCCATTGCACATGCAAAACTTATGAATAAGCTCTACATAAATTCAGTTATTACCAAATTATTATACTACGGAAAGAAAGGACCTAAAAAAAGACACAACATTCTGAAAATTGATAGTTGCCAATATTTCCAGATTAATAGTTACAAGTGGTATTGAAAAAAATAACAAAGAATCCTACCTTGTCTTGAGAATCAACATCCCAGACAGTGAAGCTAATATTCTTTTACTCAACAGTTGCTGCATTAGATCCTATAATGCTTGGCTCTGAAATTATACTAATGCTAGATATCACATGGAAGGACCAGTATCATGAATTGACAATTAAAAGTGAGGTACAAAAAAAGCTGAAACGTTTTTAAAGCAAATTGGATACTTAATCAATTACAATAATCGGAACTCACCAATAATAGGAATACTTGTGACAATTTCTCCCAGTTTCAGTTTGTATAAAAGGGTGGTATTACCACCAGCATGAAGGCCAACCAGCAAAATACGCATCTACTTTTTGGCAAACACAAGAAAAAAATATATCAATAAGGAAAATCTGGAATGACAGAGTAACTAGTAGAGTCCTATTGATTGTTAATTGGCTATAAAAAAACAATACCCTTGCTAACAATGTTGTATGAAAGCCAATGCAGCCCCATATATACAGGCGCTCTCCAAAAGTTGCACAAGTTCTCTAGATGTACCTAAAAATGCCACCAAGGCAGATTGAAGCAAGCACTCGAAATTATAATGGAAAAATAAAAATTAAAAAAGGAAACATAAAAGACAAAAACAATAGTCTTACGAAGCAAGACACGGGGAAAAATTTTACTAGTGCTATTGGCAGATAGAGTGAATATCAAGCTTATCAATTATCTCTGTAGCATTCATTGTGTTAGGAATATATTTTTTGTTAGCAAAAACAAACAATATAGCATCTCACAATTCTTCCTGAAACCATAAGACATGAAATTCAGCTAACTCTAACCACAACTTACCAATCTAATCATTGATATCTTAGGTCCTAAACTTTTTTTACATTCCACAAATGAAAAACAATTAGAAATAAAAGATTACCTGTAGACAATTATGGCATGTACAAGCAATACAATAAAATGAAGTTTTGGAAGAACAAGTATTCTATAGCATATGATTGAGGCAAACAGAATGTGTCTTTGATCAGGTAGCATATTAATACCGAAATTCTTTTTACGAATTATAACAGATGTTAGAAAATAAAAATAATAATTAGACACGAACAAACTTGTTACCCACCTTGCTACAGTCTATTCTTCAATTAAATTGAACAAGATTCAAGAATATAGTAAGATCATCATTGGAAATATCAATTTCCTGAATACAACCATCCTATGCAATGCTACAGAGACCATTGCAAGTGAACTTAGCGCACAAATTAGACACATGAGGGAGCCTAACACTTGGAATTAAAAATTTTTCTTTCTTTAATTTGAATATTATCTAGTAAAATTCCCCATGGAGAATCATTTTTAGCTTTTCTTAGTTAAAAAGCTTATAGCTTACAAGTAAGATTCGTTAGCTCATCAATTTTATTATGTTTATCAATGTAGAAAAGTAATCATTACAAACACATTATTTAAATATGTTTTCAAAACACAAAATACCATATTTCAAACATCAATAATTCAAACAGGACTCTATACACATACTATATTATCACTTTAATATCTAAATCAATACAACGTAGAATTAAAGTAGGTGACTCTAGCATAAAAAAAAAACGCAGAATGTAATTATTATTAAATAAAAATCAGACATAACTATATGTTTCATGCATAAAAAAGGGAACCAACTCAGTTATACATTGTTTTGTGTGTTTTTCCTCTTTTTTGATAGTTGTTATTTGTTTCGTCTTTACCAATCGTCCTTGTTGCGTAATTAGTAATGAGGAAATCTTAAAATGTATAAATTAAATATTTCTATCTTTAGTATTTATTCCTTTATCCAACCCCACCACCCCTGAGTTGGTACCCTTTCTAAGGCATGAAACATAAAGTTATGTCTGATTTTTTATAATACTTACATTTTGCCCTTTTTTTTTGTAATGCTAGAGTTACCTACTTTTATTCTATGTTGCATTAGTTTGGATATAAAAGTAATAATATGGTATAGGTATGGAGTCTTGTTTGAATTATTATTGTTTGCAATATGATATTTAGGGTCTTGGAAGCATATTTGAATAATGTGTTTGTAATTAATATTTTTCTACATCGATAAACATAATAAAAACCAACATTTTAATGAGATTGCCAAATTTACTGGTAACCTATAACACTTTTTAACTAAGAAAATCTAAAAATAATTCAACAAGGGAAATTTTGTGTGATAATATAAAAAATTAAGAAAGAAATTTTCTTAATTCTAAGTGTTAGGACCTCCATATGTCTAAGTTGAGTGCTAAATTCACTTGCGGTGGTCTCTATAGCATTGCATAGGATATTCAAGAAATTGATTTTGCCAATAATTATCTTACTATATTCTTGAATTTTGATCAATTATAATTGAAGAATAGACTGTAGCAAAGTACATGACGAATTTGTACATGTATATTTATTTTCTTACTTTATAATATCTTCTGTAATTTATCAAAAAAAGAAAATTGTGGTATTGACAAGTCTACCTAATCGAAGACACATTTTCCTTGCCTCAGTCATATGCTACCTAATACTTGTTATGTCAAAACCTTCTTTTATTGTATTGCTTGTAGATGCTATAATTGTCTCTAGGTAATCTTAAATTTTTTATTATTTTTCATTTGTTGAGGGCGAAAAAGTTTAGTACCTAAGATATCAATTATTAGATTGGTAAGTAGTTGGTTAAAGTGTAGCTGAATTGATTAGATTGGTTAAAGTAGTTGGTCTATGTAGCATTGCATAGGAAATTGATTTTGCCACCAATGATCTTACTATATTCTTGAATCTGGATTAGTTCTAGCTGAAGAATAGCCTATAGCAAATAAGGTGATGATTCTGACGAATTTGAATTTGTCCATTTATAATTACTTTTGTATTTTCTAATATCTATTGTAATTCAAAAGAAAAAAATTATGGTAATCACAAGTCTACACATTCTCCTGGTCTCAGTCATATGCTACCTAATACTTATTTTGCCAAAACCTACCTTTACATTATGGCTTGTGTATGCTATAATTGTATCGAGGTAATCTTTTATCTATAATTGTGTTCCATTTAAAGCTGGCATAAAAGTTTAGGACCTAAGATATCAATGACAAGATTGATAAGTAGGCTAGAGTGCAGCTGAATTTCATGTTTTATGGTTTCAGAATGAGTTACAAGGAGCTGTATTGCTTGTGTTTGCTGACGAACAAAATATTTCTAATGCAATAAATGTAGCGGAGATAGCTTAGAATCTTTGTATTCATTCTATTCACGAACGGCATTGGTAAAATTTCCTTCACATATTGCTTCTCGAGACTCCATTGTTTTTATCTGTTATCTTTCCTTTTTTTTTGTTCTCTTTCTCAATTATGATTCCGAGTAATTGCTCTAATATGCTTTAAGAAATCCAATCCAGCCCCTCATACAGGCCCTCTCTGTAAGTTGTATAAATGCTCTGGATGTACCTAAAAAGGCCACCAAAGCATATTAGAGCAATTACTCAGAATTATAATTGAGAAAAAGAAAAAAAAAATGAAAAATAACAGACAGAAACAACGGAGTCTCGAGAATCAGGACATGGAGGAAATTTTACCAGTACGGTTGGTGGAAAGAGTGAATACTGAGATTCTAAATTATCTCCACAGCATTCATTGCATTAGGAAGATCCTCTTCGTTAGCAAACACATGCAATACAACTTCTCGTAACTCATCCTTAGACCATAAGACAAAATTCAGTTACACTCTAACCTATTTGCCAATCTAGTCATTGATATCTTGGGTCCTACACTTTTATGCCCAACTGAAATGAAAAACAATCAAAAATAAAATATCACCTCAATACAATTATGGCATATACAACCTATACGATAAAGGAAGGTTTTGGCACAATAAGTATTAAATAATATATGACTGAGGCTCGGAGAATGTGCCTCTAATTAGGCAAACTTGTGACAACCATAATATTTTTTTTTTCGAATTACAACAGATATTAAAAAATACAAAAACAATTATACATGGACAAAGTCATCACCTTATTTGCTGTAGTCTATTCTTCAGCTAGAATTGATCTAGACTCAAGAATATAATAAGATCATTACTGGCCAAATCAATTTCTTGTATAAAACTATCCTCTGCAATGCTACATAAACCATTTGAACAATATATCCCAGAATAAAGAATCAGGAAGAAAAATTCCCTCAAATGAGATCCCCGCTAAACAAAATTAAAACCACCAAATCATAGAATCGTGGGAAGCCAAAAATCTTAAGTCAAATATTCATAAGTTCTTGTGACTTATCCATTTTATTTTGGTAGATCTATCTATTAAGATCAGGGTGTGACTCAGACGAAACTGGAAAAAAAAGGAAAAAAAAAAAGGAGAAGAGCAGATGATCGGATAAATCGACGAAAATAGGATTTCAAAAGTAAATCAAACTTGCCTTCCTAACGCTTTGTAGTGAGATTGGAAGAGAATAAAGGAAAATAGAGAGATGTAGCCTTGCTGAAAATGGAGTGCCACAGATCAGCCGGCTAGAAGGAAGGCATCTGTGTTCCTTTGCTCCGGATATCTTGTGCCTGGTCATTGAGGGTCGCAGTCTTCTCCACCAAAAGCTCTATTCTCTCCCACCGAACGAGAACCTTCTCAATATTCTCCACCATAACACCTTTCACTTCTAAACCCCGGGCCTTCACTTTTGAGAGCTTACTTATCCCCTCAGAATGATCAACGCAGCATTGCACATGATCCTTTAGTTTTGACCCGAATCCTTTGTTGAGACTGTTAGCAGTGGCTGTTGCAGCTTTTGCACCTCCGAATCTTGCAACAATTTCATCCTTTATACGCTCCAGGAAAGCTACGAGGACCTGTATTCCTACCGATCCATCTGCAACTACACAATATGTGTAACCGTTTTCGACGAGATATGAATTTATGGCCGTCAAGGCATTGAAACGCAATAGACCTGAAATTTCCACTGAATGCAGAGTATTCTGCAAGGATCACAATGCCGCGAGAAACGAAGGCGTAGATCAGAGATTTCTAGCTCATCTTCAAAGATATTCTCGTTTAGGGCTGCTTCGGTTCGTCTTCTTCTCGTCTTCGCTCTTCCCCTTGGGATTGCTCCATTTTGCGGAGAAGCAAAGGAGCGAAGAACCTTCTTTCTTTCTTTCTTTCTTTCTATCTTTCTTTTTCTTTTCTTTTTTTTTTTTCCTTTTTTTTTTTTTTTATATTTTTTATAATAAAGTTGCGTTTGGAACATTGGATTTAGAGAGAAAAGAAAAGAAATCTCAAAGAGAAAAGAAATGAAATGAAAAAAGTGCTTTTTCTACTATTTGGTTTGCTGGAGAAAACCAAAAAGAAAATTTTTAAGATCTCACCTTCTTCTGTTTGGTTATTTGCAGAGAAACCAATCAAGTATCCCAACCCGTCAATAGTGGTTTTCAATAAACCCAGAATTCTTGCCTTTGCCAATACTCAAAATCCTGGAGTGTTTCTGAAGGCTGTGTTTGAATTTATTCACCAGGAATCCAATTTCTTCAAGGATGAGGCGGCTACCAAGAAGGAGATCCTGGCCAGGGTTCAGGAGATAAGGGACAGAGATGAAGAGGAGTGAAAGAAAAAGCGTCTGAAGGAGGCGGACGCCCGGCTTCTGATACGGCGAAAAAAGTGAAAAAGGAGGAAGTGCCGAAGAAAACTGTGGCGTCTTCGTCAAAGGAAAGCAAGCCAAAGAAAGATAAAGAAGATTCAACAATGGAGTCAAAAAAGGCCGACGGAAAGGAGAACTTGCGAGTTCCAAATAAGGGAAATAGTATTGAACTTGAGAAGTATTCGTGGACACAAACCCTACAAGAGGTCACTGTCAATGTTCCAGTTCCTCAAGGAACTAAATCAAGAGGAGGAAGAGTCAAGAAGGAAGCTGTCCCGGGAGTGAAGGGAGTCTCTCGATTTCTTTTCTCTCCAAATCCCTACGTTTTTGGGAAGAAAATTTTTTAAGGAACTTTTCTCCCCAAATTTACGCCACTTTCATTTCCTCAGTCCAACCAAACAAAGGAAAGTAATTTAACTACCCATTTCTTTTCTTTTCTCTCCAAATCCAAACCTCTGAACACAGCCTAAAGGAGCGAAGAATCTTTGCCCCGTCCATATTTTGTCTGTTTAAATAACGAAAATAGGCCCAGTCGAACGATGGGCCCGTATCCGTGCCCAGTGCCCGGGAACGGTCAGATCGGCTGGAGCGTGCGTATGCGGGGCGCGTGGTTAGTTTCAAAATTCGAACGGCCGCACTTGTCCTTCCTTTTTGGACCAAAAAAAGGTGGGAAAAATGGGTTCTTACATTTTAGTGATGGTTTTCTAAAAGAGTTTAGATTCACTCAATTCTCGGTAATTAAAAAATAGTGAAATTTTCAAAAATAATTGAGAAAGAGTGTTATTCTACTGTTGACATAGAATTTTTTCCAAAATTACCTTTCAAATACTTAAAACCTTTTATAATCATGATTAATAGTTTACAAGTCTTTCAAAAGGTATTTTTGGAAAAACTACTCTAAACAATAAAATAATACTAGTGCTCAATTGTTTTAAAAAAATTAACCCATAATTTTGTGACTACATCCTAATTATTTTTAAAAAACAAGACTAGAAACCAATTTTCCCAAAATCCTTTGCAACTCGGATAGAACAAATTGTTTTTCAGTTATATTAAAAAAAATCATATTCACCAGCCTAATTTTATATAATTGAATATTAGTGATTTTTTTAATATTTGAAAACAAGTGTCGTTTTATTGTTCATGAATAAACCGTGCCTTATTATGTATCTTTTTCTCCAATATTGAATTTACAAGTCCAGTACGGCTCAGTTAGAAGGGTTTACAAGTTTCTAAAATGGATTTACATGTCTAAAAAATGGATTTACAAATTCCAAAATTAAATTTACAAGTCTATTAGTAGAGTTTACAAATTCTTAATTGAATTTACAAATCTACCAATGTTACAAACAGAATTTACAGGTCCTTAATAGATATACAGTAAAGGCATTATTGTCCATGAACAAAAAACACATATTCAGTCTTAAATATCTTGAAGATTTTTATAACACATACAACGTGAGGAGCCCATTGGGAAGCGTGCCATGTTATATGCACACATTCCCCACAACAAAGGGCCCGTACAATATATCGTTGAGGTTTTATCAATACAAAGTGTCAAAAGTATAATTCTATATTTCTTTTAAAACCTTAAGCAATTATAAAATTGTGTCCATATTTGTGTATCAATGCTAAGGCTGGCAATGGGTTGGATATATATCCGGATCCAACCCGACTCCGATCCGAAATTACCGAATTCAGATATAGGATTTAGCTCTACAGTTCGGATACGGATCTCGAATTTCGGATCCGAATTTGGATATACATGTATCCGATTCGTACTAAAAACATACTTATAGTATATATAAACTTAGCTTAGACCATGGTTCAACCATGAGTTAAAAGGGTTAAACCATCATTCGATCGTTAAACACATGGATTTGTGTTAAAATTTATAGTTAAATTTACTTTAATTGTTAAAATTGTTTTTTTAAGTTTCAGGTTCAAACAGGCTTGAATTCGGATTTCTGATCAAATTCGGATTTAGGATCAGATATCGGATCGAATTTGGATTTCGGATATTTATTGAATTTCGAATCCGGATTTAAGTATTAAAGATCCGTCGGATATCAGATTGAATTCGGATATCAATAAATTTTTTTCAAATCGAATTCGGATCTTAGCAAATCCGTACCGTATTTGACCGATTGCCACCCCTAATCCCGGTTACTATAAGTTATCAAACGTTTGATGGCTAGATCTCAATTATGTTCAAAAAAGTATAACTAAAAAATAAGTTTCCCTTTCCGATTTGGATACCAATTAAGACAGATTTTTTAAATACATTCGGAGTTGGATCTGTGATTATTCAGATACCAAATCAAAGCCGGATCACAACAGATCTAGATCGAACCCGACCCGCTTACAGCCATCATCCGTACCAACACCAACCCCTGCTTTCCTCGTTCTGCCGCTACAACCGACGCTTCTTTTGCTACTTTTCCGCCCCACCGTCATCGCATTCTCTCATCTGATGGAAGCTGTAAATAGATCCAGGGCTTAGTCTTCTCCATTACTTCTTCTCGCCATTGACATTACAACAATATGTACTCATGGAAAGAGAAGGTAGCAGACAAGCTCTCCCGTCTTCTCGCTGACTCGCCTTCTTCGTCACCATCATCGCATTTTTCTAACGAATCTCCTGTCGATCTATCCGAACCCGAGGTACTCTTTTGTTGGAAATTTTTTTTTCCCCTTTCCGTTTGTACCAGATGCAACTGATATAGTCTGCTGATGGATTCTTCGTTAAGTTTGTAACGCGTTCCATGATACAATGTAGTGCGATATACGTTGTTTGGTCGCTGATGTCTTTGTTGTTGGAGCTAGATTTGGTATTTATGATAATGCAGTTGAAATTATTGTCAATTCATACGAGGAAGGATGCAAGATTGAAATTCAGAAAACCATTTAGCAGAGCATATTAAAGATTTTTTTATTACTGTTTATTAATCATATGTTCGAATTTTTCTAAAAATTCTATTGGCTGCAAAAGAGTTAGTAAATGAGCTTTGTTCATTTTGTTTGTTCTGCTGGTTGTTGTGTTCTGATATCAGTTATTTGTTATTTATTAGAATTCCGTTGACGTAAAATGCTACGATCTGTTGTTTGTCTGCTGCATTTACTTCCTGACGTGCTTTATCACCTGTTTTGAGGTTTAGTTTTTATGTGTTTGTAACATGAAGCTTTTGATCGTGTAGGCCAGGCTGTTGTCTAAGGAAAATAAATCTGTATCTTCATATCTTTGGTCCCTTCTTCCATCAGCAAGCTTCGATGGATCCAAATCAAACAATCTTAGACACGAAATCAAAGCTCTCCGATCACTTCCAGTCAGATGGCGAAGCAAAAGTTTTAAATTGCAAGAGAGACCAATGGAGGGCCATGGAGAACCTTTATCTCTATGTGAGAGGAATGAAGCACCAAACATCTGTGAAGAAGAGGAAGAGCATGCCTCTGGAAGGACAATTGATGACTCAGAAAAGTTTTCCAAAATCACTGCTTCACATATTTCAGTTAAAGTCGTTCCTAATCTTACAGACGAGTCTTCATTTATATCTTCAGATTTGTACGAGTTCCTGCAGTCATGTCTTCCTAATATTGTGAAAGGTTGTCAATGGGCCCTTTTATACAGGTGCGTTCTGAATTTCCAGTTAAAAGAAATTATTGCTCACATATATGTCAAGATTCTACTGTTATGTTTGGTTCCAAGGTTTTTCCTATATCCTTGAAATTTTGCTGCAATTGTTTTGGGTTAAAACCTGGGAAGTTTTGTCATATTTTAAGGATTCCAAACAAGTTGGATAATTTTAGGAAATATCACGGGAAATTCTGCTATTTTATTAAAAATTTTATCATGTTGAGTTCCTAATCCAATATTGCTTCTTTCAAATGAAGGGCAGTACAACGAGACATGGTATATCACTTCGTACTCTTCTTCGTAAGAGTATTCTCCTTTCTGGACCTTGTTTGCTGGTAAGCATTCTTTGTTGGTTCTGAAGCAAGGACAATCAAGTGTAACTCTTGTTGTCTTTTTTCATTTAGAATGCAAAATTTTATTCTATTATTTTGTTATGAGGAATTATGTTCAAATTATCTGCACCAATATATAAATATATATTTGGAAAAGAATATGATTCATGTTATACACCAGATTGTTGGGGATACACAAGGAGCTGTCTTTGGCGGGATGTTAGAGTGTCCTCTAAAGCCTACTGCAAGGAGAAAATATCAAGTAAGCTGTTATTAGTTTTCTTTTTTCCTTTCCTTTTTTTTGTGTGTAAATAATTAGATTTCTTGTTGATATTCTTTGTTTGCACTACTTTCTTTCTTCTTATTTTTATATTTTCTAATTATTGCTGACTTTTTTTATTTTCAATTTTTTATAGGGAACAAATCAAACATTTGTATTCACAACCATATATGGTGAACCAAGGCTTTTCAGGGCAACTGGTAAATATTTCATCATTAATTTGTATGATGCATATTCTTTCTTGGAAGATTATTTAGCAGTCAAGTGAGAATGTTAAAGCTGAATAAAGAGACATATTTTAGTAAACTTCACCAAACTTCAATGGTTAGCACTTTTAATGCTCAAAAGTTGAAACTTCTATATGTATAAGATTGGCTGATGCCTATGACAATATCTCTTTTTTCTGTTCACTGAACTTAACAATTCACATTTCAGAAAACTCTGCCACAATTGGGCATCAACGTGATCCTATTTGAAATAATGGAGTCCAGAAATAGTCTAGAATTTGATAACATAATCACCTGACTAATCTCATACAAATTTGGGGATTTCAGAATGGGCTTGGCTCTTCTTGCATGTTTAAGTGTGTGAGGTGTACCCCCCAGCATATATAGTTATTTACAATGAAGACCTTGGCGACATTGTCAGTTGATCTTACAGTGTTGGAATTGGTGGTCTTCATTTCCTATAATTGTGGGTGGTTGTGGTTGTGATGTCACTTTCATAAACTTAAATGCTTTGAAAGAAAAGATAAGGATTTTAAACATTGAGATAAATGACAAATTTTCTATCTGCAATTATAGAAGCTTCTTCTGCAGATGGAGATCTTCATGATTAGTATCCTTTTCTTTAGTACGGCTTGGTTCAATGTTTAACTTAAAAGTTACAGATAATCTGCAATAGAAGATGGATAATCCATTAAAAAATGGATTTTTATGGCTGCTATTGGTCAGGCTCATAACTGGGCATTTCGAAATCAAGTTGTTTCTGAGAAGGCTCCTTGCTTATTAGGGTCCTAAGACACTAATTTGTTGGATTTCTATGTATTATGTGCATGTATTTTTGTGTGTATGTGAATTTTGTTGGACCAACCCAAGACCAAGGTCAGTATAGGTGTTGATCCAACTTGTGTCCATTTTCAGAGGTGCAAAAGAAAAAAAACTAAGAGAAGGAAAACCCGTTTTGGAAGGGGGCTGAATTGTTGATGCTTTGCCTACTTCCTCTTCTCCACCTCCTCCTTACTGGAGCTCTAATCATTTCTTGTTACTGTTTTTCTTATCCTTTATCCCATTTTATTGGAGGGTTTATGCATTCAAGTAATCAACTAATTAATTGTGATCTGATCCTCGAATTTGGCTCTTGACCAAGTAGATTTTGGGTTTAGGTATGTTCAGTTGCTTAGATGTTCATGCAATGGATCAGTATCGACAATGATGTGCCTAATCTCACCATCTGTATGCCACGTAGACATGGCCACCTCAGAAAAGTTTTCACATGTGTTTTCTGTGGTCTGGTAATGATATTTATGCTCAAGCAGCTACCAGGACGAACGTATTGCTGTTCTGTTCTGGTTTAGATCAGCAAGATCTGGTAGAAGTGTTGATCTTTGGAGAAACTATGCCAGATGATAGTAATGCATTAATAAGACAAATTAACTTGACAGATATCACCAAGAGGCATGATTTAGATTTGAGTTTGAGTAGGAGATTTTTATGCAGTACGTAGATTGTGAAAATTTCAACATGTAAACCAATAATGTCTAATATATAACTCTTTTACCGATCACAAAAAAAAAAAAACTCTTCTATTTTATCATATCTAATATATAAGTCTTTTACCAATCAAAAAAAAAAAATACCACATAAACCAGTAATGTCTTTGTGCTCAGATGCTTGTAGCAAGGGCTCACTGTTTAAATGGCTCATTGTTGTCTTTTTTTTCCCTGTTCTATTATACATGTAACAGGTTAGCTATTAAAAACAAAAATGAAGTGTTGTTAACTATTAACAAATTGCAAATTATAATGCTTCCAAGAACAGGAAAGTACCCTTGCCAAAAATAGAAAATAAAGAAACAGGATGATGACTGTTATTTTCAGGTCTCTACTATGTAATTTGCAAATAATATAATTTATTATGATGTACATTACATTGTCCATTACTTATAGTAATGCTTGGTGATGCTGCGGAGGTCTCAGCCCATCAAAACCAGGTAATCAATGGGTATTCAGACCACAGATCATCTATAAAACTTGTTTTTAAGGCCCATTTACTTGGTCAAATTTAGGATGAGATTTTATATGCTTGTTCAATTTAAGATTCTAAATTTGTTTTCTTTTCTTTTCTTCCTGAAAATTCTATCTAGAATGTAAACTTCCTGATTATTAACTGATAAAATTTTTTTTGGGAGCTTAAATCGAAGAAGGAATTCTTCTACTACACAAAATCTTGTATAGGACTATTCTTGTCTATAGACATTTTCCTCTTCAATATTGTGGGATTCCATCTTCAATCTTTGATCCAAGATTGGTGTGAAACCAATCAAGTATCTAGTTCTGTCTGTGAGACCTTATCAGTTCTTCTATCCTTCTCATTCATTTTTCTTTGCTTATATCTTATCTCCGTCATAACTCTAATATAACTCTCTCTGCAAAATCATACTTGTTCGGCATCACCTGTTCACAAATGTGGGCCTGAATTTGACGCAGGGAAGATGGAAGAAGAGATCAGATATCGTTCTGATTGACGAGTTGGTCTAGATATCGTTCTAGAAGACGAGAAAAGTTCAAGAACAAGACAAATTCTGGGGTTCAAATCAAAATATTCATTAAAAAAAATGAACTCTCTAAAAAGCCTTTATATAGGCATTACAAGAAAACCCTAAACTCAGAAAACCCAAAACTTACTAAAAGTAGAAAAAAAACGAATTTTACTAAAAATAGTAAAATTCGAGAAATACTCAAATTCCTAAAATACATCCGAAAATAAGGGTTTCCCCAAAAGAATGACTCAAAACGAACTTTCCATGACCCTAAACGGAAACAATCAACTCGTTTCCTTAAATAGTAAAATTGCCTATTTGAAGGTCTAAACGATGGAATATGTCTAAAATCACGAGACCTCAGGACTACGACCCCGAGTCTGACTTTTCGGGCCGTTTCCAATCAGACTACCAATTTTCAGCCCATTCTGACAACGTGACTAAAATTTACCAAAATACCCTTGGCACGGAAAACAATGTATGACCACATAAGCCTCAGGACTCGTCCTACATCAGAATTTTGATGCTCATATTAGGATTCTTATAATTATTGAATAGTGTTGGCAAACCTCTTTATGTATTAATTTTTTTCACTATGTCTTCATGTAGGTGCAAATCGATATTTTTACTTGTGCTTGAATGATTTACTTGCACTTGGCGGGGGTGGCAGCTTCGCTCTGTGCTTGGATGAAGATCTGTAAGTTTCTTTCTTCATATCCATGTATCAAAATTCTGAGAGCTTAAAGTATCCAGAGATGCAAAACTATGGATTCTTGGAATTAAAGATGGAAATGATAATTCTATGATTCTGATTCTAGATAAATTGTTGAAAAGGTTACATGGAACTAGTGGACCTTGTGACACTTATGGGAACTTATGCTTGGCTCATAGTCCAGAGTTTGAACTGAAGAATGTTGAGGTATGCCCAGTTATCTTTCCTTGGCTTCTTTGTGAGTCTTTGACTGATTTAATATTTGTGCATGATACATTTAACCTTTGAATGTATTCCTTCTTTTTTGGATTGTTCTAAATACACTTAAATGTTCATTAATCAAAAAAGAAAAGAAAACTGTAATTTAATACCCGTACAATGTCTTGTAGCCTGATCCAAACAATGTTTGGTCTCTCAGGCAAACAAGACACATAGATCACTATACTTCTCCCTTCTCATGCCCACCATCCAAACACCCTTCTGTTAGGATGGACACGACACATAGATGTTGGTATCCTAATGCAGGTGGCTCTTGGTGCCTATAATTGCTAACATGAGTTTCTTCTCCCAAGGTCATACGGCATAAGTGCATTGAGAACTTCTTATATCCAGATCATTCTCTTCTTGAACAAGTTAATTTTAATTTTTAACCAAGTACAGCACCCATTGGATATACCCATTTGCTCTCACTCTGTCTTGTTTTTGGTGGCACAGTCTGTCCCAAGTTTGTATATGCTATCTTAAGATGCAAGCCCCAACCCAAAACCTATCTTTCTTTTTTTTTCTCTTAAAAAGGACAAGAGATATAAGATCAAAATATCTCTCTCCTTATTTGTCCATCTCTTGTTAAACAACCAAAATTTGGGACAATATAGGATCTGCTTACAACTGTAATTAGAGTACATGCAAATTGCCATAAATTCATATTGATGTTTTTATTATAAGGAGGCAATTCCTAGCCTGAATGTTGTAGGCTCTGATTCCAGTCTTTCTGTCAATCCACATGTTGTTCATATATTGACAAATCCTAGTATCAATTTTAAGCAATGGAATGAAATCTGGAGAGACTCATGTTGCAAGTCCTTCATTATTTAGTCCAAGTCATGGACACTGACCTACAGTTTCTGTGACATGGCAATTTGTACAATCTGGACACATTGAAATGGTTTTAGTAAGCAATAGGGTTGCAAATTGGTTTGGTTAAAACCATGAACCAACTGACCAAACTGACTTTGTGTATGTTTTGGTTTGAGTTTTAAAAGATATTGGTTTGATTTTGGTTCTGAAATCTGTGAAAGGAACTAATTTCATTTGGATGTGTTTGGATAGCCGGATTAATTTGGAAAGTCTGTTGGGAAAGTGATATGGCAGAAAGTGATATTTCGGAAAGCGAAAGTTAACTTTCCTGAATGTTGTTTGGATGCATCCGGAAAATTTATGAAAACCGGTGGAAAATCCTGGTTGTACTGTTTG
The DNA here is from genome assembly GCA_947561395.2 of Buxus sempervirens. Taxonomy (NCBI): domain Eukaryota; kingdom Viridiplantae; phylum Streptophyta; class Magnoliopsida; order Buxales; family Buxaceae; genus Buxus; species Buxus sempervirens. The sequence continues at coordinate 30,603,486 of OX387192.1, forward strand.
GTTAATCAGAACGAATGGGAAAAGTGTTACATTTTCCTATTTTACCCTTTAATTTTGTCCATATAAAACATATAAAATTGAAAAAAAAAACTATAAGCACTAACTTCTTTTTTCAGTTTAATATAAATAATATATTAGTAATCCCATATATTTCTTTTACTTAAAGTTTTTTTGAAAAAAAGGACACACAACACTTCAACAATTTTTTTACTTTGGTTTTTCCTTTTTTAAATGAAGTACACATGACACCTAACTCCTTGTGTTTTTTTTTTTACTTAAATATTTAATAAAAGACAAGTTAAACACCAAAGAAAGAGGGTTTGAAACAAAAAAGAAGGGGCAAATAAGTAAGAACATAAATCAGTTTTGATTTTCCAGCAAAATCCGACCATTTTGGTCGGGAAATGAAATGGGGCAAAACATGCGTTGAAAGTGGTTTGACTGATTTTACTTTCTGTGGGTCCCACGTTTTCTTGTTATCCAAACGCTCATTTTTTGAAGGAAAGTTAGCTTTCCGATAAAACCCGGAACAATCCGGCTAACCAAACGCAGCCTTTGGTTTTGGGTTGATGCCTCAAACTCAATTAGACCGAACCAAAACCCAACTTAAATATATGTTTCACTAAACTTAACCTAGCTGAACCACTCTGAAACCAAACTGAACCCACAAATCTATATATGTTTGGTTCAGTTTTGGGGTTGGATTGATTGGTTCTCAATTCGGTTTGGTTCGGTTTTCTGTTGACAGCCAAAAACTTTGATTTGGTTTTGGGTCGATGTCAACCCAGACCAAATTGAACCGAGTTGTACCCACAGTAAGAAATATCATGTTAGAAGAGCTACATGCTATATAAAATGTGAGATTGGTGTGCTCTTTCAATTGTTATTTTAGTAATAATAATTTTTAAAAAAAAAAAAAAAATTTCCTGTCTGGTATGGGTTTATCTTATTAGCAACAAACAAAATGGGTTATGTCTTGGCACTTGCGTTTATGTGTGCTCAACCTGCTTGCCAGATACTATTGTTTTTCATGGACTTTTTAGGTAATTACTCATCCTTTTCACCTTTTTAAATTCGGTGTAGGCCTGTATGGTTTTCTTTCAATAGGTAGTTGGTCTTTGCATCCCTAGAAGTGGACGCATTTTTTTTTTTGCATTGGGAGAGTAAACAGGGGGACTGGAATGCAGCCATCTGATAATTCTGGGGTTCTTTTAAATTGTAGAGCATCATTAGTCATGGCAACGCTTTAAAAAATTTGCTGAACATGCATGGAGAATAGTGATGTACCTGCCTGTCTGCCTGTGGATTCTTGCTGCTTGTGGGTGAAAATATATTTTATCACCAGATTTTGTTTAAATATATCACTTTCAATCAATAAACAATTTCTTTTCCCAGCTTGTTTGAATTGGCTGTACCATATCTTTACTTAAGATGCTTCTTGGCCAACTCCATCCAGTTCCTCTTAGGTCTTATCCTACCTCTTTAATCCTCCCAACTGTGTAGCTCCAATGTCTAAACCATCTCAATCAATTTCCCAATATAAGTTAAAGCATCCCTGCCAGTTATGTTTGTTTTCTTTTCCTAGATTTTTTATGCTGTCTTTTCAACTGTTTCGTATCTATATTTTTACTTTATTGCTTTTCTCCATCTTGTCTAGTTTGGTATTGATTTTATGTGAGACAGTGATATTGTTCTTCGCAACATTGTTTATAGATCCCAGTTTGAGGAATATTGTGTGAATTTCCTGCCACCAAGTTCAGTACACCTTGTCTATATGAGAGAAGGAGAAAGTAGTAAAGTTTGACGAAGTACCAGTGGTGCATTTTCTCATGTATTCCCTGAGGAGTTGATGTGTAGAGCAGCTCCTAAATCTTAACATCTGAGTTTAATATGCCGAGGAAATGTTACAGTTATAATTGGAAAAAATTAGAAAAGATTTTCAATGTACTAAATTTTACTGCAAATTAATCCATAAATTGAACGTATTGATTATTGGAGATTGACAACAACAAAAAGGGCAGTTTCCTAAAGATTATGTTAGAAATTTCTTTGCAAAGCTGAAGCAACTACTAGATCAGTGGACTTAGCTACCATTAAACCAAGATAAAATAAAAGAATTTTTTTTTACTGGGAAAAATTGGAGGTCCATCAGGTGCCGGTTTAAATGAATATTCTTTTTGGGGTGTCTTTATGCACTTGGTCTCATTTTTATAGTATAGATATATTATATGTATTTATTTTCAGGTGGCAATATTATCATGAAATATTTGTTGATAGCTCTAATTATTTCTCCTTTTTGTTATCATTTGTGCAGTTATGGGGGTTTAGACATTCATCTCAATTCTTTACTTGACGTGAAGTTAAGTTGCCTGTGTAATTTTTGTTGTATTCATGTTAATCATCTCATTCTTTATTATAATTATTACTATTTTCATTTTTGTTATTTCTGTTTGGGCTGGGAGTTTCGCACTCGAGTCAATGAAGCCCTCGTTTATTCAGTATGTATTTTTCGCCTCAGCCAGGGCATAAATTAATGTAGCAAAGAATCATTACACTGGTTAATGAAGGTTTCTGAGGTACCATATTTTAATGCATTAACTGTATCTTGAAATCTGGACTAGCTATCTGGAGCTACCTTCTGCATCTCTAGGTTTGGTGTTTCCATTTTTTATATATTATTGTGCGATTTCTGTTATGGATTAAAAAACCTGCATCAGTGTATACGGAAAGGTTGATTCAATTATTTAGGGGCTGTTTCTTATAACTTTTAATAAGTAGAAATTTTTAACTTTTCTATTTTGATAACTTTTCTATTTTGAAAAGTTATACCAAACAGCTTCTTATTTATTTTTATGGTTTTCCTTACATATGTTATATAATTTCAACCAAGCTATTAGATCATACTGTAGGTCAACCAAAAATTCATTGGTTGAAATTCCCAGCTTCATTGACCCTCTTCAGCCTGAGAGACTTCAAAGTTTTAACTGGCGGTCACTGTTCTAGAGGCAAGGCAACCCTTTGTATTGGGATGGCTTGCAGGTTGAAGAAAATCCAAGTTTTTTGACCCCAAATTTTCTTGGTAGGATCTGAATTCAAGTCCTTCTGGGGCGAAAGGAAGATCTTTTGTGCTTCTATTGCGCATGTAGTCCACATGAAGTAAGAACCTCTGAGCTCTGATGAATGACAGAGCCAGGTTTTTTTTTTTTTGGTAGGATACAGAGCCAGGTTACGAGGGATTACTATTTGATAACCTTGATGAATTGTGTCACTTGTAACCGTAAAGAATAAAATTTTAGTGTTTTTTTAATGAAAGAAAAATGATGGCTTTATGAGAAGCGTTTTTTGCCATGTAAAGAAGAAGGTAACTTGGGTTGGTTCAACACAAAGTTTCATCTGGTTCTAACCAAATCAAAACAAAGGGCATGAGCTGTAATTTCAGAAACATTATGTTAATTCGATGAAGAGAGTGGCAGGGTATTTGTATAGGACTGGGATGTTTTAAGTACTGTCCTGGTTTTAGTAGGTGGTTATTTTTTTGGTCATTGTTTTGATGGTTTGGGCTTTGAAGTCTAGTCACTGTACATACCATACACATTTTTCATATTAATACATGTTTGGCTTGATTTCCAAAAAAAAGAATATGAACTCGATGAAAACTTAACAAGAAAATTCGGTTGACTCGATTTTGGGCATTATTATTTGGGAAAATTACCCTACACCCTGTCTTTTAAAAGGTTATTCCAAAATACACTACCTTCACAACCAATTGCCAAGTTTACACTAGTTTTATAAAAAAAAAGATGGAATGCTCTATTGCATATGTCAAGAGACCAAAAATGCCCCTTTGTCTCTTGACATATGTAGTTGGGCATTCCGTCATTTTGTTTATAAAACTAGTATAAACTTAACAATTAGTTGTGAAGGTAGTGTATTCTGGAATAATATTTTAAAAGTTAGGGTAAACAGTAATTTTACCTTACTATTTTGGTTAGGTATTCTAACAGGTTTGAAGTTTAGTTACAAAGTTCAGTTTTCTGAATGAAATCAAGGAACTTATTCTTCGGGAGTTATCCAAAATGGAAGTCAAACGACGCCTAAGAAAACGGAAGCCACAATTCGGTTGCAACAGTACTGTAAACCCATCTTTGAATGTGTTGTTATCCATGCGAGTGCATAACCAAGTGACGAAGAACTTCAATTAACGAAAGAGCCTTTTTTTGTTGTACCAAATGCAAAGCGAACAAGTTTTTTAATGGTTTTTATTGTTAGATTAGAGAAGCAAATATAATGGAGGGAGGATTTAGGTTTAGCATTGTTCTGTGCGTCCGCATGTTATCTTTGGAACCAAGTCAAAACGATTTGGCGCCGGTGTAGGCGCGTACCTTCCTGGATTTGCCCAAATACCCTCCGACCAATATGCTTTCCATAGACTTCTCCACCCTTGACTTCTGTGCCTTCGTTTAGGTTTTTTCTACAACTTTCAGGTAAGCACTGTACCTCTTTCTACAACCCATAAAATATTTTATTAGAACAACTTCCATTTAAAAGGCAAAAGCTCATGTGACCTTACGCCGTGGTGCATGGAAGAATGAGTCATCCCATGTGCCTTTGTTTCCGCTGTTCTTTCCATGGCTAAAAAGTATGCTAACAAGGATCTAAAGGTTCAAAGCTCAAGTAGTCAATACCAAAAATTTTATAGCTTAAGTTTTATTTTATTTTTTACATTTATTAAAGGCAATGTCCACCTAGCACATATAGCTAATATATACTGTAAATATTTATCCCACTTATTTTTTGGGAAATTGGCTTTTAGTGATATTTTTCAAATTAATTCAGATTCAGTCGTCCAATTCTTGAAAATTGGGATTTAGTGATAATTTTTTCAAAAAATTGAGATTCAATTTCATTTTATTATTCATGAAGAGTTTCTTAAAAAAAACCCTCAAAAAGACTTGCAAACCTCGTTAGGTTTTCAAAGTTTTTTTAGGGCAAGAAAGTCTTTATGAACAGTAAAATGACATGGAATCCCAATTATTTGAAAAAAAGTATCACTAAATCCCAATTTTCAAGAATTTGGTGACTGAATCTGAATTATTTTAAAAAAATTATCACTAAAAACCAATTTCCCCCTTACTTTTTGGGGGAGTGAAACTTTAGTACATTAACTACTTAAATGACTCGGAGTGTATATCACCTTTGATGCGAGCTGTTAAGCTTGTTGTGTGTTTTTTTTTTTGGTTTTTTGACCCGAGACATTGGATATGAACATGAAAAGACATTACCATCTTAGGCACCTTTACTCGATAGGTTAATTTTCGTTTATTAGCTTCTGCCTTCACATCAAAGAAGTGGGTCCTAGAAAACGTGAACAACCTATTTTCAATCCTCAACCACAAAATCCCTATTATACCGCTAAATAAGGCCATGGTGATGGTGGCACTGGCAGAACTAGGACTTCAAATCCAGGGGACAAAAAAAATTTTCAATTAACACTTCTTATGAAATATATAAATTTCAATGAATTAAAAAGGGCAAACCAGAAATTTCAGAGGGGACAAAACATAAATTTCAATTAAAACATATAAAAAATATATATATTTTAAATTAAAAAATAAAAGTTCACGGGGGCCAATTGACCCCTAGCTATAACATGGTTCCGCCACTCATGGTGGTGCGATGTGCATGTCATAGTCATACCCCTCTTATGAAACCTATCATTTTGCAAGTGTTCATACACATGCAATGCGGCCCCACCATGGCAAATACTCCAAACTGAAAACCAACCATTATATTCTTGCTCACATGAATTCCGGTTCCGGGGGTTATTCAATTTCCAAGTGGACGGCGCCAACTCAGAGACCACAATAAACGGCACAAAGACCACACCATTCCTTGGAAGATAGCGAAAGAAAACGCAATTATCCAATCATAGACCGATGAGGCTCCAGTGGTCTTAGTGTTTAAATATTTGAATGGTGTTTGAAATCCAAAATTTGAATTATGTGATGCAGAGTGGTAGGTATGATTTTGAAAGCGTTGGGTCACATCTTGGCCAAAACCCATTCATTGCCTATAATTTAATTTATTTGACAGAGAAAATGAAACCAGGCTATTAAGGAGGGAACAAATGCAAATGAGGACAAAGCGTACCGGAAAATCAAAACGACAAAACTCTGAAAGCTTGGAACCTATGCGACAAGGGTTTCGGTCAATTTCAAATTTTTTTTTGGTAGTCGGTCAATTTCAAATTTCGTGTGCTACTGTTCTTGTGTTTGGATTAAATTGTGAGGCCCACTACATGGATTGATGGCAATACGTAAATCATTTACTCTATGATTGGATGCCGAGGGACCCCTATTTTCACAATACAGTTTCTTTCATTTATCAACCTTGGGAGAGTGGGATTATTTGGTTCCGGACATTAGATCAGAGTTCGCCAAACTGGGATCAGGGACCAGACCAGGAATGCCCAATCCTGATACAAATTGTACTGGATTGCAGGGGCGGAGCTACATATAGGTTAGGGTGGGCAGCTGCCCAACCTAACATTACAAAAACCTCTTGCAATTGCTTATAAATATACAATTTGCCCCCTCTAGAATTTTTACTTTGTCTACAATCTTTTTAATTTCAACTGGTCATTTTCCTTTCTTTGTTGCAATGCCCACCTTGAATGAAAATCCTGGCTCCGCCATTGCTAGACCGTCTAGACCAAGCGGTCTGAGCTGATTAGAGAGAATTTTGAAAAAATTGCAGTTTGTCAATGTGCCAACCCGTACCAATTTGCATTGGTCCGATACAGTCTTCTATTGCTAGTAAAAATTGAGTTTGAATAAAATTTTTCAAAAAAAAAAAAACGAGAGAAAAATTATAAAAAGAACCATAAAAAATTATGTTCTTTGCCTGCGCATTTCTCAGGCTTTCCTGAATTTGATAGGACGATTTGAACTATATTGCCCAATCCCATTCCGATTTGGGTGATATCATAGCCTTAGGTTAACGTCAAGTCCTAGATTCAAACCTCCACTCCATCCGTTACTTGTTTGAGAAAAAAATATTCCATGTGTAGGGCCTCCTTATGTGGAGCATCTATATACACCTTTATTTAGAATATCTATAGGATCGTGCCATGTATATTGAAAAACCATTCAAAATGGTTTAATAGGAGTTGCAATCGTCTGTCTTGCCTCTCTGATTTTCTCCCTGATGTGGTCATGAGATGCTGTCATGTGGACCATCTCACGGCCAATGTTTTTTCACATGTTATAAATATATTAAGTGAGCTCCACATGAAAAAACAATGGCCGTAAAATGCTCCACATGGCAGAGGATTTCATTCCATTTAAGAGTATATTTTTGGGTGTACTTTGGCAGAATCTTTTGAAAAGATACAGAATAAGAATAAGAGTGCATGCAAATGGTCCACAGGTTGTGAACTGACCGTGAGTGGCTCACGAGCCCTCCCCATCTTTTGTAACAAAGCTAAGTGGTGGGTCCCAACCTCTCAGCACCTGATCTTTCTTGCCATTTATACCGCAAGTGGGGTGCTTTTCACTCCGCCGTCGAACCAATAAATAAGTAGAATAAATACCCATTTCGTGGATAGAAACTCTCATAACAAATCTTATGTATTGAACTCGTCAACACCTGATCAAAGCCCACTATAAAATCGGCCTCGAGAAAGTGGCCATGGAAACGGCGCAAGGCCACAGGAACATGCTGGAAGCGGCGGTGGTGGAGTATTTCGGTGGCGGTGGAGGAATTTGGTGGCGCGTGAGATATTAGAGTATCGTGGGAACCAGCTCATACATCCTGTTCGCCATTTCTTCTTATCCGTCCGAGATTCTAAACAAGCAACGAGGAATAGGAATGGCAATAGGGTTTCTGTACACGTAATATTGTTCCCGCATTTGGAGTTTGCATTGACGAACCACAAACAAAAAGGTTTTTCTTTCACAAGACGTGGCTTACGATCTTATTTCGTAGCTCTTACGCCACTATCTCCCTTTCTGTTGTTAGTTTCTTTCTTTTTCCATCCTTCTCTCTCGGTTGTGCCATTTTCTCGCTTTCTCTTTCTTTCTACTGTTAACCATTTTTTAATTTTCAAAGAAAGGATAGGGAGATTTGGAGACTTTAACGGAGCCTTTATTTGTTTGTAATGTTCCCCGTTTTTTCTCCATTTACTCTGTACAACTACCTTTCTGCTGTTCTAGCCCTCCCTCCCTCCTCCTCCTTCTCCTCTCTCTCTCTCTCTTCCCCTTACCATCACTCTCTATCTCTCTTCGCTGCTTTTGGGCCCATTGATAATATTTGAAGTTTACGCTAGCTAGTTGGGGTTGCAGCTGAGTCCTGTGTAGTAGTATTGGACTGTAGCAGTCTCGTTATCCCCGATTCTTGAGGTGAGTAAAGTTGTTCTGTAGTATTGGACTGTAGCAGTCTCGTTATCCCTTTTTGTCCCTTTTTCTGGGTTCTTTATAAAAAAGTGAAATTTTTGATATAGTGCTCTATAAATAATAGGGGTTTGCAAGTATGATTTTTTCTTTTTTCTTTTTTTTGAATGTCTTTGTATGATTTGGATGTCTCCTTTTTGTTTGCTTTTGTTGTCTGTGGATAGTTAGAATCCCATTTATAATTGATTTTGATTTTTTTTAAGGGTGGGTTTATCTTGCTTGGTGAGATTGATTTTTCAATCTCTTAATTATATCTACTAATCACTTTTGGCATCTCCTTGCTTCCTTTAATTCACAGCTGCAAGCAAAATTTTGATTTGTATAGAAAACGTTTGAAAATTTTGAGTAGCATCAACTATAATATTTATATGGATTTATTATAATTCTAAATTGAAGGTATGAGCTGGAATAGAAAAATATAGGGCAGAAAGAATTTGGCTCTGCCTTTTTCATCTATAATTTTGCGGCTGTTGTTTAGAATTTCATATTTAAGTAGACTTTTCGGTTGATTTTTTTGGGTATCATTAGTTGAATTTTTTTTTTAGTAATGATGAAGATAGAGATCAGAATCAAAGGGGAAGTGAGATTCATCATGATTGATCATTTTTCTTGCAGTTGACAAATTCTGCTTTCCAATAGTTGATGTCTTCCATACCAAGTACTACTCTAATGATCATCTTGCAAAATAATCATATTTTCATAATCTATTCCATCTGTAGTTGTTTGAATTGAATTCGTTAATCCGATTGAATTGTTCTTCTTTGCAAATTTCCATCAGTTTCTATTTCTCCTTTCTGATATTTAAAGAAACTGTTTTGCGATGTTCAAGTCCTACTTTTAGATTATGTTAATTATAAAAGGTAATTACAATAAAAATTTCAGGCTCACTTTGTTACTAACTGGTGCTAACCATGTATTTTCTTTTGCAGATTTTATCTGGGATTTGACTGAACCAGGCCAAGGTTTTGTATATCAGGAAAAAAAAATTTTATAGATATATATATATATATATATCAACGTGCCTCGTTTAGTTGAACCCAAGATGGAGAAAACTTATGTTGATGCACAAAAAGATGGTTGTGAGAAGGAAGATTCATTCCTTAGCTTGCCTAAGGAGACAGATGTTGCAGAGGGCCATAAATTGGAGGTCTTTGAATCTAAATCAAAAAATTCATTAAGAAGGGTAAATCCAGAGCAGATGCTGTTGAATGCCAAGAAATCGCCACAAGCTCGTGAAAGATGCTTTCAGTCATTTGTTGATAGTTATGGAACCAATTTCAGGATTCCAAAGCATATGGTAAGTCAAGATGTGAAATATCTTAACCATTGCCTAGAATTATTACAAGCTAGAGCATCTAACTCTTTGAGTCTAGCCTGTATGCAAGAAGCCTTGCTCAATGTTTCAGTTGATCTGATGTCTTCAAATGGTGAAGTTATATTTCATGGTGTAGAACTTCCTAAAAGTAGAAGGACAAACACATTTGATTGTGATAGGATTGTTATGGAATGCCAATCAGCGGCTGGACCAGGAGCTGTAGCCGTAAGCCCTGTTGGGCAACAGATTGTAGGTACAATTTCCAGTAACAACAATATGAGAAGCATCTTAAAGAACCCACTATTTGATCATTTAGGTGCCTTGGATAGTCTTGCAAACTTGCGCAAAGCAAAGGCAGTTAATTTTAAGGAATCAAAATCCTCTGATTTCATGAGTTCTTCTGTGCAAAGTACCAGTTCACCGCAGAAGCTACAAAAGGAAAATGTGTTGGTGGAAAATCAGAGATATGGATCAGATGTTATGCACAAGAGGCTTGCTTCTATCTCAAGCACAAGTTCTATTTGTTCAGAAAAGTCTTCTTCATCTTCTGGTGTTGTGATTTCTCAGGGAATGATCAAAAGCATATGGAAGAATGGTCTGCCACATTTTATGTTCTCTGTGGATGATCAGAGAGAAGACTATGTGGCAAACCTGTGGAAGGTTGAGTCATCAGATGATAAGGCTTTAGATTACATGTATTCATTTCATTCAATAATGGAAGGCAAAAATGAAAACAGGATACATGATAGGTTATTGAAGCTTGTTGGAAAGATGAAGGTATCAACTTCAGTTACCCTCTGCTTGAACAATTCAGAACTTATGGAGGAGACTGAGTTTGTTTTGTTTGGTGCTAATGAGAAGCAGTTTGGGGATACACTTAGTTCAGTCCCTGCTTCTAGGAAGAACAAGGGGTTGCCAAAGAAGATGGTGGAAGTTTTTAAAACAAATCATTTAATCAAGGATAGAACTAACACCAGATCTGGTCAATCAAGTGCCACATGTGAGGATTTCTCTTGGGAGCCATGTCAAGACACATTCAGCAAGCTCAATGCATTGAGTAGAGATGACATTCTGAAAGATGATCCGCCACCAAATCTTGAATTATCAGCCATTGTTGTGAAGGACTATCTCCATGATAGCTGTCCTGAGAGAACTGGAGGGGGCTGGGGCTTGAAATTTCTTAAGAAAGCCAAGGTGGAGCAGTCCACTACTTCTTTAGAAGTCTCCGCACCTGAAAGTTGTATACGAAATAGAAGTGATTGTTCTACAAGTATGAGTGTTCTAATCCCATCAGGCCTTCATGGTGGCCCAACAACTAGAAATGGTGGCCCTTCTAGTCTTTCCGAGAGATGGAGGTCTGGTGGACACTGTGACTGTGGTGGCTGGGATATTGGATGCCCTATCACAGTATTTAACAACACATCAAGCCTAGAGGTTTTGCACCAGATGGATGCACAAGGGCAATGCAAGTCATTTGATCTATCGCTACAGGTCAGTTTTGTTTTTTGTTTTTTTGTTTTCCTTCTTGTTTAAGTGCAACATAAAGGTGCATCCTTTTAGTGTTTGAGCTGCATAGTTGATATCCTCGCATCTGTTGGATGCCCTTATGATTTCTGAGCGAGTGCAACTTTTATTGTGACAGAAGTGTTTGATATTTCTCTATGAATGCATTTTTATAGTGGACCTCTAAATGGATCCAGAAAAAGTAAAGATTTTTCGATCTTCTGTAACTGGAACCCCGATGGATCTCTTTTAAGAAATCCCCACAATGATGGAACGAAGTTTCAATGTCAGAAATGCAGTGACAACAGCATCATTAATGACAATAATTTGTTATTGAAATTAGTTGAGATTTGCAAATCCACATACAATGCCAAAAGGAAGCATATGATAGCTTAGTTGCTTTCTTTGGGGATAATGCTACTAAGTGCTAACGTCATGATTGACTGTTATCATTTCTTGGAAAAGAAATGATAAAATTTATGGGATTTAGTCTTTCATTTATTAATAAATTTGGTAGCTACAACTTATACATGCAACTTGGTAGCAAATTTCATTGTTAAACTTGCCTGAACCCTACATTTTGAAGTACAAAGAATTTTTTTTGTGATTGCAGGAAAATTTTTTACTATAAAATATCATTGCCATACATGTAGGACATTTTGTCATTGTCAATTTGTCGACTATGACATCTGATTGTTATAATATGAAAGTATACATGTTTTCTATTCATGTTCAAGCTTTGAAGTATATGCATTTACATGAGAAAGCATCAAGGTGACCTTGAACATACTTAAAATTGTACAGGGTACGAAGCAAGGTGTACCTGCACTAAAGATGGTGTGTATCCATGATGGTCTATATGTTATTCATTTTGAATCAACAATGTCGGCTTTGCAATCTTTCTCAATAGCAGTGGCAGTTCTTCATATGCAATTCCCCAACCTCCGCCAGAAAATGCAGAGACTTTGAAGATGCGAGAATAATGGTTGTGATTAATGTAATTTTTATTCTATCAATAGAAGTACACATTTAAATTATTTGCACAGGAATTAGGATTTTTACTGTTTCATATGTTGGTTCTTAACATCTTTATTGTCAAGCGGTTTTTCTTAACTCAGTTTTGTGTAAGAAAAAAATAACTAAGTTTGTGCAACTTATGGGTCCAACTATTACGTATTCTGCTATTTTCTTGGACTCCTTTTTGTCGAAATCTTCAGTTTCTTTGTTTCTCTGCACTTGAGAATCCAAGATCCAGGCTCTGTGTTTAATTCTTTGGGAAATGGCAGTGTGTTAATAAACCTTTTATCTGGTGAGGATTTTATATCAGGTTTTTGGGAATTGGAACTCTTGCTCACAAAAATGGATCAGAGGACTAGTTCATGTAAAACTGTTGAGATTTTGAGATTGCATCAACAAAGGCTAAGGTTTGCGTAATTTTTTTTTCCTGTACTATACTAATGATTCCTATTTTGGACACTTGAATGAATAATATTGTCATCATCTGTTGCATCACTTTGAAGTTGTTCTTACTTCAGGTGTTGATGAACTAGCGAGCAAGCAAAAACTCCCAATTTTTCATCGTATATACCGAGATGATTAGATATCCTTTATGTTTGCAATATGTTAAGGGGGTTGAAGTAGTTACATACAACATTATAGTTAGAAGCCAACCCTCGTGTATGTTTTCAATTTTGATGCTAGAATTTTTTTATTAGAAACAACATGTATGCATGTTATTAGATATTGAGTTATATATGAACTATTCATGCATCTAGTGTTTCACTCAATGAATTGAAATGGGGATTTCATGGAAGTATTGGGGTTTCATCATATTAAATGAATGAACAGAAACAGAAGAAGTCAAGCATATGGAAGAGGAAGAGCAAAGAATTCAAAGAATGATCCGGAAGACAAGACAATCTTTTAGGGGAAGATGGCTGACTTGGACTCAGAAGAATAAGCATTTCTTTCTCTTCCAACTTCTTTCTTTGTCCATTTCTGAATGGATACAACTGACCCATTTCTTGACTCAGCTTGCTTGTCTGAAGCCAATCATTGAATCGGTAAAGAGTTATCATTCCTGCTGAGCATGAAACCACCTCTCATATCCAGACATTTGATGGGTAAGAGGATCTTAGGCTCATGGTTGTTTGGCCTAAAAAGCATCTTATTTTGAGTTACAGGTTTCAACATTTCTGACTGAAACAATTACATGGGTTTCAGTGGTTGAGATCAAGAAAAATATATGATATTAATCTGGTTATCTGTCTGTGTCAAAACCCTAATTGATTAATCTGTTATTGTTAAATAGGATAATCGCATAATCATTGACTTATCTTTTTGCGGGGTTAGGAACTTTAGGTGGAAAGGTATTTGTGCTTCTGCTTTTGCTTTTGACGAGAAGGGAAAATCAACAACAATAAATAGTAAATTAGTAATCATTAATCGACTTTGGCACGAATCCGAAATGCAAATGGGTTCGACCAATGTTAACACAATCAAAAATATTTAAGCCCTGTTCGGTTTCAGACTTCAGGGCCCATTCGAAGCTTGTCTTTTTGGGACTCTGGTTTGTAAAGGGTTAGGCTTAGGCTTAGACCAGCCCACCACATTCTATGACAAACAGAAACCTTTACAAGAATGGGCATCGTCTACAGCGCTAGACAGCCCCTAAATTTAATGGTGGGGCCCCCAAATAAATGGTGGGACCCCCTCTAACATTGAATGGTGGGGCCCCAAGTGAAAGGTGGGGCCCCCTCACTCTATGTGAGGGGTTGTATACAGCTTACGTTGTAGAGGATGCGAATCGCCTTTACAATGCATTGACATACTTTAATTGTTCAAAAAATAAAAATAAAATAAAATAAAATTTGATTAAAAAGGAAAAACTACTGTAATTATAAGTAGATTACCATTTACCCCTTGAGCTTTTAGACAATCTTACTTTCCATCTTGAGGTTTCTCGTTAGAATCTTATTAGTGTTGATAAGGTAGTAAGGGAAAAATTATATATTAGCAATTTGGCTCCATTTATTCTGATTATTTAAAAATGGCAAAAAGGCATGCTCCATTTGTATAGCATATTTAGGCTTTATAACTAAAGATATACTTCGAGAAAATCAAAAACATTTCCAGCCAAACTATGTTCATTTGGGAGCTGTTTGGTTTAACTTTTCAAAGTTACTTTTTGATTTTTTAAAGTAGAAATTCTACTTTTCTACTTTTGAAAAGTTATACCAAACAACCTCTTAGTATTTCTTAGTGAATTTTATGGAAGTTGTTTAATGATACATTAGTAGATGTTTAACGTCTATTTGAACGAGGAGAAACAAGGGAAATAAAAGAAAAATGATATTTTACTTTCCTTTCTATTGTTTTCCACGTAGCCAAATTAAGCCTCGCATCATTTTTAAGAAAAATTTTGTGGTTCGGTAAGTAATTTTAAGAAAATAAATGTAAGAAATTAACTTGGTTTTCGGAAATTGAAAATATTGAATTTTAAAAATAACAAAATCATCTCTTATTATTTTTAGTGGTATATTTGTAATTTCATTTTTGATTAACAATTTTAGGCCCCGATTGGTTCAATGAATTGGAATTGGAATTGGGTAGAATTGAAATTATTGTGATTGAATGGCAAGAGAATTGAAATTTGGAATTACAATTCCATGAAGAATTGATTTAAAATCCAATTCCACTGATTGGATGAACTTATGAATAATTGATTTGTATCATTCCCATTTTAATAATAACACAAATGACTAATTATCATGACATATGAATTCCAATAATCCATTCTATGCAACCAAAATCAAAACAACACTACTGGGTTTTAATAATATTTTTGTCTTAATCAGGTCCTTCATGTAAGACTAGAGGATTATGATCAACTCGATAGGTCAAAGCAAGTGGAAACTTGTGATCACATTTAAAATATAAAACATCACAACAAGGATAATAATGCATGTCAGTATGATCTCAAAGCAAGTGGAAACTTGTGATCACATTTAAAATATAAAACATCATGTTAACACAAATTTTCATGTCTAAAATAAAAGACAAGAAAAATGTAACAAATAACAATTTATATTTGAAAAGAAGAAATGGGTTACAATCTTTGTGATTCTCCTCTGATTCGATATCCTTAATGGGTCTTTGATTCAAGGGTTACACGAGCTTGATCTTGAACAAACGTCAATATTCAATTCGAGGGCTGAAAGAGCTTGATCTCGAACCAAACTTCGATCTCCAATTCGGGGGGTTGCAGGGCTTGATCTCGAATCGGACTTCGATCTTCGATTCAGGGGCTGCAAGGCTTGATCTCGAACCAAATGTAGTTGTAGAATGATCTTCTTTTTTTTGGTTTTGATTTGTTTTCTCTTTTCTCGAAGTATGGGTAAGAGAAAGAGAAAACAATATGGATTTGATGTAGACTTTAATGAATTTCTTCAAGCCCTTGAATTTCTGCAGAGTTTCTCCAAGCTTTAGGCAAGTCTTCAAGAGCTTGTTCAATTCTCCTCTTTTGATTTCTGCAGGGTTTTCTCAAGCTTTGGGCAAGTCTTCTAGAGCTTGAAAAGTCCCTCTTCTTCTCATTGAGGTCCTCTATTTATAGGCAAAGGTTTTGAGAACTTGCCTTAATATGAGGATCTCTTTTGATTGAGAATTTCTTTAAGAGGGTGAGTCTCATTTGGTAGCAATTTGAATTTAATGGAATATGCCATACTGAGAGATTCATTTGCTTTGATTTTGGCATTTAAAATTATTTCTGCCATTTGTGGGGTTGCGACTTTCTTTTTTTTGTATTGTCACAACTTTGTTACCAAAAGACTTATTTATTTTGTTTTGGTAACAAATATAACCCATATATTGCTTTGTGGGACCAATTTGTAGTTAATGGGTTGAATTTGTAGGATGCTTGTCTTGACCCGTATTTCATAAACGGGTCAAACCATCAATTTGTTTAACTGGGGCTTATTTGTTTGGTTAAGCCCTGGCCTTGAATTTGATCTCATTTACCAAAATCAATTATTTGACTTGGTCAACTTTTTGACTTGATAACACCAAAATTTTAGTGTCTACACATCACAACAAGGATAATGTGATTTTTGTTGAGCTTACTACATGTATAGTTTATATATTTAGTTATGTTCAGTTGGGTATTCCAAGAACGGAATCATGGGTTCTTATAGGAGTTGCAGAGAAATTTTTTTGCAATGACCATTTCCGTTGTTAAGTTTGATTTCAAAGTAGAATTCTATCGCCTATCATTATCTCTAGACGAAGAAACAGAAGAGATTATCTATCGCATGCCATTATCTCTAGACGAAGGGGAGAGAGGAAACAAAAGAGATAGAAATATAGAAGGAGAAAGAGGAAACAAAAAAGATTGAGAGATGAGAGAGAAGGAGGAGAGAAGAAGGGATAAGGTATGTACGAGTCCTTGCAAACCAGCGAGGAAGATGAGAACGAGATTTGGTAGCTTTGCAACACCAGCAAGGAAGAGGAGAATGAGATTTGATAGCTTCTTTATCAGTAGAGCTGTCAAAGGGTCGGGTCATAATCAGGTTGGGGGTTAATCGGGGTTGAATTCGGGTTGGACTAAATTAAGGCCGGTTGGAAAACCCCCTCAACCCGCCAATAAAATGGTTCAACCCCCCAACCTGTTTATTATTATTTTTTTAAAAATATGATTAAAATAGGGTTGGGGGTTAATTGGATTGGTTTGTACCTGATTTGGGTCGGGTTGGGAGTTAATTGGGTCGGGACATAAAACTTTTGTTGTTTTTGTTTTTTTTGGGAATCGGGTTACTCGTCGGGTTGCTGGGTCATAATCGGGTTGACCCGATTACATGCGGGTTGGGAAAACTCCAACCCAATTAACAAACGGGTCAACCCAACCCTGTTTAACTCGGGTTGGTTTGGGTTGACCCGTCGGGCCGGGTCGCATTTTGCCAGCTCTATTTATCGGGCATATATTGTGCTTCTAATTCTCTATCTCGTATCCCCAATTATTCTCGATTTAGTAGGGAATTAGGTAACTTAAAAAATAGCCTATAAGCTAATTCTATGGAATTGGGCCTTAATTTAAATTCCAAATTACAAATATTTAACCAATCAAAAGAATTGGAATTGGGCTCCCAATTCTAAATCTTACCCCAATTCCAACCCCTAATTCCGTGAACGAATCGGGCCGCTTCGTTCGTTACCACGGCCACCAGTACCTTTATACTTCCTAAAGTGGACTAGTTTACGTTGGACCAAAACAAAGACTTTGGCACTCGAGACGGAAATTTACTTAAACCCTGACTTTTGATTAACACATTTGTTAATTTTCTATTTACAAATTTACTTAAAGGCTTAACTTATGCGTAGGTTAACGCCTACGTGCATATTAGCAAGAGTCCGTTCGTATTCCAATTCAGTCAGGACAGTCTCAAGGCAAGTAAAGCTGCGCTTTACTGGCTTCCTTTCTGATTCTGTTCGAATTCATAAGTACAAGTGAATTTCGTCTTCGTTGATTGCTCTTTCGCTTTGCCCTAAATTTTTATTCTGCAGAACTTTCCAACGAATGCTGGTACGATTTAACTCGTCTTCGTAGATTCTTTGCCAGAAATTCCGTTTTTATTTTGCATCTGCTTAATTTATTTTCGATCTAATCTTTTTTCCCCCTTAGAATCCCTTTTTACCTTTTTGTTCTTTTGGTTTGTTGTTGTGACGAAATCGTGACTACATTACTTCCACTGTCTTGCCGAAGTTCTTGTTGAGGGGTTTGGCTTTCAGAACTTTTCTCCAACCAGTGCTTTGTCTTTTGGTTTTTTGGACCTATTTCGGGTTCCCATGGATTTTTTGCTTTAGTTTGTAGTTTTCTGTAGTTCTGTGCAGGTTTCTTTTGATCTTTAGTTGTTGAGGGGTTTCTCTCTCTCTCTCTCTCTCTCTATAAGTCTTCTCATTCTCTTTTCTTTTGCCGAAGGCACTTCTCGATGTATTGTCAGTTTAGTGTTTTAGCAGATCGTTTGAAATCTGTCAATGTTTATCTGTTTCGCATACGGGTTCTTTTAATTTTTCTTTTCTGTCAACATATATCTATGCATGTTGTTATAAATGTCCAGGCCGTTAATTCGACGTCTTATTTGCTCTAATTTCAATTGCATGTTCTGTCCATCCATTCGTCACAGGTCGTCTGGTTTATTTTTGTTTGTTGATGCATCTTCACTTTGAACACAAACATTATATCGTCAGTCGATTTTGCATGTAATCTGGATTCTACGCATTTCGATATCATTGGTGCCGTTTGTGTATAATGTTGAAGCTTCTGTTTCCGTTTTTCTAAACTAATAATTTTTTAGGGTTTCTTAATTATGTATACAGCATTTGATTGGTCCTTTTGCTGGAATCTTTTTGCTTTAATTTCTTAGTTTGTGTTCTATCAACATTTTTTTTTCTCAAAGTTGCAGAAGCAATAGGTTCGAAACTTTTGGGTTGTTATGGTTGTGGTTTGTTATTTGTTATACTTTTAGTTTTCTAAAGGGTGACTATTCTGCTGAGAGCTGAGATGTCTTATTTTGAATGTTTTCTTTCTTTTTTGTTTTTGCTATTTGCCTCCATCTATATTCACTGCACGCTAGTTTGAAGGTATGTGTCTTGCCCTTCTTTTAAAGGCAGGGGGCCATATTTAGGTCTGGAATCTTTGGAGAGAAAAAGAAGGAAAAGTGTTGACTTGTAACCACAGAAATTTCTTATAACATCCAAAACTCGTGATGGCGCCAAATCCAAAAGTGGCAATGGCCTTTAACGCTATGGGTGCTTTGGGCATTCCTGTGGAGACAGTAAAACCAGTGCTTAAAAATCTTCTAAAATTGTATGATAAAAACTGGGATTTCATTGAAGAGGAGAACTACAGAGCCCTTGCAGATGCTATATTTGAATATCAGGAAGCTAAGGTGCAATATTGTTTCATTTAATTTTTTTTTCTCTTACATATGTGATTGTTTAGTTTGAATTTTTCTGTTTTTCATCATTAGACTTGAAAATAATTGGTTCTTGGCTATCAGGAAGCAGAAGAGAAGAAGAACCATGTGGATACTGATGTAGGTAGACTAGTTCTTGTACTTTCGTTGGTAATGTGGATCACTTTTACAGCCCTTAATAAATCTTGCTTACGGAGGTTCCTTTTTGACCATGCTGACCAGAGAGTGGAAGAAAAAGAAGAGACGTGTGAACCTCGACTAAAAAGGCTTCGTTTAAGGCATCAAGAAGATCGGGTTTCACCTGCCATATGTAACTCCAGCTTATCGCTGACTGAAATTTCAATGAGGAGGCCAAAACTAGAGGATGGTGAAGTTCCTCAGACTTCTTTGAGCAAGGAAATAGCTGATCCATATCAGTTATATGATGGAGATGAAAGAACTGATTGGGGCATGGTTTCACCCCCGGCAAATCTCAGGGATAAAGGAAAGGAACCCGTTTCAAGTCGAAGTCCTTCCGGTTGTGAAGGGGCGGAAGCATCTCATGCGTGTCTACGACAAAGAAGAGCTGAATCCAATAACCTTTCACCTCAGGCATGTGATAGAGACAAAGGAAAGGAGCCTGTTTCGCCACAAATTGCTCACAGAGAGAAAAGATCAATCTCTGAAAGGGCATCTCGTGTATTGTGCTATAAAGAGCCAAAGATTGATCCTGGTATCGTTCTTTCTCCAAAACTAAAGGTTCCTAAAAGCGAGCCTCTTGATGATGACCTGCCGCAGCTTGAGGTTCCGATTGCCGTCATTCATCCAGGTATGTTCATTTCCCTGCTAAATGCTAAAGTCTCCTATGTTACTACTAGGATAATGGGGTCTTAAAAACATTTAGTGTGTGATGAAAGCTACAATACTCTTTAGTATTACTTCCTTATTTCAAAGTGATATCAATTATTTCCTAAACAAGTTGGAAGCTACAAGAATGTTAAAACACCAGATCAAGTAAAGTTGTATCACAACATACTAGTAAACGTTCTAGAAAAAGAAGATAGAAATCCTGTAATTATGGTAGTCACGTGCTTCTAACAAACAATGGTCTGCTTATCCTTTTTTTTTCTTTGTTTTGGAAGTTTTCAAGGATAACAAATATTTTGTACAACAAATAATGGGACCTTTCCGCATCTTAATTTCTGAATTACAATTAAGAATTTGCATTTGAGATTGGGACTTTTATATAATCATGTCCATAGTTTGATGTTATGTAGCATGGTAAACAAAATCTGGCAATGTTTTCATATTCCACTTCTTCTCAATTGGATCAAAGGGCTTTCAGAAAAATGTTTGAAATATAAACAGATGCACACGTATACATATGTATCTGAACGATTATATTTCTATTTACTGCTGATGTACACATACATGTGTGTATGAATATGCAATCACATAATAATATAATGCAGATATACATACTAGATTGTCTTTCTTTAAAATGGGATACATACTATTTGTACATAAAATTTGATTCGTTTGCTTCTTGTTGATCTGTATAAACATTGGCTTACTATCAAACTAGAACTTTCATGTTAGAGCATTTAAATGATTTTTAAAAAAATTGATGCATTTCTGACCAGACAGCTTTGTTTTGCTTTCCCTTCTAGATCCGCCGTATAATATGGTTTCTACATTTGAAAATGATTGTAACGAGGAAACAGATGGCCAGAGATCTGTGGCATCCCAATTTGCAGTTGCAGAGGAAAAAATTGATGGTGTTTCAGATTCAGCATGCAAGGCCCAAACAAATATGGAGCTTGTAAATGTCTCAGAAGCGTCTCCTTGTAATGTTGAGATTGCTTCCTCTCCTTTGGGAGAGGTTAAGATTTCTCTGAGCTGTAATTCTGCACTTGGACGTCCGGATTTCCATATGCCTAGCCTGGAATCAGTTCTTAAATTGGTAGAGGATAAATGTCTTAAATCCTACAGGATCAAAGAGCCAAATTTTTCTTTAGTAAAGGTTCTAAAACAGTTTTGTGAGTGCTTTTTAGAGATTGGTACTGATTGCACTGATGATGAATGCAAAAAATCTAACAAGAAACCATCCACTGCTGATTTGTTAAGGAAATCTAATTCACGGAATGTTCTGGGTGCCAGTATAAATAATTTAGGCAAACTGTTTATACCAGAAAGTTCTTTAGATGGATCAATAAAGTTATCTTCTGAGTTGGCCAGACCTCAATTATCAAGGTTCCTATCTCTGAATAGTCTTGATGGCCAATTAATGGGGAATGGGAATGAAAAGAGGGATAAGATGAAAGACGTCAAAGATCCTGAATGTTCAAAGTCGAATAGTTTGGTGGTTGTTCAGCAGCATCACTTTACTTCTGATGATGTAAGGCTTTTACATGATGTTAACGACATCACCAAAGGAGAAGAAGCAGTAAAAATATCTTGGTTTAATGAAGTTAGCAGTGAATGTCCTTCACGTTTTTACTACATACCGCAAAGTATAGTTTATCAGAATGCGTATGTTAATTTCTCACTTGCTAGGATTGGGGATGAAGATTGTTGTTCTCATTGTTTTGGTGATTGCCTGTCATCTTCAATACCTTGTGCATGTGCACGAGAAACTGGGGGTGAGTTTGCATACACCCTAGAAGGCCTGATAAGGGAAGAATTTCTGAAAGAATGTATTTCTATGAATCACAACCCTCAACAAAACCGCCTGGTCTATTGTAAAGATTGCCCGCTTGAAAGATCCAAGAATGAGGATCTACCTGATCCATGCAAGGGCCATTATGTCAGAAAATTTATCAAAGAATGCTGGAGTAAATGTGGCTGCAACAAGCAGTGCGGAAATCGAGTGGTTCAGCGGGGGATCACATGCAATTTGCAGGTCAGTCTTTCTGTTATGGATTTTATAATTTTTAATGCTCAGTTAAATTATCGCATTTTTTTTTTGGGAACCTACCCTGGACGGGGCCTCTATTGGACCAACCCTAGGGAAGTAAACCCCTGGATACTTGAATCCTCCTTCAAAGCCCACGTGTCATTTAAGTTAGAGAGCACCAGCAGGAGGTTTGAACCCAGGATGTCTGGGTTTTGCAGTTCATCGCAAGGTTCTACCTTTACTAACTGGGAAACCCTAATCTGTTGCTGAATTTAGAAGATAAATTTTTTTTTTTAGAAGAGAAAGGAATTTAGCGTTTTACAGTGATCAGTTTATTATTTCTTCCAAAAACAGCTAAAAATGTACCTTTTTTTGGTTTTCATATTTTAGAGGTGCATATCATATTTCAAAAGCTTTGTTTAGTTTCTTTACTCCTTTTTAGCTCTTTAACATAGTTCCTGACCTTTCAACATGGATCTTTGTTTCAGGTGTTTTTAGCTTCTGAAGGAAAAGGGTGGGGTCTCAGAACCCTTGAGGACTTGCCAAAGGGTACATTTGTTTGTGAATACGTAGGGGAAATTTTAACAAATATGGAGCTATACGAACGGAATATGAGGAGTACTGGTAATGAGAAACATACATATCCAGTGTATTTAGATGCAGACTGGGGATCAGAGAATGTTTTAAAGGATGAAGAGGCCTTGTGTTTGGATGCAACATACTATGGAAATGTTGCAAGGTTTATCAATCATCGGTAAGTCTATAATACGTCTGCACTTACACTCATACATGCTTATATTTGATGTCCTCTTCTATACTTCAAGTCCATTATTTTTCTTCCAGTTAAATGTTTGGTTTTGATATTAAAGTTGCTTATGGTCATTTCTGTGATTTTCCTTCAAAAATTTAATTCTCTCTTTTTCCCATAGGCAAATGTTATAAATAACAAAATGACATGACAAGAAGATTTTCTGCTTCTATTTTTGTAGAGATATTTGTGTAAAAACAATCTGCAAGAGAGGCTGAATCCTGGGAAACAATATGCGTATTGAATATGTTTTTCCACTTTTACACAATATATTTGGTTGCAAACCTATACGATTGAAAGAGTTCTTTATTAATTTTTTTGTTCTCTCTTTGTTTGCCTATTTCATTGTTTCCATGAGTGCAGCAACTGTAGTAAGTGATAATTGCTTCTGCTTATGGCCTCACCATTGTGGTATATGTGCTCGAGGTTGTTGTTTTTAGAAGGTGTTTGTTGTCTGAAAAATCAATAAATATCTCTTATATCAATAGCATGAGTTATTGTGTATTCTGCTTCTGAATCACTTAGAATTTATGGAGTGTCACCCCCGAAATCTAGTATAATAAAAGATAATAAATACTTTAAATCCCTTATATTGTCAATGCAGTTCCTTCTCCACGTAAGAATTAATCAAGTAATTAAACCTGTAATCAATTTAAAACATAAAGAATAATCCAAATTAAATCAAACTGAGACTGGGTACAATAAAAAGTTGATCAGAGTGCAATAATATGGGACTAAAACCTGAGGAAGTCAACCAAATCAATAAGGTAATAAATCCCACGAAAATTCAACTTAAATAATAAATTAAAATCTTCCTAAAATTAAAAAAGCTGAATTAAAATAATAAAATCCAGTAAACTTCTATCAATAAAATAAATGAAATCCAGTAAACTTCTATCAATATAAAAAAGTCCTATCTATAGTAAAATAGACTTATTTTGAAGCCTTATCATTTCAATTTTAGTTCAATATATTTTTCCCATTCTTGATCCTCATTTCTTTAAATGCCGCAGATGTGTTGATGCCAACTTGATTGAAATCCCAGTTGAAGTGGAGACTCCTGATCATCATTACTATCATGTATGAGGTTTGGTTAGCCTTTTTTCAATACATATATTTATTTGTTTCTTGTTGTGGTGGGGCCCTCTTTCTAGAGGTGTCCCGTGCTGAGTTTTCATCTTTTAATTTTTCAGCTTGCCTTTTTCACAACAAAAGCAATTGATGCATTGGAAGAGCTTACTTGGGTATGCTGGGCTAAGTGATATTTTGTTGTATTTAATTTGAAAATATGGTTCAGTTTCTAATATTAGTGAGTATTGTAATATGTATTGGCATGTCATATATTATATGGGTACCCATAAAAATTCCGATAAAATTTTGTTATATGTTCATGAAATAGAACTTTGTTTCATGCTTTTATGCACAGTAAGCATGATCGTCGAAGTAGACATACACCACTGCAAATTTGGTTATGTTTGTTTTTGTTTTATTTTTATTTTTGTTTTTTGCTGAGAATATGCCCTTGGCTCGTTTACAAAACTAGTGAATAAAATGAGTTACATCTTTGATCTAAGGTGCAGGGTTGAAAGTGCCTTTGATTTTTTATGTCTTGAATGAAGAGAGGAAGAGATTGGGATGCCATTTGAAAACTGAAAGGAATTGATGTCTTTCAAAAGTTTAGTATAGCACAGTTTGAATGAACTAGATTTGTTGGAAATGATATCTCAACTGAAAATGGGTTAAGGAATTGGACAAAAATTTTGAGCGCTCTTTATTGAGAGAAAAATAGGTGGAGATTTAAATGAAAAACAACAAAATGCCTTATTCTAGCTAGTTGAGAATAGCAACATAAATCCTTTTTCCCATCTCAAAACCATGTTAAAAATCGAATTATGAGTATTCAAATCCTTTCTAACTCCATCTACGATTCTTTAGGTATTTTTCTTAGACCTTCAAATCCTCTATGAGTGCCCTTGCACATCTTTTCACATCTTCCCCCTTTGTTTGCTTTACTTGCTCAAACCATCTTAATGTACTTTCCTGTGTCTTATTTCCTATATTGGTAATACTAGACATTGCCGGATATTTTCATTCTTTATGCTTTTCACTTTCACTCCTCCATCTCAACATCCTTGTCTCAATAATGGTTGTCCTACTTATATGCTGGTTATATCATTTTAGGCCTAATGACTATCCTTTAAAATTTTCTTTCAGTCAAACGTTTTGATCACATGGAATAATAAAAATTCCAGCTCTAACTGTTTGCATAACATTCTCGTTAGTAGCAAACCACCCCCACCCCCCCTCCAAACCAAAAAATAAAAAAATAAAAAAAAAATCTTTTTTGATAATTGATCCAAAATAACAAGTTAACTGCTTTTAATAATCTCTTGATTTTCAGTTTTTACTGTTTCTTCACCTCTTTAATTATTTTTGCTAACTTTGCACTTTATATTACCCAAATTCATCTGAAAGTATTTGATTTCTAGATATTCTTTCATAATTAGTGTTGCATTTACCCACTACATCTAGTTTGGTCCACCAAAAGCGCATCATCTGGAAATAGCATGCGCCAAAGCACCTCATTGTGAATATTAGTTGTTAATTCATAAATAATTAAAGCAATTTTTATGAGGACGTCGTTTGTCTTGTTGGAAACTAATTTTAATGTAATTTGCCTCACTTGTATATGTCTTTAATAACCAGAATATATATAATTATTTGTCTTTTCTATAAATCTCAAGAATTTTGAAAATTTACAAAACTACAAAAGATCAAATCCTACATAAAGTCATGTTTTTATAAATAAATAAGACTTTTGTTCTGATCAACATTCAAAGAGTGAAATGATACAATAATATATCTATATCTATATTTATATATATATATGTAGTTATGTATGTATACATTCATAAACTTAATTGAAAAAACATGAGAAGAAAAGACCATTGTTTGTTGCCAAACTTATGTAGCAAGCCAAGGAATGGTAGTGAACTTAATAGAGAAGACGGCTACATGTTTATAAAACCAAATTGACTATTATCCACAATACGAGTTGAAACCTGAACCTACGTTAGAATGTGATTACCGTATCTCATTAACATGTTCCTCACTTATAAAATTGTTTAATGAAAAGAGAGAAGATATATGCAAAATCAGAATTCCTGCTAACCATAAAATCAAGATAGTAATGATCTAAATAACTATTGAAGAACCTACATCACTACTCTCAAATTCATTTGATCAAAATTCTTCATTTCCATATTTTAATTTTTTTTAAAGAAAAATAATTTATCAAAAACCAGATTTTAAATAAAAATTATAGTAATCATGGGGGTTGATATAAATAATTATATCAGCAATTATTCCATCCCATAAAAAATTTTGAAACCCAAATGTCAAGTTCTAATACAACTAGAATAATTTTTCTTGATATTTTAATCAATTTTTGATAAAATAATAATTTGAAATAAATTTTTGGATGAAAGATTACAAAAATCTGCTGATAAAATTTCTCTCTTTCTCTCCCTTTTTCTTTCCTTTTTTCATGATGTAAGAGAAAGGGGAGCCATGTGCCAAGAAAGGGCCCCTCACACCAATCGCACCCTTCCCTCTTCTCATTCTCACAAACATAGCTTTTTTCTTAACAGACAATCCTCTCTGTGTATGTGTGTGTGTGTGTGTGTGTCTCTCTCTCACTCTCTCATTCTCTAGTCGAAATTCAACTGCAACTATCTTTCTCACTAGTCATGACCAGGTAAGCTAAGCTTCCTCTTAAGTCTCATCTTTTCTCCAAAAGATTACCTCCATGCTGTCTCTCTCCTGGGGTTGACTGCAACTCTCTCTCTCAACCAGGTAAGCAAGCTTGCTTTATCTCTCTCTCTCTCTCTCTCTCCCCCTTCTTTCACCTTGTCTTTTACCTTTTTTTTTTAACCAAGAAGAGTGCCTCTCTCTCTCTCTCTCTCTCTCTCTCTCTCTCTCTCTCTCTCTCCTGCAATATAATCGACAAGTACGAAGGCATACTTTCGAGAATATTTGTGTTTATTATGTCGTGTTGCCCGATACATGATAGGTATCGTGCATATTGTGTGACAAGGCATGATATTTAGAACTATGCATAGAAGAAACATGTAAATCATGCACGCTAATTGGTGATTTATAATTAAAAATTGTCTTTCTTTCTAATTTTTTTTTCTTGTTCCATTTGTTGCATCACTGAAACTGAAATGGGGAGTTTCCTGTTTCCCCCATGCCACATGACTTAATTTGATTGGGGGATCACGACAACATCATGATTCTGTCATTTTATATCTTTAGGCAAAAGGAAGAATCTTATAAAGCATACTATGTAATTAATATCATGATTTTGTGTGGTGGGAAAAAGGAAGCTTAAGCAGAGGCACTGAATTTATTTTCTACAAGGATTGTGGTGCTTCAACCACATTTAGGATTTGGCAAATCAAGACTGGCTTTATTGGACTGAGAACCTTTTGGGGTTGGCATGTACACAGTGACTTGTTCCATTTCAGTGGCTCAGCGTCCAAGCCCTGCAGTGCATTCTAATTTTTCCATGTGAATTTTCTGGTTGTTTTTTTTCCCACTATTATTAATGAATGATTAAGCATGATACTTGCTTTTAGACACATAATGAAGATTCTTAGCTGAAATTAGTCATGTAGAGAAGAATTCCGTAGGTGAACAATTGGGACCCAGTCCAAACTTCTGTCGACAACCTAAGCGCCCTGCTCTTTTTCTTTTTTAATATAAAAAGTCTTTTGGTTTGATATTAATTTGTTCAATATAATATGTCATGACTACTTTGTTGCTGATACCCAATTAAATTGTTATTGTAAAAATTTTCTCTGTTAAGGAGATTTTTTCAAACCTGTTTTTATCCCATTGTAGGACTATGGAATTGACTTTGATGATCATAATCATCCTGTGAAGGCCTTTCGGTGTCGTTGTGGAAGCAAATTTTGCAGAGACATGAAACGTTCAAACAGTTAGTATATGAACTCTCTTTGCTCCTTTTTCTTGGTTTGGAATTCTGAACTCTGTTAGTGAATGGTTAAATGCTCCAAAGACTGACACAATAATAGTGTGAGACATGGCACTTCTGATAAAAATGTTCTTTTCAATATCTGCCATGTTACTGGGCATGACAAATTTGTACATTATGTATGAAATATTATGAGATCCTTCATTTCTAAAAGAATGATACTAATGAAATTTGAATGAATATCCTAGTGTCTTAATCATTTATATTTTTGAGTAATTAGTTTTTACATGCTTATCCTTCTTAATTGTAATAATTTCAAAAATCAATAGTATTTAGTACCTTTTGGATTATATTGTATTAGTTTATGGATTATTATACCTTCATATATTTTTGTTTTCAAAAATCATTTTTTTCCATTCTCTTCATTGAATTACCATATTAATATATTATTAGTTTTGTTTTTGATATTAAAAGTTTGTTAAGAAACCCATATAAATGCCCGTCTAACTGTTCTTGAAAGAAACATATTATATAAGACAGCTATTACTTTTTCTGAAGCAACCTCTTTTTATTAAAAAGTGAAAGTTAGTTAATATAAAAAAATTCGTTACCTTTAGGGCTGCGTTTGCATTGCTTTTTTTAAGTAAAATCAAGTTTTTTGAAGCAATAAGCATGTTTGGTTAGTGTTTGCTTTTGCTTCTCATGATGAAGCAAAAATCAATCTAATTGCCTTTCTTGAAAAGCAAACTTTTTTTGCTTTTTCTTTTTTGCCTCTTTTGCTTATTTCTTCTAATACTAACAACCAACCCAAACCACCACTATCGCATCACCCACAACCACCTCCACCCATCGCGCCACCACCACCACGATCCACCCTCACTTCCACCTTGGGCACTGCGCACCCACCGTCACCACTGCCACCACCCATCACTCACCCACCACCACCACCACCACCACCACCATCCCCCTTACCCACCATCACCATCTAACCTCAATTCCCACTATGGGCACCACCATTAAAACCACCCGTCCACCACCATCACCCACTTCTACCATAATAATGGTAATATTAGCAAAAAAGCAATTTTTATTTTTTGATGTTACCAATCATGCTTTTTTGCTTTTCTGCGGTAAACCAAATGTGAACCAAATGGTTTTGTTTCATGAAAAGATCTTCATAGAAGCAAAATCAATCTAATTGTTTCTCTTGCTTTTTGAAGCAATTTTTGAGAAGCAATACCAAACGTAGCCTAGATATATCCATGTTGAAGGTTTTATATAAGCTTGTTTTTAGACTCTAATCACGCACAAAAATTCCTAGCCTCCAAACCTATGAAGAGCTAAAAACACTAAATACACCCAAAATATCTTCTAAGATTTCACCTAAAATTCATCTACAAATTCACGTAAATCATTCTAATTCTGAAAGTATCTAATAACACAAAAGTCTTTTAATTTTAAAATTCCAAAGATAAATTTCATGAAAATAAATATTTTATCAAACAAAGTATTCATGAAAAATAATTTGTGAGCTCAGTTCTCATTCATGTGCTATTACTGGCATTTATCATGTGCTATTCTTAAGTGCAATTTTCATTAAGGGTAACAATACTTGTTTAGCACTTTTACTTGGTTTAGTGAGTTATTCATTTAATCATCTTGGTCCGTCATATGGGCTAAGAACTTTTAGTTGGCTGAGACTGCTATTTATTGTATGTTGGAAAGGTCAGATTTCACCATCTAGGAAATACTAATCTAAAATGGAATAATTTTGGTTGTCATCGTTGACTCGGAGTCAAATCTGTCATTTTTTATATATTTTGCTACACAGGTGTGCGTGTTTGTATTTGTATATAATGTTTATCTGTGGGTGTAATGTATATTTGTTGGGGAAGGGACAAAAATATTCATTAATTAAATTTTCATGAACAAACCAAAACCCCAACAACACCGCCCCCCCCCCCCCCCCCCCCAACCAAAAAAAAATCCCTTCTTTTTTTTTTCCCATTGATTAGTCTGGTGCTTCCTCCTACCTGGTGACAAGCAATTCCATCACTAAAAAAAAAATTTCCTTTATCAGAAATTGGATGCCATATCATTTTCCTATGATTAGCTGGTATGTTTGTCAAATTTTTTTATTATTAGAAATTAGTAATATATGAGCAAAAGATAAATATTCTAAGATAAGTAAATAGTTTAATTTTGTAAGTAGTCAATTAGCTATATATTATAATTTATTTTCTGTTTAAATAAACTTAAGGATTAATTCTATTAACAACATTACTGATTGTTTTGTGGTTCATTTACTAACATTGTCTGATTACTTCTCATCGTAAATAGTCAATGATATGCCCATCAAATCGTTTTCTCCGTATACTCATCTTCCTTGCAAAGATTTGTTAACTAAAGTGTGACACTAATATTCTGGCCAATACAAGTGTTAAATTGGATCACATTTATTCATAGAAAAAAAAAAAAATAGATACAAGATTCTCATAAATCCCTATCATGTACTTTTATTTTTTTATTTTTATCTTAATTTGGATGCTGAATGTTCTATTGTTCTACGACTCATTAACCCTCAAGCAAATTGAAGCTATCCATTCCAGCATTACCTTCTCTCAAAAACTAAAATTTATGAACACTACATGCATGGTTGCTAAATTCTACTTATAAGGGATTATCCTACCAAATTATACTTTTGTTAACAAATCTTATTTGGCGCAACAGGAAATAGATCAAGGGCACTAATTTTGAACTGACGTCACGAGTGGAGATGATACTTGAAAGCTTCGGCATTTTTGCTTGACCAAGTGCATTTTGACAGTTAACATGTGCGTGTTCCTTTGTATATACACATAAACACACACATACATCTATGTAGATATGTAGCAGGGGATATCAGGGTAAAGAGTTGCATCGTTAAACGATGAAGTTCATTTGAAGGGGTGTCTGGATTTTGTAAATATTGTGAGCCTATGTGCATCCTTTTTGTATGGTCAGATCAATTGCTAATTTGTAAGTCAGCAAACCCAGATTCTCTCATGGTAATTTCAAATGATGAATTCTTCTGGAACCTTGGTCAGAAGGGGGCCTGTAATTTGGATAAATCGTGTCTTGTTTGGCCTTTTCTTATGTATTTATTATGTTTTTGAATCTGAACGGTTTATAATTTATTGAAAATGCAATATTTGTGAAAACGGCTCAACCTTCGGCGAACAGAAAGAATCAAGATGATGAGACTGGTTATATCAAAGCTCCATATAAACAATTTCTTTATATCAAAACTCTCAAGGCATTAGAAGCTTCAAATGCCTCATAAGCTCATCTTGAAGCCGCTAAACCCATTTCATGGAACCTAGTCCCTTCTAGACTTTCATAACTTTCAAATCCCCATTATTAAAATGAGAGAAGACTTCGTCAATTTCATGGTATGAAGTTTCATAATGATGTTAAGATTCTAACTCCGGCTTATCATCAAAGTCCAGAAAAAGCAATTGCTCAGGTCAAAATTAACTTATACGTAGTTCAGTGACATAAAACAGGTTGAAAAAGCTCCAAATATTCTGATGAAATTTTTGAAAATCCTTATGCAGTGTACAAACATCATGTGCCTTATAAAATTGCTCGAATTCTAATTATGTAACTATGTAACTTTCATACCTCTGTTACTTGAGCAACAATAATTAGACTTGGAAAAGCTATATTATCTTGGTCTTTTTGTTTATGAGGAATCCCAAAATTTGTAACAGTATAGATGTTCTGGTTCCACTTCTTAACCCAGATCTCCAGAATCCTTATAGAGAAACCCCATCCAAAACTGAAAAAAGAAAAAAGAAAGAAAACCAAAAATTTGGATATCTATTGGATTTCGTTAAAAAATAGGAAGGATATTATGCAAAACTTAGCAGTTAAATTGAAACCAACCAGCACCAGTTCTTGGTCAGAGACCGATCTGAAGTTACTGTCAGCTGCAAGCAATTCTACAGAAGCCAAAAGCATTTAATCCCTGAGTCAACTTACTGATGTCCTATCAATTCATGGAAACAGGCTTTTTGCCGTTTGGATTTATGGTTTCTCATACAGAAATGAAAGAAGGTAAAAAAAAAAAAAATGAAATAATAAAAGGTTAAAAGTATGAAGGAAATATTTATATACACACAAAATTATAATGTATTACAAGGCAAGGTTACCTAACTGAGCAATATAATGATAGCCATCTTTATGAAACAGGAACCTGAATATTTTTATCAACTGATGACAGCAATTCTCTATTGTGAGGTTTTGATAGGGCTCCATGCTCACAGCCTGAAGGCATGACTGGTCTAATGCTGCCTGGATTCAGTGGGAAGAGAATCTTGTAGTAACCATCCATCATTGCTCCAAAATTGCAGGTTGCGGCAACCTTTGGGATCTGCTCAGCGAGTAAACATGCAATAGATAACAATGCAATTCACTGGAAATAAATATAACTAATGATTAACAGAATCTAGACCCTAGAACTGAAGTTACATACAATTGATATTAAGCTTGGTACTCTTGCAATGAGTATCAGAGGTCTAAATTCACTCATTAAAGCATGTAATGTGAATGGACGAACAAGAGATGTCCACTCAGCGCAAAATGGTACTGCATAATGATTCAAAATCTGGTGAAGATTTATGGACCATAACCTTTATCCTTTATAGTTTATACCAGGTTAGTGAAGGCTTTTTATTAAGTGAACTTCTCAAATGAAAGAAAGATTAAAGAAAAGAAAGAAACTGTCAAGGAAAAGAAAATTTGAGAATGATTTAACCAGGGTGTAAAGAAGTGAGAACAGGTTTGAACTCACAACCTCATGCTTAAGGTGTGGATATAAAATATCTGTCCAACCAGTTCAACTTTACCATTTAGTTACGACAACAATTGAGACTGAAGCACCAGTTCTATCTCAAATGATTTTGACCACATTTTTGTTTCCATGCAGGTGTTAGAAATCATGGCTACAATGGAGTCTTCCATCGACTTCACGATTCCAACCTTTAGCAAACCAGTTAACAATATTGGCTTAAATCACCTTCCCAAATAATAGATAAGATTTATTGTGAGAAAAGGTTTTTTCAAGCCAATCATCATCAAACCTTGCAATCCTATATGAAATAATCAAACGAGCCCACATGAATCAGGATCATAGAATGTCCTTCACAAATTATAGTCATTTACGTGTCTTCTCAGTTTCTAAACTGAATATCAGCGCAGATCCTTGGAGTTCTTGTTATAAACCAATTAATGTGTAACCAATTCAGAAATCTATTTTAAAAATCCTTCTCTAGGTGCATATCCACCTCAAAAAATGGCAAATTTTCATATGTTTGTAGCAAACCCAGAAATAGATGCAAACCATACACATTACTTTGACTTTTCGAGTAAGAACCAATGATATGTAAATTAAAAGAGATTATGTTGCTTCCTATAGAATTCTGATACATAACCTTCTGTCCTGTTTGCTGAGAAATGCCATCAATATGTTTCAATTTGAATGAAATCCTAAAGTATTGAATACTGCAACATCTATTTTCATTATGATTAACTAATTCCTCCTTTATCTTAGACAAACAACACTTAAAAGAAGGGGAAACAACATCTCACAGTACATAAAAACTAGAATGGATCAGTTTCATCAGCTTGTACCTGATATATGTCGCGCATATACCCATGTAGATTGGGATACTCCAGCAATTTCTTCTTCGTACATTTGAAGAGTACATTGTACACGATATCAAAGCGAATCAAAGTCGTAAACAGGCAAACATCCGCAAGGGTCAATAAATCCCCACATAAATATCGGGAAGTACCCAAATGATCATCTAACATCTCCAATGTCCTGAACAATTCGTTCACTGCTGTATCATATGCCTCTTGACTCTGGGCAAATCCACATCTGAATTTCAAAATCATATATAATGGTCAAATGCAAAAACAAATACACCAAAAGCCATCCATCTCTACCTATGAAATTGAAAGCATCAATTAACCCACCAATTACCTGTAAACCCCATTGTTCACATTGGGATAGATAACCCTATTCCACTCTTCAATCTTTCCTTTCAACCATGGCGGCGAAAGATCCAATTCAGGATTGCCTGCCACCTCTTTGAAATCCGAATTGAACATCTCAATTATATCATAACTCTCGTTACACACAACATCCTTCCTCCCAACATCCCAGAGCATCGGAACAGTCGAACGCCCGTCGTACCCTCCTCTCCGAAGCCGATAAACCTCCTTCAGGGTTTTGCATCCGTTTGCCTTATCCGAACCTGGGACCAAATCTTCTCTCTTACTGTTACCGGTTTCGTGAAATTCCCAAGAACCGTCGATGCCCGGAGAGGCAATCGAGACGGGAATGGCGTCTTCGAGGCCTTTAAGAGCTCTGACGATTAGGGTTCGGTGAGCCCATGGACAGGCTAGCGCCGCGTAGAGGTGAAGAACCCCCGGTTTTTGGCGGGAAACGATGGAAGGTCCGGAATTAGCTCGAAAGTTGCTGACTGGTCGAGTGTAAGAGCCTGAGGGATCGGAAGGAGCGAGCTGCTTCATCATGAGGTGCCAAGTAGAGTTCCATGTCGTACGGACAGTGGAGATGAGGAGTTGGGGTGGGAGAGATTTGCCCCACAGGAATCTGGTGATGGTGGTTAGGAGGTCGGAATTTGGAGGTGGTGATTGTGGCATGGACATTCTAGGGCTGACGTGCCAGGTTCTGGGTTTAATTTGGCTGCCTTTCTTCTTCTTCGTCGATGTGCAGGGGAAGGTCAGTTGGGGCAGTGCTGTAGCAGTAGCAGCGGTGAACGCCATTTTCGGTTGTCTGGAGCTTTATTTGTGGTCTCTTATTAGTTTTGTCAATTTAAAAAAAAATAAAAATAAAAACCAAAATAGTTAGCGAATTACACTTAATGCCCCTAGTTTTCTTTTTATTACAAATACTTCCCCTGATATTTTTGAAACTACATGGACCGCCTGATGTTTTGAAAATATCACGTACTTCCTTTAACAATTCACATATGCGCATATAGGTCCTTATACTTTCTTTTAATTATAGAAATCTTCCCTTATTTGTACATTTTTGGCATTTGAAAATAAGAGCGAGGATACCATAGGGAAATCGTCTAAAAGCTTCTAACCCTAACGCATGTAACAGATATAAAATGAGCAAAACCCCATTCTAAGTTCTGTCCTGCAATTTGATGCTCCAAAATGTCGAAGCGAGGTGGGTGACTCAACTGTAATCTTCTGCAATTTAGGGTTAGGGTTTTTGGTTGCGGAATCAATTTTTTTTTATTGCTCTAAGAAAGCTTACCAAAGAGAAAAAAAATGAAAAGATCTAAGAACGTCGTCGTTCTCCTATTTTGTTGTAGGTCGTGGAGGATCTGCGGGTAACAAGTTCCGGATGTCGCTGGGTCTTCCAGTGGCGGCGACTGTGAACTGTGCTGATAATACTGGAGCCAAAAATCTTTACATCATCTCCGTGAAAGGGATCAAGGGTCGCCTGAATAGGTTGCCGTCGGCATGTGTCGGAGACATGGTCATGGCCACTGTTAAGAAGGGGAAGCCTGAACTACGGAAGAAGGTCATGCCCGCTGTCATTGTCAGGCAGCGGAAGCCATGGCGCCGAAAGGACGGGGTTTACATGTACTTCGAAGGTTACGGCCGCTTTCTCTTCGTCCCATCTGTTGAAATCGTAGTATTTTATGTTAAGACTATCTTTGTTTCTCGTTTTCTTGATTTTTCTTTTCTGCTTTTACTAGTTTTTGATACATTGTTGTTAGCTTCTTCAATCTAACTGTTATTGATTAGATTGATTTGATGATTTATGGACTGTCTTCGTACCTTGGGTATTTTATGTGTCGGTACTCACCCTCTGTTGTTTAAATTTTATCTCCTATCTTACTAATGTGTGTACCGTTTGCACTTCGCGTTGCCCTTTACCACTTGTGTGTTCAATTTGAGCCCTTTGTTATCTTTCCTCTACATGCAGTATACTGAATGCATGGAAATTTAATATGTTCACTAGTATATTTATATGATTTGAAGAACTTGGAACAACTAAGCAAGTGTTTTTGTCTTGTACCATGGGGTACGTTTTTTCGTGATAGTGATCTTTGGGCCGCTTGCAATTTTGTGATTAAACTGTAAAGATTTCAGCTAATTGTTAGTAAAATTTGTTTCCTCTTTACCAGAAAAAAAAAGAAGGAAAAAAACCATGTTCGCTCTTTCTTCATTTCGTATTTGATATCACTGTGTGGAGAATTTCATCAGAACTTAGACACGGTGACTCAAATGAAAGTCCTTTCTAGGTTTTGGCATTTCCAGCAAGTTGTTTTTGGAAATTCTTTCTTGCCCAAAAAGATTGTGGATATGCATATTTAAGATCCTTGTTTCAACTTTTGCCAGCATTAAATTGATGTGAAACATTATTCTGATGTACATAATCTGTTTAGTTATAGATATTCCGGTTTCTTTATGTTGCTTCTTTTACAAGCTGAGTGACCTTAATTTATTGGCCATTCATTGTTAGAAGCATATAATAACAAATAATGGCCAGTTTTAAACAGCATGATGTGCCTCTGATGCATTGTGTTACCTGTCTGCTGGTAAATGAATTAGAGTAATATTGAAGTAATTCCTACAACGACCTTTTGAATGTGCTGTTCACGAAGTTGACAACTTGTTGGAGAGGTTGGTCTTTGGATGTCCACCTTGGATTTGAGATCAAATCATTCCTTTTGTGTTATGAACAATACAAAAGAAGATGAATGTATGTGGTTTAATTGTCTAATGATTGGGCTTTGGCTCTGAGTGGGATTGAAATTGAACTGTTGATGCGAATGGGAGAGATTGTTGTGTTATTGTTTGCCAATCCATTTGATAGAATTATGATAACTAGAAAAATTCTAGACACTTGAAGGAAGAGCATGGTTGTACTACCATATGTGAATAAAGGTTTGGCTAAAAATTGTATCAATTATTATGGAATTAAGCATATGAGTCTTGCCATGAAATTATGAGGAAGAGTGACGAAGCAAATTTTAACAAGTAACTGAGTGTTAGAAAATTGGTTTTATTTTCTGCTTAGGATATCTACCATTAAGCCTATCTTTTCTACTTAGATATTAAATTTATTATATAGAGACGAGGAGATCTTTGGGAAAAGATATTTTGTTAACAAAATAGAAGATATTTGGGTGTTTGTTTGTGGGTTGGGTGTTTTAATGATTGAAGAATCAACAAGTGTGAGATGAGGACTCAAAAGGAAAAAAAAAACCTGAATCGAAATTAGTCATAAAGGATTAGGAGATTACAGTTTGATTGAACACATGTTTTCTGCCAGATTAGAATAGAGGAATAGGATTCATGTTACTTGTTTGGGATAAGGCATTTCTTTTTTAATGCATCTAAGGGCACGTTGTAGTGGTAATATCAGTGTTCTGTATGTGAACCTTGCTAGTTAATCCTTGGAGGAGTAAGGGGACTGATTTTTTTTGAATGCCACTACGGTTATTTATTTATTTATTTTCTCGTAGCAGTTTTGACCAAACACGATTATTTGTTTGAATAAGGATACCACCTGCATCTTACTTTCCACTTGATGAACGATCTTGTGCTGTTGCCTTACTTATCTTGTTCCTGTCGCCGTAACCATTACATAGCTCATTTGGTTTTCCTTCGTTGCATATGCATATCAGGAAAATTTGGGTATCTGAAACTTAAGCAATAAGTTGCAATTGTATGTAGTTTTGTGATGGTTAGTTTGCTACTACGTTTTGCTTGTGATATATTTTATTTAGCTTCTATTTTAAATTTGATATTTACATCTGCAAGTAAAGGCTATTTTTTTTATCAGGTGTTTTGTGAGGGATTACTGAAAATTTTTGCTTCACTTCGTTTTGCAGATAATGCTGGGGTTATTGTGAATCCCAAGGGAGAAATGAAAGGTAAATGAATTATCTGGAAAATAGAAGTAAAAAAGGTTATTTTTTATGCCTGGCCAAAGATGTCAATGCATTAACACAACACCTTTTATCGTTTGCAAAGCATGTCATGTAATGAAGTGAAGATGTTATGCCACCACTGGCTGCTTCTGCTTCATATTTTTACTGAAATTTATGAAGTTCAATCTGCCATAAGCGAAGAGGGGACATGGTTACACCTGGGGAAGTAGGCAGCATGTTAATATGGCCGGTTATGGAGGCATGTTTATGCTGCCTACGAATGGAAATTAGTGGTTTTAAAATATTATTTGTACTTAAAAGTTTGATCTGCCTTGACCAAGATGAAATTGGCTCTTTAAATTTTTATTTTTGCGTGTTTCTGATTTTCTTATCTGGTGAATGCAGGTTCTGCTATTACTGGTCCAATTGGGAAGGAATGTGCTGATTTGTGGCCTAGAATTGCAAGTGCTGCTAATGCAATTGTTTAATTGAATGTCCGATTCAGAGTGTTGATCTTTTTTCCTTATTTCAAAGGAGTTGCTTAATAGTGAAGCGGGGGGAAATATTTTTCTCCAAGAAGTAATTGTATTGAAGCTCGTAATTTTATTAGGTGTTACTTTTATTAATGTGGTGAACCTTTTTGGCTTTAATGTTACTAGCAAGGTTGTACGTGCAGGACTGCATGTAATGGGAGGAAAGAGCTGCAACCTGAAAAAATGATTATTAGGTTTTAAAAGATTTGAGAAAATTTTAACCATTTTATTTTTTTATTAATAAATTCGGCGATGTTGTTTAAGGGTTTTTGTGGAAAGATGTACATTTTGTTTGGCACACTTACCAAAGGGGTGCCTCGTTTCATATATATATATATATGAATATGAATATGAATATATAGAAATTGTTAGACTTAATAAATTCCGAAATGCAAATAACCCTTTCTCGTGACACCAAAACCTATGACCATTACAACTAGTAGGGCTGCAGTCATGAATTCATCGGGGAAATTTGAGCCGGATAACAGGTTCTCAAAGATTAATTACTTACAATCAAGGTTTTAAGTTTTGGTGCTGTTGGGCGTGCCGTCCAGGGCACCGAACGACGCAAAATTTTTAATGGGCAAAAAAAATATATATATGTTTTTTTGGATTTCGGCGAAATTTCGACAGCACGCCGTCCATTTCGTTAAAAATTTTTTTTTAAAAATTTACATTTTTTTTTTCTGTTTTGCCTGTTTCGGTCCGTTTCGCTTGAAATTTCGGTCCGTTTCGCCAACGATACAAATTGATGATTTCCCCCAGCGAAACGCATCGCTGGGGGCATAAACGCATCACTGTAAACCTTGCTTACAATTGATTCTCGGATTTATAAATTGCAGGTAGATTAGATATGCTCTTAGACCTCATATATTCGGGTACCCTGGTTCCGCAGCAGCCCAAACGCGGGGGTGTGATTGTGGGTCGGGTCAGATTCGTCACCGAATTTTTAGGGGCATCGTTTAAAATGGCGGGAAAAAAAAGGCCCCAAACCAGAAGAGGGAGGAGTTGACGGTCCTAACTACGGAGAATCAGGCGCAAAAGATTTTCCATTTCAGTCCAGGGTTCATCCATTCGACGCAGAACCTTTGTTTTCCTTGCGCCACCTCATCATCTTATACCTATTTGTCTAGCAAATTTCAGCTTTAAATAAAGCAACAAAAGAAGATTTTCTTGTTATTCAAATTAACTTGGTTGCCTTGGGAGGAGGAAAGGAGAAAAATGTGTTGGTCTCATCCAGATATTTCTCTGGAAGATCTGTTGAATTTGATCAAAGGGTTTGTAGATATCGTAATTTTGGCTTCTGGGTATCAATCATCTGGCCTTCCTGCTGTCTGGGATGTACAAAATATCAAGAAAGCTTTACAGTGGGGTCTTTTCTTCGAGAACGTGAGTTTTTCTCTCTTTCTGTGCCTGTGGGCTATTTTTTCTGGTGATGTCATTCCTTTGTCATTTTTCTTTCTGATGTATTATTAATCTTCTTTTATAATTACTTTTATTCTTCCTTTTTCCGATTCTAATTATGTTTATTTTTCTCGTATAAGTGAATGTGCTTCTTATTTTGTCCAATCTATTTTCATGATCCAATTGCATACTC
Organism: Buxus sempervirens; assembly: GCA_947561395.2. Classification (NCBI taxonomy): domain Eukaryota; kingdom Viridiplantae; phylum Streptophyta; class Magnoliopsida; order Buxales; family Buxaceae; genus Buxus; species Buxus sempervirens. Next base: position 30,643,501 of record OX387192.1, read on the forward strand.
ATTATATTCATTCCATCCCATTCTTTTGCATCAAAAGATAGTTATGGAGTCGATCACAAAGTTAAAACAAGTAGAGAGAGAGAGAGAGAGAGAGAGAGAGAGAGAGAGAGAGAGAGAGAGAGATATATATATATATATATATATACCTGAGTTGGTAGCAAATTGAAACACCAGTGCTTTCGTGATGCAAGACAATGACTACGAAACTTTTCCTATAAGAAGCCGACGAAGACAAGTATAGCGATTCTCAAAAAGATCACAAAGTCACACACATGCACACACAGACAGGCCACAAGGGAAATGGACTCAGGCACTGATGTTACACTCTTCACAATAGATAGTACATACAGTCTAAAGAAAAGAATGAACCTTGTGGCAATGAAAATTATGAATTTAATGAGGTAAGATCAGAAACAGCCACCTCTTACCCAATTATTAGACCAAAAATCAGGGCTTCCACTTTAGCGTTTGATATCACAACCTACTTTTATTGGGCTTTCACCTATAACCTGTTGGCTAATCATTCTTTCACATCTATTATCTAAGGAGCCTGCAAGCCCATTAATATCTGAATCTATCTACAACAATGAGAATTGCGACAAAGTTCATTGTCATAATCTGTTGGAGTCAATGACACTTATCCTATTCCATCATCCCAATATGTCATCTGGTTCTATCCTTTATCTATTTCTGATATCCAAGGAACTGGCAAGATTGTTTTAGTACGTGAATAATTTGATTTTGTAGTTGCTTGTGTTAAGAGGGATGGGGTTAAGAATGGTACGACATTAAGATGTTAAGTTACAGTTAGATCTGATCTAGCTTGATTTCTAGAATAGTGGGCTATCTTTTTTGTTTATGATTTTGACTTTTTAAACCCTGTTAAATTCTTATGGAAACAATTCTGTTGTGTTTAAAGTTTGTGATCTTCATGCAATGGCTTCTGTGTCGATATTGTGTACCAGTATCTTGTGGAAAAGTCTCCTTGCTGTCCTATAAAGCTATTATTGGTAAAAGGAGGTTGATTAGGATTCACATCTTATATTATTGTAATTGTGTACTTATTGTGCATGCACTAACCATCTCTGGCTTTGCACAGTAATATCAAACTTAATATTCTGCTCGTGTCTTCATGTTGTAAAATGCAAGGATCCTTCCTGGCAAAGCCTCTAGCTTTGATTAAGTTAAATCTTTATGGCCATTTTTATTGGCTCAAATTTTGGCAGAATGTTGCCACCAATTTTAAGCGATTTTGGGTTGTTAAAAGTCGAGGACCATGTTAAAAAAATCAGAAAGAACTGGATTGTTATTCAGATAAATCATTTATCAAAATCCGGTGGAAAAGTTTATTCTATCTCATGAGTTATGGCATGCGTAGAAGAAAAATAGCATACCTTCACTTTGTTTCGAGCAAAAATGAATCAGATGTCTCTTTTTTGAAACATGGTGCAATGTTTGTAATTTGTTACAACTTATTTTTAAATTTGAAATCAAATCCAAATTCAGGTTATTTGAACCCTAGATTGGTTAAGGTCTGTGATTCTAGGGGATTCAAAATCAAAGCCAAACTTGGATAATTATCTGTTGAGATAAATGGGTCTTCTAAAGATGCAATTTGGGGTAATTGAAATTTGGATAAAGAGGATGTAAGGCCTTTACTCTGTCAATGAAATAGCATGTGCCTTGAAAATACGGAAAAGGGTTTAATGTGCTTTATGGTACTTAAATTTGTCTTAAAATGGCTGGTTAGTGCCAGCAACAACAAGGCATGGAATCCCCCCACATGGCAAAAATGATTGAGAATGTACATTTCCTAAGCCTGTATGAAGAAGAGAACTACTTCTAGTGATTCCCCGTCTTACACTATAAAGCTATGTAGACAGAAACTTTGTTGAGGTCACCATTGAAAGATGTAACTGAATTTTCTTCATGGTCTCAGGACTCTCAAGGGTCAGCCAAGATCTACCTATAATTGCTAGAAATTAAATGATAACTGGCTGGCACATGTCTTCATGTATCTTGTTACTGTTTACTGGAGACAGTCATGTTTATGAACTACTTGGGAACTGGTTTTCATTTGCTTGTCTTGACTAGACTTGGTATAGTAGTGTACTATTTTCTTTTCTATTTCCTTCTGTTTTCTCAGCGTGTCTATTTCTCATGGATCCCTTGTACTGTTTGATCTTTTACTTCTTTAATATATTTCTCCCATCATCTATAAAAAAAAAGGGAATATGCAATCTTGTTTTAAATTCCTAAATGTATGAATACTCATTGCTTGGAATTTTATAAGAACAGCATGATAAGTTCTGTGGCTGTTAATGATGTGTAGGTGTTTAGGCGCCTAATCAGCGTAGATGATTACCGTGACTCACTGGAGGAACTTGATGCTGCTCTGCTTGAAATAAAATCCAATCCTTATTTTCCTCAGGTTTGTACTACTCTGTTGCATTTAACCATGAATAGGTTTTATACGTGTGCCTTTTTGCTGATTGTGCTACCCCCTAAACCACCCCCCTACTACTTTGAAATAGCAGGGTCTTGCACAACTATCTTCTGCCACTCTTTCTAGAGCCAGGGAATTTGTTCTACGTCACCTAGTCCACACCTTACCATTAACTGATTCACATCTTACTGCTATACTGAAGGCAGCTATTGAGATGGATCTTGATGACCTTAAAAGAATGGAAAATAACTGTATTGGCATGTATCTTAACAAGTTGAAGATCCAGAATTTATCACTAAATCAACTTTCACAGAGACATGGTTTCATCAACGATTCAATCAATTTATCTCCAGATATTGTGTCATCATATTCACACCAAAGTGCTCAAGATTCTGTCATTAACACATGTGACATTGAAGGCGGTGTTGATTGGGGATCTCCTCTTGCTTTTTCAAATATTACAACTAAAGAACAGGCTTGTGATAATCTTATTGAGTTCATTGTTCAGGAGCTTTTGAAGAGGCAAATTTCAGTGTCTTGTATGCTGTCAGCTGAAGCAGGATTGGATAGTCTTTGTAAGACAATTACATGTATGAAATTAATTGGATATGATAGTGATCTACCAGATGAGCAACCACAACATGCTACTTCTCTGCTGTAAGTAGGAATTTCTTTCTACACTAGTTGAGGCTAACTCAGTGTTTGGAACAATCTCATTATATCATTTCAGCAGGACTTTCATGTAGTTCAGTGAAATGTTATTTATTTCTGCCATTGTTTACTGAAGCATGAAACTCTTTTAACATATCAAATTTAACTACAAATAACAGTTATTACTGGTGAGCTCTTCTATTTTCGCCGATAGGGGACCATTTGAAAGGGCTGGGAGAAATTAGTTGTGAGTAGAGACCCTTTTTATTTCTTTGGTTGTCTACTCTGTGTACACACACAAATCTGACCACAGTGTCTGGAGCTTCCATTGTTAATTTGTTATTGCTTCCACTTTTATTATCATGGTGTGTGTGGTCATTGTTTTGTGTTATAACTTACAGAGAAAGCTATGGTTGAAATATTTTGGATTGTATGTCATAGGTGTTTCAAGACTCATAAATGAATACCTAATATATCCATCATTAATTTTCCAGAGTGATCATCATGCAATAAACAACATGAACAATCACCAATGCTCTGCAACCTGTCATGTTGGTGATTCATTTAGAAGTGAAAGTGCCAAATCTTGACATCTTCTTCAAGGTTCTTACCTGTAACCCCACAAGCCTTTTAGTGGCATTGTTTCTTTCCTGCTCTGTGAGTGTTACTTGACTATCAGTACAGTAAATGTCAATAGATTTATGATTAGAGCTTAAAATGGTGTTACTACTATAATCTGAAAAAAGACGAGGCTGTTAGTAGGCAGAATTAAGGAGCTGGTGGATTTGGTGCGTCTTGGCTGAGGCCTCTGGTCCCATTTCCTGGGTACATTTGGTTGCCTTGACTGAGGCCTCTGAAGCTTCTTAGTGCCTTGATGCTATGGTACTGGATCCCATGCTAGAACACCTTCTGTTATTTTCTGGATAGAGTGGAAGAAAATAAATCAGCTTGGAAGGTAAGGATATATGTGTATTGAGAGTTAGAGTTCACATCAATTGTCTTTTGTATTATTGGTTTTCTTTAGCTACTCAAAACACAGGTTGGTATGAATTTCCCTGGGATTGGGCGAATGTGTTTATTTTTGTGATTTTGTTCAGTTGCTGTCAAGTTGTCTTTGTATAGCTATAGTCTTGGCTAGCTCTTCTGTTTATGCTTCTATATATGTTTCATTTTCATATTCAACCCCCTTTTCTCTTTTGCAGAAAGGATTTTAACTATTAAAGGAGAATTTAATTGTACAACAATTTTGTTAACAGCATTTTCTTCGAATCTATGCAAGTGGCTTTTGCAATGCCCATGTTATTTGTAACTGTCTGATCCCTTGGTGTAGTATATATGTATTTATATATTACTCATATTTGTGTGAAAGGTACAATTTCTTTTCCAAGGAATTGGGCATTATATATCTGATCCATCCATTGGGTGTGTGTTGCAGAAGACACCATTTTCCTGAAAATTAGCATTGATATACATCTTTTCATACATTGAATTGGTTAATGGAAGTCTTTTTACTAGTGTTGTGAATTATAAAGCACTCAAATTGCAAGTGTACAATATCGCAACCAAGTAATATAATGATGAGAAAAGTATCGTCCCACAGAGATTGAAAATTAAAACTATCAATTATAGAAATTAATCTAACACAAAATTTATCTAACAAACCCACCAATTAATTAAAAAGAAACTAAAATAACAATTAAAAGTAAAAGATGACAAAACCTAGGGTTTCTAAAAATTTCACCTTCCCAATCCTCTTTAAAACTCTCATTCTCATTCAATCCAATGTATTTACTTCTGTTGATAGTCAAGAACCCAAAATTAGTTACTAGCCTCTCCCAAGGTCCTAATAAACCGACCTTAATTAATTCCACCACTATATTCCTATGTGAAGAAAATTAATCAAGATTCATTTAAAATCTATGGCTCTTATGTAAGGAGTGCATAAATTCTACAGGTATATTCCTATCTCATATAATTTATGATATTCTATTCGTAGGCATTATTCAAACCTCCTCTCCCGATTCAGTAATGAATTCCTAAGCAACTAATTTATCGATCACACAAATTAGAAGTATTAAGCATGGAATAGAATAACCAACAAGAAAATAACATACACCTGGATTATAATCAAAACAGAGAACTTAAAGATTCATGTTCGGGATCCTTTTAGAACCCTAGCAAATAAAATTAGTTCATAACAATGAAAGAAAGATTAAACATAATGTATTGAATCATGATTAAAACTAAAGAATTCACAATGAAGACAATGATAGAATCAAGCTTGGATGTTCTTTTCTTTGCTCCTTCCTTCCCTAACACACGTCCAAAGAAAAACGAAATTTCAAGATCAAAAACTGTCCCCTCCCGTTTTTCTGCAATCCTCCTTCTTTTGTATCCAGATTTTGACCTCATAAAACTCGGAATTTGGCTTTCTTGCTGAAACACGATTTTCTCCCTCTCTCAATTAGCTTTCCAACGCCACCTTACTTGCATCAATCCGAGGTCAGAATAGGAAGTTACGCCCAAAATACTCACGGTCGTTCTAATCTGGCAGTTTCCTTTTTATGTGGGATTCCACAAAGATGATTATGATAAATCCTTCTTTTTCCAATAAAAAAAAGATCCTTATAACATTTAAACTCTAGGACCGCCCTACTCTTTAAAAACTCTCTCAAGCACATCCGCAATTCATTAGAATCTCCCAATTTTGCCCTTTTCTCTTATCTGCAACAGTAACCAAGAATTGTATAAATTAAGGAATAACTAGCATTAATTGTTACAGAAAAATCCAAAAATATTAAGAAAGAGGATATAACAATATTTATATAATTTAGGCTTATCAACTAGGCAGGGTAGGCAAACATAATCATGAACACTCTTTAACATAGGAATGAAAGAATTAGCCCCCATTATTGGTACTAATCCAGGCCCTTATATTAAGAGAAAGGTTCCTTTTTGTTGTATCTCTCTTGTTCCTGTTTCGTCCCTTTTTCTTCAAAAGTTGTTTCTACCTATTTGGCCAAGTCATTCAGGTGGAATGGTCATCTTAATAATGCGGATGAGCTTCTATGTGTGTGTGTGTGTGTGTGCATGTGTGCGCATGTGTACAAGCACACAAGTTGTGCATACCTGTTCCTGAAAAAGGTAAATTCTGTAGTCCACTTAAATAATTTGATAATCTGTGAGTCGTTTCCTTTGACTAGTTCATAAAGCAAATTTAGCAAAATGCTGCTTCACTGAGATTTTCCTTTGACTATCGATCCAAGTTGATGTTGACTAGAGTCGTTGTTGCTAGTTTTCTGTCAGTACTAATAAAATATTTGTAGTTGTTTTTGTATTTCTTTTATATAACCAGTTAAAAAGATTCTGTTCTGTATACACAGGAAAGAAGAACATTTGTCCAAATTTACCACGTGGAAGAAGTGGAGAGCAAGGAGTCTGTCATATTTGCTTGACAAAAGAACTGTCAGAATTGTTTCAGGTGCCAACATGATATTTTCTGCTCCTAAGACACAATGGACTCAGGTGTTGGAACGGTTAAATGTTTCAATTGGAGCTCACAATGATAATTTCCTTGAAATAATAGTAAGTGGGATCAACTGTGGTAATCACCTTTGCTTTCTATTTACTATTTTCAAGGTTACTAAATATATGTTGTAACAGGAACTCTTGTTATTAGGTTGTGTTGTAGGCAGATGGAATTCTATAATTCAACACTTCTTGTCAGTTTCGTATGATCTCCCTACTATTTTGAAACAATATCATGAGATGCACAACTTGTTCCAGGGAAGATCTCAATCTTGTAATTATAAAGAGGAGACAGAGTTTTCAAGGGTAATTTTATGTCTTTAACATTATTATTTGAAGGAAATAATGTCCTGCCTTACTAATATTCTCAACAGAAAATTTTGCATGCATTTACCCTGTGGTATGTTTGCTTGTGTCTTTGAAATTCAGCCAAATTTATACTAAATCTACTACTTGGTATGAGCTGAACCGCTGTTAACCTTTGGACTTGTAAAATTTGGTCAAAATTTGACACTCTTGGCTTGATAAATCTGTGGTTATTGTTGCAAGTTATAAAAGCTCTTAGACTGAAATTTCCACCAATTACATCTAAAATTCTCCTTGTATAAACTCAACTCCATTAAGCTGATCATGATAATTGTAAGTTGACTTTTGATCGTTTTGTTTGAACCTTCACGTACACACACACAATATAACCACGTTCCCTGGTTGGATTTATTGATATTTTCTCAAATCCCCTTCTTTTTTTCCTTTTATATTTTTGCCTTAACTAATAATAAATAGTCAATTATTTCTAATACGCATTATAATTCCAGAAAGTTGGATGGAACTTAATTATTTAAAAGTTTAGCTTTAGAGTTTTATGTTGAATATGCTAAATATTGATTATGATTCCTTAATCTACAACTTGTTTGGTTTTGTTTTTCATTCTATATGTCTAACAGATTGTATAAATTTTCTGTCAAACATATTTCTTACTTCGAATAATTATCTTTTGTTACGTAATGAGGTTGGAGTTTGCTTTAATGCTTATTTTTCTGCCTAAGGATTACATATTTCCAATGGTTATGATGTTGCATGTTGCGAGAGGGAATTTTGAAATTTAATTTTGCGGTCATTAATATTCAATTGCTTTTATATGGAGAAGCTCCAGATTTAGATCAATTTATCATCCAGGAATTATGTTGGTCCTCTCCCACTGAATTAAACTCCTTTAATTTATACAAGATAAATTCACTATCTGAGTTGTGACAGCTACTTAAATAGCTGTAATTAGGTGCTATTTTGACTTCATATTTAACCTGGCTGATGTGTTAGCAATTCTACCCTAATCCTATTTCACAGTTCTGTTGCTACCATATGGCTGCACCATGGTGTAACATTCACGATTCCTCCTGATTCTGGTATTTTTATCAGGAAAATGGTATTATTGAGTATGTGACAGGATTATTAGGCGGTCAGATTCAACTATTATGGAAATTGGCCCCTGTCCTTGCAGCAGTTACAATTCCATTTTGGTAATTTTATTTTCTTGGTTAGAAACTTCCTGCCTAAGTATCTTTTTGGTGCTTTGAATGTACATTTGGTGAAGCAGTTTAAGACATGTACAACTGGGTTTGCAGGTCACCACTGTTCAGATTGTATACAAGTGAACTAGAAACACAGTTCAAAGAAGGCTCCTCCCCAAACAGGTTTTGCATTGAAATGTAGTCTTCCATTTTCATTGGGGTCTGCCTAAAATATGCTTCTGGATCGATAACCATCAATTTTGGGTGTTTTGTCTTGTAGATGCTGCAATTGTAGTCAACATGGAAAGGAGCACAATAACTGTAAGATTGTTGAAATTGCTTCATCTATATTTTTCTGAGCTTGTGGTTTTTGTAGTTGAATGGTAACATTACTCCTGAATATATGGTCAATTGACTTTTTATCAAAGCATCTAAATAAAATTTTAGGCATAACAAAGAGGCTAAGTTTATGAAATCATCAGACTTTATGTCTTTGGATCTCTAAAGTAGACCAATGATATCCAGTCCTAATCTTCTGTTTACCATGCATGCATCCATGATATTGCACTTATGAACATAGGAGTCTGTCCTTTTTTTATTTTCCAGTATTCATATGTATTTTTGATAAACACATGCACACACACATACATAAATATACATATATCTGAGTGAACAAACCACTGAAGAGCAAAATATCTATCAAGATTATAAAAATATGTATTCAAGTGATTTTCATTCTTTATTTCTGATTGGGTTTGCTAGTTTAATGATTTAGGAGAGGCTTTTAGTTGTTGAATAGTTACCAGTGGCCCCACATTGGGATATACCGACTAGCAAATTAATGTTATTGACGAGACTATAGAAAGATATTAATTTAGATGGAAAACATCATTAGATGAATGCTGATGCAAAAGAGAATTCTGAATAGGAATTCACTTTTTATCTTGTCGTCGGAAACATGTTCCATATAGAATAAATTATGTATGCATAATATGTGGTCTCCATCTGACTCACTTCCTAACTATACCGAATGGCACTTTGTCCTTTTGAGGCTTTTGCCCTATTTTTTTGTATATTTCCTAGCACATCTTTTGCACATTTGTCAAGAATGCTTATTCTTGACGAGTTTGGGTCCAAATAAAATCTTGTTCAGCCATTCTAGTCAATCAAGAGCCAAGTAAAATCTTGTTCAGCCGTTGTAGCCAATCAAGTGCCACATCTTCAGTTTCTCACCTCTTCCACATGTATACAGGTGAACCCAGACAGGTGGAAGTTACGAAATTCCTTTCTTATTATATACTCTGCATGTTCCATTGAATGCATTGCAGATAGTGGAAACTAAACTGATATGGCCTTGAGAATTTTTTTTTTCTTTTTAAAATGGAGCTCTTCATGATAAAACGAGAAAATGTATAATTTTCTTAAAATTCCTTAGAATTGGTCCCAAAATACAATTTACAAGGGAATCTGAGATAGAGGAAGAGGATTACTGTTGCCAACAGTAACTAGTTGGAGTAATGCATTTGGCGAATGTTATTGCTGTTGTAATTCAAAAAACTACAAGAGTCTAACGTAGTTCTTTACTTAGAAAAAAACAAGCAGAAATTGTCCTTGAATAATATATGGTCTGCATTTGTCCATGCTTAGGTAGAATTGATTAATTAGAGAAGTTTTGATTAGAAATTAGATGGAATGTATTACTTGGTGTTTGTGCAGGTGAACTTGCTGAGAGAATTTGGTGTCTCTACATCTTTCACATTCATGGTTCTCACATAATGGGTGGTACCAGTAGTGATCATGGTTAATTTCTGCTTGGTACATTGTGGGTAAGAAGACATTTACATTTTTCCTTGATAGCCTCATGCCTTTCTTGTGTATTTTCAGTTTGTCTAAAATTCAGCATAGAAATTTCTTTTTAGTAGTATCTGTGTCCCATGTGTTGATTAATTACATATTTGTTTTGGTGTTATTGCTACTTCTCTTAGATTTTACGTTAGATGGTTATAAGAGAATCATAGAATGTAATTTAGAGCGTATGTGGAACAAACAGACAGACAACCATGCTGAAAGATAAGAATTTAGACGGTTAAAATTTTTCATGGAGTGGATTAGGTAGCCGCCTATATGCTGACATGTGGAATTCGGTCTTGAGCACAAGGACGGTCAGAATTAGGACTGATTCCTTTATTGAAATGTTAATACTTTTTGTAGTCAGGAAATTTTCTTTATTATCCTTTTCTATTTGTTTAGGGCAGAGTGATTCCTGACATCATGTCTTGATGGTCTGGGATGACATATATGTACATTTTTTTGTGCAAGTTTTTTTTGGTATTGGTTGCCTCAGCATCAGTCCAACATAAACCTTTCATGCACCTAGGAGTAAATCATCCTACATACTCTGGTCACCTATGGAAAATACTGTGAGCGAATGCAGTTGAATGGCCAGTTGCTAACCTTTTCACTTCAAACGAACGGAGTGACACCCAATTGCACAGATGTGATGCCTGATTTTGATACAAGATAAAGTTAGAAAAACATGACACTTGCTGATGGGATAAGGACAATTCCCAAGGAATATATAGCCTTGTGAGATACCATGACCAATTCTCACAGCAGCAGTACACAACATCTAAGAGAGATGAGAAGGACGAAAGTTTTGCATGTTGGTAACTCGAACGAAATCATGAAATTGGGCAAGAGACAGACTGTCGGAGGGACTAAGGTGACATCTACCGGTGTGCATAAAGGAGCATCGTTGGACTGTTTCTGTTTATCATCTATCCTGAGGAGATCTGTCAGAAGGTTTAAGTCACAGTTGAAACAATCCATGAGATGGAAAAGGAACACTGCGCAGTTCAGCTATGATACTAAGAGTTATTCACAAAACTTTGATGATGGTTTTGTCCTTGATCGTATCTGATCAAATGGTTGTTCCTCCTTCGATCTCCTGAAACATGATCTTGTTAAATGCATTATTAATTACTCAGTTATTGCCCAGGGTTGATCCCCTCCTATTGAATTTAGGACATATGCTGAAAGTAATGAAATCTTAATAGGTTTTAGTGGTGTGCTTTCATTTCTACATCATCCCTTCATATGAAGAATGATGAAATGAGTCTCTTGGAACTGAGATTTCTTTACCTATACCACATCTTGATTTCAAATATTGATTCTAAAAGGGTGATTGTGGTTCAGAAACTGTGATAATCGTGACTGAAAAAAGAGGGATGGTCCCAGAAACTGTGATAATTTTGATATATTTGTTCCGTTCACTGTTACATAACTGTCGATCAGCCAATTACCCTTCCTTCTGTGTTGATTTTCTAATTTAATATAACCAGTACAAAACTCTATCTCAAGTTGTATCATTCAATTATCATGATTTAATGGGTATCTTCAAATGCAGATTGCTAATCCAACTATTGGATTGTGGCTGGGGTTGATCTGTGGTCAATGAATAAGGAGTTGCCTCGCTCTCTTTCCCTCTCACAGTAGAATATAAAAGCTTTGCTGTGTATAGCGTTTGTAAATTAGAGAACAATCTCATGTTAACTACTTGATAATTTGGGCTCCCTCTTATTGTTATTTCTCTTGTATATGGTTGGTTAACTTGCATTCCCTTTCTGTATTCTAACAGTTAAGATGGTATTCGTCCGGGCCCCGCCACTACCCCACCTCAAAAAGTGGCTTTTTTTAGTAGAAAAAGTGCCGCCCATTTTGCTTTATTGAGTAGCCAGCAAACAATTTTCTGCCTCTTCCATCAGTCCAACAGTCCACTAGATGGGAAGCTTACCTACTCGTAATTTTTAAAATGCCCTTTTCCTTTTAATTAAATTAAGAGACCTTTATTTTTTTTTTTTGGCTTTTAATAAGTAACAAATCATTGTTCAGCTAAAGCAAGAAACTGTTCTTTAACTTCTCTATTGCAAATCCAAACAAAAAACTTTAAATGACATCCATATATTCACAATCTGTCCTACGTACTCAAGACTATAAAATACTGAAAGCATTAAGACTTCTGAGTCACAATATATTCTGATAAATGAAAGTCATATAATCTTTTGTCCTTCATTAAATCACTTTTAGTATTGTGAATTCTCAGTACGGTGTAAGGCATCCACGACCCAACTTTTGGTTCGATACAATATCCACAAGTAGACTTCATTTATAAGATGTATTAGGATCTCCCACGTCTTTAGGGAGGAAGCTAACCAAGCAGCAGATTTACTTGCAAATTTTGGGCTATTCTTGTACTTGGTATAACAGACCCTAACCTTGTTTAAATTCGTGTCTGATAGCTGATGTAAGTGGAAGATGTATCTCACAGTTTATTCATGAATGAATCTGATTACATTTTCTTTTTAAAAAAAAGGGTTTCTTTTGCTGCCTAAGGGGCCAGAACAGAACTCATTATTACAGTCTCCCAGACCTTCATAAACTAAGAACCTTAATCTGGACTACAGTCTTCTAACTCATCTTCTCACCAGCTCCCTTCTGCATCTTAGCGCAGTACTCGAACAAGCTTCCATCAAAACAGCGTCTCACAGCTTCTTTTGACAGGAATCCCTCCTCGTCCCTGGCAAGAATATACAGGAGTCCCCACTCCAGCTTACTCGCAATCCTGCAAACCCAACAACACATTACTCCATTAATCCAGATTAAATGAAACAAATGAAGGAAGGCCAAGATTTGAATCAAATCACGCACCATCCAAAGAAATCAAATGCAACACGGTTCCCCTCGGTCATATTCCAGAGCTCCGTGAGTGTGAGCTTGTCCGGCTTTGTATAAGCATACTTACTAAACATGTTCTCAATGTTCGCTGGAACAAACCTGCACGATCCCAATTCATGGAGGACAAGGGCTTGTTACTATCAGTATTTGTGGCGATGAAAATGGGATGGGAATGGAAATTCTGTAAGACTTGTCTTACCTTCCTTCCGTGTCATAAGTCGCGGAGTCACTTCCATGCTTGGCTCTGTGTATGTTGTAAATGTAAATTGGCAAGAATGGAGAAGGAATCCAGCCCTGCAAAACACATGCAAGTAAAAGTTCCACGTTGCAAGCTGAAACACCCATCTAATAATCAATCCAAAACTTACAGGCAGAGTGGCATAGCTCAAGGCGCCATTGATAAGAAAGGCCACAATTAGAGATGCAATCATATTAAATCCTATAGCTCGAAGTCCTGCTTCATACAAAGAGAATATGACTTGCAAGTATTACAACAGAGAAATTTAACTATCATTCACAGTTAGATTAATCCAGAGACTTGGTTGATGAGGAACCATAGATTCAAATCACATGGGCTTTGCTTGGGCGCCTAATTTAGGAGGAGAAACTCACCTACACCCCTTAATTATAAGCTTTACAAGACCTATGAGTCCCAAATCTTGACAGAAAGTTTCATGGTGGCTAGACACTCTCCTCTAACCCAATTAACTACACCCTTTGGAAGCTAAACACGCTCTAGAACCTAGGGAAATGATCTTGAGAAAAACTATGACAAATGAATCTACGTAGTTAGGGATTTAGTGGCAAAATTAGGGCAAGTTGGTGCACGTTTGCAACTTGATACTCAAGGGAAGAGTTACATGGATCGCTCCTTTGCTCTTTAGACCCCCCTTTTCTTTTCTATTTTTTCTTCTTGAAGTACTTTTGATTGTGAACAACACAGTCATGATTGTATAATTACGTTTGCTGCTATACTTGTTCTAACCATTATGGAATAGAACTAAGAGGAGCAAAAGCTACAGAAAATTCTAAAAATTTAGAGACAGTGATAACCTGTGTAAGTCTCCCAGGGGTATACAATGCCGTTATCATCGAGGTCGAAGAAGGCGACATGTTGTTGAAGAACGCTCATGTCGTCATGGCTGTGGCCCCGAGTACCCTCAGGATGCTCCGTATCAGGAGCCACCAAAGCCCTAGGCAGATCTGATCATTCATTTCAAACCAAAAATGAATAAATAAATAAATAAACAAAGCTCACAACTAAATCGCAATGCATGCAGTTGATATATCCAGCAAATTAAAGAACTTTTATCCAGAAACAAAGCCTGTAATTAATCTGATAGTGAGGGAAGCTATGCAAATGAATGCATAAACGATCGACCCATATGTCAGGGAAGATAGATGGAGAAGACGAGTCACTTACAGGGCTTGGGAAGCGAAGTCTCTAGGTTGTCTCGGACCTTTCTCTCTGCCGTAACTGGTGCCTGTGGAGCTACCGCAGCCAGGGCAACCCTAGACGCGTCCGCCATCTCTCTCTCTCTCACACTGTTTTGCTCGTCAGGAGTGGAACCGAGAAGAGCCTCAATACTTCTTATAGAAAGCCGATCGACTGAAGAAGGCAAGACCTTATAAGCAAGAGAGTGACAACAAACTCCGAGCTAGGCTGATCGTGGGGACACGTATGCATGGGTCATTACACGTGGGGTCTTGCATGTTATGGTCTGACATGACCTTCGGCTACGTTGTTTGTTGTAATTTCTTTTGTATTAGCGGGGGAAGCAAATCGTCTGCCATGCTTCTTTGATATGCTTACTGTTGTGCCCATGAGATGCTGCCATGTGAGCATATCATGGCCTACGTTTTTTTCATGTGGGGCCACTTCAAACATTTATAACATTCAAAAAAGATTGACTGTGAGATGCTCCACATGGCAGCATACCACGGTCAATTCAAGGAACAAAACAGGGAAACAAGACAGACGATTTCACTCCATTAGAGGGAGGGCAAGTCCACTGCTGGGTGGAAGGTCAATTGAGATCCGCATTTATCTACGATCTTATTTTAAATCACATTTTGAAAAACCAAAATCAAAAACCTAAATCACATTGTTTCAAGAAAGGGGGAAAAAGAAAGCCTTTCAATATTTAAGGCGAGCTCCATATTACTTTTCGAGATTCCTTTAATGAAGATTCAAGTAAGTTACAATCATTACGTTTTTGTTTAAAAAATTTACAAACCCTTGGTTTTCATGATTTACCGTAATTATTTAACTTATTGAACCATCTATATACCCATGAGATCATACACCTTTTCCATCAATGAAGACCGTATAATACTACAATGTTCACATCAAACCATCTTTAGTCTTTTAGAAACTCTAAATAAATATAAAACTTTTCCTCAACTTGGCAAAGGAGGATGTAGGGCTCCTTTAGCCCTTAATTAATAATTGATATGATTAATGAGACAATACTTTTCATGCTCACCTTCCTATGGATCTTGTGAAACAGTAAATAAATTCCTTTCAAGGTTCTCTCTTATCTACTTTAATCATTTGTTAGAATGATTAAAGTAGTAAAATGTTGAAACACTCTTTTTTTTCACATCTTTGGATGCGTGTAATTCAGTAATTCAGTTTCTTGATTTTTGTTTTTAAGCGGTTAGATTAAAATTAATCTAACAGCCTATATATAAGCAAAGATGTAAAGCGGTCCAACTCGGGTTTTTAAGGGTTTAGCTACAAACCCATTAAAAGCTTAGTCTTGGTATTTAATATGAAGATTTTATATAATTAAAATAAAAAGGGCAAAGTTGTCAATGTAAATTTTTTCTCTTGCCAACTCATCAGTCAAAACATTAAAAGGGGGAAAGTGAGATTAGCTGAAACCTAAGGGGGTAAATTGTAATTATCCCAAAATTTTAAGAGGTTCAGTTACATATGATAGTGCACAGACCCATGTTTGAATTAAAGGAGAGTGTTGGAGATTAATTCAAACACTCAAACATTCTCTTCCATTCCATCGCTAAAATGTAAAGGGGAGACTTCGAGCCAAACTCAACCGAAACTCAACTTCAAGCCACAAATGAAGCCTAAGACAAACCTGAACTGAATGTTTAGCTTGGGCTCTTATTCCGGCCGGTTGGGTCGGGTGGCTTTCGGTGGTCCGCGCTAGATTTGCAGTGCAGTTCTATCGGAGGTATTGCCTCTGTATTTTTCAGAGGCTAGCTATACCTCTCTCATGACTTCCAATGGGGTGAGACCATGTGAATTCTCATGACAGTGAGAGTCGTTCCACAGCAAATACGACCCATTTTCTTCCCATATTCAGAAGCTATGATGTTCCATAATCTACCACTAACCCTTGCATCACATTCCGAACTCCTAAGAAAATGGGAGGAAATCTGGTGTCCTTGAAAGGGCGTTGAGTGTTTTCACTGGTTTAGCAGTTGCAGACTGAAACATTTTTGACCGGAACATCTTGAACCACAAAAGAAAAGCAAGAATGGATTGAGGGTCAGTCTGAATACCAACAGTACAAGGAAGGAGTGGAATCTGACCCATTTTAGTGGGAACTGGCTTATGCTTCCCAAGGCTGGCTTATGTTGATGATAATAATTGAAATAGAAACCTATCATACCTAAGTTTGGATTGGATACAAATTCCACAAGTACAACCTCTTTTATAAGATAATTAGGCCATCTAAGGGAACATCTTTTGCTGCCTAAGGGGCCAAAACCCTTCCGGCCCGGACCTTCAAAAACTAAGAACCTTCATCGAGATTGAAGGGTACAGACGTACAGGCTTCTAATCCTTCTTCTCACCTGCTTTCATCTGCATCATAGCACAATACTCGAACAAGCTTCCATCAAAACAGCGTCTCACAGCTTCTTTTGACAGGAATCCTTCCTCGTCCCTGGCAAGAATATACAGGAGTCCCCACTCCAGCTTGCTCGCAATCCTGCAAACCCAACAACACATACCCACAAAGATTACTCCATGAATACAGATTAATTGAAACAATGAAGAAAGGTCAAGATCCAATTAAATCCTAACAATTAATCAAGAGTCAAATAACAGACCATCCAAAGATATCAAATGCAACGCGGTTCCCCTCGGTCATTTTCCAGAGCTCCCAGAGCGTGAGCTTATCCGGTGTCGTATGAGCATACTTACTAAATATGTTCTCAATGTTCACTGGAACAAACCTGCAAGATCCGAATTCATGGACGACATGGTTGTTACTATCAGCAGTGGACGCAAAAATGGGACAAGAATGGAAACTGTGCATGAGTGTCTTACCTTCCTTCCGTGTCATAAGTCCCCGAGTCGCTTCCATGTTTGGCTCTGTGAATGTTGTAAATGTATATTGGCAGGAATGGAGAGGGAATCCAGCTCTGCAAAACACATGCAATCGAGTAAGCAATTTATAGGCTTACACAACACAAGTTTCCACATCCAATGATCAATCCAAAACTTACAGGCAGAGTGGCATAGCTCAAGGCTCCATTGATAAGGAAGGCAATAATTAGAGATGCCATCATATTAAATCCTATAGCTCGAAGTCCTGCCATGCAAAAAGTGGAATTAATCGGTCATACACAATAAGAATCCAAGGACTTGGCCCAGGTCTGGTTAATTTTGTCTAGCTTGGGTCCTAATCTTGAGGTTCTGCCTTTTGCTGGACCCTCTAGCACTTGGGTCAAGTCCAATTATCATATAATCTAGGATTTCCTACTGGTGGTCTTGAACATTAACCAATGGACTTGAAATTGAAGCTCCTGTATAACTACATACATTCTCCTCCAAAGGGAGTCTCACATAAAAGAAAAGCATTAGCTTTGTCGCTCTAACAAAGTCAATTTAAGTTGCTGGAATGCATGAACCATCACTGAGACATATGGATCATGAGGAGTCCACATAAAGTCACTAGAAATTAAAGGGGATCAAATCCACTCGAACACCAGCAACACAAGAAGGCTTTTCAGCTTGATATTGATGGGTTCAGAAACTTCAAACGAACACATAAGCACATAGCATCTCAAAACAGGATACGCAAACCCCAATTGATTAACCGTACAATCACTTTGTGCCAACTGTGACGTACAAAGAATCGGCACAAGGTAACGTCATTTTCACAAATCTCAAAGAGAAAATTCGTCAAAAAAAAATTCAAATTTTAATAACACATTGGTGCTGATGTACATGAAGAAAAATACAAAAATAGAAGAGTGGTAGGCGTCATTTGGAGGTATCTGTAATTGTGAGAAATCAGAAGGGAGATAAGTGTAAATTAATCTCTCTTAAACTTGGTTGGATGCAGTAATAATTACCTAAAAAGGTTTCCCAGGGGTAGACAATGCCGTTATCATCTAGGTCGAAGAAGGCGACATGTTGTTGAAGAACGCTCATTTCGTCATGGCTGTGGCCCCAAGTACCCTCAGGATGCTCCGTATCAGGAGCCACCAAAGCCCTAGGCAGATCTGATCATTCATTTCAAACCAAAATAATTAATTCCATCAACAATTAATTCACCATGCATGCACCTGATCCATCTATTACTACATTCATCGATCGCCATTTTTTTCATGTTTATAGCAAATTAAATAGCGAAGAGCGATCGACGGAGAAGACGAGACCAACTTACAGGGCTTGAAAAGCGTAGTCTCTAAGTCGTCTCGCATCTTTCGCTCCGCCGTCACTGGCGCGCGAGCAGCTATCGTTGCTAGGGCATCGTGCGATACATCCGCCATAATCTCTCTCTTTCTCTTTCTTCACTCAACTCTCTCTCTCTCTCGTCAGGACTGCATCCGAGAAGAGCCTCAGCACCTTCTTATAGAAAGCCAATGGAGGGAGTGAAAAGGCAAGACGTTACAACCAAGAGAGAAGAACCACGAGTCTGCTGCATGCAGGAGGAAGCCGCAGACGGTTTCAGCCTGGAGTGAGACTTATGGCTGATCGTTTGTGACCCGTGTGCATTGGGTCGTCACACGTGGGATCATGCATGTTACGACGAGCCGTTTTCCTCTACTAGGATTTTCTCTTTGGATTCCTCTTGGGAGCGCCTGCGGACGACACGCGTCCCACCCGGTCCCACTCCTCTTCAGCTCGTTGAGGAAATTGGCTGGCTCCGGTTTTTTGAGCCAGCCTTCGCCGATCAGATAGATGCCACGTAGAGCAAGTATCTTCTTGAGGAAGTTTTCTGGTCCACTGACTTTTCTTCTTTGTTCGGTTGATCGAAGAAGAAGAGTAGTAGCTTCAAGGCTTCCCACCGACTCTTTTCTACTTTCTTGGACTGATCGAAGAAGAAGAACAGTAGCTTCAGTTCAGAAGAAGCACACGAACAGTAGCATAGAAACTCATTTCCGAGAAAGCTTCAGAAGAAGAACACCCAACACATTTCCGAGAAAGCTTCGAGAAGAAGAACGCCTAACCCCATTTTCTTCTGGAGAAAACTTTTTGCTTTCACCGTTTTTTCCAAGAAAGCTTCAGAAGAAGAACATCTAACTGCAGTTTTTTTTTTCTTGAAATTGATGTGAATCCTGTCGCATCACCGTTTCTTCTCGAGAAAGCTTTCTGCTTCACCGTTTTTTCTCCTTTGTTGGGTTGATCGAAGAGAAAGAACAGTAGGTTCAAGGCTTCCTCACCGACTCTTTGTTGGGCTGATCGAAGAAGAAGAACAGTAGCTTCAGTTCAGAAGAAGCACACGAACAGTAGCATAGAAACTCATTTCCGAGAAAGCTTCAGAAGAAGAACACCCAACTCATTTCCGAGAAAGCTTCGGGAAGAAGAACGCCTAACCCCATTTTCTTCTGGAGAAAACTTTCTGCTTTCACCGTTTTTTCCAAGAAAGCTTCAGAAGAACATCTAACTGCAGTTTTTTTTTTCTTGAAATTTCGCAAACGGCTCCGATCGGCGAATGCTGGCCGGAGCCAGCCAATTTCCTCTACGAGCTGAAGAGGGGCTGAAGAGGAGTGGGACCGGGTGGGACGCGTGTCGTCCAGGCGCTCCCAAGAGAAATCCAAAGAGGAAATCCTCGTAGAGGAAAACGACCGTGTTACGACTGCATGTGGGAAGGTCCGTCTTCCTGACTCCGACTGGGATCTTTCAGTCACCAAATTATCCTTTAGTGATACTTCATGAAAATAATGAAAATTTCAGTCACTAATGTTTTGGGTTGTAACTTCCAATAAACCTTTAACAACATAATTAAATTTTAGTGAAATTTTACAACTTGTACCTATGTATACTGTATTTAACGTGATAAGGCCTTTTGGGAATCATGTCTAAACTATACGCCACTTCCCCAAAATGCCCATTGTCAGGTTTCAATATTACAAGGTTACACCAGTCAAAAATATACCTCATCATTCAACAAGTCAGTTACAAAACCGTCTCCCTCTACGTGCATTATGTGTACCCTTATGATAAAGATAAACTTACTAGTCCCAGTCACATAGGTTACTTTAAAGTACATGTTAGGTGCCCAAACTTCGTAAAATCATGGAAACCATCTTAAACGAATGGTGGGGCCATGATCACTCTGATATGATATTATATCCCGCATCCACAAACCAGACCTAGTGGTTGCTTGGTGGGGTCAAGGCACCAATGCTTGCAATTCCTGATAGGTATGGCAATTGAGTGGGTTAAATGAGTAACCTGCGTCTCCCTTAATGAGACAAGTTTGATATTGCCGAACTCAGGTTAGGGATGGGTTAGTGTTTAGCCCAACTCGCCTGGACTCTAACGTAGTTTATTTTTGAATATTATTTTATATATTAAAAATACTATATATATCATATAAAAATTACATATTTTATTAATATATATACTATTAATTTATCTATTCTATTTTAAAAGAAATTTATTATGAATTTCATAAATTAAATAGGATATCCTCGACTCTCCCCATTGCCATTCGTAATTCCAAAAATGACATTAAAAATAATTTCCATTGTAGGATTGAAATTCTTTCCATAGAAATAGAAACATATAAAATGAGAGAACGACGATGGACGCCTCATAAATACCTAGTCTACGGCATGAAGTCAAATCTATTCTCTTTCGATGATTGAAGGGGTTACCATCACGTGTTACGTGTGTCAATTTTTTTCATGGTTTTTTTTTATCAATATGATCTAATCATATCTCTTGGTTACGACCACACGTGGGGCAGGGAGATCATGCAGCCTTACCTCATGAAGGATTCCCCGGTAAGGGCCGTGTTCAGATTTTGACAAAATCTAACCTGATAATTTCCTAAAATATAAAAAATCTAAACTACTATTACAGGACTTGAAATGGACTGGAGCCTCTTGCTGGAACATTTGTTGGTCTAACAGTGAGTGAGATGTAGACGTATGTGAATGATGGTGACGTGTACGTCTTATCCACCGTTGGACTAGCAAATGTTCTAGCATAGGCTTTAGCTGATATGGCCTCCTATTATAGGGGTTTAGCCCGTATCAAACTTGTTATTTATCCTATTTCGTTGGTAATGGAATAGAAATTTGATTCATATATGTTACAAAATATTATAATATAAATTTATACTATTATATCTAGACTATATGAATCTAACTGTGAAGAGTCTTGTTGACATTCACTTTACAATGAGACTTTATTAATGACCTCCTTACCTCAAAGAAGAGATAACCATGAGATTTTAACTTCCTTGTCCTAAAAAAAATAGATCTGATTCACTTATAAGTATATTTTTAAATCATATATAATAGTTTTCTAATTAGAAATAAGTATATAAATAGATAATTATTAAAATAAATATATTATCTCTTAATCATAGATGTAGAATTTAGTTTTTGATAAATTCTTATTGTATATAAATATTATTAAAAATTTTTAAAATTCTTATTTTCTAATTTCACCACGTGCTTTTCCCTAGTAAACCATAAAGTGAACCCTCAACATTTTCTGACATTTGATACCTAAATTGTCCCATATATGCTTTTTATTTTATTCATTTTCATCTCTTCTTCAATAACTTACACTTATATAATTACACCATATTATCCAAAATGTCTTTTATCATTAATTCTATTCATTTTTATGTTCTTATAAATATAACTATCTTATATTGCCCAAAATATCCTTTAATTATTATTTTTCTTCTTTTATCTTCCAATCAATTACATCCACTTATTTAATTCCTTCTTGCGCATTTCCCCTAGTATTTTAAAATCTAACATATAAAGTAATAATATAAATATTTCTAAATTAATGAAAATTTATTATCTATACTATTAATAAAGAGAAGAGGGAGAATATTCCCTCCAGATTCTAGCCTTTTTTTCCAAACATTACCCTCCCAAAACAAAACAATTCTTCCCTATACTACTATTTTTTTTACGTTAATTAAAATTTCCCTATACCTATTTAAGTGGGCCCCACAAATTTGTTACGCGACGCGTAAGGCTTGCAATCCCTTCTAGTTTTTTAATTGTTTCCTTATCTCCGTCTCCTCTTTCACAGCACAAAAGATGAGAATTCGTGTTAAATTCTGGAAATTTTCCTTGATTCCACGACTTCTTGGAAAAGGGGCGGTTGGTTGGATCTCGGAATTCACGTGATGTAAGATATAAATATATAACCAGGAAGTCGAGTAGCGCCGTACAAAACCTTGCACGTGCGGCACGCGTAGGCCCCAAACCTGAGAGTAATTGGCCGAAAGGCCGGCGCTACTTTCTGGTTTCTCCTTTTTAGCTTCTTTGGACGCTGAGACGGAATCCAGCAAAAGAAGCCGCCGTGTCGTCAGTGGTTGCGTTCGTGTGCCTCTGTTGCGTGCACAGCAGAAGCCCCAATACCCCAATCCCCGGATTTCGATGCGATTTCCATCGGATTAGGTTTCGGCTCCGAGTTTTCGTTATTCTGGGTGAGAATTCGAGATACCCATTCGGGATTTTATTTATTTTTGTTTAATTTTGTCTTCTTTGCGGTTTTAATTTATTCTGAAGATGTGACGCCAAGTATGTCTGCTCCTGATGTGATATTCCGTTACTTTTGAATTACCAGTTTCGAGATTGTTCGAATTTCGCTGTTTTTCAATCTCTACCTGTTTGGATTCGAGTTGGGTTACGTCTTTTTGGGGAAGAGATGCCGTGTCTTTCTTTGTTTGCTCTGTTCTTAATAACGGAGTGTGGTGCTATTGCGTTTGTCTCTGTGATGTAAGTGGAATGTATGGGGAGAGGGGAATTTGATTTTTTGGGTCTCGTTTTCTGGTAATGGACAAAGGACTTCTGGAAGGACAGCCCAAGCAAATCATATTAGTACCATTATTGGTTATAATCATTTTAGTTACTGTATTTGCAATTTTGGTAATTAAGTCTTTCACACGGAAGTTGAACTTTAATGGTGAGACCACAATTCTAAAGCTTAAATGTGGTAATTGTCAAAAGATCAAGGAGAAGTTACGTTTAATTACTTCTAATACAGCTCTATATGTATATGTTGATTACGGATATAGACCACATGTGTGAGTGGTGTGTGTGTGTTCCCTGATTTGATGATATTGGAAATTTGGAATGTTATAATGGGCATATATTTTTGTTTGGTCATTTATTATTATCATCACCGTCATCATTATCAAGCAGCTTGCGAGTTTTGAAAATCCTCTAGATGCCCATGGTAGTTGTGGAAAAACTCCTTTAGATGCCCAAGGGTAATTGTAGTAACCTACCAAGTTATTAAGTTGATTGCTTTCAGATTTGACTTTCATGTAGTTGTTTCTATGCAGGAGCTCTAATGTTAGATTGAGCAGCAGTATGTTGATGGTAGTGTGCTCAGTGACATCTGGCAGACTTCATTTATTTTTTAACTTGTAGATGTTGAATGCATTGATTCCCCTGTGAAAACAAAGTGGATCTCTATATGGCACAGCCTGATGCAGAAGAGCCTGGTTAGTTGTTACAGTGTCACATTGGCATTGCCTACATGGTCTAGTGAGTAGGCATTTAAGAGTAGGCCCCTTTTGTGGTGCTTAGGAGTTGTTAGCATGGCACCCATAAAGGTTGTTACTTGAGATCCAAACAATTTGTAAGGGCTTTATTGATTTTATGCAGGACTTTGCATGCAGCTATTTTTGTCAAAGGAAGGACCTCTCTCTATCTCTCTCCACACGAGCACAAGCACATGCACATGCACATGCACAAGCACAAGCACCCCCACACACACACAAGCACCCCCTCACACACACACACATGTGTATGACTGTATGTACATCCACTAGAATAATTTATATATTTTTCATGTTTATATGTCATTTGTTACTTTATTACCTCAATATATAGCCATATAGTTACCTGGTTAGACCCAGATGCTTGTATCAAGGCCTAGGCAGGCAGTTGTAGATGCAATTACTCGTGGACTAATGTGACAATTGGTAGGTGCTGAAGCACTAATTGAGGGAGGGGAACACATGTGCCAGGCATCTGGTATACCATAGCATCAATCAACTGTTTTCTTGCGCTGTTATTCATAAATCTCTGAGTGGAATGCGTTGGCTTGTATGGCAGAATTTATATTGGTTGCAATCCTAGAAAAAACTATTTGATTTTATTGGCTTCCAATATCTACCTGAATGATCATCTTCTCGAAAGAAAGTAAAGAATGTAGGGACTATTGATGTTGTAGTAAATATGGGAAATTTATTTCCTTTTTCTTAGGATTAATGAGTTAGAAAAATACAGCGTGAAGATATTGAAAAGATATCCTCTTTGTTATGGAGTCTCTTTATATATATATATATATACATATATTGATAAAAGGATGATGTGAGATGGTCCAAGATTTAATCTTTTACAATTATTGGCATGGTAAGATTTTACACGACACTTGGCTCTGCTTCTTAGGTTCATTTTGTTGTTATTAAATTTTCATCGCCTAAATCGCTGCACAAGGGGAAAAAAATCAAGTTGAGAAAAAGTATTAGGTTCTTTATATTCTTTCTGATTGATGAATTGGCTAGAGAATCAATCTGTTGGGTTTTTGGGAAAAAGGAAGTTCAAGAAAATGGTCATTAAGGGTGTGTAGGAACTAGGAAGGGCCAGTAAGTAGCATGTGAACAGTTAGGAGTGAGAGTAATAAGTTTTCAATTGCAATGGATTTGTGTCAGGAGTCATCAATGAGCTCATCTTTTTGGTTTGATAGTGAATGAATTGATGACTCAAATTCAAGGGAGTTGCCTTGACATATGGTTTAATAGATGATGTGGCATTGATGGATCAAGTTAGAAAGTTTATAATATAAAAACTATAACTAGAGGCATCTCTAGTTAAAAAAGGTCAAAATAAGTTGGTTATGTGAATTCAGTTTTAGTATGAATGTGAATGGTGTAAAGATAGGTTTTGAATGGGGAGCCTAGGTAACTGTGATCACTTTTGTTATCTTGGATCAATTGATTATAATTTGGGAGATATTAAAAAGGATAGTGTATGCAGAAATAGAATTATATAACTTAGGTGGAGAGATGCTTCAAGGCATCATGTGAAAGATGTGTCTAGTTGTGCCAAAAGGTAATTTTTGTATGATAGCTATTCTGGGTTGGTAGATTAAGGAGGATGTTAATTAAGGAAAAGTAAAATATTCATAGGATGAGTTTAGCTGAGAAGAAGATTTTGAAATGGGTGTGTGGAAAGAGTAAAGAAGAAAATATGTGGAGAAATTATGCGTGAAGGCCTATAAAAGATAAAATTAAGCAAAGTTGCTTCAGATGGTTTGGGTTGATTAAGGAAGATTTATGTATATAAAAGGTCTTGTGAAAGACTGCAAGATGGTGGAAGTTAAGGGATACAAAATGTCTGTCTAAGACTGAAAACAGAAAGAATTTTGATGTAGAATGTAAGAAAAGTTTTGAAGGCATGTGTGCTAACTGCAGAAGATTTTGTTTTTAATGGGTTGGGATGGCATCACCTGGTTTGTGTTGTTGAGCCTACTAGTCAGTGTATGCATTTATTCTGTAACTAATATTATTTTCTTTTAAGAAAATCTTCCTACAGCTTAGTTGTTTTCACTTCTGATTTCTGATTATAAAATATTTTTACATGCCATTAATTCTAATAGCAACTAATACTTTGTGTTATTACTTATTGTCATTGAAATGATACCATGGTTTCCCTTTTGTGTAAGTTTGTTTTTGTTGCTAAGTGTTTTGTCATGTATGAAATTTAGAGAAACACCAATTCAGGGGCTGTATCTATTGTGTTGTCAACAATCTGAGATGGCTAAGCCGAGCTTATCTGGAGCTTGCATGAGATTGCCTTGAGCATACCAAGCTTGAAAAAGTTCATTTTGGTAATGAGCTTGAGCCAAACTTTCGTGGGTTGGGCTCAATTAAAATCGGTTGTGTATATAAAATAAAATAATATTATTGAGTTAGAGTCTTCAAAATAAAATGTACACAAATAAAATAATATTATTGCGTTTGAGTCTTCAAAATAAAATGTTATAATTTTATTTTTTTAATTATTATTTTTAGTCACATATATGTGTAATTCATTGACACAATAGATATATAATTAACAAGTGTTGGTTTCATGTAATCCAATAATATTATTGAATCTAATTGAGCATTAGCTCCAGAACTGTTAGTGAGCCTTAGCTAAAAAAAGATTTAGTGAGCTTGAATTGAGTCCATGCTTGACTCAAGGTTTATGAGCCTGGGCCAATTGGGGGCAAAGCTATTACATGCAACCTTAAGCATCCTGCTGGATAATTGATATTTTATTTTGTTGGTTTGTTTTTGTGATGATCTAGTGACAATTCTTCTTCTTCTTCTTCTTCTTTTTTTTTGGAAATTGTATTGTATATGATTTTAATTGTAGTTCTAGCAAAACACTCATAAAATTACTTAAAATCAAACTAA
The DNA here is from genome assembly GCA_947561395.2 of Buxus sempervirens. Classification (NCBI taxonomy): domain Eukaryota; kingdom Viridiplantae; phylum Streptophyta; class Magnoliopsida; order Buxales; family Buxaceae; genus Buxus; species Buxus sempervirens. The sequence goes on from OX387192.1 coordinate 30,670,245, forward strand.
GTAAACTTTTTGGGTTTTGAAACTTAGGATTAATTTTTTATAGTAACTGATCTGATTCATTGATAGCATGGATTAGATGAATCTTTGGATTTGGATTCTTATCCTTTTTACTACAATTTGAAGGGCGCCCCATTATTTAGTTTTTATCTTTACAGAAAATTAAAATGCATTTTTTTTTGTAATTTTCAAAAAGAAAAATACTCCACACCAAACTTAAAGAGTTGTCCTTAAGTTCATTTATCTACCTGTTTCTCTTGAAAGGGTTTAGGTTTAATTTCTTCTATAATTTTTCACATGAAACATTCAATTTCTTTGTTTCTGAAAAAGAAGAGTACACTAATTGTTAGAGCATCTACAAACCATTACGAGTGGCAGTGGGATGGGCTGCATTGGAGTCGGTTTCAGTCGAGCACCTATATTAATGGGTCACAACCTAACCTGAATTCACCCATTTATTATATGGTTGAGGATGGTCCAACTAAATCCACCCCACATAAAAGATCCTAAACTTTAACCCACCCATTTAGCCTGTTTAACTCTTTGTTTATGTTAAAAAGATATCTAAAACAACAAATAATCTTATAACTTTATATTGTACGGTGTACTAAATAATTATTTAATGTTTCGTAAGGCTTATGACATATGATAATATTAATCTTATATAAAGTTTGATATAATTGGTTCAAAAGGGTTGAATGGTTATAAAGATTGAACCCAAACCCAACCCATTTGTTGGCAAGTTGAAAAACCTCAGCCCTGAACCTTAATCTGCCCAAATACTAGGAGGTTTTGGATGGGATGATGGGTTGGGTCAGATTTGGCCACCCTACAAACCATATGCTTAACATGGAGCCTTTTCTTTGTTTGGAAGTAATGTCTTTATTGTCTTAGTTCAACATTTAAGTATTAGATCTTATTCTATTGGTTTGTTACTTTTGTGACTAGTGTTTGATATAGTTCATCATATGAAATCTGAAACTATTCTTTTTGCATTGTGATATCTTTTGTAGTTCATAGATTTTTGTCAGGATTTTAAATTTGAGCAGACATTATATAATCATTTTGGTGGTAGTATACTAGGTTTTGAGGTATGAGGTCAATATCATATGATATATATTATAGACCAAATAATGATTTATATGATTAATGTTTACTGCATTGTGCATAATTGTGTTCATTTACTCTTGATATTTTTGCATATCCATGTTCAATATCTGTCATACACACACACACGCACACTCTCACAACTATATATATTTGATTACTACAATTTAGGATGTGAATCCCCTTTGACTAAAATCTCACTTGTCATTTTGTGATCTGATTGGATTTCAAAAATCCTAAAACTGGACCATCTGTTTTACGAAGTGTTTCAATGCTTCATTTACAGGTGCAGGAACAGTTGGCTCTTTCTATTGTAGTCCTTCAAATTTAGCAGTGAGATATATTTTTATAATCAGTAAGTATTCTTGAACTAGAATAAATTGTACATATCACATTGAAATATAGTGGATTAGTAGCTGACACTGGTGGTGATTATTTGTACATGGAGAAGACTGGAGACGCACCCTACTCTGTTCGGTGGTCAGGTGCAAAACAACTCACGGTTGGAATATCTGGAGTTATGTCATCATCTTTACCAGTTCTTCCCACCCCTCGCAAAATGCCAGATTCTCAACAGGTTTCCCTCACTGGGGCTCCAAATGCAACTCCTTTAGTCTCCAACAGCGAGGTTGCCGGGCACATATTTTCGTCAGCTTCTGGATTTTCAACTGATCTTCATTTCTCTTCCAATTCACCTCATGGAAGGCATTTCAGAAATGCTCCTTTCATATCCCAATCATCAAGTAGCAGAGCAACTTTTCCCCTAATGCATTCTTCTCAATCAGCACTACCACAATCTACAGCATCAAGTCATTATTCGAAAGAAGACAGTGATGTTTCCTGGTGTACAGATGCTTTACAGGGTTTTCTTGATTATCCTGAAAGCATGCCTGTACAGAATAATCAAATAGCAAGTAGCAGTGGTGTCATGGCATCTGACGTCAATATTAAAAGAGCCGAGTGGCAGGAATGGGCTGACCACCTAATCACTGATGATGATGCTTTGGGTTCTAACTGGAATGAGCTTCTTGTTGACACCAATGTTGCTTTTCCAGAGTCGAATGTATGTTCCTTTTTAACCTAACGCAATTGGGATATCTATGCATTACCTTTAACTGTTGTTTTTATTTTTAATTTTTTCTTTATTCTTTTATCCTTTTTGTTGAAGTAAAGAAAGAACATTACTTCCACAATTTATGCTTATTCTATTTTCTCTTTATGTACATTCAGATGTCATATCAAGTACCAAAACCATCTTCGAATCTTTCAATGAATCAACCACAAAATTGTCAGCAGCTTCCAGTTTCTTCTGGAGAAATTTGTGCTGTTTCTAGTCCATTGTCCCCAGGCAATGGTGCTCCAACCAAACCACGTATGCGTTGGACACCAGAACTTCACGAGGCCTTTGTTGAAGCCGTAAATCAGCTTGGTGGTAGTGAAAGTGGGTAACCATCTGAGCCTTTCTGTAGTTATTGATCTCATTTGGGCTATTAGAATCATGTTACTTTTTCTTGTATTGATGTGGATTTTTATCCCATAGGAGCTACTCCTAAGGGTGTGCTGAAGCTCATGAAATCTGAAGGCTTGACCATCTATCATGTGAAAAGTCACTTGCAGGTCTGACATTGTGTTTTATGTTGAAGCTAGTTCCCTTCAAGTGAATAATTTGTTCCCTTGATTTAATTTGAGATCCTGCTTGAATTGCAGAAGTATAGAACAGCCAGGTACAAACCTGATTCATCAGAAGGTACGCATTTAGTTTCCTTCACACTCTTTTTTCATTCTCCAATTTAATGACTAAGTAAATTCCTTGTGAGACAACCAAATCACAATTAGTACACTCGAAGCCAGCGCTGTTAAGACACTACGCAACCCCAAAAATCACCTGTCAAGGAACCCCAAAAGTAATTAATAAAAGAAAGATGGTTTTAGCCTGATTCAGGTTTCGAATTAATACCGCTGTTGCTAGTTTCTTTTAAAGTTGATTTGGAAACTTTTACGTTAAAAGATAAGGTAATTGGAATAATGATCTGAGATGCACAGTGTAGAATTAGGAGCCTCTGGATCTTCATTTTAGATGACTAATTCATGTACTTAGAGCTTCATCAATCAATAAAGCAGAACACAATTAGTAAAATGCTAAGTAAGCTTTATGTCTATTTGTTGCCTCAAAAGAGTTATTATATAATGCTTTTAACTGAGAAAACTTGCAAATGATTGGGTAATAAATTTCTTAAAAAATTAGCTTGATGAACAAGTTAACATCATAAGGAAGCAACTTTTTGACTTGTTGAACAAACAAACAATAAAGTGTCTTATCTTACTTATTGGGTTGGTAACATGATCCCAGTTCCTTCATCTCAATATATTTGAATTCATATCTTCAATCAGAATATGAGTCCATATTATTTTTGATTAACACCATTCAAGTTCTTTTTGGTCTTTCTTTTGGTTGTTTAGATACTTTGATAAATACTCTCTCAAGCCTTTTTATAGGCGCCTATCTAGTCTCCCCCTTACCCATTGAAACCATTTTAACCTAATTTCCTTTTTCTTGTTTTTTATTTGGGAAATAGCCAGACATTCTTTGATATATTCATTCCTTACCTTACTTTCCTGGTATTCTCACACGTTCATCTCAACATTATAATCTTAGCAATGATCATCCTATGCATATGTTACTTTTTTGAATTTTTGAACGAGTAATAAAATATGGGCCATAAGTTGTGGGCTTGACTTGGCCTTGGCCTTGCCTTCCATCCAGACTCTGTTATTGGCCCGATTTGTAGCATTAGTATCCTAGATCTGTGTTTTCAAGCTCTAATTTTTTTTTTTTTTTTGATAATTAATGAAGATTTCATTAAGATCAAAAGAGAGGGACCCAACAAGCCGTGGGATTACCCAGAATACAGCAAATACAAAAGAATAACGACATTATAGACCACAAAAAATCAATCTACCACAATAGTCACCACCAAAAAACAACAAAACAGGCGACTTAAGCTAACAACTAGATGTGGATCATAGTTGACCAATCCCTAATAATTTCTAAAGATGAATAAGATGTAAAATCCTTTTGCACCGACGCCCATGAACTAGATGTGTTTTCAAGCTCTAATTCCTCTCTCCCTATAAGAGTTTGGCTTTAAAAAGCTAAAAGTTTGATACTTATTGTAAAGATCCGATTTAAGTTGCTATAATCATATTTTGACATCCATTATTAATTGAACATTGACCTTTCCTGCAATTTAGCTACTTCCTCTGGTACTCTCTTTGCCTTGCGTATAAACTGCTTGGTTATCAAGCATCTCATATTCTTGTTTTGAACTTGGCGTAGCTGAATGCTGGGCATCTACATGTTCTTGTCCTCATGATACCGAAATTAAGCATTTGGATTTCCTCATGATAGGGCTACTTTGTACCTTTTTGTAGAATCTCTTGCAAGTAGCCTTCTATTCTAGGTCTTTTCCCCCTAAACAGATCCGACTCTCTTGGAACATATTTTATAGCATTGCTAATTTGCCATGTACCTTTTTGGAATCTTTCGGGCTCATGTGTACTATCTCTATGTTACCATCTATAAACTAGGCCTGTTGATGGACATCAGCTTTGTTGTAGTGGTTCACTATAGTGAGAGCAATCTTCCTTGGAACATTTTTGTTCGATAGGTAAAGGAATTTAATTAAATGGATGGGAAATGGGTATGGAAAGCATGCACTTCCTCTAAGTTCGGAAACTAAGAAGAAAAGAAAGAACCATTGGAACTATAGAAGTAAACTCGAGTCCACTCTGAAGAGAACAGTTCAATCCCATTCATGAAACTCTGATTTTGCTGAAGCCCTGTAAAAAATTGCCTGAAGTGTACATTTCTTCCTTGACTAACGTCTTTCTCCTCTTCAACATCCACTTATTTCTCCTCTTCACATGATCCATGAACCCACAAATGGATAAAAGATCCACTGGAAACCTAGTTTATTTTTACTTTTCAATTTCCCATTCCTTCAACATGTTATGTACTGTACTAGTCATTACCCATTCTTCCCCAAGTTTCATGAGCACAAAGTTTCATACATCTTTTGTGAATGCTAATGAAATTAGCAGATGCTTGGGGAGTGATGGCTTGGATGGATTAAAGGGTCTAGTGATAGAGTGTTTTACACTTGCATTCTCAACGATATGTCGGGGCTCTTTTTTTTTGAATATTATATATGGGTTGTTCCATGGAGATCCTGTGTCACCATTTCATTTAACCTTGGTTGGTTATGCCACTAGTGAAAGAAAATGGATTTGTTGAAGGGAATGATAGCGGATTGAGAGCACGTCTATCTTTTATCTCCAATTTGTCAGTGGCAAGCTTATTTTTGAAGGCCAATTATCTTTTGTTTATTGGACAAAAGCTATTTTTGAGGTGCTTTGAGATGGTTTGGTTTCAAACATTAATTTGGAGAAAACTATTATTGCTTGGATTTATCGGAACTTAAGCTGCTCTAGTAGTGTGTGGATGGATTGAAGTTTGGGTTATGCCAATAGCCTATCAGATACTGGGGTCTTCCTTTGCTGGATAGCCCACGTGGTTTAACTTTTTGGGCGTCCATTCTGAAAAATTTTTGGTGGTCATGTGTATTATGGCACATTCTTTCTGGCTTGTACACACACACACATCAGATATATGTGACATATACATATGTGTGTGCTTGCTTTTGTGTGTGTGTGTGTGTGTATCAGTCAACCTCTCAAATTCATCCTAGCGTAGGGTTGGCAAAACCTAAACCATGCAATAGAACGAGTATGGTGTTTTAATGGGTTATGTGGGATAAATTCTTAATCGGATTGCCCAAACCTGCTCGAACACTAATAGATTTGGTCTGGTTGTTGGGTTTATGATATAAGATCTCCAATTCACCCACACCCACGTTCATCATCGGGTTACCAAATTGTTCCTGACCCCTGTCCGCTGTAACCCATAGCTGGACTGAAGGAAGCTTATTGTGTTTTGTTTCTTGAGGCATATTAATTTGAGTCTGTTATTTGATCCGTTACTGGTTCCCTTTCCAGAAACCATATCATCTGAAAAATTCACATGCTTTGTTATTTTCCTTTCTCTTGTTGTTTAAGTACTTTTAGAACTTGTACTTATTTTCGATTCCTTGGCTTAGCCCTGAATATGTTTACTATTTTGATGAATATTAAACCTTTTCTTTTGGGTAGTGAAAATGAAAACTGATTTTTTTTATTCTTTCACAAGATTGTATATGAAAATTTTAGGAAGTAGGGAATTTGGTTCTGAAATTGGGTTCTGTTCATTTTTCAGGAAATTCTGAGAAAAAGTTGACTCCCCTTGCAGAAATATCGTCTCTAGACTTGAAAACGTAAGTGACTATATGTATGGTTGTACCCTTCCCCTCCTCTTGAACTATTTTACCTATTTCAAGCATTAAATGGTTCAACTTCTGGTGTCAGAGTTAGTATGTGACAAGTTGTAAAAGTTTCTACTTTATCCTCAGAAGAAGTAAATTTTATTTGACGCTTCTTTCATTTGAGTTAGAAATGTCAACCTTGTAGCTTTTTGAATTCCTAGTTTGATGTGTTGAAGTTATTTTCTTGGTTACAAGTTACAACAATGGCTTTGTCACATGTGATGTCTAAAGGGGCAAAGAAAGTCATCAATGTGTACAGACTGGTTGTAATCATTTCTCATATTTATATAGTAGTTTTCAAACCAGCCAAAAATATTTTAAAGTACTCATGTTCTATCTAGTTTAGAAGAAATAGACATGCCTAGTTAAAAAAATTACATAATGGATCCACATGCAGCTTTATGCAATTTAATAATTATTTCATTTGAGTCACTTGACTGAAAATAGGGGCTGATAGTTGGCGCTCCTATGGTATGAACTAATCACCAGGAAAGAGAAGCAAAGCTAGAATTTTAACGTAGATTTAAATTACTCTAAAATTCATACTTTGTTAACTTGTGAATTGTTTGGCAGTGCTATCACCATAGAACCATGCATATCTACTTGAACAATTAGATTCATATACATTCCTTTGGTTTTCCTAGAAAATGAATGTAATGGAATTTCTAGCCAAAATCATCCTTGACATGTTTTGTGCAACAATAGCATTACATATGGAATTTGATGATCACCTATGTGCACGGTTCAAGCATAGTATATATGTGTATTTTAACTTTAGTCAGCTTTTGAAAAATAAAAAATTGATACTAGGTTACTTTCAGGATTTTTTCTATTACCTTAAGAAAAATATATTTTTTTATTAATGAGGATGCTAGGTTGAATCCTCGTAACTCGTTGTAGTGCTGCAGCATTTGAGTCAACCTAGCTGTGTTTTTTTTCTTTGTTCCAATTTATAGAATGTTAGTTGACTTAATATTGTAAGGGGGGTTTTTGCTATTATTTTATGTAAGTGGTAAGGACGGATTGAGGATTTAGACATTTCTTGTGTAACTTAGCAGCACAGAAACTAATTTGACCTGTCAAAGGATTTTGAACCATGAGTGAACTTTGAAAAATTTTCTTCGAATATCTTTCATTTTATTTTCTGTCTATCAAACTAACGGTTAAGGCTCATCGCTAAAAGTATGAGCTTCTGCTTTTTGGAGCATACCTTTGTTGTTAAGAAGCCCCTCCTGTTTCTAGAGTGCATTTACAGGAGCATTAAATTGGACTTTAGAAAAGTTGTCCTAGATATGTGTTCCTCTGAGCATGTCAAGGTTCTCTCTCCTACAGATTGTATATTGTGATTTCGTTTCTTCTTGATTATCTTCTTATTTTCCTCCTGTTTTGTGGTCCCGCCCATTATGCATTTTTTTGGTTTTGTTTGGGCTAAAAAGAATCTTTATTTTGCAGTTTCTCAATTACTTTCTAGTAATTTTGTACTCCTAAATTATTTATTGTTTCATTATTTTTTGTCTAGTCTTCCTCATTTGTCTATGTTCTCCCTTGGGACCCCTAATTTGTATAATAGTAAAACCCTCAGGCTGCCAGCATGACAATCTGGGTTTGAGTCTGAGTGAAACAGCTTTGCACAAAAATGCGGATGTTTAGGTATGTTGTGAGTCCACCCCTCCCAGAGTCCTGCTTCAGCAGGACCTATACCATGTTATGGTGTGTACATAGTCGCTGAATTTCTGAAATGGCTATAAAGACTGAAAAACAACGTTTTTTGTCTGTTGTTTCCTTTCCAAGTTTATTGCTGTCCAACTTGGGGTATTTTTGGTACGCAAAATTTGTTAAGAAGCAATAGAAGATGAAAAACGTTGCCTGGATTAGACAAGCCCACATCCATCAATATATGTTGAAGGCCACTATGAAATTGCTAATGCATACACATCTCAGTTATTATCTTCATATTGAGGGGATCCTCGTATTGTCTTTACTCCTGTGCCTGATATGTATGTAACAATAAGACTCATAAGACCACTTTATTGTCCATTGTCTTTCACCAAGAAACAAAGTGGAACTCAAAGTGGGAGTTCAATTTGAAGTACAAAAGTCGAAATTAGAATAGGTTCTTTCAAACTTTCTTTGCTTTGAATTCAAGTGAGCATTCTTTCTGATGATCAAGATGAAAGGTCACTTGATATGAAAAAAATTGGAACTGTGTGGCTGCTTTCTTCATGGTACAGATTTCTTTGTCTCAGATTCTGTAGTGAGAGTTTTGACTCCACTTTTGGATTTACATTTTTTAGATTTCTTATTCATCTTTAGACTAAGTTGTTCGTTATTTGATTTTCTAGACGAGATTGAAAATATTGAGGTAGCATGGTTAGCATTAATGAGTCTCTGAACCTGTGTGGATAACTAACAATTTTTTGGGGATGTTGGGCCAAGGTCTAGCATCCTGCTATGGTATAAGGAAATAAAATTGCGCTCTAACCAATAACTTAAGTTATTAGTCTAATGGTAAGCGCTTGATCTTAACAAGTGGTATCGGAGCCCGGGTCTCGGGTTCAAGTCTCCCCAAGAACATGCTATGGTTGTTTGTGTAGGTGTGTCCCCAGCATATAGTAGGTGTGCTCCCAGCCTATGGTGCACCCATGTAAAGGGAGGGTTCAATCCCCATATTGCACAGTGTGGTTGTAATATGTGTTGTCTGTTTGCCTACGGTTCACAGATGCGAGGAGGGGACCCTAGAGAGGTTGTGGGTTTGAGTCCCATGGGGGGTCCTAAGAAGGCATGCTGCTGTGGCAAGCGCTGACCTGCAGTCTGCCCTTGGTTGGTAGGTGTTGACTTGCGATTGCAAATGTTGGAGGGGGGATTGTTGGGGATGTTGGGCCAAGGTCTAGTGGTAAGCGCTTGATCCTAAAACAATTAGTAATATGTAATAACCAACTTCATCACATATATATGATTGGCTGATTCAACATTTTCATCACTCATATAATACAATCATTAGCAACACTGAATAGTCCATGTAATAACCAATTTCTGGTTGGAAGCTTTAAGCTAATCAGTGGCTAAATGGAAAATTTAAATCTTTGGAGGAAATTTGAATTTCTTTATCCAATTATATAGTTTGTATGGCTATTGTGATGATTTAACCAACTTTCAGCCTTTACAGCTCCACAACATTGTGTCATGCTCTGCCTATCTCTATCTCAAGATCTAACTTCCTCAATGAAGTAATTTCAACCTAATTATTGCCCTAAATGAGGGTCGGGTTTTATTGACTAATGGGGTTACATGCTATGCGATTAACCAAACATTATCAGCTTTCCCAACAATTGATTTATATCACTTTTTATTAGTTCTATACTTTTAAAAATTGATCTCCAGGTTCAAGAAGCATTTCTAGGTAAGCCGGTTTGTCTAGATTTTCTAGTATTTCGCTTCACATTTAGGTCGGAAAACTTTATCACAAGATACCTAATTCATTCCTTCACTTAATCTCAAAATCTCTTTGTTTTTTTTCCCCCTTTTTATTTTAGTTTTTTATTACCTCACTTTTTAGATTTTTCTATATCATTAAAAATGCAATTCATAGTGGGGTGGGGGCCTTGCAGATGTTACAATTTTAATTCGTGCAATCTTCTTGCATTAGTTAGAAAGTTAGCCACCAATTTCATGGGAGCATGTTTGTAGTGTTGATGAAATTTCAACGAAATTTTGAGAGTTTTGGCAAAAGACGAAACATAATCAAAATAATTTCGTGGGATATAGAAAACTACCCAATTTCCTCTAGCATGGAAGTGTTTCGCCTTATGCAGCACAAAAGCTACTTAGTTTCAACGGCATGCTTTATGTACTGTCAAAATGGACAGTGCAAGACACATGCGAAATCCTGTGCTGAATTTGCAAGACAAAAAAAAAGGATGAAACACTGAAAACGAGAGAGAGAGAGAGAGAGAGAGAGAGAGAGAGAGAGAGAGAGAGAGAGAGAGAGAGAGAGAGAGAGAGAGAGAGAGAGAGAGGGTGGGGGTCAGCCTTTGCCTCTTGATCATTCGTTTCGTTCGTGAATCTGTAAATGAAAGAATGAAAAATAAAAAGATAGAAAGACAAAACAAGAAGGTGAAAAAGAGGGAGAGAAGTGGTGGGCGGTGTATCTGCTCCTTATGTTGTTAACTCATTGTCGACCTTGAGAGTGGGAGAGGCGAGGAAGAGAGGTGTGGGGCCTCTTTCTTTTAAGTCTATATATATAAATAAAAAAAATATATATATATATATATATATATATATATATATATATATATATATATGTATGTATGTATGTATGTATGTATGTTTGTACTTATATGTATTATATTAAAGTATTTTTTATATATATATGTGTGTGTATGTGTGTGTGTCTGTAGGTATGTATGAAAAATAGAATATATGTGTAGAAACTTTTTAAACTTTTATTTTGTTCTCTAGAATTTTTGGAAATTTTCAAACTATAAAATGAGCCGTGTGCCTGTGAAATTTCGAGGAAACAAACTGAGAGACCTTTGGAAGGTAGTGTCAAAACCAGCACTGGGAATCTTGCATGGGAGGATGCAAACTCCTCAGTTGTGCTGCCATTAACTAGAACTAAGAAAGATGGGGTGGTAATGCATGCCAGTTCTTGAACAATCCATTTATCACAGATGTTTTAGCCTTGATAGCAGAAATTAAGTGGTCTCTCCAGCCAATCATAACACTTGTCTATTTCCAATTTAAGGTTCTTCCTGCAGGTTTTTTCTTTTATGAGTTCGAATCTCATGATTAATCAGAGATTTAGAATAAAATCAGTTGTAATTTGCTTGGAAGGAACTTTAATTAATGAATATTGGATACAAAATACATAGAAGTTATTATTTTCATTTAATTATGTTGCTTATTTGTCCTCAAGTGTTTAGTTTCAACTTCCAATTATTGCCATCTGGTCCTTGAATCTGTCGTTTCCCATTATTTTACCATTTTTTTTGGGTAAGAGAAAAGGAAGGGGGCTACCAATATAGCTGACCCCCTGGGCTTGACCATAATGGCTTCCTCCCGTTTGCGGTATGTTCAGATTGAGCCATAGCTACCAATCATCCTCACCTTAGTCAGGGGGATTGGACTGTCACTACAGCACCACGAAAGTGCAATGAACCTTGCAGGCGCCGGATGTAGCATCCTGCCTGTCTGGGCGGGTGAATGGGTAGTCTCACTGGACGAGCTACCAGGCGAGGATGTGCATATGGTTGGGATCCCACAACGCTCGGGGATGCTATAAGTAGTCTTAAGACCCCCAAATTAGCAAGAGGCCTTTTAAGGTGCAACACGGGACTAAATCCCCTGGGGACCCCAAAGTTAAGCGTGCTCGGGTGAGAGCACTCTTAGGATGGGTGACCCCCTGGGAAGTTTTCTCGTGATATCCCTTAAGAACAAATCCGTGAGGGCCCTTTGGGCCCAGAGCGGACAATATCTTGCTGGTTATGGGTCTGGGGCGTTACACCGGAGGGGTTTCCATTCCTTGGGACTAACCCCTGTATGCAAGGGGATTTGATCCTAGGAACTTCTGCCCTCCAAACCACATGGGAGTAACCCACAAGACCATATGGCCACCACTTCCATGGTGTTTCCCATTATTTACTATATGATAGATTGATGCTACTCATCAAAAGCCCAGTTATTGGCAACTCATAATTGCAGAGCCCAAATGTGAAAATCAAGTAACAATTTTGTGGTTGGTAGCCAAAATCGTGGGTACTCTGAATACATTGTTTGGTATTGGAGTACCTAATTTTACTTTTCAATATCCATTGATGGTTTCTGCTTGTGAACTTTTCCTTATGACTAACTGTCCACTGTACTTTTGTACATGTACCATGGACATAAATTTACATATAATATATGATATGTTGATGATCAGAACCATAAACCCTTAAATTTTACATTGATGGACCATGAAAATATTTAATGACAGTTGAATGGGTAACGAAAGCTTGACCCGCGAGGTCATCTTTGACTAGTTTTTTATTTGGGGCTTATTTTATATCTAGTAGGTAAGATTTCTATTTATTTTCAAATGATATAGGATGTTGTCTAAATTAATTCTGATTTCAGAACATTGGATCTTAAATTTTTGCCTTTATTTCAAACTTTAGTAAAAAAGACTTAGAGAAGGCTTACCACTCCCCAGAATCTATAGATTCGAGTACCTGGTCTTTTGGTCAAACTAAGAATTAGAACTTGCTTGCTTGCCTTTTAGTCACCCATTTGGTGGTTCGCTACTCTGATTTGTTGTTGAGAGTCAAAACTTTTTCCATCTCCTAAGTTTTATGACACTGCCATATCCTTGAATTTTCAAAAGAGATGTGGTAGGTTGACTTTATATTCTGTTTTTGGTCAATCGGCTTTCAATCTGTCCTTTTTCTCCATGCCAGCGAATCTGTTGATATGAATGTCCTTTTTGGATAAATAAATGGAACTTTTAAATAGAAAACACATGCAATACAATGAACACCTGTCAAGAAAGCCAAGGGTGTCTATCACTCTCCCACAATATCCCTTACTCCCCAATCTCTATGGCAGGAATTCCCTCAAAAAGATCTGATCTACCCAGTCCCTGTATTTTCAATTTATCTTCCAAACGGTTGTCTGATCTTGGCACTATCTTGAACAAAGTGTTCATTTCAAGAGAGTGCATGAGATCAGATATTTTTGAGGGTCTCCTTTTGATCTTTCTGTGTTCTAATAAGCTTTTGAAATATTATACTTAATTTATCCTAGAGTAACTCTATATTACTTGGAATAACAGGAGCATTGAGATCACTGAAGCACTGCGACTACAGATGGAAGTTCAGAAACGGCTACATGAACAACTTGAGGTATGATGTGATGATTAAGGGAAGAATGCATGCATTTCAATCTAAGAGAATACTTGGTGCTTTATCTTGTATAGCATCTTTTGCTGGAGAAATTAAGGGTTCAGTTTTTCTTCTTGTTTTTGTGGAAGCCACTTTGTTCTCTTAGAGGCTGAAATTATATAACATATGAATTAATAGAAAGCAGATTTTTATTCAGTTATTGTTTGACTTGAATTTCAATTTGAAAGGCATCTGCGAAAACTTATGCTTGCAAGCTTTCTAGTTGCACCAAAATTTATGCCCTCAGATCATTGTTCATTGTTCATTGAGACAGTGGCAAACCAAATGTTTTACATTTAATAGAATTTATGGATCAAATCTAGAAGGAATACAAAATCAGAACTGTATATTACTTTCTCTTCTTATGAGGCACATCTTATATTCTTTGCATCACCAAGTTACACATAATTTGATGCTATGAACATTTTTTATTTTATTTTTTTGTGGCCAGCAGGATATTGTCGTCAGTGATGCTGAAGTTTCAATGGTTTTTTTTTGGAACGTCCTTTAAAAAATAATGTTGAAGTTTACTACCATTCCTGCGAGAATTATCCTGCTTTTTTTTTTATTCCTGTTACATCTTTTTTCCCCTCTTCTTTTTTTCTTTTTCACATGACTGCTAACATTGTTTAGGTCTTTTAGTGCGTGTGAAAAAAAAGAAGTGTTTGAAAGTGATTAAATTACCCCTGGCTTGATGAGTTTGGTTTAATAATCTGTATTTGATATTAAGTTCCCATCTTGATACTGCTGAATTGCTAGTTCCAAATCGTCCACTAAAGACACCGACGCTATGAAATTTTCCCGTTGTCCTGGCAGTGTTTTGCACGGCAATGTGAATGCCTACGTGCTGGTTTTGAATTGGACATGAACTTATCAACTTGACTCTGTGTGGGTCACGAGGACATGAGATGCGCCTTTAAAGACCATACACTTTTTTCTTAGCAGCGTGTGCACCTCTAAATATCTTGTAGTCTATCATAGGGTCAAGTTACACTAATACAAAGCAACCCTGTTGACCCACTATAATGTTCAGGTTACAACTCAAGTAGGCTACTGATTGCTAATAATCAAGGTGGCAATATAATTTATTATTTTTTGAAGATTATCATGTGCAAATGATTGTCATTTTTTGTGTGTATGCGTGTGACTATCTTATACAATCATGAATCATCTTTTGTCTTAATAAAGTATCTTACCAAAAAAGAAGTGCATGTTAGCAAACCCAACCTAACCAAAAAAAAAATGATAAATAAATAAACTGGGGAAAGCGAAGATCTGGGCTAGCAAAAGGAAAATTACATGCCTTGATTTTAGGCATGAAAGAGGGTTGCTAACTTGCTATAAAACTGAGAAAAAGAATCATATCTCCAAAAATTTAATGCAATCTGTAACATCTAGTTTTGAAACCCCTAGAGCAAAGTTAAATGGAATGGATTGAAATGAAACCTAACACATGGAATAGATGAGTGCTACAAATTATTTACCAGCTCCCTTGATCAGCAAATTCACCAGAATCAGAGATAGACCACAATAAAGAGGTGGGATAATTGGACTGGGGAAAGGATCAAGGGGGTTATCTTTGCTTCCTTAGAAATAAGAGATTTATTTAGGTCTTTCCAATTTTGTTTTACAGAATCGAGAAGGATCAAGAGACGTTCTCTATGCTTAGAAATGTGAGAGTTATTTAGGCCTTGTCATTTTCGTTTACAAAATGGGAACATGATGGAATTTTAAAATATAAAATTTCTCCATGAGCTGATTTTTCATAGTTAAAAGAATGATTTACTGAAAGTAGTTTGGCATCTGATGTACTAATGTCATTGCTTTAAATTTCTAAAAATTTCATTCTCCTAGGGAAATTGAAATCTTTGATTAGATCGATTTCTCCCACTGTCTTGAAATTTTTTGTATGCTTTCTAGAGAAATATTGCAAAGAATCATAAATTTAATATTTTGAAGGTGAAAAATTCCCCTTGAATTGAAATTCAAAACCATTATCGATGTGATGAACACTTAGCTATATGTAATACAGATACTGATTTTCACACCTTGAAGTCCACCACCCTCTAACAAACATATGAAACAATTTTTGCTTCCTCCAAAAGCTATTAAATATTAGGAGTTATTTGCTTATAAAATATGGATTACGTGGGGGCCTAACATAAGTGCTAGTTTGAAATTTTGAATTGCCAATATGAGATAGTATTACATTGATAAATTTCTCTTGTTGCTGATGCTCTCTGGCATAAAAATGTGCTAGGCCTTGAAGTTTGGGTTTATCCCATCTATCCACCTATCTATCTATGGATGCGGTAAGGTAAATTGTCATTTAATACTGACCTTACGATTCTCTTGCAGATACAAAGAAATCTGCAGGTGCGTATAGAAGAACAAGGTAGATACCTCCAGATGATGTTTGAGAATCAGTGTAAGGCAGGAAGCGACAAGCTTAAGGGCTCATCGTCTACTCTTGACGACCTGCCTGCTCCTTTGTCGAATGAAATGCAAAACTCTCTTGCCAAAAAGGAACCTGAAGCCTTGGAGCAGGATTGTGGCAAAACAGCAAATGGAGAAATTGATGGCAGCACAGTACCAGAAGACACCGTCAGGAAATTGGGGGGTGAGAAGCGAAAGGCAACAGAAACCGAAGCTGCTGAGAACCTCAGCTCCGATGCTGTTGCCGGTTCTAAGCCCGCATGTTCCAAGCATGCTAAAGTGGATGACATAGACAACGTCTGCTGAAACGGCAAAGAACTTAAACTGTACTTAGGGTGTTTTAGCTCCCGGTCTATCTCCTTGAGAATTTGAGTCATGATCCATGATTCATGATGTGGTGGAACCATGCTGACTGATAGGAGTCTAGAAACTTGAAGTCCTTTCTTCTTTTAGGTACTCACTCTGGTTCTGGATATGGTATGCGCCGTTGTGTAATCAATAACAGTGAACGAAGTCCGGAGTTCTGATTCTTTTGCTTTCCAACCATATGTGCCCTGTAATCTGTGATGGTGAAGGTTGATGGAGAAGTAACATTAGAAGACAACTCATCATGTAATGTCAAAGAAAGCATATAGTGTAAAGAACTTTTTTGGCATCTGTTGTTGGGGGAATCAATCGATTTGCAGACTAACCGATGACTGTAATTTAACAGGGTGCTTTCTTATTAGAAGCTTTCCTTTGTGTTCCAAGACATAATATATCAGATTAAATGGTAGATGCTTCCAGCAAGAATATATTGAGTTCAAGAAGCAATGCCAGAATCGTTCTGGGAACTTCATAAGCATCAGTTTTGTTTTTTAATGGATATGGAGTTTAGTTAGTTCCGGAATTCCAATGCAAATTTTTTGGCATTGCAGCAAGTCCGTTTGGTTTGCAGGTGAGTTTTGAGGCCAAAGTCTGATTATGGTATTTCAAATAACTTCCCAAGCCTTGAGTAGTTGCATTGGTGGGATTAGGGCTTTTTTTTGGGGTGAAGAAACCTGAACATAAACTTTTATTGCTGTTGGATAGATCTTACATGCGTGCCTCTAATATAGTCTGCACTAAGAAAGCTAGATAAAAAAACAGGTGGACGCTTGACCCAAAGGCAAAAGAAGGAATTCAGTGCAAAGTTAGCTAAACAATTAACTACACTATTAACTTTCCTATAAATATGCTTGATTGAGAAGAATTCAAAAGATAGACATAATGATTTAGCTTCACCTATGATGCCTGAGATCGGAAGGCGGATTTTACATACCCTATCTACACTTTTATTTACAGCTTTGAAGTAGTGCCGTTCAATGTGGATCCTACACAAAAAAATAAAACGTAAAAAAATGGATGAACAATAAGTGAACGGCATCGTATATATTCTGCAAATAACATTGTAGATAGAAGCTGCACAATCCCTCATTCCGCCTTAGATGGTCCATGAAATGTCCTCTGGTTCTTCATTCATGAATCTTGATATACAAAGATAGTCAGTTTCCATGATGTCTAACTATACGGGTTAACTATACATTCCCCTATGTATGTACGCGCGCACACACACATAAAAAAATATATTTTGAAAATTTAATGAAATTAACAAATATTTACTATATGTATAGTAAATCATATTAAGTTTAGGCTTTTGATGCCACCGGATCCACAACTGTAAATAGAGTGTTTGTAGAGGCGGTTACTGTCCGTACTCCATGAAACCATATATAAGACGAGCCCTGTATGAAACTTATCTCAGAGAGATTTCATTTTGCACGGCGACGCGGTCAGGTTGAAACGGGCGGACATCTCTATAGCACCGAAACGCGAAATTCTAACCTAAATTCTGGGAGGGAGAGATGCTGTTCCAGGTGGGAGGGCAGGGGGCGCGTCCCACGTTTTTCGAGATGGCCGCTGCTCAACAGCTCCCGGCCAGTCTCAGGGCGGCTCTCACCTACTCACTCGGTGTAATTCAATTCAGAAACCTCGCTTTGTCTCCCAATTTTATTCCTAATTCTCTTCCTTCTCTCATTGGCGATGATGGGTTGGTGCAGGTTTTGGCGCTAAGAAGGCCCTTTCTCCATAAGGTTCTGGATTATGAAGACGAGTTCTTTGCATTGCTCATGATGGTTCTCGAGAACCACAGCTTAAGAACGACAGGTGCAAACCCCTCCCTTTGTTAATTTTTGAAATTTTTTTTTTTTGGGTTTTTAATCTTCTTTTCTTTTTCTTCCCTTCTCGTTCAATTTTAAATGTAGCTGTTAGTTTTGTTGCGGACACATGGCCTGTAATAGACCGCCACATTTTCTGAGCCGATAACCTTAGTAGCTCTCGCTGTAGGTAGTAGCTTTCACTTTGGGGACGGCTACCACTCTGCTCCTGCTAGCCCTTTTCATGGCGGCTCTCAATCTAACTGGCTGTTATTACGGTGGCAGTTAACCTTCTCTTTGTTAGGACAGTTCACATTCTGCTCCAGGTAGCTCTCTTTGTGATTTAAACCCGAGACATTAAGGTTGGCAATGGTACCAGATGTTAGGGACCTGACCGATGCACCAAAAGCCCTAAAATTGTAGGTGCTATTTTCACCCATTTCTCATGGGTGTGCTTTTGTTTTCCCTATTTCCTATTGCCCTTTTAATGAAATTTGTCTCATTACACATCTAAAAAAAAAAAAGAAGCCCTATAATTGATAGTGTTGGAATACCATCTGTTAGAATACTTGCCTTGATTGTGTGTCTTGATTCTAGCTTTGATTATGTACCAGATAGATCAAATTAGGATCATTCCATTTATTCCTTTCCTTGTATATATCATTTTCTTCCTCTATAAATAGGGCCTTTCTTTTAATTGCTAATACATTGAATACAATGCAGATGTTCTTCTTATAATTGATAGGATACATACAAGCCTCATAAACCTTTAAGATTTTCCAAATTTAATCAGAAACCCTCAATGCCTTTCTGTTTCATTTGTTTGTTTTCTTTTCTCTTTGTTGAGATAAAGTCGCCATGATTTTCCTGTGCTCATTCTTTTCCTGGTGTTGGAAAGGAATAATGGTAAGAAACTTTTATAACCAGATAGTTGAACGTGATTATTGTACTGGTATTGGCAACATATATTTGGCTTTGGATTCCGTGTGGTAACTTGTTGTATGGATCATATGCTGTGTTGTTTCTTAGAGTTCGTAAATCTAAGACTTGTGTGATCCATTTAGCTGAATGAAAGGTGTATTGGTAAATAATATTACTATGAAAGATCGAAAAAACATTATAAGTTTCTTCCAATTTTCCATCCAGCACTTAGCATAAGCAACTGATTCTCTATAATGGTTTGTGGGATGCATTTATCTGTACTTTCATCTGACGTTGTGGAGTCTGTGAGATAAAGGTTGCCTAGCATGCTTTAATATTTATCTATGAACCAGAACATCTCCAGTCAATGTATGCTTGTAGATCAACAATGAATAAGGCTTGTTTGCCTTTTTAATTGAGTGGTAATACTAATGGGTATGTACTTCTCATTAAGTCATCATTATAACATTCTATGAAATGCACTTACCATTGAAATTACCGTGCAAGGACTAAGGACTGCTTTGTTCATGCTTCGAGAGCACGCTATTCTTCAACATTGGTCATAAGCTTCTTGTTGAAATTACCATGTGTTTGTTGAGTTTCTTCAGACATTTTTTTTCTTTCAAACTTTCTTTTACATAGTTTCTTTTTCCCTGTTGATCCACTCTTTTACATAATTATTTTTAAATTAATAAATGTTATGGGTAGCTTTCTTACTTCAAATGGGGTGCCTTAAAAGAAATCAAGGCATCTTGATGACACCTAGGTGATAAGGCCTCCCTAAGTTATAGAAAAGGAAAAATTACTATTTTTCTTAATCTTATGCATCTGACATAGTATAAGTGATTATATAAAATATTTTATCAAAGTAATCAATAAAGACCAAGACATCATCAACTAATTCCTATTTGACTAATTCGTACATGGTAGCATATTAATTTGTTAAAATTTTTAAAAACAAAATGGAATTAATAGGTTACTTACATAATCAGTTATACTGAATTATCAAAGAATGTCTGTGTTCAGTGCCGGAATAGAAAATTGTGATAATAAAAAATATCATTGTTGATATCTTCTTATTGGTCTTCTTGCAAACGTCTTCAATTCTTATCAAATTGATTATTTTGCTTCACCAGTGTAGCTTCTTTCTCAGGATCCACATCAGAAAATATCTTAGGACATTTTAGTTCTTTTGCACCCTCAGCCCTCCCCTTCCCCAATGTCTTTTATACTTTTAGATTAGATAGCAAGTTAATTGATGGTAGCAATTCTTTTTCTAGTCTTGAGATAAAAATTTATTTGATATTAACTTTAATGTAACAAAATAATAGTTCATATTTTCCATATCATTCTTGGATTTTGTGGCCTTATACTTGAATTACTGATTTTATGATGAGATAACTGAAGAAAGAGTTATCATTGGTTCTATCATTCTTATTTGTCTCTTATTTGAGTGCTACTTCATTTGCAGAATTCAGTCATTTCCAGGCTTTCACCTTTTTTATATTACATATTTTCTTCAGATGCTTCTTTTTCGGAGTCTTTGTATGGTTTACGAAGGAGAGCAGTACAGATTAGACTCAATCAGGATAAACCTCATTCAGACTCTGGAAACAGAATTCATCATTCCGGATTACAGAAGCGCCAAAAAGTTCTATCGGTTGTATTTCTGGTACAGTATGATGTTCCTTTAGCACTCAAGCCTGTAAATTTACTCAATAATGGATAAAAATTCATTTCATTGACTGTTATGACAATAGTTCTCTTATCACCAGGGAGAAAACATATTCTTAGTCATCTACATGTCGTCATTCTTGTGAGTATTTTAATAATCAAAGTGCGAGAGATTTGTGCTAGCAACGTTCTTCTCTGAGATGCTATTTGTTAGGAGTCTTTTTTCTTCAGATGAATAACGATGAGATTCTATCTATGTCACAATGCAAACAAAAAGTAGCTGCAAGTGCTACAAGGAGGATGGGAAAGTGAAACAAACAGAATTATTGTTAGGAAGGCCATGAACTTACTAAATACTTAACTGTGCTTGTTCATTATAGTTTTTTTTCTCTTCCATAGTGAGGGCGAGCCTTGGTGCAACAGTAAGGTTGCTCCATTGCGACCTAAAGGTTGCGGGTTTGAGTCACAGGAAACAGCCTTTCCACTTGCAGAGGTAAGGCTGCGTACATCAGACCCTCCCTTGACCCCGCGCAATGGCGGGAGCCTCGTGCTTTCCGTTAGCCCTTTGTCATTTTTGCAACAGTCTTGCATCATATAACTTCTAGTCATATATGGCACAACTTTTTCATGAGTCTTTTCATTTTCCACATTTAAGGGAAACTATCTTCATTCTCTTTCAAATTTGTGTATCTTATGACAAGAGCCTTCAGAAGCAGGGTGTACGGCTTTTTTCTCATCGCCAAAAAAGCAGGGTGTATGGCTTTTTATCTGAATGATTTTTCTGTTTATTTTGCTATGCTAGTTCTTATCTCTTTTTTCAGTTTTAGAAGGACATAAATTAATTATGTGCTACATTGTAATGGAAGGTTTATGGTCCTTGTACATGCCTGCTAAATAATGCTATTTGTCAAAAAAATTTCCTGGACACTTATAATCAGAGAATGTAGGTGTATCAAATGCTTCTGACATCATCTATTTAAGTGTTCTGAGCTGATGATCAGTGTAAGGGAGGAGAAATGATATGTGATTTGGATTTATTTGTGTAGGTTGTTTTGCCATATTTTAAGTCAAAGATGCAATCTATCTATAACAAAGAAAGGGAAGCTGCACTCCAAGCAAGTTTATGGGGACATAGTGATGAAGGGTTTCATGATACCGACTATCTTAGTGAAGGTGAAACATCACTTCTTCCACCAAGAGCTTTGGATACAAGAACATCAAGCTGGATGTACATCAGAAGAAAGATTGAGGCAATAATAGCTGCATGCTACCCATGGCTACATGCAGGCAATGAAGGTAAGTGTTTCTAAACTATATACATATGTAGATATATAGGTATTTGATTGAAGAAGAATCAGTTTTGAGGATTTTTTTTTGTAATTAACTTCCTTTTTTGTGGGGGGGATGTCTCCCTCAGGTGCACTAAAACTTTTATGTAGGTGCCCGCAAGTTAATTCTAGTTGAAATTGAAAATCAGTGGAGAAGACAATGATTGAATTTATCATAGAAACTTCTAACTGTGAGATTAGCAGTTCCATATTCTTTTATCATGCTAGTTATATGCAGTTTCATCTCAATGCCGTTTATTGGCATCCATTTCTTCCTCGTGGTTTTATGGTATTCGATTTAGTTTTTTTATTCTTCCTGAATGATTTCGTAAACTGGAAAAAAGTATCATTTAGCTCTTTCAATGAAAGAGGAGAATCATGATAATTTATTTATAGATGTTGCTCACTTTCGATGTTTTTCCTTCTGTATGTGCAACCTTTTGCCTTCCGCACCCACCACTTCCTCTTAATTGGAGCCCATCAAGGTTATATTCCAACTTCATAATTTGTAGTTACTGTTTATTAAACCTTATTCATTTTATATTGTTGCTTTTGTTTGTCTTTCAGGTTTCTTCTCATATTTGCTCATGGGTTTTAAGTTGTTAATCTTCACATGAATATTAGAAAATATTGTAGTGAGTAATAAGTGATCTATGATGGAAATTTCTGGGTTTGTGGATTGCTAAATTTCAGATTTGTAAATCTGCAAATCTTTGAAAAGATGTGCAGTTAATGTTTGCTACAGAGCTTAGCTAATGATAAATGACATGTTTTACTTTAGCTTTTTAGGCGTGAAGATCTATGTCCAGTTTCAACTCTGAACCAGGCATTTATTTTTCAGGATTATTATTTGCTTATCAACTATTATATCTGTTGGATGCTACTGGGTTCTATTCTCCGGGACTACATGCACTTAGGGTTCATGTTTGTCGAGCAACTGGGCAGGAGCTGGTATGAATTCATGAAAGACCTCTCTGTGGTTATTTGATATAATATTCCATTTTAACGAATTTGTCTGTATGGATCTAGATTGAGTAGAATTATGAATAATTTTTTGCACCTGATTGTAAATTCTTGGGATAAGTCTATGATGATAATCATTTAGAACTATCAATATGTATATAAGTTTGTCTTGATGTATGTTCAGGTTGCAACTTTAGTGAAATTTAAAAAAATGCTGCTTTGTTCTAATGTAGAACCGTTTTAAAATTTCAATCAATTTCACATAGTTCCTAATCAAAGGTTCCAATGGTTCGGCCACTTTATATATTGTTTTTGTTTTTGTTTTTTCCTAACCTCACCAGTACCAGAATTGATGCCAAATCCAAATTTAAAAACGCTTGACATATGCATGTGCTGTGATAATGTTTTAGATGTTAGAAACAGTCAAATGTTGAAATTGACTTTCCTAACAAAAAGGCTATTAGATAAGAGTTGTAATTGAGGAACATTGTTCCATTGTGATTTTCACCCAAGTTTTTCCCTTCTTTCATTTTCTCTTTTGCATCCTCTGTATGTTTGTAATCCATATTTCCTTCTCTTTAAGTAAAAGGGAAAAAAAAATTCTTTAAGTTAATTATAGAAAAAAGGAATATTTATGTTATGATCTTGACTGATTTTAATTTTAATATTTTTTTTTCTTTTTTCTTTTTACGTTCTATTTGGCAAGAAGAGATGGAATTTCATGTTGTACTTCCTTCATGTGGTTGTTACCTCTGGCAAATACTTTGTTGATATTACCAGTTTCTTATTCTTTTGGAATTGAAATTCAAGGTTTCCTTTGGTTTTTTCTTTCTAATTCTTTTCTCTGTGCTTGAATTTTGGTGTCAAGGTAGATGGATACTTCTTCCAGAATTTCAAGGATAAGAAAGCGTGAACGTGAGAGACTATGTGGCCCTGCTTGGCTGAAGGTATAGCTGCAGTTTTGAACTTGACTTAATGCTTATGATGGCTTTTGAGTGCGTTTATGTCCTTTTCAGGTGACTTTATTCGTCAAATTATGTCAATTATCTATTTAGTGATTTCATAAAAAGAAATTTTTTTTATCTATTTAGTGGTTAAAAAAAATCCTCCTCTGATACCTTTTCTTCCAGAGTTGTATGTTATGTTAGCGTCATATACAGTTGGATGAGAAAAATAGCTTTAGAAGAAAAAGTTCAATATTTATTCGAACCTTATTTTTTACCATGATGTGTGCATGATCCGAGTTACATTACTGTTTTTTATCTTCAATCTCCCATAAATCACAATGACATTATGTAATAACCTAGGATATATCACTGCGATGATGACGAAGAGTCTTTTAGTATGAAGAAGGCATTGTGCCCTTGTTGAAAATCTGAACATATTTTTAGTTTGGATATGTATCATGATCTCTGTGCAATCTATGGTGAATTATTCTGATTTTTTGACGTTCCATTATATCCTATAAAGCAGAAAGAAATTATGCATTTACCTAGGATGTCACTCTAACAATGTTGAGCATTCTTCTCAATGTATGACATCTAATGCTTGTTTACACCATTAAAATGATTGAAGCTTTTTCTTCATATTGTTATCTTCATTTTTTTTTTAGGATAGAGGACACATGTTTATAACAGGGGAAATAGCTGTTAAAGGAAACTGGATTTGGGTAGATAAGGGTCTGTCACGGATGCCATAATAACCGTGTCATGTCAATGCTGACACTCTTGGATGAAGAGAAGATTCCATATAATAGAGCTGGTTGCTGATTTTAAAGGCATTAAGATATATCAAACTGGGGAATTTATTTGCAACTAGGATTTTATCATCCCTTTTCATTGATTATTAGTGACGATCCTCCTTTTTCTGTACAGGGAAAAGGCTATTTTCTAAAATTATAATTTATTTCTTTACTTAATGCTATCCTTTTATCCTGATTTATGAAAAAGAATGAAAAAAGAGGGAGTTGATGACTTCATACTGTTTCATTCTCGAAGGGATGTTCCAGGCCACTTGTCCAAAGATTTTCTTGGCTTGCCGAGGCAACATATTTATTGCTATGGATTTTACATTTCACTTCCTTTTTTTTCCTCCTCTTTTGTGAAAGTAATTCTCTAGCTATACCATGTAGGAGTCATGATATACTTATTTATATGGAATTCAAACTGTTTGACAGATTACACTGTGCAGGCACTACAAGGAGTTTTGCTAAACTGTATGTATATGGTGCTAGACTATGCACAAACCGGTCTAATTGCAGCAGTGTTCTTTTTTAAGGTAAATGATCCTACTTATTTATGTTCTTCTAGCCTAATTATGGCAATAACAAGTAAAACTGAGCTAGAAGTATTCGTGGTACCAATGTTTGCTGTTGGGATTTCAAATGCTTATGAACTTTTTTTGAGTTTGATGTCAATATTTACTCTACTCAACGCAATCCTCCTCCTCCCCCCCCCCCCCCCCCCCCCCCCCCCCCCCCCCCCAAAAAAAACCCAACTCTCCCTCTGTTCTTTCTTTTCCCTCACAAATTTGATGTGGTGTAGAATCTTGAAATTTTGATGGCACAGCCTGCATGCCATTGAAAACCTTCAAAATTTGATTGGATGAAGCAAAATACCGCATGTGCCTTTTGAATTAAGGGTGCTTTGTTACACTCTTGGAATCCCATAGGTTTTGTTCCTGTTTCCACTGGAACCATCAAAATTCCGCCAGAACAGAATGCACTAGGTAAAGGAGAAAAAAAGGAGGAAATTATGGAGTAGAGATTCCTAAACTCATAGGAGTTGCAACATTGAATCCCTGAATGTGACATTGATTTATGAAAAGGGGGAGAGGGGAGGCTTTGTAAGGCTGGTAGAGGTTTACCAAAAAGAAATTTAAAAGAAGGAAAATTGGAATTTATGGAGTAGATATTCTCTAACAGAAGTTGCAAGACTCAATCTTCGGAAGGAAGAATGATTTGTCAGAAAGAAAAAGGAGAGTGCAGGAAAGAGGAGAGCGGGAGTTGGGGTGAGAGTTGCCTTGATATAATGGACCACTGGTAAAAAAAAATGGCAGCTTCTTTGTACTGCTAATCTGGTACCATCTTTTTGGTCTTCAAAAAAAAAATTATCGTTGAATGGATTTTATGTCTAGGCAGGATTTGAATTTAGTGTCAAATGTTTATTTTTGCATGATTAGTTAAACTTTATCAATTTAATTTAATAGCATGCCTTGCCAAAACAAAAAGTGGAAGCCTACTTTTTTTTTTTTGATGAATAATGAAGATGTGTATATATATTATATGAGCGTAAGAGTATAGAGTATGGAGTATACAATCGTAACCGCAAAAACCACTCTACAAAATCCCCCAAGTATACCCCAAAGGACAAAAAACACTGTCAATCCACTGTACAAGTCATAACCATATCAAGCACAGCCTACTTCTGATGAACTGAGTTCCTTATGAAATAGAAGTTTTCAAACTGGCCAATCTAAATTAAACAAATCATTGAAGCAGGTATAAGCTCAGCTTGGTCATAACCATGCTGAAAGGAAACTTAGGAGCATTATTCCATTCTGAAAGGAAACTTAGGA
Source organism: Buxus sempervirens (assembly GCA_947561395.2). Lineage (NCBI taxonomy): Eukaryota > Viridiplantae > Streptophyta > Magnoliopsida > Buxales > Buxaceae > Buxus > Buxus sempervirens. The sequence goes on from OX387192.1 coordinate 30,696,755, forward strand.
GCATAGCATTATAATATCATGAATATTATATTCATACATTCACGGTAGCCCTTGCAACTTTTATCTTCAGATGTGAAAGAAACTTCTTGACACTATTAGGAGACCTCGTGCAATCAATTCCTGATATACTATTGGATATCTGATCCGTGTCCTCCCATAAATGACAGAAACTTCGTGACACTATTAGGAGACCTTGTGCAATCAATTCCTTCAAAAAAAGTGTTGCTCTGAGATCATTCAATTTACGAATTACTGAATTGTATTAATTGATAGTTTATTAGTTCCACTTTTGCTGATGGAAATTTTTGTAGATGATGGAGTGGTGGTACCAATCTGCTGAAGAAAGAATGTCAGCTCCAACTGTGTATCCCCCACCACCTCCTCCCCCACCCCCAAAGGTGAACTGATTCTTCATTTCATCTGTATGTGCTATCTTACATGCTCTATAACTGCTTTAGATGTAATGTCACTGATAGAGGCATTATTTTTTAATTGACAATGGAAATATTTCCAAATAGTGGATCCATGAGGTGGTGGAAGTTCCACTTACATGAGGTTTGACTATTGTTGGTGATGTTTCTTTAAGGGTTTATGCTCCTAGGGTCCATGGTTGCAGTGCTGGTTGATCTGTGGGTTAAATTTCAAATTCTTGAAGTTGAAAGTAGCTAGAATCCTGTTGGTATATTGCCTGTTTCAATTTATTGTTCAGTGAACTGAAACAGGTAGCTAAAGAAGGGATTCAGCTGCCAGCGGATAGAACAATTTGCCCTCTGTGTTCACACAAACGTGCAAATCCATCAGTTGTTGTTGTCTCAGGATATGTGTTTTGTTATGCATGCATATTCAAGTATGTCTCACAGGTGCGAACTTGTAAACCTTTTTAAGTTGATTTTCGACCAGAGAAACAGATACAATTGGTTTAGAAACATTGCTGTACATGGATTGATATTGATTTTCACTAATTCTCCCTTTGTTTTTTATTTACGTGGCCACAGTATAAGCGTTGCCCAGTCACATTGATGCCTGCAGCTGTTGACCAGATAAGAAGACTTTTTCACGATATGTAGCAAGTCCACTTAGGAACTGTAAGGTTGAGTTCCTGTAAGCAGTTTTGAGACAATCATGTTGGATATGCATTTGCTGAAAAAATGCAGCTTCTTTTTCCATTTTATATATGCATGTTTATTTCTATCTCCACCTTTTGTATCCCATTAAGTTCTCAGAACTTCTGTTAATATTTAAATTTGTTTATAATTAGAACGGGACTATCATTTGTGCAAAATCTTCGGAGACATTAAAGGCTCATTTGAGAATACATAAAAGAAAAAAAACCAGCAAGACCCATGCTTACAACCCAAATCCCTGGTACGATCAGAAAAAGTCCTTACCAACTAAGCTATGTAGCTGCTTCTCATCAGTCAATTTTCGACCATATACTATATAACCTTATTCAGGTCATGGAAGGAGAGGCTCTGTTGACCAACACTTGTGCATGGGAGAAATAGATTTATCATACAGTTAGAAGGAAAAGATGAAAATATTCTTATATGACCTTGTTTCTACAGCACTATATATTCAATTTCTTACATCTAACTCTTTGGAAGTATATGCACATGGTAGACATGGTATCTGCATGTCAATTTTTGTAGGCTAATTTTAACTTCTATAACTAAATTTCATTGCCTACTGCATAACAGATTAGACTGGAGATCAAATTGCAGACAGCTTCATGGAGATGACTTATATGGATCTGGTGGGATAGGATAAGCCAGAGATGGAAGGATCGCAAGTACACCTGGTTGCTCTGCAAGCCACAGTTCACATTAGCAAGATTTGAGTAACTGCTATGAGAAATCTGAAAACTGTATTGTAACAAGTTAGCAAGTAGTAAAGACTGAAGTGTGTTCAAAGGGCTCACTTGAAAGTGCCTTTACTTGCTGTTCAGTTAGAATTGCAGCAAAACCATTGGTGGATTTCATGTAATGATAAAGAATGGCCTTACTAGCTGCTGTTTCACTGCCACCACAAAATAAAATCATCCATATGTTTGGTTCAGTACTTATAGTTGCTAATTTCAAATAATTTTGGCCGGAAAGGGAACTTCTTTCATGGTTTTTGCTGGTTTGGTCATTTTACAGCAATCTGAAGCACTCTTCAGTTCGAAGTTGAGCTTACCTTCCAAGCACAGAAGCCAAAGTATGGACATGCTTCGTTTCAATTGTTCTGGGTGAGCCTTGCATTTCCACCATGTAGACAACTTGCTCCATTGCTGTCGAAGACTTTGGCTAGAAAGCCAGTGGAGTTCAGAGTGCAGCAACTTAGTTTGAGGTATCATAAACAAGTCAAAATAGAGAAATTTGAACACACCAACCTTTGATAAAGCCAAGGGAGAGAGCTGCATTAACAAGTAGAGAACAAGAACTTTATGCATCATTTTGTACTAAAAATGGGCTTTCTAAAAGCAGTTTTAAGGCACACTGCATCTGATTGTCAGTAAGATTGGTGGTACAATGGCCTTTTATAGGTGAAGGAAGAAACAAAGATAATAAAGTTATAACCACCTTTTTGGATAAAGATAAACAGCATTAGGCCTTCATGATTCATAGTCAAAACCACCTCTTTGAGGTTGCTGATATGTTCAACTCTCTTAGATTTTTAGTCCCCAATTGTCAACTTTGTAGTGTTATCATATTGTGCAAGTGATGGAAGCAAAATGTGACTCCTAGTGGTTTCTAAGATAATATTTGTTTAGGGCATGACACTTGCTGGCATTACCTTGGGTAAGTTGGGCACTCATAAAGCACCAATAATTGACTGTTTATTCAAATCCTAAATGAATCCCACAGTAATTACTTTTCAGATGTGGCATGGACCTGTGAGTTGGTATTTCCGTGGTTTTGATTTTGAACCATACTTTCACCCATTCTTTTCGTGAACCTAACAGTTTTTGTTTGTGCTTGGAGAAAACATAAATGGCAGAGAAAAAAAAAGGGCTTTTTGCATCCATATTCATACATTATGATAATTCGTATTTATATCCTCTTTTATTTTATTCATACTCCTCTATTATTTATATCCATATTCATTCACCCTTTGAAGTGCATGAATGCTTTATTGGCATTAGCCTTTTTACTACTGGAATGCATGTGCTATGCGCGTAGCAAAAGAATTAGAAATAAAGAAGGGTTACGTAGGTTGCTTGTTATGATACTGATGTGGCAGTAACAAGGGTATGATATCTTGGGGTAAAATTAAAGGACTTTTTGAGAATAGAATGTCAGTGTGCTTCAACCATGATATCTTAGGCATTTGTTTAGCCTTCAAGTCAACAAGGGTATGATATTTAGCTCTTAAATATATTGATGATTTTCAGTGTATTGGAAGAATGCTTTGCTTTTGAGGTGATTTCCGACGAGCCCAAAGGTAGTGCAACCTGGAATTCGTCTCATCCTCTAGATTAATAGAACAAAGAAATTGGTGGTCAGATTCTAGTAATTCCAGCAACAATGCATTTTACAGGTATCACCGAACGGCTTGTGAACTTACTTTAGTGAACATTTGTCATAGATAAAAGAATGAATCATATTCAAGAGGAGATGCTCCGGTGTATGATATTTGCTTTATCAAAAGGCTTTAATGTTCAAAGTAAATCTAATTAGGACTGTGAAAAGTGCAATTTTAGAATCAATTGGCATGAATAATACTAAAAAGAAATGAGAAGTGATTCCAGAAGGGAAAAGTCAGTCTGAGGTCTGAGGTCTGTGCTCTGTCTGAGTAGTTATGAATGAAAACATTTTGGTTGGTGGGTCTCTAGTATCACTCCTCATTGCAGAACTGTGATCACCAATATGAAAAATGGCTATTGTTTCTCCCCTTCTATGCTCTGCTGCAAATATCAAGTACTTGGTGTGGAGCAAAAGTCAGACCTTATGGATGTACTACACATAATTTTGAAATTTGAAAGCCTTAAGATGCTCTGCATGAGTAAAGCATGAAGCTTAAGCCTCACAAAATGATACAGAAGTTTTGAATTGCATATCCCATTAAACTTATCAAGATTCTAGCTAGCAGAATCTTGATAAGTTTGAAAACCCCAAAACATTAAACCTAATATGCAACTTTAAAACATGCATATAGATGATTAGTTGTCACTCCTGTAGGATTCTTTATTTTACTTCTAATTCTGCAAGGTGCAATATATCTTTGAACATAATGCAAGCCTCAAGGTGTGCAGGGTGTGAGCTTTATGCAAGTCTCAGTACATGCATCTTGCATATTTAAGCACCAAGGTAAGCCTCAAGGAAATTTTCCTGATATGCCTTTTAGAACAATGATACCTAATTAGAAATTTTATAGTTTGGTATCTCATATTTGACTTCTATTGGTCACAAGTTCTTTGGCTTTCACTCTACTTGCTGCAGGATGATAATTTTGAATGCATAATTGATCCTTCATCTGAGTCAGCAATCTCTAATTGGTGAAGCAACTTACTAGGACTGCAATTTATAGTCTCCAATTATATATACTAGAACATTCATTAATTATAGAAGACAAATTGAAGCTAATCCATTTTAGTGAAGACGAAATGTTAGAAAAGGGAAACAATGGGGAAGAAGTAAGAAAGTGGAAATTTACATTACAGATAGAGCCAAGTGGAAATCTGTAGTTTGCATTCCAATTACAGGAGACACCCAGATGGGGATAGTATGCATCTCTGATATTCCTTTTAATGAAAACAAAAACCATGGAATCTATTATTGATTTTCTCATGCCAGGAACCCAAGTCTCTCTCCATTCTTCTTGGCCAATCGAATTAGACCTTGTCTTTGTTTTGCATCTGCTCCTATGGATTTACAGAATTCAGTAATTACCTGAAAAGAATTTTAAGGAGCAAAACTAGATAGATTGGCAATTGTACTTCATAATTAATATGATTGTGAGAAAAATGAAATTTCAGAATCCCAGCTACAAGTCATGCAAGAAAGTGAGAACAAGAGGGGAAGGAAGATGGTACCTGGGAGTGCAAGGCAATGGCTTTGCCTCGAAGCTGATTGAAGCGCTTCTTGCCGATGATATTACGGGTAAAAACAACGATGGGAGCGAAAAGTCCCTTACCTTCATTGACATTCTTCATCATGGGGTGCGATCTTATTGGCTTGGCAACTCGAACAGTGACAGGGAGATTCAACTTGGCTAGAGTGGTTTGCTCTTCACCTAGCAAAGAAGTTCCCCAGCTTCCATTAAAGGAAGAAAACAGCCCAGTGGCTGAAACTGAGGTAGCCATTGAAGAACACAGTAAGTATAAACACTTCACAGCAGCAATTCTTGTAGGAGGGAGTGGACTGGCACTTGTTTCTTCAAGTGATGAGAGATGAAATTGAATTGAAGATTGTGTTTGATGTTCTGGTCCTGTTATGGGGATGATGTGGTGGTGTAACATTCAGAACCTCTGGTTTTTATTGGTTGGTAGTGAAAGAGAGAGTTGTGAAGAGGCAAAGAGAGCCACACGTATTGGAGGCTTCGATTTTGGTTTGGTTCCGAACCAGCCTTCGTGGAGGTTAGTATCAGAACACGAATCTGGATGTATCTAGCTTCCTAATGGACAGCCGGACATGTGGCATCAGTTGACTATGTGTGGGGTCTACAGGTGATGGATCACGGGACGATCTGGGCCGTCGAATGCTGAGAGCTTTACTGGTAATTGGGACCGGAAACTCTTGGGCTGGGAAAAATAAATGGACGGCTAGGAAATAGGGGCGTTGGTTGCCCGACCTGAGGTGACCGATCCGTTCTTGAATGGGCTTGATCGTGGATTTGCTGACCATAGGGCCAGGCTTGAATTGCTTTTCAAAAGCCCTAAAAAGTTTGGGCGGGCTTGGTCATGTATGAGAAATCACGGGCCGGCCCGACCAGGCCTGATATCATATATGTTAAATTGGTTTTTTGCAACTTTATTATTTCATGTTTTTTTCTTATGATTCTAGAAAATTACTATTCGCATTGTAATACTTTGTCTAGCTCAACCCCGACAAATCAAAATTTTTTAGAAGAAGAAAAAAATAAATTATATTTTTCTTTTGAAATTAGACGTATAAGTAATCATAGCCGAACGGGCTTGGTTGGGCTTGGGCTTTTAGATCTCTTCTTTGGATTGGGCTTGATCATAAAGTACAAGCCTGATGTTTGAGTTGGATGGGCTTGGACAAAGACCATATGGCTTATACATGACCTTTGGCCTGGCTAGAAGCTGCCCAAGCCTGCCTGCCCTACTAGGAAATTGGCATATATTGAATTTATTGATTTAAAAAGTCATCAAATGGGAGGCATGTAACTATGGGTCCTATTCTCTTACCAGTTACCCGTGCATCTCATGTTTAGGAATGTGGTTTGTGTACAGTAAATATGGTCTAAGGTCGACAATAATCCATTTTCCTCCTAAAACGTACTATTAATTAAAATTTTTTTTTTCATCTTCGGTTTTTTATAATTTATTTGTTTTTACATTTTTTTAAATATTTTAAAAGATAACCATCAAAACCATGAAAAATTACCTCTTTGATACTAATTTAAACGGTGCAAGCAAAATGAAAGATGTCTAAAAATTAACACTAAGGAGATTGTTGAAGGACACTCTGGGGAGAGCTGGTACAGGAAACTAAACAACGTAAATCGTCTGTTGCAGCATGTGGTGTAAACAGCATGACACGTGAATGTGTGGGACCCCCCAAAAGTAAACGGTGGGTCCTACCATGATGTGTATATGTCTTGCTGTTTACACCTTATACTGCAGAAGATGGGAAGTCGAAACTTAATGGAGGGCAGTTCAGTGTCACCTTTCTACAAATCTTAGGGAAAATTCTTATTTCCGAAACGTGAAGTTAGGTATGTGTAATTAATTCGAACCTCAAGAGAGCTTATGTAATTTATTCGATATTTTAGCATTAGCGGCTAGCGGGTAGCTTGGATTTGATGCCTTTGAGTGGAAGCTAAAGCTGTGCCTTAGCAGCAATGCAAAGTTGCAAACGCTCCATCACCTTCACACCTTCACCCTCTTGACGTCTCTTCGACTCAAACCTTCGACCTCTCAACCTCCAGTTGGTGAAGACTCACTACCTCCCACCTCACATTCCATAAGAAATGCTCCCTTCCCTTCCCTCCCCCTCTTGAGAACTCGCATTATCATCTTCTTCTTCTAGCTCCTTGTTCTGCCTGCCATGGCGTACACTACCATGACCGGCCTTGTTGCAGGTTCTCATCAGAGAGATGAGTTGCACGCAATGCATGGTGTTGACGAGGTACCTGGGTTTTTAATTTCTCCTCGTAACTGTGTTTCGTTTTCAATGATCATTTTCTCACCATGTGTTCATTATGTTAAAAAAAAAAAAAACGTTTCTTAATTTCTATGGATGCTTCTTGTTCATGGGTTTTTCTGCAGCCTCGACCTCCGACGCAACAGTCGTCAATGAAAACATGTCGTGTTTGTGGGGATGAGATTGGATTTAAAGATGATGGGAACCGGTTTGTGGCGTGTCATGAGTGTGGGTTCCCGGTATGCCGGCCTTGCTACGAGTATGAGAGGAGTGAAGGCAACCAGTGCTGCCCTCAGTGCAACACTCGCTACAAGCGTCACAAAGGTCTCTCCCTATATCTCCTTCTATCTTTCGAAATGAACCAAGTTTCAGGCTCAACTTTTAGTTTTGAATACTACCTTTTGAATTAAATTTGTAAGTCTCCCTTGTTGTAGGTTGTCCTAGAGTCCATGGAGATGAAGAAAATGTGGATGCTGATGATTTTGAAGAAGAATTTCAAATCAAGATCAACCAAGATGCCGCGGATCATCAACATGTAAATCAATCGGTAATTGAACTTAATTGATATGGGCTTCTCTATTTCAGGCTTTCTGGTTTAAGTGCACCGGCACGTTTACCCGAATTTTGATTGTCTCTCACTTGGAATATTGATGAACACATGCCAATAGAATGGCCTGTAACTGTTTCTTGGGCAGTTAACATTACCAAATTTATCTATGGTTTTGGCTCTATAGGCTCTTAATCAAGTGGCGGTGATGGGAAGAGTTTTGATAAATAATTTGGTGGATATAAACTTCAATACAAGAAATATTTTTTACTTGGTTTGAAGAGCTAGCTTCGGCTAAAAGACCAAGAGTTTGTCCCCTCAGGAATAAGACCTGTAAATTAGCCCCAAGATTGGAACTAAAAGACAGAAAAAAAAAATACAGATTTTGTGCTCACAGAGAATCAGAGTAAAAATTTTGATCCAAAATTGTGCCTTCTACAGGAAAATGGGAGCTATCATCCACAACAAGGGCATCCAAATGGCCCAGCTTTCTCCTCAATCGCTGGGAGTGGTAAGTAAATCCTACAATAACTTTGTTGCTATTAAAAACATTTTTTCAGTGAAAAATCAATGGGTTTTCTTTTTGGTTTGTGAGTATTTAGTTGCTGGTAAGGATTTTGAAGGAGATAAAGATGCTTATGACAATGTGGAATGGAAAGATAGGGTAGAGAAATGGAAAGCCAGGCAAGAGAAGAGAGGCTTGATCAGCAAAGATGATGGAGGAAATGATCAAAATGAAGATGATGACATTTTGTAAGATTTCTTTTACCTAGTTGCTCAAGCAAACTAAAATTATATTTACTCAATAATTGTAGTATTGATGAAGCATCTAACTACATGCATAAATGTGGTCCACCAACCTCAATAATCTGTTCAATGGAGTATAACACAATACTTATACCAACTGTAGCTAACATCTTCCATGTTCAGGATGGCTGAAGCTAGGCAACCTTTATGGCGAAAAATCCCAATCCCCTCAAGCAAGATCAACCCATATCGAATTGTTATTGTCCTTCGACTTGTTGTACTTGCTTTCTTCTTACGTTTTCGTATTTTGACCCCCGCCATGGATGCTTATCCACTCTGGCTCATCTCTGTAATTTGTGAAATATGGTTTGCACTCTCATGGATTCTTGACCAGTTCCCCAAATGGTTCCCCATTGAACGAGAAACTTATCTTGATCGGCTCTCGTTGCGATTCGAGCGTGAAGGCGAATCCAACCGTCTTTCTCCAGTTGATGTCTTCGTTAGTACAGTCGACCCACTTAAGGAACCACCAATTATAACGGCGAACACAGTGCTGTCAATCTTGGCTGTTGATTATCCTATTGATAAAGTCAGTTGCTATGTATCGGATGATGGAGCATCAATGCTGTTGTTTGATACACTATCGGAGACTGCTGAATTTGCAAGGAGATGGGTACCATTTTGCAAGAAGTTTAGCATTGAACCACGAACTCCGGAGTTCTACTTCTCGCAGAAGATAGACTACTTGAAGGACAAGGTGCAGCCTAGCTTTGTTAAGGAGCGCAGAGCCATGAAGGTAAAATCAAACTTTATGTATGGCTTAGAAGTGTTTCTTCTATTTGATTCACCTTTACTAATATGGATAGATGAGTTTGATGAAATTAAGGAAATGGAGTGAATGTTAGGATAGATGACTTCCTTGATTTGAATGCAAGGATCATGATGTTTTCAAGCAAAATTAGAACCACAATTTTAACCTTTTGCTCCCCTGTAGAGAGAATATGAAGAGTTCAAAGTGAGGATTAACGCATTGGTGGCCAAGGCTCAAAAGAAACCAGAAGAAGGATGGGTTATGCAGGATGGAACTCCATGGCCTGGTAACAACACTCGCGATCATCCAGGCATGATTCAGGTTAGAACAATTAAGAAGCACTCTTCACCCTTCTTATAGTGATTGATTTAATCTGAACAGAGAAAATGCACTCTACTACTTGATATACACTTTTTCCAAATTCCCTCATCAATCATAGTGAGTGAAGAATAAAGACTTGATCTTGTTGCAGACAGGGTTGAGACCAGATTGATTATGGGTTTGGAAATAAATATGTATTATCCCATGCAGGTTTACCTAGGAAGTGCTGGTGCACTTGATGTAGATGGTAAGGAGCTGCCCCGGCTAGTTTATGTTTCTCGAGAGAAACGACCTGGATATCAGCACCATAAGAAAGCTGGTGCCATGAATGCTCTGGTGAGTAGCTGCTAAAAGTTTAAGAAGTGAGAACTATAAGCAGAAGTTTGTTAATATAAATGGCATAAACTTTTTGTTATATGTGATCCTTAGGTTCGAGTTTCTGCAGTTCTTACAAATGCACCCTTCATGTTGAATCTTGACTGTGATCACTACATCAACAATAGCAAGGCTATAAGAGAAGCTATGTGCTTTCTAATGGATCCCCAACTAGGAAAGAAGCTCTGCTATATCCAGTTTCCACAGAGGTTCGATGGTATTGATCCTAATGATCGTTATGCTAACCGCAACATCGTGTTTTTTGATGTAAGTTGGCCTCATTTTCCTTTTAGTTTACAAACAAAGCATCCTGAATTTGTACAAATTTCAAGCCTCATGAGTATTTGATGCAAATTCACTGTCCTGGGTTCAAGAAATTGAGGATGTGAACATGAAGGCCAAAGCTTAAACTAGGTGTTTCAGAGCAAAATTGAGCCATCTATAACAATATTGCATTAGCTAACCCATATACTTGTATTCATGCATACTTTGAGAATCCATTAACATTGTAAATTACCAAATCCTAGATTAAGCAATAATGCGGTCATGTTAAGTGGTGTGCTAACACTTTCAAGCCTATCTAACTGGAAAATTATTTAGATCACTATTCAACTGATCAATCTCACGTGCAGAACTGATTCCCTTAATGTTGTTCTGCTTTAGATCAATATGAAGAGCTTGGATGGGATCCAGGGGCCACAATATGTTGGAACTGGGTGTGTTTTCAACCGGCAGGCCTTGTACGGTTACGATCCACCAGTGTCCGAAAAACGACCAAAGATGACATGTGATTGCTGGCCCTCTTGGTGCTGCTGTTGCTGTGGAGGTTCAAGGAAGTCGAAGTCAAAGTCGAAGAAGAAAGAAGGTGGCTTGTTTGGAGGATTATATGGCAAGAAGAAGAAAATGATGATGAAGAACTATTCCAAGAAAAGGTCTGGGCCAGTATTTGACCTTGAAGAGATAGAAGAGGGGCTTGAAGGATATGATGACTTGGAGAAATCATCACTCATGTCACAGAAGAATTTTGAGAAGAGGTTTGGGCAGTCACCAGTCTTTATCACATCAACCATCATGGAAGAAGGTGGCCTTCCAGAAGGGACCAACCCCACAGCCCTTATTAAGGAGGCTATTCATGTTATTAGTTGTGGATATGAAGAGAAGACTGAGTGGGGCAAAGAGGTGATTAACACTACTTTTAACATTTTTCCTTTAGGGATGAAATGCATGTCTTGAAAATAGGACATGAACCAGTGTCAAAGCCTAAGTGGTATGGTTATTAACATGCAATGTGAGTTCTATTCATTAGCTTGTTAATGATGGCTTCATCATCAGCAAGCCAATGCCCTGGACTCACTTATGTTACTTGATGTGCTACAACAGTATTAAAATTAAGGTCCATCCATTTTCTTAGGTTCCATCTTCTCATTATACAGTTAAAAGGATTTGACATTAATGTTATTTTTTCTCTCTTCCATTTTTCACAGATTGGATGGATTTATGGTTCTGTTACAGAAGATATATTGACAGGATTCAAGATGCACTGCAGAGGATGGAAGTCAATTTACTGTTCACCCAAGAGACCAGCATTTAAGGGTTCAGCTCCAATAAATCTTTCAGATCGGTTGCATCAAGTTCTGAGGTGGGCTCTTGGTTCGGTCGAGATATTCCTCAGTCGCCATTGCCCTCTATGGTATGCATATGGAGGAAAATTGAAATGGCTTGAGAGGCTTGCTTACGTTAACTCCATTGTTTACCCATTTACATCTATCCCTTTGCTGGCCTACTGCACAATTCCTGCTGTCTGTCTTCTCACCGGAAAATTCATAATCCCCAATGTAAGTATTAAGATGTGTCGCAATTCTTCAGAACACTAGTGAAGTCACAATAAGACTATATTATCAGCATATGTTTCAAGCGAGCACTTTTCATAGCCATCACTACCAAACTGTTAACTATTTGAATCATCACCTAAGCTTAACTAACTAGAATTTCATGTGTCACAGTTGACCAATCTTGCTAGTGTATGGTTTTTGGCTCTCTTCCTCTCCATCATTGCAACTGGGGTGCTTGAGCTTAGGTGGAGTGGTGTCAGCATCCAGGATTGGTGGCGCAATGAGCAATTCTGGGTCATTGGAGGCGTCTCAGCTCATCTATTTGCTGTATTCCAAGGACTTCTTAAGGTGCTTGCGGGAGTCGATACCAACTTCACTGTCACTTCAAAATCTGCAGAAGAAACTGAGTTTGGTGATCTCTACCTCTTCAAATGGACTACTCTTCTCATTCCCCCTACAACTTTGATTATCTTGAATATGGTTGGTGTTGTTGCTGGAGTATCTGATGCTATCAACAATGGATATGGCTCATGGGGTCCCTTATTTGGGAAGCTATTCTTTGCCTTTTGGGTCATTGTCCATCTTTATCCTTTCCTCAAGGGTTTGATGGGGAGACAAAACAGGACTCCTACCATAGTTGTCCTCTGGTCCATTCTTCTGGCATCAATCTTCTCCTTGGTTTGGGTTCGAATTGATCCTTTCTTGCCCAAGCAAAAAGGGCCAATTCTTAAACAATGTGGGGTGGAATGCTAGTTGTATCCTTAGGCCCCTGAATTTCCATTATATTTCTCTTCCTTTGTCCTTCTGTTGTGGTTTTTGTTTCCGTTTCTTGAGAGTGGTTGGTGTATATAGTCATCAAGGTACAAGAATATGCCTTTAAGAAAAAGTTTTGTTTCCAATGGTGTAAGAGGGCTGCTGATCATATATAGCATAAAGAATATGGAGTGACAATGAGGAAAACAAGAGCAGGCTGTATATTTTTTTCCGTTATGTTCTCTTTCACTCATAATTCATTATTTTGATCAGTATTTTGATGGGAAAGCAATGGTAGAAAGATCTTACTCCTCCTTTTAACTAAAGAATCAGAACTTAGTTATTATGTCTTAAAATAATGCCTTCATGTGGTATCGTGTTCAGTCGAAGCATTGGCAATGCATATTAGTCCTCAAAGAGCACAGTTCATAAAGAGAGCTGAACATCTACAATAGCATTGAAGAGTTCTTGTGCAGTTAAAATATCTAGCTAGTCAGTAAGAGATGTGAAAATCACAACCATGTTGCTCAATCTCTTGCAAAGCATCTCTTTAAATAGATATGACCATAACTATTCTCCAATTTATGCAATAACCATTAATAAATAAACTGTAGCTAACTGACAAGGCCAAGCCTGCATGTATTACAGAATTGGAGAATTTAGAGTATCACCATTTTTATTTTTATTTTTTGAAACTTGGGGTATCCGGGCCAGCTTGCGCGCACCACGACTAATCCCCAAGGGCTTGTGTAGTCCCCCCGTCCCACACAAACCGGGTAATTACCAGGCCAAAGGCCCTGGGGGTAGCCCCAAAGAATTGATAGCACCTGAGAAGTTTTGAACCTAAGACCTTGGAGGGAGCATACCCCCAGGCCCCAAGCCTTGACCACTAGGCCAACCCTTTGGATTGCATACATACACTGCCAATTAATACATAATGTATATCTTGTGATTCTCAAGATATCTCTTTTCTTTGCAAAAAAATAAACTTCAGACAGTTCAATTTTCACTCAAAAAGGTTTGCACAAAAGGTTTGCACTTGCAAGACAATCTATACAGAAATCCTAGGAAAAAACACAGTTGAAAGGTGGGGTATGTTGATGGAGTTTTACGCATTCCCTCACCCAAGAAACCTGTAGACAAGCCAAAAATTGGCAGTGGTGTAAGTCATTGGACAATTTGGACTGTCAGATTTAGATGGCCTATTATTCTGACTACAACAAATACTTGAATTAATCTAATGGAACAGTATATTAAAGGAACAGAAACATGGTAGTTCAGTCAATGGAGCTGAAGTGACCATAGTGTACCTAGGAAAAGTGCCAGGAACCTTCCAAAGATAGCCATACAGTTCACCTCATGATATATATAGACCAGGTCCATCCGCTACCAATAGTAAGTATATGCACCATGATTGGGTTGCGTCTTAAACAAGGCTTGCGTATGTAATCTACTTCTGAAAGCCTATTAGCTTTCTCATGCTGATTGTGCGAAATGGCTCTGAGAGATACGCTTGTATGTGAGCTGATAGCTCCTGGGCGACAAAACGCATGGTCGGTCGTGACTGCGGATTGGCTCGTGTGCATGCTAGAGCAATTGTGACTACAAACACTACTTCCTCCGCCAATTGACCAGTGGGAATTTGTAGCCGCTGATCTATCACATCCTTTAACAAAAATTCTTTATCATTAGTTGATGATGATGATAAAGACGAAATGAGCTCTCCTGGATGTCTTCCCATCATAACTTCCAATGCTAGCACTCCAAAGCTATAAACGTCACATTTTTCCGTCACCTTCATTGTGAATGCAAGCTCTGCACATCATGAAGATAATGAATTACTAATGCAAGTAAAGAAATATTTATACCAACTAAATTTTGCACTTAAAAAAGATGTTGTATCCCTACTTTGAAATCCTACATGTCTTAAACTTCTTTCAATTTTCTACAATTCATCAAATTTTGTCCATGCCTTTTCTTTTTATATGTCAAACCATTAATTGATAAATGGCAACAGATGGCATTTGCGACAAGAGGTAGCATTTTTCAAGCATCTATTAAGCTCAACAGCTGACAGCAAAAGGAAAAGAAAAGAGAGAAAAGAAAAACAAAACAGGCAATCCTCACGAGTCACATCCATGAATGCCAAAAAGAGTACAAAACAGAAAAATATTGAAAGTCAAGAAAATGTAGGTTACCTGGAGCCATGTAGCCATAAGATCCAGCAACTGTTGTCCAATTGGATGAATCATTACTCAGTAGCTTTGCCGTCCCGAAGTCTGAGAGTCGAGGTTCAAACTCCACCTCGAGCAAAATGTTGTTTGCTGATATATCCCTATGCACAATAGGAGGAGAACAGTCATGGTGCAAGTAAGCAACGGCATGAGCCACGCCTCGAATAATCTTCACTCTTGTCATCCAGTTCAACTCCCCTGCCCATTGCTCCCCATACAGAACTTTTCCTAGACTACCTCTCTCCACATACTCATAAACCAAGTACATGCACCCTTGCATAGAACAGAACCCATACAGCTTAATGATATTCCGGTGCCTTGTCTCTGTCAGTGTACGAATTTCATTCTCAAAACTCTGTCGATTCACTGCTGGAATATCACTTGAATCTGATACGTTGAGTCGTTTAACAGCAACTATCTGACCCGTCGGCAAGACTGCTTTGTAAACACTGCCAAATCCTCCTCTTCCAATGCAGCACTTCTCACTGAAGTTCTCAGTGGCCTTCACAATATCACTGAAGGTGAATTTTCCTTCTCTGTCCCATATCAATGCTTGAGAACTCCCTTCCTTAACAATTCTACCAATCTCTTTATCAGAATGTCTGGACCTTCTGTTCAGTACTATAATTCCACTAATAATGACTGCTAAAAGTGAAATGCTGACAATGGGTACAAGAACAGCTGTAAGAACTTTCCCATGATTCTTATGAGTCCTGCTGTTTGTAGGACTATAAAGACAAGATGGAAGTCCTGCAGCTCCACACAAGCCTGAATTTCCCACAAAGGCCTCAGCCGGTGCTTGTTTGAAAATGCTTCCAGTTGGTACGGATCCATTCAGATCATTGTAAGCCAGATCAAGTGATGTAAGACTAAACATTCCTGACAATGTTGTTGGGATCCCACCAGAAAAATTGTTATGTGAAAGATTGAGAACTTCCAAAGACGTTAGCTTCCCCAAGTTTGGAGGGATTGTTCCTGAGAGTGAATTGCTGCTGAGATCTAAAAATGACTGTAATGTAGTCAAGTCACCCAGCTCAAATGGTAAATTACCAGATAGATTGTTGTTGCTCAAATTCAACTTTATTAAGCTTTCACAATTTGCAATCTCTACTGGTATGCTACCGGTTAGCCTGTTTCCCGCCAAGTCAAGGCTTTGGATCTTTGATAACTTGCCCATCGTCCGCGGGATCTCCCCTGTTAAATGATTGTTGCTCAAATTAAGATCAAACAACAAGCCAAGGTCGACCAATTTAGTTGGAATATTTCCTATCAATTCATTTGAGGAAAGGCCTAAGACACGCAGTTTGTTCAACCTCCCTAGTTCTGCAGGAATTTCACCGGAAATGTTATTTCCATTGATCTTCAAGTTAGTAACCTTTTGACACTCCCCCCACTCTGCTGAGAGTTCACCTGACAACTGATTACCACTGAGATCAAGGTAATCAAGGTCTGGATGCACCCCAAATGCCCTGGATATGTCTCCAGTAAGTCTGTTCCC
Source organism: Buxus sempervirens (assembly GCA_947561395.2). NCBI lineage: Eukaryota > Viridiplantae > Streptophyta > Magnoliopsida > Buxales > Buxaceae > Buxus > Buxus sempervirens. The sequence continues at coordinate 30,713,183 of OX387192.1, forward strand.
TTCAAGCCGAACTCTAATTAGTCCTGAGCAGTTTCTCAAGCAGTCGGGCAGTTTCCCAGTAAAATTGTTCCCATTTGCAGTGAAATTTACAAGAGCAAAGCCATTACATAACCCTGGTGGCAACTCACCTGAGAAGTGGTTGATGGAAAAGCTCACATAATTCAAAGAGAAACTATTCCGACCAAAATCACTCGGAATACTGCCAGAAAAGTTGTTGCTGAACATAGAGAACACCTGAAGATTTTCAAGACGAGAAATAGTGTCCGGCAATTCCCCCTGAAACTGGTTGGTGTTGATATCAAGAACCTCTAACAATGCAAGGTTTCCAATTTCTGGTGGGATTGTGCCAGTAAGGTTGTTTTCGAAAAGCTGTAAGGTCTTAAGCTGTGTTAGGTTCCACATTTTTGGGGGTATTGGACCAGTAAGCATGTTTCCTGAGAGATCTAGCTGCACCAAATTTTTAAGGTTACCAATCTCCTGGGGAATTGGACCTGAGAGCTTGTTCTTGAACAAGTAGAGTATCTGAAGATCCGTCAATAGGCCAATCTCTGGTGGGATTGATCCGGTGAAGGAATTGTTCTGAAGTTGCAAAGAGACCAAGTTTGTCCAATTGGCAATCACATAAGACAAGATATTGCCAGAAAGCAAGTTACTCGAGATACCCAACTCCGATATCTTGGTGAGGTTTGAAAACGATGGAGGTAAGCCCCCAGTGAGTGAATTCTGTGACAGGTCTAGGAAGGTGAGGTTAGTACAGTAGCTGAGTTCAGGAGTAATCGTAGAATTGAACCCATTACTGTGGAGATCGAGCCGTTGAAGCCCCCTGAGTTGGCCTAGGGAAGAAGGAATCTGCCCTCTTAGTGAATTGTTATGTAGCTCAAGAATTCGAAGATTGGAAATCAAACCAACATCAGTGGGTATCAAACCAGTGAACCCATTCACTCCCAAATGCAGTTCTGTAAGCCTGGTAAGCTTGGACATGTTTGCAGGCAGTGGACCTGTAAGCTTATTCTCTGACAAGTCTAAGGATGTCAAATTATGGAAATTTAGAAGGAAAGATGGGAATTCCAGTGCAAGTTCATTGAGATGCAAGTCAAGATGCATGAGAAACGGCATGGTTGAGAACCTTGACCAATCTGGGGACTTTAGGAAGTTCGATCCAAGGTCCAAAAACCATACCTTTTGAAGGTCGCTGAGCTGATACGGAATTGGACCCGCGAGAGAGTTGTTGAACAGATTAAGAACCAGGAGCCCTGGTAACTGCCCAATCTCCGGAGGGATGCTTTCGTTGAAGTTGTTGCTCCTAAGGTCCAAGAAGCTAAGCTTGGAGAGGTTGGCAATTCCGGAGGGTATGGGACCCTCGAGGTTGTTGAGGCTGAGATTGAAATGGGTGAGATTGGGGAAGGCTGTGAAGCTGAACTGTTCAAGTGTCCCATTTAGATTTAAGCCATAGAGGCTTATCTGTGAAACGCTTCCCGCATTATTGCAGACGACACCCGTCCAATTGCAGTGACTTATGAGAGTGGTTGGGGACCAGGAAGTAAGAGGAGGAGGAGAAGATAATAACAAGCTGTTCTTCCATTTGATCAGAGCTTCAGCTTCTGTTCTTGCTGATGAAGTAAACTTCAACGGAAGAAAGAAGAGAAAGAGGAAATGAAGAAGAACAAGATGAAACGGTTTTTGAATTCTTGTCATCTTTGGCTGATTATTTTCTTTACTGGTTTTCCTTCTTGCTTACAGAGCAGATAGTTAAAGATGGGGAGACGTGAATGGATTTTTTAAGGGAAAGATGAGTGCAGAGAGCCAGAGAGTCAATGGTTTGCTCACGAAGAACAGAAGTCGACTGTTGCTAGTCACACCAAGATGGTTATGTTAAGTGCGATGTCAACATGGGCCACTTAATGATGGTCCGACCGAAACCAACATGGGTTCACCCGCCTTTTATGTTCGGACCGGATTTCGAAGGAGATTGGACCGTTCTCTCTTATCTAGAATAACTCAAGGTCAACGGTCTGTCCCTAGACCGACCCGACGCGGTTTTGCTGATGGTCAAAGGAAGGGAAGTCCCAAATCCCAATCGGAATAATGGGACGTGGGACCCAGCCGCCAGCCGGATTGTTTGAATATCCAGTGCTCGACTTCGGCCTTCCCTGCTGTAGCGCTCGAAATCCTTGACTAAAGATGAGGAATCCAACGGTCACCATTTCGTCTCGTGAGCACTCACGACGTGGGACCCAATGATAAAAATGGGTTCTTTATGTCATATCGATGGTTTGGACTTCGGCCAGTCGTGTCTCTTTGGCGTAATTCAAATTATTCGATTCTAGAGCTAATAATGTGCACAAAAGGATTTTCGATTTTTAAAATTAACAATTAGAAACTGGATTTTGAGAATTTAAGATCATTATCTGAATCTAAAATTTAAAATCCACTTCTAAAGATTGAGACGCTGTTGGCACGGGATGCTGATAGTTGATTGACTTGATGCTCAATCACATATAATATGGAGGTGGGTTCCATTTGTAATTAAGAAAGATACTAAAATAATAACAATATTCTTTTCTTATAAAAATTTCATGGTACAAGAAACTAAAGAAAATACCATTGACTTGCATACAGAGGAACAAGTGAGTGGTTTTAATTAACAGGCTGGATTTGATATACTCAACCATATAATCACACAAAAAAGGACAAAGTCAAGCAAGGATCCAATAAAAAAGTCCAGTTCAGTCAGAATAGAATGGGGTATTTATCATTTCTAGGGGCACCATCTGGGGAGAAAAACTTCACCATCTGGGGAGAAAAACAAGTGCTGTTAAGTTGTTATTAGGGACAAATTAAGTTAAAACTGAATAAAAAGCTTATGAAAGCTGTCTGGAATTGTATCAAATGAGATTCATATCCAAATTCCAATATAAGTTGGATTTAAATGTCCAAATTGGATTTTGATCTATCAATATAATGGCATATGGAATATGATGTTATGACCATATTCGACATTTTCGGATTGAATACATGTCAAATTCGGATTTGAATCCGACCTATTGACACCCTTACACTAATCAGTAAGACATGAACCCAAATGGGTCAAAAAGAGTGGGTTACAAACAACATGTCCCGCATCAAACCTATTTGTAGTTCTGCAACCCAAACCCGTTTAATTGTGGGTAGGTTCCATTGGGCAAGCAGGTTAAGCGCAAATTACCCATATCATAGGTCTGTGCGTGTGTCTTGTGAGAGGAAAATTTTAATTGTGTTTGAACTACAGTAGCAAATCATTTTCTTTAATGGATTATTTGAGGTGGTACGTGCATAGTCCAGAGGATTCTTCTCTACTGAGAGTTCTCATAAAGTTTTCCCTTCGTAACCAAATTTCTTGTGTTTATTATTCCTGATTTACTTGTTAATTCTTTTACTTGCAATTTGTGTAGCTTGACTTGTGATTGTTACTTGATCATAATTCACTTGTTACATGCCTATTAGTCTTGGACTCGTTTAGAATTGATATATTTTTTCAATTACACAAGAAAACACCTATTCACACCCCCCAAAACCTAATACATTTTAATTTGTATAATTCCAGAGATTAAAACATGTTTAAAACCATTTTAGAAAACTGTACAAATCAAATAGAAACAATAAAAACACCGTTTAATCCACCAAGTTCACTATTCTAAACTAAACCACCTAATTCCTCTAAAACATACCCAAAATCTTAGCTAAATTTTATAAAATTCATTTACCTGTGAAAACCATCTTGAAACCTTATAATCAAGTTGGTAGATGAGTTGGTTTTGCTTAAAATTATTTTAAAAATATAAAGTAAGTCAAAATTCACAAAATTAGGAAATCTGAGAACTGGACGGTTGAGAATTGATTGTGCATTATATCGGGTGTGTGTGTGTGTCTTGTGAGAGGGAAAGTTGAGTGGAACAGCCACTAGCCACCAATTGCCCAGTCGAAGACGGAGACTTGAAAAGAGGAGCTCTCTTTCTTTTAAATTATGTTCCAGTGAGCAGTAGCTCTTGTTGGGGTTGTTTGGTCTTACGGAAAAGGTTTGGTTTGACGAATTCCAAGCACAAGGGCTTGCATGGTTGATGGTGTAAAAGCATGAAAATTAAAAACACGAGGAGAAGAACCTCAGCAAGAATCTAGAAGCTCAAATGGGAAAAAGTAGCATACCAGTCCCCACCAGAAGAAACTGAACCCCAAGGAGCCATGAATATCCTGCAGTGGCTACTGTTGTTATTTCTGCTTTGAAAGAGTTTAATATTTCACATGAAAGACTCACATATAATATAATAAGATACCTCATTTATTTGACAAGCATTTGTTTGGTCAAATCCGGCCATCGATCACACTTTCTGGAAGTTGAGAATGACTGGGAGCATTCACACAGAACAATCAGACTTTCTTCTTGTAAATCTGTCTTATTCTTCTTGATAGCTTGAGGAGGAGGAAGAAAACAAAGAAGAAAGTTCATGGCATTGATGGTTATGAAAATTTGGATTGGATTACTTACAGATTGAAAGAGTCACATGAAAGACTCACATATAATATAATAAAATACCTCATTTATTTGACAAGCATTTGTTTGGTCAAATCTGGCCATCAATGATCAATCTCATTTTCTGGGAAGTTGAGAATGACTAGGAGCATTCACACGGAACAATCAGACTTTATTGTTGTAAATCTGTCTTATTCTTCTTGATAGCCTGAGAAGAGAAGGAAGAAAATGAAGAAGAAAGTTCATAGTACTGATGGTTATGACAATTTGGATTGGATCACTTTATAGATTGTTTTTATTTTTCTTTTTTTTCTTCTTTTTTTTTTCAAGTTCAAAAGTCAACAAGATACCATGAAGCATAGGAATATAGCAAACAGGGAAGCAACAACAGTGTTTGGCAAATAAGGTTTAGAATTCTGACAAACTTACCTGCTCTGCTTCCCTCTTCCTTTCAGTTTTGATCAGAATGGAAAAAAGATGCTGTTAAACAAACCATAGGACTATCATATCTGCAATCATGAAGAAAGAATTAAAGAGAACACTGCTCTTACTCTTTTTGTCCTGTCTTGCAGTAGAAATTCTGGCACAAAAAGAAGCAGAAGCTCTGGTGAGATGGAAAAACAGCTTGCCTTCTCATTCTCTCAAGTCATGGTCTATTACCAACAGTAACAGCAATCCTTGCAACTGGACTGGAATTCCGTGTGATGGCTATGGAAGCATCATGGAGATAAAACTTAACAATTCAGGCAGTGATGGCACCCTCAACCAATTTGAATTTTCTGCCTTCCCTAATCTCACTTCCCTCAATCTCAACCTCAACAGCCTTGTTGGGGCAATCCCCAGTGGTATTGGGGCGACAACAAAGCTCACTTTTCTTGATCTTGCTAGTAACAATTTTTACAGATATGATTCCTGTGGACATTGGAAACCTCACCGAACTGTGTGTGCTTCACCTCTCAAACAACTCACTCATGGGTCCAATTCCTTATCAACTGAGCAACCTACAGAAGGTATGGCTTCTCAATGTTGGTGCAAACTATCTTGAAAATCCAGACCCCATTCGATTCAAGGGCATGACATCATTAACAGAGCTCTGGCTTTACTATAACTCTCTCAAATCAGAGGTTCCCCCATTTATTTTTCAATGCCCGAAGCTGATTTTTCTGGACATGTCAAATAATCTGATCACAGGTCCCATTCCTCTAAAACTGATGACAAGTCTTAAGAACCTTGAATACCTTAACCGGATAGCTAATTCATTTGAGGGACCAATACCAGCAGAAATAAGTAACTTGACCAAACTTAGAGACCTGGGACTTGGAACAAACAAGCTGAAGGGTACAATTCCGAATGAGCTTGGCCTCATGTCCAATCTCACAATACTTGAACTGCATGAAAATATGTTTCATGGAACAATACCATCTTCTACAGTAAACCTCAGAAAGCTTCAGAGACTAAATCTTAGAAATTCAGGTCTGAATTCCAGTATCCCAGATGAGATTGGCTCTTGCACCACCCTTACATTTCTTGAATTCTCAATAAATAACTTTTCAGGTCCCTTGCCTCTCTCCATGGCCTCATTAACCCAAATATCTGAGCTTGGAATATCCAATAACCAGCTCTCAGGCAAAATCCATCCACATTTCCTATCCATCAGAGATTGGAAAGTTGAGATATCTGCAAGACCTCAGCCTTTCTTTCAATCAATTAATAGGAAAGATTCCAGTGGAGCTTTTTGATTCATCTTCACTTATATACAAACTAAATTTCAGTAACAATCAGCTCACAGGGCAGATACCATCAGAGATTGGAAGATTATCACAATAAAGAAATTTGGATTTTTCAGCAAACAAATTACAGGGCCCTATACCAAAGGAACTAGGGGATTGCCAAGCACTAGTATCCTTGAAACTCAATGACAATGAATTAAACGGGACAATCCCTTTCCAGATTGGAAATCTAGTGGCCTTACAATCTGTTTTAGACATCAGTCACAATCTACTCACCGGAGAGATACCACCACAGCTTGGAAACTTAAGGTCATTAGAAAGTTTGAATCTTTCGCAAAACAGTTTATCCAGTTCAATACCTTTGTCTATGGAAGGTTTGATAAGCCTTAATTCTGCTGACGTATCAAGCAACAGCCTTGAGGGTCCTCTCCCGGATAACAAGGCCATTCAGAAAGCTGAGGCAGTGCAGGTAATCCTGCTTTGTGTGGTGAAGAACTGCTAGGTTTGAAACCATGTCCTAGAAACTCTCCATCTAAAAATCCCAGCAGAAACAATAGCAAGAAGCTGGTAATTGCCATAGTCATTCCAGTTGCTTCTGCCATAGTCATATTGATCTTATTTGTAATCTTCATTTATCATCGTACCCCCCAAGATCATGTGGATGACCAAAGCACTGGTTCAGGAGATGAAAATTCATTCTCGGTATGGAATTACAAAGGGAATGTGGTGTTCAAGGATATCATCACTGTGACAGAGAATTTTGATGAGAAGTATTGCATAGGAAAGGGTGGACAAGGAAGTGTGTACAAAGCAGTGCTCTCGGATGACAACGTCTTTGCTGTAAAGTGTCTGCACGCATCACTTGATGAAAATAGGTCTCCTGAGAATCACTGGAAGAAAAATCTGGAGTCCAAACTACATGCACTGACTGAAATAAGGCATCACAATATTGTAAAGATGTATGGGTTGGGCTTAATCAGGGGTTCCCTATTCTTAGTATATGAGTATGTGGAGAGGGGAAGCTTGGGGCAGTTATTGTATGCAGAGAAAGGAGCAAGGATGCTGGATTGGGGAAGAAGGTTAAAGACCATCAGAGGGGTTGCCCAAGCTTTGAGCTACCTGCACCATGATTGCACACTAGTTATAGTGCACCGTGATTTATCAGGGAATAACATACTACTGAACTGAGAGTTTGAGCCTAAAATCTGTGACTTTAGGACTGCAAGGTTTCTGAGAGCAGGTGAATCTAGCTGGACGGCACGAGTTAGTTCGTATGGCTACATGGCACCTGGTAAGTTTACATATATAATCTTTAGCAGTATATTATTAGTTAATCCCCAGAGCCTGTCTCCAAAACCTCCAAGCCAAAGCATCATTAACAATGAATTGAAGTATCAAGTAGAACTTCCTAGTTATCACATTAAACTGTTACATCAACAACAAAGTCCAAACTATATTTAGGTAGTAACACAAACTGCAGGAGTAGGTTGTGTTAACTAAGACAAGCACAAAGAGTAAGTTTCAGTTCAATAATGATAATAGAGATAGTATGCAAAAATAAAAATCATATAAAGAGAAAAAAAAATTAAAAAAATTAAAAAAAATTAAAAATACTAAAATTAGCATGTACTTTTGACATTGGTTTCAAAAATACGAAGTCTAATAATCTGGTTATCTTAAATAACCAACTGATGATTAGTTCTCAGATAGGGATTCAACAAGGACAATATAAATAACCACAAGACTATATTTAAAGATTTATTTATATATTTTTTAATTTCAATTTTCCTTTCCTTTCATGCCATTTTATATCTTGCAGAGCTGGTATCAACAATGAAGGTGACAGAGAAATGTGATGTGTACAGTTTTGGAGTAGTGGTACTCGAAGTACTAATGGGTAAACACCCTGGTGAAATCCTCTCAGTTGATCAATCCAAAGGATGTAATCTGCTCCTAGTAAATGTGTCAGGCCAGAGGCTTCCATGACCAACAGGCATCACCGAAAAAGTACTGGTTTTGGTTGTGACCGTTGCATTGGCATGCACACGTGCAAATCCGATGTCTCGGCCCACCATGCATCAGGGGTGTCGTGAACTGTCAGATGTCAGAAGCCTTCCTCTCTCTGAAACATTCGAAAAGATCAAACTGCAGAATTTGATGGACTCATTTTTCATTGTCAACTCCAACATCGTTTGAAGAGTACGAAAAATTCAGCACAATGATTGATGACAGGATAATCCCCACCCTACTTCTCACAATTAATCAATACAAGTATGTTTTTGGCACATTTTTTTGAGTATTGGCTACATATCATTTGGTCCCTCCAAAAATGGGATACTTAGTGGAAATACATTATTGTTAATCAATTCCAGATGAAAGACCAGATTCCAATATTACTACAGTAAAGATGCGAGTAAATACTCATCGATAGAAATTTTTAATAGAAATGGATTTCTTTGTGATATGAAATTTATAATATCAATTGCATGAGGTAGATAGCAACAAATTCAATACACACACACACACACACACACACACACACACATACATATTTTGTCCCCAACAGAAAACTCTTATCTTTAGTAAGTAGTTAAATACATACACACACACACACATATATATACACTCTCACATACACAGATATTTCATTCCCAAACAAAAAACTTACCTTTTGCAAGTATTTAAATACTTGGAAGGCTTTGCAAAACATATACTAGACAGTGAATCAAACTGAATGACAAAGAAATTGAAAATGATGATTTTTTACCACGGTGCTAAATCTTCCAGCTGAAGCCTTTCAAAGAGGTAACACGAGAGGAAGGAGGAAAAAAAAAGGCGAAATTTATATAAATATAGTCATTTGATATTCTACAGTTTCTGATTTAGGAGATATTCATCCAAAATTCTAATAATAATGATATAATAAGAAAAGATATATGAAGCCAAATCACCAGGCATGATGAACCAGTGTTTTAAAATGTTAATGCATGAGGTTAGGTGTTTTTCTGGCACAGAATGTGAGCAGCGAGTCTCAGGACTTTAAGCCTAAATCTCACACCATGCAATTTTTTTTAATATATAAACAAGTAAAATAAAATATGTACCAATATAAATAAGAAATATATAAAAAAGGAATGAGATGAGAAAAAAAAATCAGAAGGTGCAGATTTTGTGACCTTATCAAGTTTGAAGACTCCACCTACTAGAGAAGGTTTCAAAACTTGAAGCCATGTATCTATTGTGAAAATCAAAAGGCCGTAAATTTGGAGAAAAAATTATTGCAAGATTTACCGTTCCATGTAAGTGTTGTTAACTGTATTAGTCACTGTTTAACATTGTGGATATTTACACGAATAATTGAAAATGAATCACGAAGGGATATAAAAATTGAGAGACTTCATCCCTTCAATATCCATAGGGGATCTTTTCTTGTGAAATATAGCCTTGCTAAGGCTTGAGAAACTAAAAGTCTTTTAAGTTTAATATATGAAGTGCGGGTTTAAAACATGCAAATGAACAATTTATTGTCCATTATGAACCAGAACTTTTAGTTTTCTTGTTTGAAAAGGTGCAATCTCAAATGTAATGTGAGGCTGAATGTGTGATCTGTGAGCTTCATACAAGCCTCACTTTAAGACACAGGTATCGAAAGGAAATTTAAACCTCAAGGTGATTTTCTAGAGCCTTGCATCATGGTATAAGCCTTACATGCCTTCTAAATTCTAAAACAATGAACTAAGAAATGTACATTATGAAGAAGAAATTACCATCCATGGATTTTCTCAAGTCTTGTGCAGGAACAATGCTAAAAAGACCCACTCATACTTTTGCATCAGTGCCCTGAAACATCAAGATCCATGCCTGGGTGTTGTCTTGATCTTCCCAACCATAAACATAGTCTCTTTGGTGTTCTCATCAATGAAAGACATACCATTGAAAGGTTCTGCACCTATTCCGACATCAAAATTTTTAGCAACTTAGAGAGCACAATTTCACACTTTTAGGGTTAACCCTAGAAAATTTCCCAAACAGGAATTTCCAGTATGAATTCATCTTTTACAGAATTGACAGTCGCCAAACAGATTCCATAGCAAGAGGCATTAGAGCTTCAGATGATTAGCATAACTTCTCTGCAGATGAGAGACAGATCGGTAACATGGATTCGTTGTGGACTTACAGTTCCCTTCACAAGTAAGCAAGAAGTATCACATTGTTTCGCTGTTGCAGATACGCTAAAGATGAAAAGAGGCAATTGAATAAAAAAAAATGATCCAACAAAACACCACTGCTCGGTCTCAAAAGGATTAAGAAATACTTGTCACATAAATCTTGTAGCCCATAGTAATATAAATAAAATTGTAAGGATTATTGTGTTTTGGCTTTATTCTGTGTCAAAAAGGTCTTTTAAATATGGTCAATGTATTTAGGATAGGTTATAGGTGTTACGATCCAAACGGGGTTTTGATCGGAGTCAAATTGAAAATGTTACGACCAACGTTCGTTGAACGTTCGACCGGCGGTGATACACGGAGGAACCCGAGAGCAGCGTTCGCTGAACGTTCGACCGGTGGTGTCTCTCTCAGAGAATCTGGAGAGCAGCGTTCGCTGAGCGTTAGCTGTCCGTTCGACCGATGAAGTTCCACAGAGAAACACGAAAGCAGCGTTCGCCTCTCGTTTTCTGTCTGTTCGAACGAGAAGAAGAAAAGTGAGTTTTATATCGAACGTTCGTGAACAAATTTCTGTTTTAGTAATCCGATCTTTTTCTGATTTGTTTCCTTTTCTTTTCCTCCTTTCTCCTAATCTATTTAAGGAGTGTCTAGCCTATTGAGAGGCTCACCCTAGCCGTTTTTAAGAACCCTAAAAACGTGTGCAAGAGAGAGAGATCTTCTTCCTCTTTCCTCTTCTTCTTTGAGCCATCAAAACCAGTCTTCTTCTTTCTTTTCTACCTTGGAGTTCCGGGTTGAAGAGTTTGCTCGTGGGAGTTCCTACGGTTGCTGAGCGAGTTCGTTTGACACTTCACTAAGGAGATATTCAGAATTCTGAATCGTTGCAAGGATGCAAATCTGAAGAGTTCTTCAGATATTTACATTGTGAGTCAGAGTCATTGTTAGGTCGTCTGAACCACTATTGTAAGTCTTCTTCTTATAGTGATTTCCAGAGGTGGCATCTCGTAGCCCGGAGGGTTTTTCTCTTTGAGAGTTCTCTTAGAGTTTTTCCTTCGTCACCAAACTGCTTGTGTTGTCTCTTCTTTATTTTGCAATTGTGTGTGATGAATTGATATTTGTTCAGACTTGTGCATGCCAATTAATTAAGAACTTGTTTTTAATTAATTGATTTTTTATTCCGCAATCGGTTTCACCTATTCATCCCCCTCTAGGTGATTTAGAGTCTAAACTGTGTTTTTCAAAAATAAACTACGATCTCCCCTCGACTTCATCTCACTATCGTACCACGACTGGTAGGACCACAATCCTAAAATGAAAGATCAGGAACAAATAAGAAACAACTATGTAATAACAGAAGCATACCACTTCAGCCGTTAAGCATACCACTTCAGCCGTTAAACCGTCGTAGCGCCGAAAGCATTCCATTACATTTCAAGAAGCGAACTTCTATTGCGGAAACACAACGAAGATTTACTTTTCCATGTCTTGAACCCGCCTCTGATGAATGCATCGTTTAGTATCTCGTTTCGCTTCATGGGGATGTAATTTCGGTGAAACTCCTGCAATTTATCAAAAATTAAAAGTAAGAGAGAGAGACAGATTACACAAAGAAAGAGAGCGATTGGGAAGGTCGAGAGAATGAGCGAACTTGAAGGACATGTCCTGCGGCAGATCACTGACTAATGTTCTCGGTCTTCGTTCTTCGTCGTCGTCTTCTGTTTGTGTTTTCCAACCTCTGGGGCTTTTTTTTTTAAGCCACGAATGGTCGGTGAGAGGTAACGGCTATAACTTCTTCACAACTGTTTCATGAACAGCCTTCTGATTGACAGTTTGAATTTCAAAAGGCATCACTCATAAAAAATCTATGCTATTAATAAGGACAAAATGGGGAATATTATTTGGTTCTGACCTCATTTTTTTCTCTAAACTTTATCCTTCGCAAACAAAACAATGCCAACATATAACTACCACAACCACCTCTCCTTCCATTCTTTAGGTTTAAATTGTGGGTAGTTATAACTGTTCCCTCCACCACGCAGTTATGCACATACACCCTACTAGTTTATTTTTAAATTTATCCACGAATAGTCCCGGAATGTATTTCTGGAGCAAGAATCCGATGTGTCATGAAACCACTGAATAGGATGTGTTTTGCGATCTAGGCCCACCATTGAATTGAAGCATCTATCCGCACGTTTCACGCCCGTACCATTAAGTGGCACCAGATGAAACAATCTTGTCCGTGAGAAGTAACGAATATAAAATTTTTACAGCTATTGCATGTGGTGCCTTGTGATTGGCCGTTTCATTTTCAAAAATCAAAACTTATTAAATATCTAACGAAATTGGTTTTTAGTCATACTTCATCAAAATAATTCAGATTCAGTTGGCCAAATCTTGATAATTGGTGTTTAATAATACCTTTTTAACATAATTAAAATTTTGTGTCATTTTACTGTTAAATAAAAATTTCTTCTAATAATACCCTCATCATTTCACCCATAAATGAGGTTTGCAAGTCTTTTGAGGACATCATTGAAAGAAACTTTTAATGAACAGTAAAAATATCACCAATTCTTGATTATTTTAAAAAAGTATTACTAAATATCAATAACCAAGATTTGGTCGACTGAATATCTGAATTATTTTGACAAAGTATTCTTAAAAACCAATTTTCCAAAAAATTTATGGGAGAATTAGTTTTTCGCGTTGCTTTTTAAAAATAATTAAGATTAAGTCGTTCTATTCTTCATTTTGGACTTCTTGAAGTACTTGCGGGAGTCGATACCAACTTCACCGTCACTTCAAAATCCGCAGATAAAACTGAGTTTGGTGATCTCTACCTCTTCAAATGGACTACTCTTCTCATTCCCCCTACAACTTTAATTATATTGAATATGGTTGGAGTTATTGCTGGAGTATCCGATGCTATCAACAATGGGTATGGCTCATGGGGTCCCTTATTTGGGAAGCTATTAATTCTTTGCCTTTTGGGTCATTGTCCATCTTTATATCCTTTCCTCAAGGGCTTGATGGGGAGACAAAACAGGACTCCTACCATAGTTGTCCTCTGGTCCATTCTTCTGGCATCAATCTTCTCCTTGGTTTGGGTTCGAACTGATTCTTTCTTGCCCAAGCAAACAGGGCCAATTCTTAAACAATGTGGGGTGGAATGCTAGTTGTATCCTTAGGCCCTGAAGTCACCTCATATTTCTCTTCCTTTGTTCTTCTGTTTTGGTTTTGTTTCCGTTTCTTGAGAGTGGTTGGTGTATATAGTCATCAAGGTACAAGAATATGCCTTTAAGAAAAAGTTTTGTTTCCGACGGTGTAAGAGGGCTGCTGATCATATATAGCATATAGATTATGGAGTGACAATGAGGAAAACAAGAGCAGGCTGTATATTTTTTTCCGTTATGTTCTCTTTCACTCATAATTCCTTATTTTGATCAGTATTTTGATGGGAAAGCAATGGTAGAAAGATCTGTAACAACTTGGTCAAAAGAAGTCTTTACTTTAGTCAACTTTGGACTGGTTAAGGGTCATTTCATTTGGGGATTTTAATTGGTGTTGGTGTAGGAACCTCCCTAGTGGCACATACACATTAGAAAGTCTTTACTTTAAAAGAGGGAATAAGAGAAACCCTAAGAGATTTGGGGCTGGTTTAAGGTAAGGGTTTTTACTTTCATTTAGATGGTGAACAATGTGAGACCTTGATAAAATAACTACTAGGAAATTTAATTAATTTCTGCATGCTTGTTAATTTTGTTGTGGGGTTTAATCTAAATTTTAGATAATTTCTGCACATTGTTAAATCATTGTGGGATTTAATCTTTTGTTTGTGATGTTTATTTAAATATTAAAGCCTAGTCAAATTTGATCTTGTGGTGTTTATAATAGTTAATTCATGAAGTATATATATGGCTATACTCGTTGAACTTGTTGAATGAGAAGGTCATGCCACAATATTTTATTATTTTCACGTGTTCGTTGAATGACAATGGTCATGAACCACCTTTTATTTCTTTTACAAAATCGTTGAATAAAAGTGGATGAATCACTTTCTATTGCTTTTAAAGGGCAATGGACGAATTACTTTTTTAGTACTATTCACCTTTTACTATTTAGGTGATTGGTTTCCTTGTGCACATTGCTTGTGCTGCCATAGTGCTTTAATGGCAAATGACACCTTTTATATATATTAAAACAAAAAGGGTGAAAAAGTGTTGCAGGGTTGTCTTGAGAATCGGATGGTTGTGGTTGCTTTTCACCAAATCATTCTAATGTCAATGAGACTATGTAGTGCAATACTATTTTACATATCATGGCCATATTATAAGTGTAGTTATTTGTCCTTGTAAAGATTATACTATAATTGCTTATACTATAATTGTTGTGTTATCATTTATAAGAGCCAATAGTTATTTATTATCTTTGGTTACAATTTATTTGGTTCAAGAAAGGTATTCTTTTAAGCTTGGGTGATTATAGTAGATCATAAGAATTGTGACAAAATTTCTAATCATGATACTGTATGGTCAATCGTATATAAGGAATTGACATATTGATAGATAACGTAACCGTATATCTTTATTCTAGTGATTACTCATGAAGGATGACCATCTTAGTGATAAGTTGGTGTTCTTGGAGGTGTGAGTCCCTAAATTTTAAGGAAATAAGGTTGGGCACTTGTGTCCCATGGGTTGAAAGCCCCTAAAACCACGATGTACACGCGGAGTTTATGAGAGTCTAATCCCTGCTGTGTTAAAGTGGGATCCAAGAACTTGATCAAAATTCTGGTTAGGTTTGACATGAGAATCATTAGAATAAAGACCCCCATAATTTGTATTTCATAATAATAATTAATTAATTGACACTGATGCTTGTGCATGTAAATGAATTATTGTGATGTTTAGGTTGAACGAATATAATGTGGAACATCATGAAGTATCGTGCAAAATCTAATTATATTAGTTTTATGCATAGAATGAAATTTGTTAGGTTAAACTTAATTGACTAGAGATTTTACATTATTAACTCATATAAATTAAAGTAAATCTTCTTACTGGGCTGTGAGCTCACCCTTTTGTGGAAATAAACAATTTCAGGTCAGTTGCAGGACCAGAGTTGGAAGAAGCCAAAGTGAAAGTTCTTGAAGTTTTTTTGGCTAATAGTTTAATATTATTAGTATCTTCGGATTTAGATGTCGTACTATTAAGGATTCATCTATTTCAATTGGGTTTGTATAATTGAGATTTTATGTTTTGATGGGTTCTTGAAGAAATTTTCTTGGATTCTATTAGGTATTATTACTGTCCTCTTGGGGATTGTGTTATTTTTATAAATTAGTGTTATTGGCATCTCTGAGTCACGTTCCAGTGCTTTGCGATCATACTATTTTATATGACCAAAGTTCAGGGCGTGACAAGATCTTACTCCTCCTTTTAACTACAGAGTCAGAACTTTGTTAATATGTCTTAAAATAATGCCTTCATGTGGTATCATGTTCAGTCTGAAGCATTGGCAATGCATATTAGTCCTCAAAGAGCAAAATTCATAAAGAGAGCTGAAAGACAATAAGATAAACAGGTAGGAGGTTTTTTAATCCAAGTACATGAATAGTGATCTAAATTGAAATTGGCTAAGCAATCCCCCGTTTGATTAGCCTCTCGAAAGATGTGGGATATCTGCACCTCCAAAGAACTTGCAAGTATACTCTGAATTTGGGATAAAATGTCTCTGATCTTCCCCCGGCCGGGGGGAAGAGATGGATGATGAAGAATTAGTTACCATGAGGTGTATTAGGATCAACAGTTTTTGACTGAATTGCTATACGCGTGATGCTACAATATGATTCATTTTAGGCGGGCCACATGTTTTGGTGGAGTTTTGACTGCTGCTTGCGATTTCGAGTACAAACCATTCATTCGTCTTAGGTTCTACATATTATTACTTTTTTTTTTCATTTCACATTGTTCTCTTGTTTATGTTTTAAGCAAATGTAACATGATAGTGTTGAGTTTCTTGATACTGGACATGTTAGGAGCAAAATGTGTAAAATTTTGCTTGGTTGGACTGCTAATCTGTATTAGTGACTTGAACATAGGTTCCTGTCATTCTAGAGGCAACTACATTCTCAATAAAGCTGCATTGCCGGAGGTCGCTGGTTTTAGAACTTCTAAATCAAGCACCAGTCGATGGGTCAAGTGGGACTTCGTATGCCACATTCTGTTAGAGTGCCCTTTTTTACCCATTCTCTCATCCGAGAAACATGTAGACAAGCCATTAATTGGCAGTGATGCAAGTCATTGGACAATTTGGACTGTCAGATTTAGACAGCCTATTATTCTGACTACAACAAATACTTGAATCAATCTATTGCATAGTATATTAAAGGATCAGAACCATGGTAGTTCAGTCACTGGAGCTGAACTGATCATAGTTTACCTATGAAAAGTGCCAGGAACCTTTCATGATATATATAGGCCAGGTCCATACGCTACCAATAGTAACCATACGCACCATGATTGGGTTGCGTCTTAAACAAGGCTTTCATTTGTAATCAACTTCTGAAAGCCTATTAGCTTTCTCATGGTGATTGTGCGAAATGGCTCTGAGAGATACGCTTTTACGTGAGCTGGTAGCTCCTGGGCAACAAAATGCATGGTCGGTCGTGACTGAGGATTGGCTCCTGTGCATGCTAGAGCAATTGTGACTACAAACACTACTTCCTCTGCCAATTGACCAGTGGGAATTGGTAGCCGCTGATCTATCACATCCTTTAACAAGAATTCGTTATCATTAGTTGGTGATGACGATAAAGACGAAATGAGCTCTCCTGGATGTCTTCCCATCATAATTTCCAATGCTAGAACTCCAAAGCTATAAACATCACATTTTTCCGTCACCTTCATTGTGAATGCAAGCTCTGCACATCATGAAGATAATGAATTACTAATTCAAGTAAAGAAAAATTTATATCAACTAAATTTTGCACTTGAAAAAGATGTTGTATCCCTACTTTGAAATCCTCCATTTCTAAAACTTCTTTCTATTTTCTACAATTCATCAAATTGGTCCATGCCTTTTCTTTTTATATGCCAAACCATTAATTGATAAATGGCAACAGAAGGCATTTGCTACAGCAAGTAGCATTTTTCAAGCATCTATTAAGCTCAACAGCTGACAGCAAAAGGAAAAGAAAGTCAAGAAAATGTAGTTTACCTGGAGCCATGTAGCCATAAGATCCAGCAACTGTTGTCCAATTGGATGAATCATTACTCAGTAGCTTTGCAGTGCCGAAGTCTGAGAGTCGAGGTTCAAACTCCACATCGAGCAAAATGTTGTTTGCTGATATATCCCTATGCACAATGGGAGGAGAACAGTCATGGTGCAAGTAAGCAATGGCATGAGCCACGCCTCGAATAATCTTCACTCTTGTCATCCAGTTCAACTCCCCTGCCCATTGCTCCCCATACAGAACTTTTCCTAGACTACCTCTCTCCACATACTCATAAACCAAGTACATGCACCCTTGCGTAGAACAGAACCCATACAGATTAATGATATTCCGGTGCCTTGTCTCTGTCAGTGTACGAATTTCATTCTCAAAACTCTGTCGATTCACTGCTGGAATATCACTTGAATCTGATATGTTGAGTCGTTTAACGGCAACTATCTGACCCGTTGGCAAGACTGCTTTGTAAACACTGCCAAATCCTCCTATTCCAATGCAGCACTTCTCACTGAAGTTCTCAGTGGCCTTCACAATATCACTGAAGGTGAATTTTCCTCCTCTGTCCCATATCAATGCTTGAAAACTCTCTTCCTTAACAATTCTACCAATCTCTTTATCAGAATGTCTGGACCGTCTGTTCAGGACTATAATAATAATGACTACTAAAAGCAAAATGCTGACAATGGGGACAAGAACAGCTGTAAGAACTTTCCCATGATTCTTATGAGTCCTGCTGTTTGTAGGACTATAAAGACAAGAGGGAAGTCCTGTAGCTCCACACAAGCCTGAATTTCCCACAAAGGCCCCAGCCGGTGCTTGTTTGAAAATGCCTTCAGTTGGTACGGATCCATTCAGATCATTGTACGCCAGATCAAGTGAACTAAGACTTAACATTCCTGACAATGTTGTTGGGATCCCACCAGAAAAATTGTTACGGGAAAGATTGAGAACTTCCAAAGACGTTAGCTTCACCAAGTTTGGAGGTATCCTTCCTGAGAGTGAATTGCTGCTGAGATCTAAAAATGACTGTAATGTAGTCAAGTCGCCCAGCTCAAATGGTAAATTACCAGATAGATTGTTGTTGCTCAAATTCAACTCTATTAAGCGTTCACAATTTGCAATCTCTACTGGTATGCTACCGGTTAGCCTGTTTCCCGCCAAGTCAAGGCTTTCGATCTTTGATAACTTTCCCATTGTCCGGGGGATCTCCCCTGTTAAATGATTGTTGCTCAGATTAAGATCAAACAACAAACCAGGGTTGACCAATTCAGTTGGGATATTTCCCATCAATTCATTTGAGGAAAGGCCTAAGACACGCAGTTTGGTCAACCTCCCTAGTTCTGCTGGAATTTCACCGGAAATGTTATTTCCGTTGATCTTCAACTCAGTGACCTTTTCACACTCTCCCCACTCTGCTGAGAGTTCACCTGCCAACTGATTACCACTGAGATCAAGGTAATCAAGGTCTGGATGCACCCCAAATGCCCTGGATATGTCTCCAGTAAGTCTGTTACCTTGGAGCCGAACTCTAAATAGTCCTGAGCAGTTTCTCAAGCAGTCCGGCAGTTTTCCAGTAAAATTGTTCCCATAGGCAGTGAAATTTACAAGAGCAAAGCCATTACATAACCCAGGTGGCAACTCGCCTGAGAAGCGGTTGAAGGAAAGGCCCACGGTATTCAAAGAGAAACTTTTCCGACCAAAATCACTTGGAATGCTGCCAGTAAAGTTGTTGCTGAACAAAGAGAACACCAGAAGCTTTTCAAGACGAGAAATAGTGTCCGGCAATTCCCCCTGAAATTGGTTGGTCTTGATATCAAGAAACTCTAACAATGTAAGCTTTCCAATTTCTGGTGGGATTGTGCCAGTAAGGTGGTTTTCGGAAAGCTGTAAGGTCTTAAGCTGTGTTAGGTTCCACATTTTTGGGGGTATTGGACCAGTAAGCATGTTTCCTGAGAGATCTAGCTGCACCAAATTTTTAAGGTTACCAATCTCCTGGGGAATTGGACCTGAGAGCTTGTTCTTGAACAAGTAGAGGATCTGAAGATCCGTCAATAGTCCAACCTCTGGTGGGATTGAACCGGTGAAAGAATTGTTCTGAAGTTGCAAAGAGATCAAGTTTGTCCAATTGGCAATCACATAAGACAAGATATTGCCAGAAAGCAAGTTACTCGAGATACCCAACTCCGATATCTTGGTGAGGTTTGAAAACGATGGAGGTAAGCCCCCTGTGAGTAAATTCTGTGACAGGTCTAGGAAGGTGAGGTTAGTACAGTAGCTGAGTTCAGGAGGAATCGTAGAATTGAATCCATTACTGTGGAGATCGAGCCGCTGAAGCCCCCTGAGTCGGCCTAGCGAAGAAGGAAGTGTACCTGTAAGCTTATTCTCTGACAAGTCTAAGAATGTCAAATTATGGAAATTTAGAACGAAAGATCGGAATTCCAGAGTAAGTTTGTTGAAATGCAAGTCAAGATGCATGAGAAATGGCATGGTTGAGAACCTTGACCAATCTGGGGACTCTAAGAAGTTCGATCCAAGGTTCAAAAACCATACCTTTTGAAGGTCGCTGAGTTGATACGGAATTGGACCCACGAGAGAGTTGTTAAACAGATTAAGAACCAGGAGCCCCGATAACTGCCCAATCTCCGGAGGGATGCCTTCGTTGAATTTGTTTATGCTAAGGTCCAAGAAGCTAAGCTTGGAGAGTTTGGCAATTCCGGAGGGTATGGGACCCTCGAGGTTGTTGAGGCTGAGATTGAAATGGGTGAGATTGGGGATGGCTGTGAAGCTGAACTGTTCAAGTGTCCCATTTAGATTTAAGCCATGGAGGCTTATCTGTGAAACGCTTCCCGCATTATTGCAGACGACACCCGTCCAATTGCAGTGACTTCTGAGAGTGGTGGGAGACCAGGAAATAAGAGGAAGAGGAGAAGATAATAACAAGCTGCTCTTCCATTTGATCAGAGCTTCAGCTTCTGTTCTTGCTGATGAAGTAAACTTCAAAGGAAGAAAGAATAGAAAGAGGAAATGAAGAAGAACAAGATGAAATGGTTTTCGAATTCTTGTCATCTTTGGCTTATTATTTTCTTTACTGGTTTTCCTTCTTGCTTACAGAGTAGATAGATTTTTTTTTGGTAAACTACAGAGTAGATAGTTAAAGAGAGGGAGACGTGAACGGATTTTTAAAGGCAAAGGGTCTGCAAAACGAAGGGAACTCGACTGACGTTAGCCCACCATGAAGGTTAAACGAGGTGTCATGTCAGCGTGGGCCACAACATGATGGTCCGACGGAAACCATCACGGGTTGGTTCAAGATCATTTTTATGTTCGACCGGATTTATTTTTAACGGGAAGGAGATTGGACCGTTCTCTTGTCTAGGTTAATTCAGGTTCAATGGTCCGACCGTATATCGACCCGACGCGGTTTGCAGATGGTCAAGGACGGGAAGTCCCAATATGGAACCCCGCCGGCGGCCGGGTTGTTTGAATATCCAGCACTCGAAATCTTTGACTAAGACAAGGAATCCAACCGTCGGTTACAGACTTTTATTTGGAGCTCTCATACGATGCTGCCATCTGTCCAGATGAAGGCGCATGGTATCCATTCAAATGCCTTTTCGAAGGACTGCTTTTGGGGTTTTGTCATGGTCTGTAAGATTCCATGTTGAAAAGATATAAAGGTATAGAACTTGACATGAAACTGATTATCATGTGGAAATGTGAAAATGTGGTGGTTCCTTCAAATCAGTAAGTTGAATCAATGTGATGGTTCTTGCTTTTGATTCTAACATCCTTTGTTTCATGTCAAATCAAAACGTTTGCCAAAAAACAGAAAAGAAAAGAACAAGAAGGAAAATCGAAAGAAATGTTGACCACAATCAGCTCCTCTTTTCTTTAAAATTGTTATGGGGCTGAAGAATTGGTTGCCTTTGAAATTCTGAATTATAATCATACAATCCTCCATTCAATGCTTTTTCTTATTAGTAAAGATCAAAGCTTGAGTTGAAAGTGTACTGTGATTATTTCAAGAATTTGGTTATTTTGGAATTTCAAGAACTCAAAGGAAGTCGTTGCAAGCAGTGCATGAGGATGCAAGGAAGGAGAGAGTAGGAAATGGGAATTCTGCCCACGATAGCAAATACAGAGATGAAAAAGTACATTCGCTCATGAACATGACTGAAAGTGAGATAAAGCTACATAGGCTATGACACAGTTCACCAAACATGTTCCTAACAATAGAAGTAATGGACCAAAATAATAACTGGTTGCTGTTGCATAAGAAACAGCCAAATCGTCAAGAGCGTAAAATCCATGGTCACATCAAAGATCTACCAATACCGGAATCAACAATCGTTGATACAACAATAGAGATGTAACAAACCAACCAAGCAAAGTATTGTCCGCTTTGGGTCTCAGTCCGCACGGTTTTGTCCTCAAAAAGCGTCTCGCTAAGTTAAGGTGTTACCCTTGACTCTTATACTTTATCGGTCATTCATCCGTTTCCATTGTAAAATTGGGATATCACAAGAGACTACTCATTTTATGAAAATCAGAAACATGATCTCATAAGCTTCCATTGTAAAATTGGGATATCACAAGAGACTACTCATTTTATGAAAATCAGAAACATGATCTCATAAGCTTAAACGATGTTCTTTTCAAAATAACGGTAAATCAAATATTTGATCCTAATCTGGAATTTTCTACTTATGTTAGATCAAGACAGCGTCAGCATCTCCAATTCCAATTGTTTCCACATGATAGTCTGCAAACAACCAAGGATAGAAGGCTTCGTCAAATTGAAAAAAAAAACGCAAAAGAGAAACCGGGGTTGGCAAAAGCTTTTGTCATTGATCAATGCCAACATCTTTCTCCAAGAACGGCTTGACTAACCTTCACCTAGACACCATAATGATAAAGAAGTTAACAGCAAATTAAATGCTCTAAAGCTCCTATTAAATTCCTTTTAAGTTTTCGAGTCTGGCTAGAGAGGTGGCCAAAACATTAGCGATGGTGGAAGCTCTTCATACATTCTTCCATCCAAAGTGGGTAATTTTCTTCTCCATGAAGGAGAGCTTCTATTAGGAGTCCATAAGGGCCGTCAATGAAACTCGGTTTTTCTTTTGTTCACTCAAATTTTGCAGAAAACAGGTTGTGAACCAGCAAAAAAAATGGAGGGAATTCCCTCCTTTCATTTTCATTTTGACGAACGTCTGTTTGTTAACGTTAAATGACGTTTCTATTTGAGTAGCATTCAAGTGATCAAATTCCATCTCCATTATGGAGTTGGCCCATCGGAATTTAGCAAACTCTGTCCCTAAAGAGATTCGGTGGAACAAACCCCTCTTCCCTTTTCTCAAACTCAACTTCGACGGAGCGTTTCGCAAATCTACATGGAGAGCTGCGGCTGTTGGTGTTCTTAGAGACAGCCACGGTGGTTTTCTAGCGGGGTTTGCTTGGGAGATCACGGCAAACAGTGCAATTCTCGCTGAAGCATTTGCGGCTTTAGAGAGTTTGAAGATGGCGAAGGCGTGCCATGCAACTCACATCATCTTGGAGGGCGACGCCCAGTCAATTATACACTTTCTTCTCCACCCTCTTTCTCACATTCCATGGAGACTATTGGGAGTCATTACCCAGATAAAGGATATTATTCAGGTTTTTTCGGTGGTTAATTTCTCACGTACATTTCGTGAGGGCAACCAGGTTGCGAATTTTCTAGCAAATTTTGTCCTTGATCAATTTTCTTGTCTTTGGTTGCATTCTATTCCTTCTTGTATTTCTATCCCCCTATTTCACGACTTTAGGGGATGTATTGTTAATCAAATTTAATAAATTCTACTCTTTTCACCAAAAAAATAAATAAAAATGGACAGATGACAGCATCGCGTGGGAGAGCTCCAAATAAAAGTCACAGTCCGCCATCCTCACTATTTCGTCTCGTGAGAACACACAACGTGGGACCCACTAATCTAAATGCATTCTTGACGGCATGTCCATGGTTTGGCCAGTCGTTTTTCTTTGGCATAATTCAAATTATTCAATTCTAGAGTCTAATAATGTGCACAAAAGGATTTTTGATTTTTAAAATTAACAATTAGAAACTAGATTTTGAGAATCTAAGATCATTATCTGAATCTAAAATTTAAAATCCACTTCTAAAGATTGAGACGCTGTTGGCACCGGATGCTAATAGTTGATTGACTTGATGCTCAACCACATATAATATGGAGGTGGGTTTTCCAATATTTTTTATATTCAACTGAATTTTAAGAATATAATTCCAATCTGAATCTATCAAAATTGCTTTGAAAAAAGTGATACGGACAGTGAAAGAGAGAGAGAGAGAGGAGTTTTAGCATTAAATCTTGTTTGACTAATTTTTGAGACATTTCAACATTAACCCTTTTATGGGTTAAGTCCAGTTCAGTCAGAACAGAACCGGGTATTTTTCATTTCTAAGGCACCATCTGGGGAGAAAAACTTCCCCTTGGCCCTTGCCTCCTTTATTCAAGTGCTATTAAGTTGTTATTAGGGACAAATTAAAGTTAAAACTGAATAAAAAACTTTTGAAAGCTGTCTAGAATTTTATCAAATGAGATTCATATTCAAATTCCAATATAAGTTGGATTCAAATGTCTAAATCTGATTTTGATCTATCAACACAATGGCATATCGAATATGATGGTATGACTGGCCATATTCGACATTTTCGAATTGAATACAAGTCAAATTTGGATTTGAATCCAACCTATTGAAACCCTTGCACTAACAAGTAAGATATGAACCCAAACGGGTCAAAAAGAGCTGGTTACAAACAACATGTCCCAAATCAAACCTGTTTGTAGTTCCACAACCCAAATTTGTTTAATTGTGGGTAGGTTCCATCAGGCAAGCAGGTTGGACGCAAATTACCCATATCATAGGTCCCTGTGTGTGTGTCTTGTGAGAGAAAAAGTTTAATTGTGTTTGAACAACAGTTGCAAGTCATTCTCTTTAATGGATTATTTGATGTGACATCTGCATAGTCCGTGTCTTGTGAGAGGAAAAGTTTAATCGTGTTTGAACAACAGTTGCAAGTCATTTTCTTTAATGGATTATTTGATGTGGTATCTGCATAGTCCGAAGGTTTTTTCTCTACTGAGAGTTCTCATAGAGTTTTCCCTTCGTCACCAAATTGCCTGTGTTTATTATTCCCGATTTACTTGTTTTATTCTTTTAGTTGTAATTTGTGTAGCTTGGCTTGTGATTCAAGGGCACCATCTGGGGAGAAAAACTTCCCCTTGGCCCTTTCCTCCTTTATTCAAGTGCTATTAAGTTGTTATTAGGGACAAATTAAAGTTAAAACTGAATAAAAAACTTTTGAAAGCTGTCTAGAATTTATCAAATGAGATTCATATTCAAATTCCAATATAAGTTGGATTCAAATGTCTAAATCTGATTTTGATCTATCAACACAATGGCATATCGAATATGATGGTATGACTGGCCATATTCGACATTTTCAGATTGAATACAGGTCAAATTTGGATTTGAATCCGACCTATTGAAACCCTTGCACTAACCAGTAAGATATGAACCCAAATGGGTCAAAAAGAGCGGGTTACAAACAACATGTCCCGCATCAAACCTGTTTGTAGTTCCACAACCCAAATTTGTTTAATTGTGGGTAGGTTCCATCGGGCAAGCAGGTTGGACGCAAATTACCCATATCATAGGTCCCTGTGTGTGTCTTGTGAGAGAAAAAGTTTAATTGTGTTCGAACAACAGTTGCAAGTCATTCCCTTTAATGGATTATTTGATGTGGCATCTGCATAGTCCGTGTCTTGTGAGAGGAAAAGTTTAATCGTGTCTGAACAACTGTTGCAAATTATTCGCTTTAATGGATTATTTGATGTGGCATCTGCATAGTCCGAAAGTTTTTTCTCTACTGAGAGTTCTCATAGAGTTTTCCCTTCATCACCAAATTGCCTGTGTTTATTATTCCTGATTTACTTGTTTTATTCTTTTACTTGTAATTTGTGTAGCTTGGCTTGTGATTCAAGGGCGCCATCTGGGGAGAAAAACTTCCCCTTGGCCCTTTCCTCCTTTATTCAAGTGCTATTAAGTTGTTATTAGGGACAAATTAAAGTTAAAACTGAATAAAAAACTTTTGAAAGCTGTCTAGAATTTTATCAAATGAGATTCATATTCAAATTCCAATATAATTAAGTTGGATTCAAATGTCTAAATCTGATTTTGATCTATCAACACAATGGCATATCGAATATGATGGTATGACTGGCCATATTCGACATTTTCGGATTGAATACAGGTCAAATTTGTATTTGAATCCGACCTATTGAAACCCTTGCACTAACCAGTAAGATATGAACCCAAACAGGTCAAAAAGAGCGGGTTACAAACAACATGTCCTGCATCAAACCTGTTTGTAGTTCCACAACCCAAATTTGTTTAATTGTGGGTAGGTTCCATCGAGCAAGTAGGTTGGACGCAAATTACCCATATCATAGGTCCCTGTGTGTGTGTCTTGTGAGAGAAAAAGTTTAATTGTGTTTGAACAACAGTTGCAAGTCACTCTTTAATGGATTATTTGATGTGACATCTGCATAGTCCGTGTCTTGTGAGAGGAAAAGTTTAATCGTGTCTGAACAACAGTTGCAAGTCATTTTCTTTAATGGATTATTTGATGTGGTATCTGCATAGCCCGAAGGTTTTTTCTCTACTGAGAGTTCTCATAGAGTTATCCCTTCATCACCAAATTGCCTGTGTTTATTATTCCCGATTTACTTGTTTTATTTTTTTACTTGTAATTTGTGTAGCTTGGCTTGTGATTGTTACTTGATCATAATTGACTTGTTGCATGCCTATTAGTCTTGGACTTGTCTAGGATTTATAGATCCTTTTAATTCCGCAATAAAACACCTATTCAAATCAAATACCCAAAATTGTATTTTAATCTGTATAATTCGATCCATAGATTAAAACATGTTTAAAACCATCTTAGAAAATTGTACAAATCAAATAGAAACAATAAAAACATCATTTAATCCACCAAGTCCACTATTCTAAACTAAACCACCTAATTCCTCTAAAACATACCCAAAATCTTAGCTAAATTTTATAAAATTCATTTACCTGTGAAAACCATCTTGAAACCTTATAATCAAGTTGGCAGATAAGTTCGTTTTGCATAAAAATTATTTTAAAATTAGAAACTAAGTAAAAATTCACAAAGTTAGGAAATATGAGAACTGGACGCTTGAGAATTGATAGTGTATTATATCAGGCGTTCAGTTATTTATGTGACTCTATGCTCGATCAACACTCAAAGTAGTGCTCGAGCTTTGGTTTTCTGGGCTTAAATGCGCAATGTAACGTTCGAGCATTCAAAATTTCGAATACAATTCTCGGGTTATAGAAAAATTCTCAATCATACTCAGTCGCACAGAGTAACGCTTGAGCATTGGTCATGCGTCCATGTTTTACTCTCGGCGCTTGGTATGACCTTGAGCGTCGTACATTAATCAACTGGCTGGCATAGTACATTAAGGGATCAGAACCATGGTAGTTCAGTCACTCGAGCTGAAGTGATCATAGTTTTACCTAGGAAAAGTGCAAGGAACCTTTCATGATATATACATATAGGCCAGGACCATACGCTACCAATAATAACCATATGCACCATGATTGGGTTGCGTCTTAAACAAGGCTTTCATTTGTAATCAACTTCTGAAAGCCTATTAGCTTTCTCATGGTGATTGTGCCAAATGGCTCTGAGAGATACGCTTTTACGTGAGCTGATAGCTCCTGGGCGACAAAACGCATGGTCGGTCGTGACTGCGGATTGGCTCCTGTGCATGCTAGAGCAATTGTGACTACGAACACTACTTCCTCTGCCAATTGACCAGTGGGAATTGGTAGCTGCTGGTCTATCACATCCTTTAACAAGAATTCATTATCATTAGTTGATGATGACGATAAAGACGAAATGAGCTCTCCTGGATGTCTTCCCATCATAACTTCCAATGCTAGAACTCCAAAGCTATAAACATCACATTTTTCCGTCACCTTCATTGTGAATGCAAGCTCTGCACATCATGAAGATAAGGAATTATTAATGCAAGTAAAGAATAATTAGTACTGACTAAATTTTGCTCCTAAAAAAGATGTTGTACAACACTGAGTAGCATTTTACGAGCATCTTCTAAGCTCAACAGATGACAACCAAGGTTTACAGTTTCGGCGGCACGCCGCGGCGTGCCGCCGAAATTTCGGTTTTTTGCCCCCAGCGATGCGTTTCGCTGAGGAAAATCGTTAATTTGTATCGTTGGCGAAACGGACCGAAATTTCGAGCGAAACGGTCGGCGTGCCGACCGAAACGGGCGAAAAATGTAATTTTTTTAAATTTTTTTAAAAATTTTTTTAGCGAAACGGGCGGCGTGCCGGCGAAACGGAGCGGCGTGCCGTCGAAATTTCGCCGAAATCTAAAAAAACATAATTTTTTTATTTTTTTTGCCATTAAAATTTTTCCGGCGTTGGCGTGCCGCCGAAATGCCGTTCGGTGCCCTGGGCGCCACGCCCAGGGCCACCGAAACTTAAAACCTTGATGACAACAAAAGGAAAAGAAAAGAAAGAAAAAGAGAAAAGAAAAACAAAAAAGGCAATCCTCACAAGTCACATCCATGCATGCTAAAGAGAGAAAACAAAACAGAAAAATATTGAAAGTCAAGAAAAGGTAGGTTACCTGGAGCCATGTAGCCATAAGATCCAGCAACTGTTGTCCAATTGGATGAATCATTACTCAGTAGCTTTGCCGTCCCGAAGTCTGAGAGTCGAGGTTCAAACTCCACCTCGAGCAAGATGTTGTTTGCTGATATATCCCTATGCACAATAGGAGGAGAACAGTCATGGTGCAAGTAAGAAATGGCATGAGCCACGCCTCGAATAATCTTCACTCTTGTCATCCAGTTCAACTCCCCTGCCCATTGCTCCCCATACAGAACTTTTCCTAGACTGCCTCTCTCCACATACTCATAAACCAAGTACATGCACCCTTGCTTAGAACAGAACCCATACAGCTTAATGATATTCCGGTGCCTTGTCTCTGTCAGTGTACGAATTTCGTTCTCAAAACTCTGTCGATTCACTGCTGGAATATCACTTGAATCTGATACGTTGAGTCTTTTAACCGCAACTATCTGACCCGTCGGCAAGACTGCTTTGTAAACACTGCCAAATCCTCCTCTTCCAATGCAGCACTCCTCACTAAAGTTCTCAGTGGCCTTCACAATATCACTGAAGGTGAATTTTCCTTCTCTGTCCCATATCAATGCTTGAGAACTCTCTTCCTCAACAATTCTACCAATCACTTCATCAGAATGTCTGGACCTTCGGTTCAGGACTATAATAATAATGACTACTAAAAGCGAAATGCTGACAATGGGGACAAGAATAGCTGTAAGAACTTTCCCGTGATTCTTATGAGTCCTGCTGTTTGTAGGACCATAAAGACAAGAGGGAAGTCCTGCAGCTCCACACAAGCCTGAATTTCCCACAAAGGCCTCAGCCGGTGCTTGTTTGAAAATGCCTTCAGTTGGTACGGATCCATTCAGATCATTGTACGCCAGATCAAGTGAACTAAGACTTAACATTCCTGACAATGTTGTTGGGATCCCACCAGAAAAATTGTTATGCGAAAGATTGAGAACTTCCAAATACGTTAGCTTCCCCAAGTTTGGAGGGATTGTTCCTGAGAGTGAATTGCTGCTGAGATCTAAAAATGACTGTAATGTAGTCAAGTCACCCAGCTCAAATGGTAAATTACCAGATAGATTGTTGTTGCTCAAATTCAACTTTATTAAGCTTTCACAATTTGCAATCTCTACTGGTATGCTACCGGTTAGCCTGTTTCCCGCCAAGTCAAGGCTTTGGATCTTTGACAACTTGCCCATCGTCTGCGGGATCTCCCCTGTTAAATGATTGTTGCTCAAATTAAGATCAAACAACAAGCCAAGGTCGACCAATTTAGTTGGAATATTTCCTATCAATTCATTTGAGGAAAGGCCTAAGACACGCAGTTTGGTCAACCTCCCTAGTTCTGCTGGAATTTCACCGGAAATTTTATTTCCGTTGATCTTTAAGTTAGTAACCTTTTCACACTCTCCCCACTCTGCTGAGAGTTCACCTGACAACTTATTACCGCTCAGATCAAGGTAATCAAGGTCTGGATGCACCCCAAATGCCCTGGATATGTCTCCAGTAAGTCTGTTCCCTTCGAGCCGAACTCTAATTAGTCCTGAGCAATTTCTCAAGCAGTCCGGCAGTTTCCCAGTAAAATCGTTCCCATTGGCAGTGAAATTTACAAGAGCAAAGCCATTACATAACCCAGGTGGCAACTCGCCCGAGAAGCGGTTGAAGGAAAAGCCCACATTTTTCAAAGAGAAACTTTTCCGACCAAAATCACTTGGAATGCCGCCAGTAAAGTTGTTGCTGAACAGAGAGAACACCTGAAGATTTTCAAGACGAGAAATAGTGTTTGGAAATTCCCCCTGAAACTGGTTGGTGTTGATATCAAGAAACTCTAACAATGTAAGCTTTCCAATTTCTGGTGGTATTGTGCCGGTAAGGTTGTTTTCGAAAAGCTGTAAGGTCTCAAGCTGTGTTAGGTTCCACATTGTTGGGGGTATTGGACCAGTAAGCATGTTTCCTGAGAGATCTAGCTGCACCAAATTTTTAAGGTTACCAATCTCCTGGGGAATTGGACCTGAGAGCTTATTCTTGAACAAGTAGAGGATCTGAAGATCCGTCAATAGTCCAACCTCTGGTGGGATTGAACCGGTGAAAGAATTGTTCTGAAGTTGCAAAGAGATCAAGTTTGTCCAATTGGCAATCACATAAGACAAGATCTTGCCAGAAAGCAAGTTACTCGAGATACCCAACTCAGATATCTTGGTGAGGTTTGAAAACGATGGAGGTAAGCCCCCAGTGAGTGAATTCAGTGACAGGTCTAGGAAGGTGAGGTTAGTACAGTAGCTGAGTTCAGGAGGAATCGTAGAATTGAACCCATTACTGTGGAGATCGAGCCGCTGAAGCCCCCTGAGTTGGCCTAGGGAAGAAGGAATCTGCCCTCCTAGTGAATTGTTATGTAGCTCAAGAATTCGAAGATTGGAAATCAAACCAACATCAGTGGGTATCAAACCAGTGAATCCATTCACTCCCAAATGCAGTTCTGTAAGCCTGGTAAGCTTGGACATGTTTGCAGGCAGTGGACCTGTAAGCTTATTCCTTGACAAGTCTAAAAATGTCAAATTATGGAAATTTAGAAGGAAAGATGGGAATTCCAGTGTAAGTTCATTGAGATGCAAGTCAAGATGCATGAGAAATGGCATGGTTGAGAACCTTGACCAATCTGGGGACTCTAAAAAGTTCGATCCAAGGTCCAAAAACCATACCTTTTGAAGGTCGCTAAGCTGATACGGAATTGGACCCGCGAGAGAGTTGTTGAACAGATTAAGAACCAGGAGCCCTGATAACTGCCCAATCTCCGGAGGGATGCTTTCGGTGAAGTTGTTGCTTCTAAGGTCCAAGAAGCTAAGCTTGGAGAGGTTGGCAATGGCGGAGGGTATTGGTCCCTCGAGGTTGTTGAGGCTGAGATTGAAGTGGGTGAGATTGGAGAAGGCTGTGAAGCTGAACTGTTCAAGTGTCCCATTTAGATTTAAGCCATGGAGGCTTATCTGTGAAATGCTTCCCGCATTGTTACAGATTATACCCGTCCAATTGCAGTGGCTTCTGAGAGTGGTGGGGGACCAGGAAGTAAGAGGAGGAGGAGAAGATAATAACAAGCTGTTCTTCCATTTGATCAAAGCTTCAGCTTCTATTCTTGCTGATGAAGTAAACTTCAACGGAAGAAAGAAGAGAAAGAGGAAATGAAGAAGAACAAGATGAAACAGTTTTTGAATTCTTGTCATCTTTGGCTGATTATTTTCTTTACCGGTTTTCCTTCTTGCTTACAGAGCAGATAGTTAAAGAGGGGGAGACGTGAAGGGACTTTTAAAGGCAAAGAGAGTGCAGAATCAACGAAACTGCACCCGAAGAAAAACAAAGGGACTCGACCGTTGCCAGCCACACCATAAGGTCAAACGAAGTGTCATGTCAGCGCGGGCCACTTCATGATGGTCCGACCGAAACCATCATGGGTTCGCCCGTTTTTATGATCGGACCGGATTTCTTTTCACGGTAAGGAGATTGGACCGTTCTCTCTTATCTATTCTGCGGTCTGCCCCTAGCCCGAACCGACGCGTTTTTGCTGATGGTCAGTCCCAAATCCGAATGGGAACAGTGCGACGTGGGACCCAACCACAGCTGGATTGTTTGAATGTCCAACAGTCACCATTTCGTGTCGCGATAACTCACGTGGACCCACTGATTCAAATGCGTTATTAATGGCATATCGATGGTTTGGCCAGTCGTTTCTCTTTGGCATAATTCATTATCTGAATCTAAAATTTAAAATCCACCTCTAAAGATTGAGACACTGTTGGCACGGGATGCTGATAGTTGATTGACTTGATGCTCAATCACATATAATATTGAGGTGGGTTTTTCCAATATTTTTTATATTCAACTGAATTTTAAGAATACAATTCCAATCCGAATCTGTCAAAATTGAGAGAGAGCTGAAGCTGTCTGAACAAATTACGGACAAATTAAAGAAAAAACTGAATAAAAAACTTTTGAAAGCTGTCTGGAATTCTATCAAATGAGATTCATATTCAAATTCCAATATAAGTTGGATTCAAATGTCTGAATCCGATTTTGATCTATCATCACAATGGCATATCAAACCCGTTTGTAGTTCCGCAACCCAAACCCGTTTAATTGGGGTAGGTTCCATCGGGCAAGCAGGTTAGGCACAAATTACCCGTAGCAAAGGTCGACCCGTGTGTCTGTCTTGTCACTTGTGAGAGAAAAAGGTGAGTGGAACAGCCAGTAGCCACCAATTGCCCAGTAAAAGAGGAGCTCTCTTTCCTTTAAATTATGTTCTGGTGAGCAGTAGCTCCTGTTGGGAGTGTTTGGTCTTACGGAAAAGGTTTGGTTTGACGAATTCCAAGCACAATGGCTAGCATGGTTAATGGTGTAAAAGCATGAAAATTAAAAACACGAGGAGAAGAACCTCAGCAAGAATCTAGAAGCTCAAATGGGAAAAAGTAGCATACCAGTCCCCACCAGTAGAAACTGAACCCCAAGGAGCCATGAATACCCTGCAGTGGCTACTATTGTTACTTCTGCTTTGAAAGAGTTCAATATTCAACATGAAAGACTCACATATAATAAAATAAGATACCTCATTTCTTTGACAAGCATTTGTTTGGTCAAATTTGACCATCAATCTGACTTTCTGGAAGTTGAGAATGACTAGGAGCATTCACACAGAAAGGCTTTCTTGTTGTAAATCTGTCTTATTCTTCTTGATAGCCTGACGAGGAGAAAGAAAACAAAGAAGAAAGTTCATGGCACTGATGGTTATGACAATTTGGATTGGATTAATTATAGATTGAAAGAGTCACATGAAAGACTCACATATAATATAATAAAATACCTCATTTATTTGACAAGCATTTGTTTGGTCAAATCTGGCCATCAATGATCAATCTCACTTTCTGGGAAGTTGAGAATGACTAGGAGCATTCACACAGAACAATCAGATTTTCTTTTTGTAAATCTGTCTTATTCTTCTTGATAGCTTGAGAAGAGAAGGAAGAAAACGAAGAAGAAAGTTCGTAGCATTGATGGTTATGACAATTTGGATTGGATCACTTTATAGATTGTTTTTATTTTTTGTTTTTTTTCTTCTTTTTTTTTCAAGTTCAAAAGTCAACAAGATACCATAAAGCATATGAATATAGCTAACAGGGAAGCAACAACAGTGTTTGTCAAATAAGGTTTAGAATTCTGAAAAACTTATCTGCTCTCATTCCCTCTTCCTTTCAGTTTTGATCAGGATGGAAAAAAGATGCTGTTAAACAAACCATAGGACTATCATATCTGCAATCATGAAGAAAGAATCAAAGAGAAAACTGCTCTTACTCTTTTTGTCCTGTCTTGCAGTAGAAGTTCTGGCACAAAAAGAAGCAGAAGCTCTGGTGAGATGGAAAAACAGCTTGCTTTCTCATTCTCTCAAGTCATGGTCTATTACCAACAGCAACAGCAATCCTTGCAACTGGACTGGAATTCGGTGTGATGGCTATGGAAGCATCATGGAGATAAAACTTAACAATTCAGGCATTGATGGCACCCTCAACCAATTTGAATTTTCTGCCTTCCCTAATCTCACTTCCCTCAATCTCAACCTCAACAACCTTGTTGGGGCAATCCCCAGTGGTATTGGGGCGGCAACAAAGCTCACTTTTCTTGATCTTGCTAGTAACAATTTTACAGATATGATTCCTGTGGAGATTGGAAACCTCACCGAACTGCGTGTGCTTCACCTCTCAAACAATTCACTAATGGGACCAATTCCTTATCAACTGAGCAATCTACAGAAGGTATGGCTTCTTAATGTTGGTGCAAACTATCTTGAAAATCCAGACCCCATTCGATTCAAGGGCATGACATCATTAACAGAGCTCTGGCTCTACTATAATTCTCTCAAATCGGAGGTTCCCCCGTTTATTTTTCAATGCCCGAAGCTGATTTTTCTGGACTTGTCAGATAATCAGATCACAGGTCCCATTCCTCTAAAATTGATGACCAGTCTTAAGAACCTTGAATACCTTAACCTGACAACTAATTCATTCGAGGGACCAATACCAGCAGAAATAAGTAACTTGACCAAACTTAGAGACATGAGACTTGGAACAAACAAGCTGAACGGTACAATTCCGAATGAACTTGGCCTCATTTCCAATCTCACAATACTTGAACTGCACGCAAATATGTTTCATGGACCACTACCATCTTCTATAGGAAACCTTAGAAAGCTTCAGAGACTAAATCTTAGAAATTCAGGTCTGAATTCCAGTATCCCAGATGAGATTGGCTCTTGCACCACCCTTACATTTCTTGACCTCTCAATAAATAACTTTTCAGGTCCCTTGCCTCTCTCAATGGCCTCATTAACCCAAATATCTGAGCTTGGTATATCCAATAACCAACTCTCAGGCAAAATCCATCCATATTTCCTATCCAACTGGACTGAACTCACTTCTCTGCAACTCCAGATTAACCACTTCTCAGGAACAATTCCGCCTGAAATTGGATCACTCCATAAGCTCACACACTTGTTCCTATTTCAGAACAGCTTATCAGGTCCCATACCTCCAGAAATTGGGAATTTGTCAAATTTGCTGTACCTTGAATTAGCTAACAATGTTATCAGTGGTTCAGTTCCTTCCAGCATAGGAAAT
Organism: Buxus sempervirens; assembly: GCA_947561395.2. Classification (NCBI taxonomy): domain Eukaryota; kingdom Viridiplantae; phylum Streptophyta; class Magnoliopsida; order Buxales; family Buxaceae; genus Buxus; species Buxus sempervirens. Next base: position 30,748,225 of record OX387192.1, read on the forward strand.
TTGACCAGGCTTGTCAAAATAAATCTCTCAAATAATCAACTCAATGGCACAGTCCCTCATGAACTGGGTGACATAGAAAGCCTAGAATATCTTGACTTGAGTGCTAACAAGCTTCGAGGGGTCTTGCCTTCATCATTATCCCGCTTAGAAAAACTGGTTCTCCTATATGTTGCAAGTAACAATTTTGTTGGTAGCATACCTGAAGATTTTGGTCCCATTTCTCTGAAAAATGTGAGCTTCTCCTACAACAATTTCTCTGGAAAACTCCCACCCCAAATTTGCAGAGGGGGTGAGCTCATGTACTTGGCAGCCAATGGGAATAAGTTTACAGGACCAATTCCTGTGAGCCTTGGAAACTGCACAGGTTTAAACAGAGTTCGTCTTGAAAACAATCTTCTCGATGGAGACATCACAAGTGCATTTGGGGTCTACCCAGACCTTGAGTACATTGACTTGGGTGATAACCGACTGTCTGGCAATTTATCACTGAATTGGGGACAGTGCTTGAGGCTCTCTTACTTCCGAATATCTGCCAATATGATGTCAGGTGGGATTCCAACAGAGATTGGAAAGTTGAGATATCTGCAAGACCTCAGCCTTTCTTTCAATCAATTAATAGGAAAGATTCCAGTGGAGCTTTTTGATTCATCTTCGCTTATATACAAACTAAATTTGAGTAACAATCAGCTCACAGGGCAGATACCTTCAGAGATTGGAAGATTATCACAATTAAGAAATTTGGATTTTTCAGCAAACAAATTACAGGGCCTTATACCAAAGGAACTAGGGGATTGCCAAGCACTAATATCCTTGAAACTCAATGACAATGAATTAAACGGGACAATCCCTTTCCGGATTGGAAATCTAGTGGCCTTACAATCTGTTTTAGACATCAGTCACAATCTACTCACTGGAGAGATACCACCACAGCTTGGAAACTTAAGGTCATTAGAAAGTTTGAATCTTTCGCATAACAGTTTATCCGGTTCGATACCTTCGTCTATGGAAGGTTTGATAAGCCTTAATTCTGCTGACGTATCAAGCAACAGCCTTGAGGGTCCTCTCCCGGATAATAAGGCCTTTCAGAAAGCTGAGGCAGTGACAGGTAATCCTGCTTTGTGTGGTGAAGAACTGCAAGGTTTGAGACCATGTCCTAGAAACTCTCCATCTAAAAGTCCCAGCAGAAACAATAGCAAGAAGCTAGTAATTGCCATAGTCATTCCAGTTGCTTCTGCCATAGTCGTATTGATCTTTTTGGTAATCTTCATTTATCATCGTACTCCCCGAGATCATGTGGATGGCCAAAGCACTGGTTCAGGAGATGAAAATTCATTCTCGGTATGGAATTACAAAGGGAATGTGGTGTTCAAGGATATAATCACTGCAACAGAGAATTTTGAAGAGAAGTATTGCATAGGAAAGGGTGGACAAGGAAGTGTGTACAAAGCAGTGCTCTCGGATGACAACGTCTTTGCTGTAAAGCGTCTGCACGCATCACTTGATGAAAATGGGTCTCCTGAGAATCACTGGAAGAAAAATCTGGAGTCCGAACTACATGCACTGACTGAAATAAGGCATCGCAATATTGTAAAGCTGTATGGGTTGGGCTTAATCAGGGGTTCCCTATTCTTAGTATATGAGTATGTGGAGAGGGGAAGCTTGGGACAGTTATTGTATGCAGAGAGAGGAGCAAGGATGCTGGATTGGGGAAGAAGGTTAAAGATCATCAAAGGGGTTGCCCAAGCTTTGAGCTACCTGCACCATGATTGCACACCAGTTATAGTGCACCGTGATTTATCAGGGAATAACATACTACTGAACTCAGAGTTTGAGCCTAAAATCTCTGACTTTGGGACTGCAAGGTTGCTGAGAGCAGGTGAATCTAACTGGACGGCACCAGTTGGTTCGTATGGCTACATGGCTCCTGGTAAGTTTACATATATAATCTTTAGCAGTATATTATTACTTAATCCCCAAAGCCTTCATCTCCAAAACCTCCAAGCCAAAAGCATCATTAACAATGAATTGAAGTATCAAGTAGAACTTCCTAGTTATCATATTAAACTGTTACATCAACTCTAAAGTCCAAACTATATTGAGGTAGTACTAGTAACACAAACTGCAGGAGTAGGTTGTGCTAACTAAGACAAGTACAAAGAGTAAGTTTCAGTTCAATAATGAAATAGAGATGGTATGCAAAAATAAAAATCATATAAAGAGAAAAAAACAAAATTAAAAAAATTAAAAATACTAAAATTAGCATGTACTTTTGACATTGGTTTCAAAAATACGAAGTCTAATAATCTGGTTAGCTTAAACAACCAACTGATGATTGGTTCTCAGATGGGGGTTCAACAAGAACAATATAAATAACCACAAGACTATATTTAAAGATTTATTTATATATTTTTTAATTTAATTTTCCTTTCCTTTCATGCCATTTTATATCTTGCAGAGCTGGCATCAACAATGAAGGTGACAGAGAAATGTGATGTGTACAGTTTTGGAGTAGTGGTACTCGAAGCACTAATGGGTAAACACCCTGGTGAAATCCTCTCAGTTGACCAATCCAAAGGATGTAATCTGCTCCTAGTCAATGTGTTAGACCAGAGGCTTCCACAACCAACAGGCATCACTGAAAAAGTACTGGTTTTGGTTGTGACCGTTGCATTGGCATGCACACGTGCAAATCCGATGTCTCGGCCCACCATGCATCAGGTGTGTCGTGAACTGTCAGATGTCAGAAGCCTTCCTCTCTCTGAAACATTCGACAATATCACACTGCAGAATTTGATGGACTCACTTTTCATTGTCAACTCCAACATCGTTTGAAGAGTACGAAAAGTTCAGCACAATGATTGATGACAGCATAATCCCCCACCCTACTTCTCACAATTAATCAATTCAAGTATGTTTTTGGCACATTTTTTTGAGTATTGGCTACATATCATTTGGTCCCTCCAGAAAAGGGATACTTAGTGGAAATACATTATTGTTAATCAATTCCACGACAAGATTCTGGAACTTGGGCCATCATTAGGTGAAAGACCAGATTCAAATATTACTACAGTAGAGATGCGAGTAAATACTCATCGATAGAAATTTTTAATAGAAATGGATTTCTTTGTGATATGAAATTTAGAATATCAATTGCATGAGGTAGATAGCAACAAATTCAAAATATATATATACACACACACACACATACACAGATACATATTTTGTCCCCAACAGAAAACTCTTATCTTTAGTAAGTAGTTAAATACATACATACATATATACATACATACATATATATATATATACTCTCACATACACAGATATTTCCTTCCCAAACAAAAAACTTACCTTTTGCAAGTATTTAAATACTTAGAAGGCTTTACAAAACTTATACTAGACAACGAATCAAACCGAATGAGAAAGAAATTGAAAATGATGATTATTTGCCACAGAGCTAAATCTTCTAGCTGAAGCCTTTCAAAGAAGTAACATAAGAAGGAGGAAAAAAATGCGAAATTTATATAAATATAGTCATTTCATATTCTGCAGTTTCTGATTTAGGAGATATTCATCCAAAATTCTAATAACGATAATATAATAAGAAAAGATATATGAAGCCAAATCACCAGGCATGATGAACCAGTGTTTTAAAATGTTAATGCATGAGGTTAGGTGTTTTTCTGGCGCAGAATGTGAGGAGTGAGTCTCAGTATTTTAAGCTGAAATCTCACACCATGCAATTTTTTTAATATATATAAACAAGTAAAATAAAATATGTACCAATATAAATAAGAAATATATAAAAAGGAACGAGATGAGAAAAAAAATCAGAAGGTGCAGATTTTGTGACATTATCAAGTTTGAAGACTCCACCTACTAGAGAAGGTTTCAAAACTTGAAGCCATGTATATGCTGTGAAAAATCAAAAAGCTGTAAATTGGGAGAAAATAATTATTGCAATATTTACCTTTCCATGTAAGTGTTGTTAACTGTATTAGTCACTGTTTAACATTGTGGATATTTACACGAATAATTGAAAATGAATCACAAAGGGATATAAAAATTGAGAGACTTCATCCCTTCAATATCCATAGGGGATCTTTTCTTGTGAAATGTAGCCTTGCTAAAGCTTGAGAAACTACAAGTCTTTTAAGTTTAATATATGAAGTGCAGGTTTAAAACATGCAAATGAACAATTTATTGTCCAATTATGAACCAGAACTTTTAGCTTTCTTGTTTGAAAAGGTGCAATCTCAAATGTAACATGAGGCTGAATGTGTGATCTGTGAGCTTCATAAAAGCCTCGCTTTAAGACACAAGTATCGAAAGGAAATTTAAACCTCAAGTTCCTTTTCTAGAGCCTTCCATTAAGGCATAGGCCTTACATGCCTTCTAAATTCTAAAATAATGAAATGAAAAATGTACATTATGAAGAAGAAATTGCTATCCATGGATTTTCTCAAGTCTTGTGCAGGAATAGTGCTTAAAAAACCCATTCATACTTTTGCAGCAGTGCCCTGAAACATCAAGATCCATACCTGGGTGTTGTTGTAACGTGATTTAAGCTTAGTTTTTGCAATATTGTCGTTGGCTTAATTCGAGGAAAGCTGACCTCCAAGATTAAGATAAATTTTGGGATATATGATGATTTACTAAAATTCAAACACAAGAATATATACATGAGACTTGCACACCTGGCACACCATCCTACGGTTATGACAACTACTTCCACAACTCCCCACTATACGTGAGAGTCCTAACTGAAGATTACTTACTCAACTAACAAGATTCCCACTTCTCCAGAAACTAAGCATGTACAACTCAATGAAATAACTAATTTAATAGGTGGCAACAACTCCTAGTAACCTTGGGATGCTTTGCATGTGGACCCAACTCAACGAATATGCCCCATGTACGTTGCTTAAGGTGGATCACGTATCATTCCCTTCCCCTTAAAAACTTCCTTGTCCTCAAGGACTGATTTCGGATATTTCTCCTTAAGATCATGATAACGTTCCCATGTTGCATCTGCCTTATCTGTTCCTTGCCATCGAACAAGTACTTCGGTTACTGCTCAATTACCCCTCTTGACAATTCTGCGATCTAATATCTCTTCGGGTATGGCTTGAGTTACCCCTTCATCAGTGATTGGTGGCAAGGCCGTCTGGACCACGTCTCCATCCCCAATCCTCTTCTTTAAGCAAGATACATGAAAAACTGGGTGAACCTTCGATCCTATTGGCAGCTGCCACTTGTAAGCTATGGGCCCCACACGTTGAACAACTTGATAAGGCCCATAATATCTTGGGGAGAGTTTCATTGCTTTCCTTGCTACAACCGAATGTTGTCGATAGGGTTGGAGTTTTAGATAGACGTAATCTCCAACCTCAAACTCTCGTTCACTCCTTTTCAAATCTGCAAACCTCTTCATACGTTGTTGAGCTAAAGATAAGTTATCCTTGAGAAATTTTAGGATATGATCCCTCTCCTTTAAAGTGTCCTCCACTTCTTGAACTCGAGTGGTGCCTGGTATGTAGGAAATTAGCCTAGGTGGCTGTACCCCATATAAAGCTTCGTAGGGAGTCATCCCAATTGAGGAGTGAGGATTCGTATTATACCAATACTCTGCTAAGGATAACCATCGAACCCAACTTTTGGGTTTCGTCCCCACAAAACTTCACAGATAATTTTCGAGGCAACGATTCACCACTTCTGATTGGCCGTCAGTTTGTGGGTGATAGGTGGTACTCATGTTAAGTTGTGTGCCCTGCAGCTTAAATAATTCCCTCCAAAATGAACTGGTAAAGACACTGTCTCGCTCACTATCACCATTGGCAATCCATGAAGCTTGAAAACATTATCAAAGAAAATTCCAGCTACCAAGTGATGTGTAAGGATAAGAAAGTGCCATGAAATGTCCGTATTTTGACAACCGATCGACCACCACCGTTATAGTATATTTCCCTTCAGAATTTGGTAACCCATCTATGAAATCCATGGTGACCTCGGACCAGACCCGTGTAGGAATTGGGAGAGGTTGGAGTAGCTCGGCTGGAGAGATGTTCTCACCCTTTATGCGTTGACAGACATCGCATTCTCTTACAAAACGTCTAACATCAGATCTTAATCCTTCCAAGAAAAAATCCCGCTTCACTCGATGGTAAGTTTTGTGGAACCCTAAATGGCCAGCAATAGGAGAGGCGTGGAGCTCTTGTAAGAGCTGAGAAAGCAACTGGCTCTTTGGGCTCAGAACTAGCCTTCTTTTATAGAATAGAAGCCCATCTTTCATGCTATATCGGTTGGGATCGAGTTGGCTCGCCTGGAACTATTGAACCTTTGCCTGTAGGCCAACATCCACTTTGTAATCTTGCTTGACGCCCTCCAACCAGATGGGTTTAGGCGTTGAGATTGCCATGCTTCCTACGACCTCATCCTTTCTTGATAGTGCATCGGTTGCACTATTCTCTCTCCCTCTCTTGTATTCAATGGTAAAATTGAACCACATCAATTTCGGCGGCCACTTTTGTTGCATAGGAGTGGCAACCCTCTGTTCTAGCAAGAATTTGAGACTTTTTTTATCAGTATGAACCACAAAGGCTCTCCCAACAATGTAAGCCCTCCATTTCCTGACTGCCATGATTAATGCTAGGAGTTCTTTCTCATATGTTGATAACTACAATGCTCCACCTTTGAGTGCTTGACTAAAGAGAGCCATCGGTCTCTCTCCTTGAGGAAGAACAGCTCCAACACAGGTTCCCGAGGCATCACATTCAATAACGAAGGGTTGAGAGAAATCCGGTAGAGCCAACACAGGTGGCGAGGACACTGCTAACTTTAAGTTTCGAAATGCCTTTCTGCTCTCCTCTGTCCATGAGAATGAATTTTTCTTTAACATTGCGGTGAGGGGGCTGGCAATCTTACTGTAGTCTTTAATAAATTTTCTGTAGTAGCCTGTAAGACCAAGAAAACCACGAAGTGATTTAATTGTAGTTGGCTCAGGCCACTCTATCATGCTACTAATCTTTTCCGGATCGGTTGCAACTCCATGATGTGATACAATATGGCCGAGATAACTAATCTGCTGGGACCCGAATTGAAATTTTGATCTCTTGGCATACAATTGGTTATCCCGTAAGATTTCAAGCACAAGACAAAGATGGTCAAGGTGCTCCTCCATTGATTTGCTGTAGACAAGAATATCATCAAAAAACACCAATACGAATTTACGTAAATACAATCGGAATACCTGATGCATCAAACTTTAGAAAGTGGATGGTGTGTTAGTCAAGCCGAATGGCATGACTAAAAATTCATAATGTCCTTCATGGGTACGAAAGGCAGTTTTTGAGACATCATCCGGATGCATTCTAATTTGGTGATAGCCAGACCTTAGATCAAGCTTGGAGAAAACGCTTGCTCCATGTAACTCATCTAGCAATTCGTCCACCACCGGAATGGGGAACCTGTCCTTGACGGTAAGCTTGTTGAGTGCACAATAATCTACGCACATCCTCCAACTACCATCGTGTTTCTTCACCAAAAGAACTGGAGATGAGCAGGGACTTTGACTTGGTAATATAATCCCTACTTGAAGCAATATCTCGAACAATGTTCTCGATCTCTATCTTCTGGAAATAAGGATATCTATATGGACGAACATTGACTGGTTGCGAACCTTCTATAAGTGGTATTCAGTGATCTTGCACACGTGGTGGTGGGAGCCCTTTGGGTTCTTCAAACACCTCATGGAATTCAGATAGGAGTTGTTGTAGCTGTGGATTTGCATCGGTCTCTCAGATTGGTGTAGAGAGTTTGTATAGTTGTAGTAGGATTCCCTGCTGTCCACCCCTATCCAATTTCTTGAAGTGTTGTTCGTCCAAAAACTCCATATCGCCCAATGTTTCCCCCTTAAGTTCACATCTTTTACCATCCACGTTGAAGCTCATGCTAAGATTGGAGAAGTCCCAAGTAATGGGACTCAACGTTCTTAGCTAATGGGAACTAAGGACTACATCGCACCGACCCACCTTTAAGAGATAAAATTCAACAACAATAGGAACTCCTTGCAGGTCGATCATCACTCCAGCAACCTTGCCGTCACCTTTTTTTCTCTCACCAAATGCTACCATCACCTCGAACCTTGTTTCTGATAATTTTTTGAGCCCACTCTGACGTGCTATGGCAAGATTTAAGAAGTTATGGGTAATACCTGTGTCAATCAACACCGTGATGGATCTCTTCCTGATGGTGCCCTAAACCCTCATTGTTTGGGGAGCAGATAATCCCACGATTGCATTGAGTGAAATTTCAGGAGTCATGTTTGGCTCCTCAGTAGCTCCTTGCTCCTCAATGTCCACCACTTCTTCCTTTTCGTCTTCACGTTCGTCTTCTTCTACAGCAGAGGCGTCCAACAAATAAAGCCTTCGGACTTTGCATCAATGTTCGGGGGAGAATTTCTCATCGCAGTAGTAGCAAAGTCCCCTCTCCTTCCTTTCTTTCATCTCAGTAGGAGTGACTCTCTTAATCGGAATAGTGGGGTTTCGTGTTGGTCCGCCCGTGTGAGGAGTTCTAGGTGCATTGTCTCGAGGAATTCGCCGTTGGGAAGACACATGTTCTTCCTGAAGTCGAGCCAAACCTATTGCTGCAGAAAGAGTGGTTGGTTTGAGCATTTGGACCATGAACTTGATCTCCTCCTTCAGCCCTGGAACAAAACAACTCACCATTGCCGATCCATTCAACCCATCTACTCAATTGGCTAAGGCTTCAAATTTGGTCTAATAATCTTCTATTGTTGTAGTCTGTCTCAGTTTAGTTAGTAGAGCTGTTGGATCTTCAAAATCATTGGGGCCGAACCTCACCTCCATGGCACGAGTGAAATCAAGCCAATTAGCGATTGCCCCACTCTTCTCCATCCAACGAAATCATTGTAAGGCCTTACCTTCCAGGTGGAAGGACGCTACTACAAGCTTTTGTGAATTTGGTGTCTAATGGAGGTTAAAGAATTGTTCCGCCCAATAAATCCAGCCCGAAGGGTCTGTTCCATCGAAAAATGGAAAATTTAATCAAGTGGATCGGGTCTCTATTCCATGACTGATTTCTCGTCCGGAATTCAGATCTGAATGCTCGCTTCTACGATTAATAGATCCTCCCGCAGAACTTTCACCCTGTTGTTGACCCAGATTATTCAACCTCACAAGCACTTCATGAAGAATCTCTCTTTGTGTTTTAGATTCCTCCTATTGTGACTTGAATTCTTCCTGAAGTTCTGTAAACAACCTTTTGTGCTCTTCTGATGTTTCCTTCAATTGAAGGATGGAATCATTCATGTTAGACAATCTCGTACCATCGGCCATTGTAGGAACACCGGCTCCAATACCAGAATTGTTACTTGATTTAAGCCTAGTTTTTGCAATATTGTTGTTGGCTTAATTCGACAAAAGCCGACCTCAAGATTAAGATAAATTTTGGGATATATGATGATTTACTAAAATTCAAACACAAGAATATATACATGAGATTTACACACCTGGCACACCATCCTACGGTTATGATAACTACTTCCACAACTCCCCACTATACGTGAGAGTCCTAACTGAAGATTACTTACTCAACTAACAAGATTCCCACTTCTCCAGAAACTAAGCACGTACAACTCAATGAAATAACTAATTTAATAGGTGGCAACAACTCCTAGTAACCTTGGGATGCTTTGCATGTGGACCCAACTCAACGAATATGCCCCATGCACGTTGCTTAAGGTGGGTCATGTATCAGTTGTATTCGTCTTCCCAACCATAAACATCGTCTCTTTGGTGTTCTCATCAATAAGAGACATACCATTGAAAGGTTCTGTACCGGCATCACAATTTTTGGCAACTTAGAGAGCACAATTTCAAACTTTTAGGGTTAACCCTAGAAAATTTCCCAAACAGGAATTTCCAGTATCAATTCATTTTTACAGAATTGACAATCGCCAAAGAGATGCCATAGCAAGAGGCAGCAGAGCTTCATATGATTAGCGTAAATTCTCTGCAGGAGAGGGACAGATCGGTAACATGGATTCGTTGTTGATGTACAGTTCCATTCACAGCCAAGCTCCCCAAGAAGTATCACATTGTTCGCTGTTGCAGATATGCTAAAGATGAAAAGAGGCAATTGAAGAAAAAAAAATGACCCCATAAAACACCACTGCTCTGCTTTACATGGTCTCAAAAAAGATGAAGAAATACTTGTCACAGAAATCTCGTAGCCCATGGTAATCGAAATAAAATAAACTATGTTCTCCCCCGACTTCTTCTCATTATCGTACCACGACTGGTAAGATCACAATTCTAAAATGAAAGATCGGGAACAAATAAGAAACAACTATGTAATAACAGAAGCATACCACTTCAGCTGTTGAACCGTCGTATTGCCGAAAGCATTCCATTACTGTTGAAGAAGCGAACTTCTATTGAGGAAACACAACGCAGATTTACTTTTCCATGTCTTGAACCCGCCTCCGATGATCGCATCGTTTAATATCTCGTTTCGCTTCAGGTGTTCTGGCCCGAACTTTCCCGCTTTAAGCCCGAAACAACGTTCGATGTGATTTCGGTGAAACTCCTGCAATTTATCCAAAAATTAAAAATAAGAGAGAGACGGGGATTACAAAAAGAGGGGGAGATATGGAATATCAAGAGAACGTGAAAGACATGCCCTGCAGCAGATCACTGACTGATATTCTGTTTCTTCGTCGCCTTCTTATGTTTGTGGTTCTGTTTTTTTTTTTTTTTTTGGTAACGTTGTGGTTCTGTTTCCAACTCCTATGTGAGAGGTAACGGCTTTATATTGTCAACACTTGTTTCATGGAGAGCAGCCTTGCGATTGCCCGTTTGAATTTCAAAAATCAAAACTTATTGAAAATTTATTTTTAAATTTAATCCACGAATTGTCCGTGACAAGTAACGGATATAAATTCTTTGAATGCATTTCCTCTAGAACGTGAATCCGGTGGTACCATGAAACCACCGGATGGGATGTCTTTTGGGATGTGGGCCCCACTATTGAAAAGGGGCATCCATCCATACGTTTGACTCTGGTGCCACTCAGATGAAACGGTCTCATATTTTCTACAGCTGGTGCATGTAGAGAAGCCTTGTGATCAGAACTATAAATCTAGCTCGGACCGCCCAACCCAACCTGAATAAGAGTCCGAAGTGAACATTGAATTTGGGTTAGGTTTCATTTCTAGCTTGAAGTTGAGTTTGGGTTGAACTTGAATTCAAGTTATACAACCTGAAAAGCCCGAAGTTAATGTTGATTTTATGTACACGCTCTCTTATAGATATATGTATAAAATTCCACTAAATATATATATAAATGAATATTTATTTGTATATATTTGTATCATTGTTTTCTTTTCCTTTTATATTGTCGTTGTATTTATGCAATCAACTATTAAACATAAATTATTAACATATGATAATAAGTTTATGAATTTTGTCAAATAAATAATTTTATACTCACATACATATACATATATGTTACAATGAATATGATCTTTGAGAACACATACTTTACAAGAAAGATTGTGTAAAACCACAAATATAGTGAGTTAGTATTATATTTTAAAATTTTTAAAGAAATAAATAAATTCAGTGTTTTTTTTTCCAAAATTCAAGGGACAAATCAAGAAGAATTTATAATATTTGCATTTATAACAAACAAACATAAAAGCATGTTAATAGACGATTTAATGAATGATATTCCAACATTTTGTAATTATAACAAAAATTGTAAAAAAATTCAAAATCTTATATTTTGTTTGAACCAACTCGAACCTAGCCCAAACTCAAACAATAATGTTTGGGTTGGGTTTGGGTTTAGTGAGTTTGGGTTATGGTGGGTCAACGACGAGTTTGGGCTAATAAATCCTAGATTGGATTGAGTCCAAACTCTCATAACCCGACCCAACCCACCCTACTTACTAGGGGTGCAACTCGGTCCGGTTAAAACCGAACCCGAACCGATTTCGGTTCGGTTTGGTTTGGTTTTATAGTGCTTCGGTTCGGTTTCGGTCCAAAAATCCCTAAACCGAACTAGGTCGGTTCGGTTTTGGGTTTTATGTTACGTTAAACCTAACCGAACCGAATACATTATTTCCCTAAACCGAATCGAATTCATATATATATATATATATATTATAATATATAATATATGTTTTATATATATAATATAATATATGATAAACTTTTAAAGTTTATCTTTAAACTTAAAGGATATTACAAAAAAACCATTGTTTAAGATAAGAATATTGGTCTAACCCAAACTGAACCGAATAGTTTTCATGTAGTTCGGTTTGGGTTTTGGTTTTTTTATATATTCTCGTTTCGGTTTTCGGTTTTGTTGGTTCAGTTTTCAATTCAGTTTGGTTCGGTTTAACTATGTATATTTTCGGTTTGGTTTTGGGTTAACATCAACCCGGACCAAACCGAACCGAGTTGCACCCGTACTACTTACACCTCTACTTGTGATTGGCCGTTTAATTTTCAAAAATCAAAACTTTATTAAACATTTTTGGGCTTTTTGCATCCATATCCTTATATTATAACATATTCATATCTATATCCTTTTGTTTTTAGTATTTATATTTACACCCTCCATTTAGCATAATCATTACTACGGTAACCCCAACATTAAAGTTCTTTAACTTGTGTTGTTTATATTCATTAAATGACTAAACTAACTTTATATAAAAGAATTATTTCACATTTGTCCTCCTATATTATCTTATGCTTTCGTTTATGTTCTTGTATTATTATTTTATCGCATTTATATATTAAATCATTGATATTATTTGCTCAACTAATAATATTATTCATTGAAACTCAACCTAATTATATAGTAATTTGGCCATTTAATGATTTTTTTATCTTACGCAAAGTTACTTTAGTCATTTAATATAAAAAACAACAAACGTTAATAGACTTTAAAGTTTAGTCAGCGATACTGCTGCAACAATTATACTAAATAGAGGGTGTAAATATAAATACAATAAAAAGATGATATAGTTATAAATTTATTATAATACAAGAGCATGGATGCAAATGCCCAACATTTATTTTTAGATACGATGAGCTTGTCAAAAGTCTATTTTTGCACGGACCTATTGTACCCGTCTCTAATCATCCTCCCATCTTTCTTACATTATCATAAATGATGATTAACGTCAATTAAATTACATTTTAGAAATATTTCTTCTCTATTACCGCACATGACCTTGCCACTGGGGCATGCGGCACCTTCGGTATTTTCTACAACTCATTTAATATATAAATAATCTCAATTTGTTCATGCCTACATACGCAATAGGATGGGCATCGTCTACAACGTATACTGTAGATAGCCCCTTGCATTCATTGTGTGGGGCCCCCCAAGTGAATGGTGGGACCTCAAATGAATGGTGGGCCCCTCATTGAATGTGAGGGGGTGTATACAGCATAAGCTATATAGCCTATAGGGGATGCGAATCGTACACAGTATATTATATTTTCGAAGAGAGCACTAATTTTGTAGTAAAAAGCCTCAAAACTTTCCTCTAAAAAAATAAATATTGAAAGGAAACCAAAGGAAACTTTCCACCATTCTCCACCTCAACATATAGATAACCAAAGTTTGACTTTCTTTCTAGCCAGGATGCACGGTTATAACCCTTCTCACATCTAAATACTCGAAATTCTTGATTTCCTTTGTAGACTTGTCACAAATTTTAGAAGGGGTGCATATGTAGTATTTCACGTTTATAAGAGTAGGAAGAGAACGAAGAAAACAATGTTTGAAGGAACATTTGTAAAATTGATTGTTCAGACAATTTTAACTGTTCTACCCTTTTTATTAATAAATCTTTTTAATAGTGTATAAATGCTGTTTTGAAAAACTACGTATTTTGTTAGGCACGCATCCAAGGGCCCTCTTGTAGCCCTCTGAATATACAAGTTTAAGTTGCTGACAGTTGAGATCCAGTAAAGAAAATACCATGGAGGCTATGTACACCATATACATTTTTTTTGGTAAGCATGTACACCATATACATAGCCCGCCGATTGATTGGTCAGTGCAGTTAATCATGCGAATCAGATGATCTCAGTGTTATGATCAGTGCCTCAACGAGGTGTCAAAATTTGCATCATATTCAACCCTCGTTTTTATGTAATTTTTTTTCTGGATTTTGGAAAAATCTATTATATAAAGGGAAAGAGGCTCGGGCGGGCGAGGCTACGCGAGGCGGCCACGTCAGCCCGAGCCTCTTTGTAAAGGAAAAAATATTTTATTATCTAATATACATATCTATTATATTAATTTTTCTCTCCCTCGCCCTGGTTCTCTCCTTGCCCTGCTACAGTTTGTTAGGTGGGTTTCTCAGAGAGAGAGTCTCTCCCTCACCCGTCTCTCTCTCTCTCTCTCTCCTCTACCTGCTCTCCTGTTCTCTTCCTGATTTTCTAAGGCTTCTGGAACCCTCGGTGATGCCTGCCTTCTGGAACGTTCGACCGACTATTGGAAGATGACGCTTCTTCAAAAAATACCTCTCCAATCTCCTTTCCCTATTTTCTGCAACCCTAGCAAAAATAGCCGGTTTTCTTCAGCCTCGAACTTCCGAGCCTCTCACCCTCCCCTCTCCCACGTCCCGATTTTATCCTTTAAGAAAATTCCTGTGGAATAGGATGAGATTCTGTCCTCCAGAGACTTCTTGATTGTTCCAGAACAATCCTTCCAATTGGCGATATGGTAAAAGCTCGGGTGCAAGGTGTTGAGGGCGCATTCTCCATTGCTGCTGCTTCTCTCCCGTCGCTCCATGACTCCTCTTCTTCAAGCAATCATGCTCTCCAACGAGGTAACCACTATTTCCCTTTATTACATGAAGGTTTGACAATGGTGTTCGACCAATAACGCGGCCAAGTGCATCCACGTAGGACAGCTTCCCACTCTCTCAGCCTTAGGCTCTCATCTCCTCTCTCCTCACTTCTTCGGATCTCTAGAAAACTCTGTCGTCTGTTATTGTGAGGGTAGGAAGGGAAAACCCTGAAATCGCTCCAATTCTTTGTGTTTTTTGTGTTTCTCTGATTTTCACGTTTGATTGGTCCACTTGATGCACGTATCGATATTTTTCAGTGATCATGAACTCTTTGGGAACGATTATTTTGGGTTAATCTCTACGGATTTCGGCGATGTTCCAGTTGGATTGCAAGTGCTTGGCTGGAGTGGGTTTCGGCGTAGGAATCTGCTTATTCTTCTGCAGAAATCTTTGACTGGAACGACGAAGAGGTCTATTGTTCTTTCCTTTCTTTTCTTTTTTTTTACTATAATGTAATTTTTTTGAAATTCGTTACTGTTCGATGCTTAGATATCTGGTTTGGGTTTTTATTTTTGGTTCATTGCTGCCACAATTATGGTACTACAATTGTTTGTAATATGTTTATACGAGATGGGTCATGCTTTAAGTCTTTTGAATTGGAGTCGGTGAATTTTGGTACATCTAAGGAAATTTATTTTTCTACGTGTTTACTTTAGGTTGATTCTATAGAGGTATATTAGCCTCTTACAATCTGATTTGAGATGGATCAGCAGTGAAGATGATAAGAAATAGCAGAGTGGAAAGTGTGCTCCGTCAGTCTTATCCTAACGCCTTTACCTCCCTTAACGGCGTTATTCAACACTTTGAAGCGAAGCTCCTCTTCCACAAGGTCGGCTTCATTAGAGACCAGATCAACCTTCTATTCTGCTTGCACATGTAGCTCCATCATCCCAAAATGCCGAAGGAAAGGTTTGATTCTGCCCCCAATTTCATCACTTCTGGAACTGCTTTTTGTTTTAACGGTGACAAAGCAGAGAAAGACCATTATCCAGACACCGAGTTGCTAGAGTTGGTAAACAGGGCCGACAAATTGAAATCCGATGAGAAGGATATTGCATAGAGACAGATCCGGTCTTCTTTTAATTAAATAATAATAACAATAGTAATTGTATGATATTAACAAACTCATAATCTTCGTTGATTCTGACAATGAAACGGTGAGTTCGATTCTTTCAAAGTTTACACATTTTTAATTTATTCTTTCTTTTCCTTAGAAGTTCTTAAATGGTAATTTTTGAAGTTATTTGCGTACAGGAGTTGTTAGAGTGTTGTCTAATTTTGAGATCGTTGTGTTTGTTGATAGCTTCAGCTTATGTGGACGGGAGCTATTCTCTCTATCTATCAAAAGAAGATACCCGTTCAGTTATTGGGCGAGCGCTAATAAAGGTAAATTGAGAGTTATATTTGCTTTATGTGTTTAAATTTCAGTAGATGCAGTAACTGTGATGTGAATTTGCTAGAGAAAACTTCTTGACACTTCTGTTACTATATATTAACAATCTCCTGTTTTGATATGTAACAGTCCTGCTTATCCCTTCACTATGTTATTCTTCTTCCTTCTATAGCAATAAATCTAAGATCCCTGGGCCACTTTTCCTCACAACCCCTCTGTGATACTCTCATCCTAATCATATACAGTTCAATTTCTAGATTTAAGCTTTCCACCTCCTCCAGGTCTATCAGTAACTAATTCAGCGCAATTATATAAAATTAAGGTACTTAAGATCCAGTAAATTATGACCATTAGGGTTCAATCTACTATAATAAGGATCTCAATGTTTTGATCATCTAAGCTTATACATACTTTTTCCGTTTCAGTTTTTGCTTTGTTTGTTTTTGGTTGTTAATAAAATAATTGTATGAGTTACATAAATATTGCAGCTACTTTAGATGACAAGACTATATGACATTGGCCTAATATGTCAAATGGATGAGTGTGTGTCCTTAGTTTTCTTATAATTTTGTACTAAAATGCACAACCTTCTAATCAAGAAAGCATAAAAATGCATTTTATTGTCACAATATTTTTGATATAATACATTTTTAACATGCTTCAATTTTTTTCATTTGAGCTTTGATATTCACATTTTGAGTGATCTAAACTACTATTAGTTTTATTCTATTTTTGGCAGTTGTACACAATTTTACTCATATTCACGTTTATGTAAGTATATAAGGTGTCACCTCTTTATTTTGACATTTTGACAAGATTCTGGTTACATGTGCAATGCACGAGTTGTCTGCTAGATCAAACTCGGTGATTTGGTATGCTATTTCCTTTTGTTTTCGTAAGACATTAGATTAATGGGTTCTTCTTTTTTATTTATTTCTTTGATTTCATATTTTCATACAATTTTATATCATGAGAATCTGTATGTGAAGATTATTACCCAGCATCACTTCGATGGGAAGGTTTATTTCTTCCTTCATTACTTTGGTTTTGGAAAATCAATCTTAGATTTCAAGGTTTCGATCTTAGTCTCATTTCTTTTGTTCTTTCCAATGCAATGCCATTATCATAATCGATGTGTGTTTTCTTGCTACTTGAGAGAGGGAGGGAGGGAAGCAGAAAAATTTTCGAATCTCAAGTTGCTCAAAAAGAAAAACTGAAGTCGCTCTCGCTTTTTCTCCATTTGTAAAATGTATTTTTTCCCCCTTTTCATTCTTATTTTTCAGATAAATTGTTGAGAGCAACCGTTGCTTTCATGTCCTAACAAAGGTCTATTGTTCTCTTTTGAGAATCAATGATTGTTCCTTTTTTTCTTTTTATGAAACTGAAGTTGCTCTGATTTTATTTCAGGTATTTTCCAGGTGTTCGATGATACTGCTCTATGGACGATTGGGTTTGTGCTATTTTACAAATTCTATTTGTACTACTTTATATGCACGTCTTTTTTTATTTACCATATTACCTTAGTGGTACTAGATTTTGACTTTTTGTATAATCGGTATTAGGCTTCTCTTAAGAAGATTGCTTCCACCTGGATGAATATTTCCTTAGCAATGAAGAAGGATCTTGACAGATAAAGCATTTGGTTGGGTGCTTGAGTTAAGATGTAAGAGCTTTAACTGTCTGTGTCAATTTTTTAATTGTTTTTCCTTTTATATGTATGTATGCTTATGCTTTTGCTTTTACTTTGGATGGTGTGACTATTTGAGTAACATTTTCTACTTCATGATTCAGGTATGTTCGGTTTTGCAATAATAAAAGGAAAATTTAAACCATCACAACGACAACTATAATGTAACGAGGAGGCATCTTCAAGCATTTGTTAGTGTTATGTATCAATGTCAAGATGTTTTTCAAAGCTTTCAAGATAAGTAACGAGGAGAGACATTTTGGATAGTTATTCAAGATATATTCAGCTTATAGAGAGTTTGTGAGAAGATTTACTACAATGCATTGCACATGATCTTGAGCTTGCAATCTTTTTTAGGTTTATCTATATGTATCTTTAAGGAAGAGTGAAACACAATTTTGGTTTTTATTTTCGGGGACTTTAGTTTACAAGCATTTTTCCATTTTGTGTGATAAGCCTCATTGGGATACAAAAGTTGGGAAGAAATTCATTATTTATTATACTTACTGATGTGGCTATGATATGAAGGTACTCATCTTTTTTTTATTTTTTTTATTATCAAATTAGAATTTTTCCCCTTTTTCATGCTTATTTACAGAAGTTAGAATACATGAAGAATCCTAGAGTTGAACTTTGAACATAAAGAATCAAATAAAGAGTGGAATGTACATTACTACTAAAAAATGACTTCAGCTACTCATTAAAAATACATTAAACTTTACATGTCAAATAAATTTTGAGACCCCGAGACTTTATTCTTTCATGAATATTACCTTAACGGGTGAAAATAAAAAACTTCTTACATTA
The DNA here is from genome assembly GCA_947561395.2 of Buxus sempervirens. Lineage (NCBI taxonomy): Eukaryota > Viridiplantae > Streptophyta > Magnoliopsida > Buxales > Buxaceae > Buxus > Buxus sempervirens. The sequence continues at coordinate 30,767,005 of OX387192.1, forward strand.
ATGCTTATTACAAATACTTTCCTATCATGTTTGTGAAATAAAAAAAATGTTTGTGAAATAAAATTAATCTTTTTTAAGGATTAATTATAATGATTTCATATGTTAATTAATTAACATACTAAATTTTAAATATTCTAATGAATTTATCACAATATAATTAAGATAAACTCCTTTTACAAATCCTATTGTAACTAATTTCCCGTGCGTAGCACGGGTTACAATGCTAGTATATATGAATCAGAAATGAAAGACGATGCAACGGTAACAGAGGGCATAAAACGAGAGAAGAAATAGAGAAGGGCGAAAAGAGAGACGACTTCCTGTAATGGAGTTGTTCGTCGATCACTTTCGTTCTTAGACGAAGGCATCAGACATCTTGGCATGAATTGTCCGCGCGTATTCAGAGGTAGCGTTACGGTACCTGTTTTTCTGTAAATATTCTAGTTGTTGAATTAGTTTGAGATATTGATTGCCAGACGAGCAGAGAAAGCAGGAAAACAAGATGGGATCCTTAGCAACACATTTCTCTGCGTTTCTTTTTCTATTTCCATTGGGAACCCGTCGCCTCCTCTGTTCCTTCTCTCATTATCTAAAAAACCCATCTCTCTACAGATCTAAAACATGGTATTTATCAGAACCCAGATGGAAAAACGTTGATTTATACATTCTCCTCATTGCCCTCCCCATTGCTTCATTTTCTGAGGTTTTCTTGTACCTGACCTTCTCTGGCCATCCAACGTACAAATTCGCTTTCTTCCAGCAAGCGGCAGTTGTTTTTCTCTTCTGGGTCCTCGTTATTTTGGTCATCCTTCGAGAAAACTTCGATCCTTTTCTCGCTCACGAGAGTCTGATATTTGTTTTTGCCGGAATTGCGTTTGTCATCGAGTATTCGGCGATGGGCAAGGGAATTCTGGGTCTCGGAGGACGTGTTTACGAATTATTAGCGGGGTTGACGCTTTTATGTGCTGCTTCTTGTTTCTATCTTTCGGTCAAGCCTACAGCATTCTTCGCAGAGTTCGCGCTCTCTTCAGGCCTCATTTTCAAGGGGACATGGGTTTTGCAAGCTGGGTTGTCTTTGTACTCAGATACTTTTTCACTCAAGGGTTGTCATAAGATCTTATTGTCTCCGGTGCATGATAAAACTGATGTGCAATGTGATCTTGAAGAGGATAGCTTGAGGGGTGTGGCTCTGATAAATCTGTTGTTCGTTATTCATGCAATTATGGTCTTGGTTATGAGTTTTTTGCTTTTTGGGGCATTGACTAGTAATCGGAACTTGAGATGTGGTGAGGGAAGTGGTCCGTCACTGGCAGAAATTGAATCTGAAAGTATGCTTATGCATCCGCTACCTGCATTTGAGATGGACTGAGTTTTTGGGTGTTTGTTCTCTTGTATTTTGATACAAATAGTGGCTTTTATATGCAAATTTTCACATTTGAGTTAAAAGGGATTTACCCATTTCCTGGAGGTAGGTAATGTTGGACTCTTTTTCATTTTCTTGGCGGTTAAATATAGAAACTCGTTCCATCATTTTGTCAAATATCATGAACTGTATGCGAATTTAAGTAGTGTCAACAAACAACAATGTATATTGAAATACAATATGCTGAACAAAGCTAATTAGGAACACCAATAATCATATTGATGGATGATTTGCATTTGAAACATGAAAGTATTATAGAACTACTTCATGTCAGTAGTGTGACATTTGAAATTTGCTGCAATTAATCCACTGCAAACCCAATGTAATCCTGGTGGCCACTTTGTGTGTAACTATGATTATAAATAGATACTAAAAAGTTAAAGACAAAGTGGCCTCCAGGGCTACCATTCCTCTCAACTTTGAAAAGATAGACAAATTTCCTTTCAATAGCTATACTAGCCCTAATGCAATCAAAATGATGTTTTCCGTCTTTCCTATATTTGTAGACATGCTTTCTTGGTTGGCCATGATTCTGTTGTTTCAGCTTAGGAAGCTGACTGGTAAAAAACAAAACAAATTGAATTTCTTTATTCTAGAAGTTGAGAACTCTAAACTGATGCAAAATTTTTTATCAAGCCTGGCTTGGTCACGTCTTCCAAACACATGGTACATAATTTAGAGAAGTTGGAACTTGAAAGGTCATTTTGACTTTCTCATTTGAATCATTCTTTTCCGTATATTCAAGGGACACATCAGAGATTTTAAATGCAGGTAATTTCCCTTTGAATGTCCTAGTTCTTCATGTTGCCTCTACTATTATGTTCTTGTACAACACTACATGCTATTATAATTTGTCTTTTCCTAGCATGCAAATGCTATCATGTATGAATTTCAAACCATCAAAATTATAGATGCCGAGAACATGACGGTGCTCACTGTTCCTTCGTAACGCCACTTGTATATGTGAACGGGATCTGTGCTTTGAATGGATTGTCAAAAAAAAAAAAGAGTATTTTGTAGTAAAAGGAATCATGGTTTTAATTTTGGAAACTTTTTTATGGTGTCTAGCAGTATTAATGCACTGATATATCTAGTGCTGGAAATATAGCCTCACCTTACATCTTTATCTCCATTCAGTTAATGGTCTAATATACTCACATGGGCATGCTAATACTGCGTCTGTAAATAAAACTGATAGTGTCATGAGAGATTAGCAAATGTTTTACTCTGGTTGCCAATGTGATGCAACTCTCATTTTCCTAGACTTGGATTGGCACTACATGGATGATAGCAATATAAGAAAATATTTGGTGGAGTTAAGAATCAATGATGTGGGAATAATTCAAATTCAAAGAGTAGTGAAGTAAGTGGAGCTGACAACACATTCTAGTGGATCTGAAAAGCTAATAATGTATTACTCCTTTAAAATATGATTTAATCTCAAATTTTCCATATTATAACAAATGTTTCAGAGAGAAGATTTCATATGACCTCTAAATTTGCAGGATGAGTTGTTCCGAGCTTAAGATAATTGCCTTCTCTTGGGTTCATCATACTCTAATACTATCTTTTGCCATTGTGGTGCCAATATTGAGAAGTAGATTTACCTATTAAGCTATTGCAGCCTCTTTTTCTGAGTCTAACTATATTTTTCCTCAGGATTTCTTTGTGGCAAAGTTAATTGATATTTGATTCCAAGACTGAATGACTGCTTATGTTGCTTTTGAGTTCCATTTTAATATGTAGGTGGTTAATGTTTCTTACCATTTCCATCGTGGCTAACTAAATTTAAGAATGCCAATAATGCCTTTTTTCTTTAATTGGTTAGATTAGCATGCTATTCCAATTCCAACAGTGCAGCATTGTTTTCTTCTATTTCATTTTAATTTTTTGCTTTTTCCTTAATTTCTATAGAATAATTTTCAGATTGATCTGTTTATTGAACAGGGAAATTTTTTGTGGTCTTCTTGTTATGCATCCCTCCTGTTCCTTTGAGATAATTTGTCAAAGATGCCCCTGCTTTCTTCTCTGGAATGTAAAATTGACCTGATCGACCTTCTTCACTTTTATTTTTCCAGGTTGTTTTAGAATTTTAGTGGAAGATCAGTGAGTGAGGTAAAGTAACTTTTAAGGTTGAATGTCCATTGACTGTTTGGAGCACTAACATGTTGCTCCTCCAACTATGGCTCGTCACTGCCAATTTTACCAGTTTGAAGACAGTATAGGCTCCGATATGACTTCTCAAGGGAAAATGAGCCTCTTTCTTATTACCAAGATAGCAAGATATTCCTATTTGGAATGTTGGGCATATTTAGGACATACACTTAAACTTCTATAAGTGATTTCTTCAAATTGATGCTTGAATCACGTTCGTTTGTTTATTTCTTGCCTTCTTATATGATCAGAAGCAGCTTTGTGACGTTCTCTCCTGATGTATTGAGTAAACTGGACAGACATTACCTTTCTCATTGGATTTGCTAGATTGAGGATTCCTGACACTATGTATCGTTGTCTATAGCTGGGCATATTGAAGGGTTTGAATTATCATTTTTTTCCCGTTTGTTGTTAGTTGGGGAGGGGAACTGGTGGGCATGTTGTTTTGGGTGTTGGGGGTTGGGGGGGTGTTCACGCTTTTTTTTTTTAATCAGTAATCAAAGGGGAATATTATAAATAATTAGAAAAGATTACATAGTACACAAACTGTGTACCAGTAGTAGAACACATTACTGTCCCAATACTATAGAAACATAACGCACAATCAAACACTACCCCCCTCCCATCTCAAAAAATCTTTTGTACCCCAGGAATTCTTCGATGGGAATGTTAGCTCCCACGGGTTGACTTCAAACCCAACTATGTATTAATCTCAGGATAGCTCGATCTAATGTTGTCTCCTTCCTTTCAATATTTTGAAAAGTCCTTCTATTTCTCTCTTTCCAGATCACCCAAACTGAAGGAATAGAGTTCCATATTAAGTCTCTATAGGATTTACCTTTCCTCCTCCCCCATGCTTTAAGAACTTGTCTTACCTCCTTAGGTTGAACCCATGATATTCCTAGCTTTTGGTAGATCATCCCCCATAACCTTGTAGCACCTTTACATTAGTATGCTAAATTTTCCTCCTCTTCTTTACAGATGCAACACCAATTTGGAAGCTGCCAACCCCAATTTTTCAGGTGGTCTAACGTTAGTATCTTATCTAGGAGAGCTGTCCACATAAAGAAAGACACCTTACTGGGTATTGGATTTGACCAGATTTCTTCAAAAATCTGGGACTTCATACTTGAATAATTAAGGTCTACAAACGCTGATTTGACTGAAAACACTCCAGATTTCTCTTTTGACCAAACCCTTCTATCCTCCTCCATCCCCACTTCAGCATTATATAGTTCTCCCAACAATTCTACATGGCTGTTGACTTCCCAATCCAACAAATTCCTTCTTAAGTAGACATTCCAAAAAACTCCAGCAATGTTTCTCATAACATAGTCACAAATCAATGCATCCTTATTTCTGCATATGTTGTATATCATAGGGAATCTATTCTTTAACCTTGCATTACCACACCAAATATCCTTCCAAAATCTGATCTTCAGCCCGTTTCCAACTCTATATTTACACTTCTTCTCAACAGATTCAGTTAGTTTCACAATAGGTCTCCATAAGCTAATACCAAATGGACTTTTTGAGAGGGCAGGGAACCATCCTGAAGAAGAAGAACTGTATTTCTGCTTCATGATCTCTCTCCACAGATTACCTTCTTCATTTCCAAATCTCCAAATCCATTTCTGAGAGAGTGCTTTATTGAACAACACCAGAGGTCTCAGTCCCAAGCCTCCTTCTTATTTTAGTTTACATAATTGATTCCAAGCCACTAAGTGGTATTTGCCTTCCCCACCTGGACCTTCCCCCAAAAAGTTTCTCTGGATTTGTTCCAATCTCTTAGCCGCCGCCGTGGGATGATAAAATGCAACTCTTCCATGATGCAAGTTTCTTCTCCATTCTTTTTATAATTGGGTTCCATGTAGACGCCTTCTTGTATTTGGCTCCCAAAGGGATCCCAAGGTATGTAGTTGGAAGCTTTGCTCATTTACAACCCAACTCTTGGCTTAGCCGAGAAAAATTCTGTACCTTCCCAATTTCAAATACTTCACTTTTGGCTAAGTTGATCTTCAGTCCCGAGCATGCCTGGAAACTTAGGAGAATACCTTTTAACCAAAGGATTTGTTGATGGGTTGGTTTGCAAAAAGTCAAAATATTATCTGCGAAGAGAAGATGATTGACTTCTATAGAATTCTCAAATGAACCCTTCAACATGCCACACTCCGATGCTTTTGATACCATCCCACTGAATGCTTCCATAACTATAGTGAAAAGGAAGGGGGTGTTCACGCTTTTGTGGGGCTTTTAATCTGGATATCAAAAAAGAACTGGGATTAGTAATGTGCAATCAGTGGGATTGGAACATTTGAAATGCCTTCACTCCACTTACATGCTATACTACGCATATCAATGAGTCACGGCAAGAATTTCGCTCTCATAATTTGTTTGTCAACAATGAGAATTCTGCTTTAGTCCTCCCAATCTGTTGAGAATCATATCTTTAGTTATATGTATATATATGAACCTTCAAATCATTGACAGACCATATCTAGGTTCTTTTGGTCTTCCTCTGCTCATCTCCTCGTTGGCACATATACCATGATCATCGACCAATTTTGTTCAGTGGCCATAGTACAAATTGGTAAGTAGGGAAAGACCAGGCCGGGATTCAAAAGAATTAGGCAAATTATTTGTTCCTAAACGATGGAAGTGGAAAGTCACTAAGGGAGAGGAAGGCTCCATTATTTCCCTTGTTTACATGTGTAAAAATCTCAACTGATTTACTATTGGGGCTATTCCTACTTTGTTGGATATTATCATTCCTTAAATCATCTTACCTTTTCCATAGATCAGTCAAGTGCTAAGGGCATCACAGCATCAATATACATGTATATATTAACTTGATTATTTCAAGATGAGGTGCCTTGGTGTATGTTATTTGCAGATGATGTAGTATTGGTGGGTCAAACTAGAGAAGAAGTAAATATTAAGCTATAATTGTGGAGCGATACCTTAGAATCAAAGGGTTTTAAAATAAGCCGTGAGAAGACTAAATATATGAAATGTCCGTTTAATACAAATAGCAATTTAACTAGTGAAATATTGGAATTGACAATTAAGATATCTTTTTAAGTAATATGTTCAAATATCTTAGATCAATGATACAAAAAAGAAAAGAGAAATTGATGAAGATTTTGCACATAGGATTAGAGCTGGTTGGCTTAAGTGGAGTGGTGCTTTTAGCATTTTGTGTGATAAGCATATTCCACTTCAATTAAAGGGTAAATTTTATAGGACAACAATTATATTAGCTATGTTTTATAGTACAGAATGTTGGCGGCAAAGAATCAACATGTTTAGAAGATGAGTGTTACTGAGATGAGGATGCTAATATGGACTTGTGGGAAAATTAAGAAAGACAAGATAAGAAATGAAGACATTCAAAAGTGGTTAGATATAGAATGCATTAGGGATAAAATAAAGGAAAGAAGGTTAAGGTGGTTTGGTCATGTAAAGCGGAGACCTAGAGATGCACTTGTTAGATTGAAGGGCCTAAGCAAGTAAGAGGGAGACCTACCTAAGCGAGTAAGAGGGAGACCTAAAAAGTCATAAATGGAGTCTATAAAACAAGATTTACAAAAACATAAGTTAACTGAAGATATGATTTTTGATAGAGCAAGATGGAGAAACAAGATTCGTGTTACAAACTCCACTTTGGTGGGAACTGGCTTATGATTATAATGATGATATTTCAAGAAATAAATATTGTTAGTGAAGTTTTGCAATTATGTTATCTACTATCAATTATGGGTATATTTTGGTAATAACTTGATATTTAATCTAATTTGGTATATTTCCGGAATGATTCGCATTTTGGAATTCTCAACCATCTTCGATGAAAGCGGGGGAATCCAAGAATTCTGATCCGCGAACGGATTCTCTTGATCTTCTTGGTGAGAGCGTCACATTTTCTTCTGAGGGTCTTGGATTTTGAGTGGCGTAGCAGTTTTCTAATGTATCTAAACCCTGGTCCTGCATCAAACCATCAGAAAAAATTATTTGTGTGGCTGATGATTGTTGGGAATTCCAATAACCATACTGTTGTAGATTTAGAAACTAGAGAAAAGCGAGAGAAAACTCTATGACTAATGGTTTTCAAGCATCCACTCTAACCTTGTGTCTTTGTGAATTTTTGTGTGTGTGTGTGGTTTATACAAGGACTAGAATTGAACTACAGTCTAATTGCAGATGTTGTTGGTGATGGTTGATGGCAGAGGGTGGTGTTAGTGGTGTATGGCAGCTGTAGGTGGTGGGTAGCGGTGGTGCTTATGTTGGTTGTATCCAACTATTGGTGGCTGATAATGTTTGCTGTAGCCAATGGTGGTGGTGGCTGGAATTGGTTGGTAGCACTTGTTGGTGATCAACAGGGGCCAGTAGTGATAGTGTTAGTGGTAGCAACGGTGTACAGGTGGTGGCATCCGGTTTTGCATGTTGTGGTTGCAGACAGCTATGAGTGTCACTGGAGGTTGGTAGTCATAGGCATGTGATGAATGTAATAGCTGGTTATTGTGGCCTTTGGGTGGTAGTGTTATATGTCAGAGAGAATGGAAGAAGAAATTCTTTTAAGAGTATTGAATTCTGGCTCAGTGAATTTGGATTGACACCTATCATTCTAAAAATTTAAGATCTTTGATGACCTAAAATAAATTCTACGGAATTGGGAAGGGAAATCTATTTCCAATTCCAATGGTGTGACCAGGAACCAAAATTGGAATTCAGATCCAGTTCCAATTCCACACCAATTCACTTCCAGTTCCCTGCATCTTAAAATATACCTTGGACCCTTGTACGTTGCTCATCTTCTCCCATCCTTGACTTATGCAGGACCTGAAAGTTGCAAAGAAAATTCAGTATTTTTGTCTAAATTATTGGACTGTTTCTCAATATGTGTAACTCAGTATTACAGTCTTAAGATCACATAGTTGATCCCAAATTAACTGCTAAGACGCGGGAAAATAAAAAGAATAGTAAAAAGAATTCATTCTCTGTTATGATTGCTCTGACAAGTTTGTTTCGGGTTCATCACCTCAGCCAGACTTTCTAGTCGTGTCCTCATCCTTCTTTGTATGAAACCCCTGGTAGACTGTTAGACAGTTGTCAGCCCATGATTAAATGTTTATAAAATAACCATGAAAAAAGTTACCTTTACATGATATTTAACATAGGCATAGAAATTCAGTAGACCCCACACAATCTTCTCAAGTTTTGCATCTTCAGTATGATGTGAGGATATATCTGCAAACGCCATGTGAAAATTTATTGGACCAAGTCTACCCTTGAAGTCTAACCCATAAGGCTTGAAAAATTCAGTATGAAATGCTATGTTAAAAAAAGGCATCTGATCAATGTTAGGATATACGAATATTCCTATCATTTAACCAAATATTTATCTTTTCCTACTAATGAACCTGTTCTGTTCTAACTTTCTTTGGATGACGTGGGATTTCAAAAAATAATGGTAACTAATCTTTGCAAGATTTTTGTTTTCTGGCTTATAGTTTTGGTAGCCAGCTTATACTTTTATGTTCATCTGCTCCTCAAACGGATGGACGGATTGTTCCTTATAAGGAGCTAGGAATCAGAGTATAGTGCATACCAAAAGAGACAAACCCTCCATTGGTGTTCAAGTCTTGGAAAGGCTCTCCTCTTAATTCAGGAGGGGGAATGGGTGACCAGGTGCAGAAAGGTGCTTTAGTCCATGCTTCTGATGATCCCACATCCATGAGTTCCTGTATATAAAAAAGTAACTGTTTCAAGGATGAAAATAAAGGACTGATTTGAAAATTAGTCAACCATGAGAAAAAAGAAATTAGCGTTTTAGAATTACTCTTTGCCACGCACCTGAAAGAAAGCTGTAGCTATAATCACATCCGAATTATCTCTAAAACGCATTGGAAATACTGCAGTGATCTTCTCTGGCTGTGAAATGCATGAAGCCACTTTCATTTATCCTTTTGTGTTTTAGTAAGCAAAACTGTAGTGCTATTCTATAAATGAATTGAAGGTTATAATTTCCTTACTTCTTAAAACTATTAGTTTAGTAATGTAAGGAGGCCTGTTTGCAGATTGAGACTGACAGAGATTTTTCTTGTTGCTTTTTGATGCATTTTTACAAGAATGAAGGAAATGTGACCTGTGCATTGCCATTGTATGGGCATGTACCCTAAGTGGAAATTAGTCATTCTGGTCTTAGTAGAGTAAAAAGAAATCACATCAGTGTAGACTGTTACTTGAACTACAAAATTTTGGTACTTGCATTTGACAGATTAATGTTTCATGGGAAGGTGCTCTAAATGGAAGCCTATTATTTTGGTCAACAACAATTCTATACTGTTAAAATAATCTGTACTATATGAAAATTAGATAAAGTACATTTTAAATGCTTGCATTTGATATAAGTTGCATAGAAACTCTCATATATTGACATCAGTTCTAGCCCTTCAGGGTCCTTCTGGATTTGGAAATTTTGAATAAAAATACGGGTATATTTCAAATTTGGGATTACTTTTTCTAAAATTTCAGAAGACAGAAACTGGGAACATGGAAATTACCATTCTGATAACAAAGAAAGGCTCTCTTGGGTAATAAGCAAGCTTGATGGGTTTGTACATTACTTCAGAAATATCCTGGGAACCAAGATCCTGCATCATCTTTTTCAGCTGTGAGCTTAGTATCACTGCCTGTACTGAGGAGATGTCTTTGATAACCTTCACGCTCTCTGAAAAGAAACACAAACAAACAAAATGGAGTATATCATTGCATAGATTGACTCCTTCAACTCTGAGTGAATATATTCCATCCTATGAAGCAAAATTCTTCGTTAATTTCTCAGTCAACAATAATAATATTTACATGTGGCATTGTCTGATTAACTGATCATTTGCACAGCCCATTAGAGAATACTTGCAAGGTGGTAAGACAATTCTTAGCTTTTTTTTCCAATTGATTTAAATTTTAGTTGGTAGGAGTTAACCATGTAAAATGAAAAGCTTCTTTGATTAGTCGCTCTTACATGGATTAAATGAATGTTTCTGTTGCTTGAGCACTGAAAAATAACCAATTTGTAAAATTCCATGGAAAAAGGTTTCAGCTATTTGTAATGGGATGTTTTCAATCTTGTCTATAATTTTTGAGCTTGATCTTACTCTGATGGATTTTTGCTGGGCAACAATTCTTCTGAAACTATATTCTTACCTAAACTGTTCCATAACTCTTTCATCTGGCTTTGTATCCTTTGATGGGTTTTCACTCTCACAAAATTTTCACTTGTAGCTATCATTTACTTCAAACATGTGAAATGATACTGGGAAACAAAATTATGCAAGAGTTACATCAGCAGGCCTTAATTTCAACCCTATCAGATTACGGCCCATAAGGCACATTGTGCAATTGTCTTGTTTTTGCAATAGACAAATGGAGTGGCAAAAGTTAGACTAAAGTCAGACATTTGAAGAGTAGTAGTAGAAAATATGACACAACCTGCCATACACACACCCACCCACCCGCACACCCACACATAGACACTAATCTGCTTAATAGTTTTTTAGTAAGAAATGTGTACCAGGTAGGTTTAGTTTCAAGTCCCTTGGGGTGGCCACCTACCACTTGTTTAATAAATAATGTGAGTTTTGATTCATATTCATCACTCTGGATATCGTCAGGGATTGGGAGACCTTGATAAATATGTAGTATGGGATGGATTGTTAGTGGCTCTTTTTGTTGGTTATTACTTTTTTGATGTTGCTCTTTATATGTTGCTGACCCACATTTTTTTGGTTTATGATGTACTTTTTGATGTATTTTGGGTGATCCCACACCTTGTGGAGTGCCCCTCTCTCTCTTTTGATCTAAGGAAATTTTCATTATTCAAAAAAAAAAAAAAAGGTTTGGGTTGAGCACTTAAACAGGGTTTTGCCAAGAAAGTTTCAATATGCATGTGAGTGATGGGATTGAAACCACATGGGCTTCTATGCTTACTATCTCTCAAGGTTTGTATCTTCATCTTCTATTAGCAACTGCAAAATTCATTCTCGAAATTTGTATCACTTTTTTTAGCTTATCTTCCTTTTAACAAAAGTTTCAATGAAGGCAAATCAAGCAATGCCGTTTAGTTAGAACTCATGTACTGTGGAGCCTGTCTGATGCAAGGTTTCCCATAGATGTCTACCATCTTCTACTCAGAGTAGTTGTTATGAGATTCATCCTAGAGAGGTCAAGAAGGTGACTCTCATTCTAGTCGTTTTTTTTTTTGACCAGTAAGAAGTTAATTTTTATATCCCCAGTTTTCTCCTGAAGTGAATGCTCTAATAACCATATCATGCATGAGCTTTCAGATACTATTTTAGTCAAAAGCATGCATTAATTTTGATTGTGATTCCACTTGTGTATTATAAACCACTCTTCTTGAGGAATACACTATGTGTTAACATGTAGCCAGTAAAGAAATTGCATGCCAGCAATGATCTATGGTAGTTGGATCTTTGAGGATTATGGAAAGAATTACTAAACCTTTTCCTTGTGGAAGTTTAGTCAGGTCAATTCTTAGAGTAAGTTGATATCCTCTTCTGGCATGCTCAACAACCTCCACAGCATTCGAATAAACTCCCTTTACAGCCTCTAATGTACAGTGTGGAAGACCATAGACTCCTTGTGAGAGTAGTGGCGTTGATACAGACAAGAAAATATGATGTGTATCTGATGCAGAGGACTGTAGAACATCACAAGATCATCATCAGAACTACTATACATAATCACATATCTCGTACACAAGAAGGGGGAAAAATGAGTAGAGAGTATTTCTTTTTTTTTTTATAATTTGTGTAGAGTATTTCTTTTTTTTTTTTTAATTTGTGTAGAACCAAGATCCAAGGAGATCAAATGCTAGGAGAAACAATTCAAAGTAATTTTTCTGTTTACTCATGGCATACAAGTGTATGGGGAAGAATTTCTGAGATTATTCTAGTCTAGAGTTAATATTCATGTTAGTGCTGACAATCTATGGATTTATACAATGGTTTTTCTGAAATATATTTGCAGATAAATTGCATGAAATCCAATATACTGAACTCCTCCGACATACCTGAATGTGGTATTCAACAGCACCAAATTCATATATGTGATGATCAATCTCCACTGGGTTTTCAGCACTGTCAACAAATAAATAACATGGGTCATCATGCTGGATATAATGTAACTAAAATGTTTATATAATGTTTGTAACAATAAAAGTACCACTACCATGGACAATGCCGGGCCTGCACATTTGTGATATATGTTGAAATATATTTTCAACAAAAAAAAAGAAAAGAAGCAATGTCTTATATTCAGTGTGATTAAGAAATGTAAATTGGAGAAGCAATTTAGTTGACACTAGGAAATTTAAAGCAAGAGTTATAAAATTTATCCCACTGAGAGTGATTCTGCAATTGAGAAAAGGAAACAGTAACTTCAGCAGATCAGCTGCTAAGAAATTCTCATATTTGTTTGTGGATGTCCAGTCACTACCATATAATAAGTTCTGGAAATACATGATCTAAGGGCACCGATGAATTTCTTATTCTCTTGGGTGCTGTGAGGCTGATTTTATATTCTTCCCCTTCCAATTGTATTGGCTAGACTCACTCAATTACTTTTATATTTTTATTTTTCAGTCTTTTTTATACATGGGAATATTTTATCAGCAGGTTCTTACCAGCTTATGTAGGTTATAAAGCCAACATCACCATGCCAAAAGTGAGTTCAAGGTTAAAGCTCATACTTAAGGTTCGTTCCATAGAACTTATCACCACAAATTCGAAGAATATTTGAATATGCAGATTCAGATTGTCCAGTCTTTCAGTTGAATAAGTTACTTTCCTTGGATTAGCAAAAGTGAATATTCTCAATCATTCATCTTTATAATCTTTTTTTTCCCCTCATTTGGAGAATCCTTTTACAAGGTATGGTTTCCATGATTGTAGCCGTCAAGTGTGACCAGTAGGAATTTATTTTGATTTCTTTCCTGTGGTTATTTTGTTTGTCCTTAACCACTTCTAACATTTCAGCTGAGGAAATTTGTTTCTGCAAACGCAACTAGAAAATGTTAATTCTTTCTCTGTTGTGTTGCAAGTATCAGGAATATCACCACTGGCCAGGCTATTGCTGGCCATCCCCTTTCACTTATGAGATCATGCATGGTCACTAATTTTGTTCCAGATGGTATCATGTTTTAGCTAATACTTCTTAAGAAACAACAGGCACTGTCACTGTTTGGAAATCCTAATCTGGATAGGCTGCTCTCACATATTTTTTCTTTATGCGATTCAATCCGATTCGTTGATTATATGATTGCTACAAAAGAATTCTCTTTTTCACTTCAAAATTTATGTTATGATAGAAATGTAGTGCTCATGCAGGTAAAATATTAACCATTTGGAAGTGTTCAAGCAAATCCAGAAGTAACTTAACATGTCAGTTGTGGCTGGAGATTGGATTAGAGCAAAAATGAACAAGTAGAAGGAAAAAATGACATTGAAAGACTACCGGTGTAGTTTGAGAAGAATTTCTTTCAGTGCCGGCGACGCCCTATCAAAGCAAGCCATCCTCTAATTCTGCGCCTCCAACTTCCTCTCTCTTTCCCTCGATCTGTATGCAGAGATCTGTAGGAGTATGGGGCATTTAATGAAGTGAGGAATGGTATGGCAATGAAGAGAAAGGGAATAAAATTGCTGGCATGAGATTGAGAGTTGGTGTGAGGTGCACGTCCAATGTGACTAATGTTTGCATTGCTTTGAAGCAAAAGGGCCCTTGACTTTCTCAATGTTGATTCAAAAGCACTCCAAAATGATGAGACCCACCTCTTTGGTGTTCTTCCATTTTTGTGTCTAAAACAGATGTCATTTGCATTGGTAATTAATGGTAGTTAACAACTCTTTGTCCATTTGACTTGTGGGGGTGCCCTCTTTATATATATTGGCAAAAACAAGCCACAGTCAGTCAATCATGTTCTTCCATCTCAATCTCACAAAATCATGTATGTAATCAACATACTGAGTGTTCAAATCCTTTTTGACTGTTTTTTTCCCTTGTTCTTTTAAATCTTTCAGTTGAACACCCATTTACACTTCCTCAGTTGTTTGCATTGCCTTGCATTCTCCAACCAAGAGTTGCTTTTTAGAATAAAGAGAAATTATATCTTCTTAGAGCTCAAAATGAATCAAAGTCCAGCTGAAAATTAAACCCAAGACTGTCTGGGACAGAATTTTGCAGGTTTCTCTCTACTCCATCCACTCAAAGTTTGCTGAATTGTAGCCGGCTGAACCCACAAATTTGTTAAATGTCTCCTAAAATATATCAATTTCCTCCAACTCTCATATGAATTTAATAAATGCTGTAGCATTTTGTATTTTGTTAACAGAATCTCATTTGAATATTCCTTAATTATCAATTTACCCTTCTCCACTTTTATTAAACTAAGAAGCATTAGTACTTATTTCCCATTGGATTCAAACTAACTAATCAATCACACGGGTGGGGCTTATACTTTTCTCGTTGCCTCAACTTTTTGTTACATAGTCCCACCAAACGCGGCACCGGGTCTTAAATCAGATATGGTTTTTAGATTCTTGTAATTGAAAGTCCTTTTAATGAAGGGTCATTTCTTGCGACAGGCCCATTACACAAATCTACTTCTTTGTCCCAAGCCTTAATGAGATTGAGTGGGCCAGTGGACCATCTAAGTGGGATGCACACAAAAAGATTTTAATGACGCCTTGAACGGCTACCATGTATCAAATAAAGAGAACGGGAGACTACCAAAAAAAAAAATAATAATAAAGAGAACGGGAGTAGTGGCCCAATGATCTCGTGGGTTGGTCTCAAGGAATGAACACGGTCTGGGATTGGCCACACTTAATTAAATATATAAAGTTCACTTCTACTTTCAACTTAAGCTTTTAATAAGAATAGTGTTTCACATGGTATTTGAGTCCGGCCCACACGCAAAGGAGAGTGTTAGGAATATAATATAATTAAATATATAAAATTAATCTTTATTATCAGCTTAAGCTTTTAGTTGGAATAGTGTTTCTACAGCTGGTAGTCCCATTCCTCCCTTCTTTTAAATTTGTGTTTACAAAAAAAAAAAAGGTATCAAATAAAGGGGGTTAGTCCCAAGGAATGAGTCCCCTGCCACAATAAGATTCATTACGCTCTCGTGGTGCTATGGTGACAGTCTAATTCCTCTGATTAAGGCGGGGTTGATTGGTAATTATGGTTCAATTCGAACATTCTACAGCAAGGAAGAAGCCACTATGGTCTCGCGGGGTTGGCCACATTGGGAGCCCCATCCCGAAATGCTAGATTGTATCATTTGCCGCAACAGCAATTAATGGAGCATTTGTGGCTGCTAGAGTTCAGTTTCTTGGAACTAAATCATTTGTTGCTGAAGCTATGGGCATGATGGAAGGACTCAAGCTGGCAAGGAATCTTGTACTGCAAATTGTGGAACTTGAATGTGACTCCTCCACCGTCGCCATTATCATGCAAAACAAGATTGAAAAGACATCGTGGGCAATTTCCCCAATAATTTCTAAAGCCTTTGAGCTACTTAGATATTTTGATTTCTTTTCTACTTCACATGTTTTTAGGGAAGCCAATAAGGCTCATGATGGGATTGCTAATTTTGCTTTGGATAATTATTCAAGACTAACCTCCTAAGTTTTTGTCTGAAGTCCTCCGTGAGGACTACTTGGGAGGAACCTGTACTAGAATCATAAACACTTTATACATTTTTCTTCTCCATTTTCATTGCCAAAAACAAAAAAAGAAATGCTAGATTGTACAATTTTCATTTCATCAAAATAACTGACTACATTTGTGTTTTCATAGTGTCTAGCTTTTCAGATCTTTTAAAGAACACTCTCCGGCGCTTTATTTTTCTTGCATCTTTGTTTTATATGCTGAGATATTTTATTTGGGTCCTTAATATATATAGTTGTATTATAACATCCCAGATCTCACATTTGAAACGGATGAATATCTGAAAATGAGTTAGGAGTGGTACCCTTTCTATCGCCTATGAGTTTTAGGATAGAGGAGGGAGATCATCCCCTTAGGTTGTCACAAATGGTATCGGAGCTGGATCGAGTTCAATAATCTGTGGATGATGTGGTCCTGGCATTGCCTTGTGGGAGGTTGTTGGACCGATGAGAGGGGGCCTGGTGATGGGCTAGTAGGCTTCTAGGCTGGCGAGTTTTGCTCAGTTACATGTAGCCTTAAATGGGAGGTGATTATAACATTCAAGATCCCACATCAGATACAGATAAATACTCGGTATGGTACATGAATCAGGAGTTGCACCCCTTCCTATCACCCATAGTTTTTAGAATAAAAGAGTAGGATCGCTCCTCTTAGGTCATCGTGCACTCTCACCTATCAACTTAAGCTTTTGGAGGTGCAACGGTAGTTTAACATGGCATTAGGCAGGAACTCTTATGTTAAAATATGAGGGAAAGTTGCCTTGGCATTTATTTGTATTCAAGGGTGCATGTAATCCCCATATATTTTCCAAGTGTAGAGTGGCTAGAGAGTTTGATTTAATGTGTTGTTGAATCTCAAGTAATTGAAAACTAAATTCAATATTAAACATTACGCCACATGGCGACCATGCAATTTTTAGTAAGTTTTTCTAGAGTTGACATCTACCACACTTTTGTCCTCCATCGCTCGTTGCTATTTAAGAGAGACGCCACCATTGGCGTCGGTAGCATCTGATGGTTAACATATTTTTCTACAATAAAAACTTTTTTCATTTATAACAAGAAAAATTTCCTAACGGTCCCACGTGGCAACATCCCTCTCAAAGAGCGAAAAAGTGTAGCATGTCACAACCAATGGTGAGGAACAAAGCACCCATATTAGTGGGCTACCCCCACGTGGCAATAGTAGAGCTCACACCAGGGTTTAAAACTAGGATAGGGTTGGTAACTAGTAACTTTATCTATTCGAGTAAAACAAATGAGGAATTAATATTTTAAGAAATAAATGAGCTATATATAGTAATTTAAAGAGAGGGGGGGGGGGGGGGGGGGGGGGGGGGGGGGGGGGGGTGGGGTTTTATCGTTAATCGGCCAAAAACTCGTTGAAGTTTTAGGAGTTACATTATCAAATTATCTAGTTAAATTTACCTAGTTTTTAGGGCGAGTAAACTTGAAATTCAAACCATCTGAGTGACTTGGACGAGTATTCTAAATTATTCATGAGTTTTTAAATTGTGGCTCATATCCTCAGATTCCACACTATACAAAACTTTTTTTTTTTGGCAACCTAACATTTTTCCATTTTTAATTTTAATGTAAAATCGTCTGCTCCCTCTCGTAGCGCATGGCGTTTGAGTGACGTGCTTCCAAGTTCAACATTCACTACTAGAGCTTTTAGAATGAAATCGTTTGTAATTATGCAACACTAATCATAAGATGCTCCACGTGAAAGCATTGACTGCAAGAGCTAATTCATGATGAAATTGTTTCATCCCACAACTTTTTCAATAAGAAAAAGTTTTTTTACACGTGACGTCAAACTTTATATGTTTTTGTGCTCCGTATCCCACCAATGACTTGTGAACAAGTTACCATCAAAGCCTGTGCTGCCGAGGTATCTACACTTGAAACCACGAAAATCTGTGATCCCAACGGCATTTGAGGAGACGAGCAAAGTGGGACCCACAAGCACTTAGAAGTATGGATCTTAGGCCGTTGGATCCGATTAGCCATTTACTCGAACGGCGCACCTTAGCAACTCCCTGTCGCTTAATGGTTTAAATAAGGCAAATGAGCTCGGGCGCTTCGCCTGTTCGATTCTGGCTCTCGTCATCTTCTTCCTCCTCAATTATCAATCTCTTTGCCTTCGTCTTACGTGTAGAGCCTGCGGCTTCGGATGATTCTTTATTGAACAGTCTTCGTTCCAAAGCAATTTTTGTTGATTGTAAAAACCTAATCTTTGAATGTATTTATCCTTCGCTTTTCTTTTTCCGATTTTTTTTCTTTAATTTTCTGCGAAGAAATGAGATTCTTCTGCAAGAAATTTCGTTTTCGTTTATATGTTTCCTTGGTGATTTATTTGTTTTTAATGTTGATTTTTTTTTTCAGTTTCGGAAGTTAAAAACTGCAATTAGATGTTCAATTTTGTCGGGATGCGCGTTGACGTTTCTTGGAGAATTCAACGATCTGTTGTGAGTTGAGACAATTTACTGCAAAAATTAGGGGTTAGGGTTTCCTGTTTTGATTCGACATCGCTTCTGCAACTGCCGTAAATGGCGGTATTGAAGGGGTATAAAAAGGCTACAGCGTTTACCTTGGTCGTTGGATGTCGCTTCTGTTTATTCGTGACTGACCGGATCATTTGAGCTGGAGATTGTGTAGTTAGCGATTGATGGATACAGAGGTTAATAATTCAAATAGCTGCAAAAATAAGCCCTCGGCGGCGATAGATGGTGAGAAAGAGCAAGTTAATGCTGGAAAGGAAGAAGATGACGAGTCAAGCACTTTATTATCACCTCGAAGAGGTGGCATGTCGAAAAGGCCAAGAAAGTCACGGAGGAAAGTTCAGTGGAATGATAGAAATGGTAATAAGCTTGTGGAAGTTTTGGAATTTCAACCAAGGTAATTTATGATTCAGTCTCATTGCTTACTACTCTAATCATGCCGTTATAATTCTTACCACTCAGAACTATCACGGCTCTTGCTTTGCTTTTGAATTTTCCATGATTATTTGTGTTTCCCCCTTTTTGTCCATTTTTTCTAGAGGAAATTATTTTCAACTATCATCTTCACTGCATGAAGGAGGTTTCACAACTCTACCAAAAAATTCATTTCATTAGCCAGCTTTGTCCTCTGGAAAATGGGTTTTGCTTTTCATAATATAATTAAATATATGTAGTCATTTTTCTAATGCCAAGAACCACAGAGCATCATTAAAATCAGAAATTCCAGTGATGAAGCTTAAATTTGGTACTAGGATCATCAAACATCAGATGACCATGAAATGATGTCCGAAGACTTGCATGCATAATCTTATGTACATTCTGCACAGAAGCAAGCTTCTCTTTCATATTTTTTCACTTAGATATTCTATGTCAGCTGTATGGTGGTTGGATTTGGATATGTAAAGCTTAACCTTCTTATTCAAGTTTAAAGGACTTAGGGGCATGGAAATGGTATCAATCGTGGGAACTTGGCAGTGTTAGTGTCATCATCATTAATTTATTTCATCTAGTGTTGCCATATCCTGGAAGATATTTCGTGAGAGCATGGGAGAGTTTTTACATGTCCAATTGTTTGATGAGATTAGCTTTGTTCATGTAAATCCCTTAATTTAATTGTGAGAATTTATTCTCCAAATCCTGCATAACTGCTTTTTTCAATTATCATTCTTTTCCATGATGTCCCAAGCTTGAATGGGTGCTTAAGCATTTTAGTAAGGAGATCTTTTATTTGAGGAACATATGTTTGATTTTACAAACAAGGTAAATGTTTTTTTTGTGCTGAAAAAAATGATGATCTGGGTTCTAGTGACAAAGAGAGTTTAGCAGCTCGGCTCAAGTACCTGGACTCTCTGTTGATGATATTCTTGCCTGGAGTTTTAGATAGCTTTCACATGGCTAAATCTTGATGATGGATTTAAGGGCAATGTTTGGGTTCCATAAGAAACAACTTTTCATTACGCCAAGAAAAGCGACAATATACCTTCTTGTTCATTTAGTTATAGTGTATTTTTACTGAGACTTGCAAATTCCTTTTGCTTCAACCAGAAGAGATATACTCAATGGTTTATCAACATTCAGTTTTTTATTGGTAATTCGGTATAAATCATGTTTCCTTTTTCAGAAATGATTGCCAGAAAGTTTGATACATAGTGGTGGGAAAATTTCTCTAATTTGGACTGAGAATAGCATTGAATACTTGTCTTGTGATAAGATGCTAAAGAATAAATTAGCCTTTGTCAATAAAATATCATGCATATAATAAGCGAAATTACTGTACTTTTTATATGTGGAATTACTATAATTTTAGCATCTCACTACTCATATCAAGGGATTTAAGGGATGTTTTTATAGTAACTTGCAGGAAAAGCTGTGGTCACTGGCAAGTTGTAATGGTGAAACAGGCTTCATGTTACTACCATATATTTTAGATAAGGTAGTAATCTTGTTGTTATCACATTGTTTAATAAAAACATAGAAATTAAGGATTTAATGTAACAGGTAGAAGAAGCAAAAAAATTAAAGAAAGCCGGAAGTAGGGCTGTGATGCAGAGTCTTTTCTATTGCACCAAATCATCTGTGTTGTAGGATAGGATTTGAGTACTGGTTTTACCTTTGAGTTTACCCTGGAGATGTTTCACTAATTCTTTGATCATCTTTATAAAGACAAACAAAGGTGAAAAATTAATTGTCTTAAGATCAGTTGATGTATCGCATTATCTCTGTTGTGTTATGAAGAACAGAAGTTGGCTCTTCTTAGCTAAGACCCACATCCCATGGTTTGACAGTCAAGCAAATCTGCACTCTGAGACAGATGGTTTCCGGAAACCATGTAACCCAAAAATAGTAGTTACAGTGATACTTTACTCACTGATTGAGTAGCATAAGTTGAGTTCTGTTGGATAGCTATGGATACTACAGTTTTATGGCCATTAGAATAGTAAAAGTTGAGAAATGATTCCACATGGAATAGTTGTCTTGCTAAAAATATGGTCCAACTCAGTTGTGGATTGTCAAAAGGCTGTTGGAAATAGGTCACCAGTCTCCCTAAGCAGATCAATGATATCATTGTTCTCTTTGATGATAGCCTTTTACATTAATTGGTTTGTCATTGTTTTGTTTTGCGCTTTGGTGTTCATTGCCATTGATGTAGGTTTCAGGAAAAAGGAGCATACTAAGATCCGGTAAAGAGTCCCCAATTATATATGACCTCCTACAGAGGTTAGTCTCTATTTAACTAAGTGACTTGCTACCATTTCAATGGGCAGTTGAGGTCAGGTTGGAAAGATTGGCTGTTGGGCAATGAAATCTTCTTAACATTGCTTCTTAGAAGAATCATGGTTTATTTTCTACTCAAGATGATGATATGAAATTCCTAGATATTTGGTTGTCTGGGATAATTCTGACAATATGAGGCACAAATATATATATATATATTTTTAACTTTTTCCTAGAGAAAGATTCCTTTACATCTTTCTTTCTGCTTTCCAATCCTGATCATGGATGAAATTGCTGTGGGTTGGATTGTCAGGGAGCAAACCAGGTTTGACCTGTCAAACTTTAGTAGATTTATGTCAGCTAAACTGTTGTGAGTTGTGGCTTAAGTTTTTGAGGTACTGTTAGCGCTCCATGGAGATCTGGTTTTGTTCATTTGACAGTTTAATTGAACCCGCTTCAGAAGATTTTGTTTTGGGTTGATGCCTGATTTCACCTTGTGTAATGGAAAATTTATCATCTATCTTTCCTGATAAACACAGCTATATTAGTTTCTGTGAGCAATGCAATTATGATTACTGATCTTCATCTTCATATTTATCATAATCAAATGGACATGATAGGTAGTCATTGCAACCAAAAAAAGTCCAAAATTCTTTACCAAACTTGGTTTTGTTTATGTTTTACTCCTGTGGTCCTTCTGAGACAATTGAGTGCCAATAATATGGCCACATTTTCCATTCTTTGTTATCCTTGTGAAATAAATCACATCATGATTAAATTGCTGTCTAGTTATCAGAATCTTCAAGGCTCAGCTTTCCACCGTTGCAATCACAGTTTATAGAGTTTATTCCTTTTTTTTTTAGGTGAAGGTTTATAGAGTTTATTCCTTTTCTCTCTTAGATCTGAGTTTCAATTTTTCCCTTTAATGAATGGCGAAATATTTTTGCATTGGTAACTCTATTAAATGGGTTAAAGATATTCTTCTGCCTTTTCATTGAATAAAGTTTTAGAAAGTGAAGGAGGGTTCTTCCACAGGACAGTATGCAGTTCAAAATTTCCGCTTTTAGCAGCACAGTTGACCATATTGTAATCTTGTGATTAAATTGCTAGACATGAAAATTTATGTGTGTAGAAAGAACTGTATTCTCTGCCTATTATACTTAACTTCATTATAGAAGTATTGAACAAAACTACATCATGGTGGTCTGACTGTTAAGTCCTATTTTGTTCTATTATCTCTGTTATCCACGAACATGTGTTCTCAAGTATTGTCCGACATAGTTGTGACACCTGATGGTATCACAATTGTTGTGCACCATTACAAGTTATATATGCATTGCAAAAGACAGACAATGTACACAGTTTTTGGATTGATGAAATTGGATGTCAGCGTGTGTTGTATATGCATTGCAAAAGACAGACAATGTACACAATTTTTGGATTGATGGAATTGGATATCAGCGTGTTATGGCAAAGGCATAATATCGAGCTATATATATAATTGATACACACTTCACATAGAAGTGACTAACTTTGGGCCTCCATTTTAACAAAAAGAAACCCCTTCACTTGAACTCCAAAGTCCATGAACTCTACAAATGGGACCACTTTTGTGTTCTTTTATTCAAATATTTGAAAAAAGGTTCAAGCAGACTTGTGCAAATTTTCTGGAATTGGTGGATTTTGGACATAGGCATTTATGACTTATTTCTAGACTAAATGCATAGAAACATGGTTTATATTCATTTTATTTTTCATTTTTGTGTTTGAACATGAAAACTGTTATTATATGCTTCATACTTTTTAGTGTTTTCCTTGTGTGGAAGCAATTTCACGAGGTATCAATCTACACGAATTCCCTGAATGCATTTATTTTGACTAGATCTGATACTGAGATCAGTTCCAGAAGACTATTTCCTTTTGCTTTTATTCTACTTAAGACAAAATAGGATTGAAATCCTAGTCCTAAAAGGTGTTTTCAATATCTGTAGTTAGAGTAGATTGGATCTCTGAGGATGGTTGTTGAAAATAAGAGATCCATATGGAAGATTTGATTCCAGAAGCTTTATGTTCCCAACAAGCAATAATTAGATTCGGAGGAATGTTCATTATGTCTAACATGAGTGGCTGTGTTTTATTGAGCAACAAATTTTAGTCAAGGGATGAGTAGATAAGCATAGGCCAGATCTGGATATTTAGATGATAACTGGTAAGAATAATTGTTACAAATGATTCATATGATGAAAGTTTAAGAGGCACTAACTGTAAAACGTACGCTGGTGGAGTTGTTTGCTAATGTTCAGAATGCCCATTGACCATAACATCTTGAAGGAATATAATGATTATGGGAACTCCCATAATGTGGAATGCTTGTTTTTCCTTTAATCTCTTCACTGGGTTCTTCATTAACTGTGTGTTCTATAATTAAAATTTTAAATCATTCTTTGATACTATATTTAAAAAAAAAAAAAAAAAAATCATGACTAACATTTTCCTTGAGTTAAGCCAAGTAGCAAAAAAGCCTTGTGCTTAAGCCCTGGAATGCCTTCAGGCACTAATTTTTCGATCAGATTTACTTGTAATATCACCTTCATTTGCAATTAAGTCCAAATTAATGTTTTTTTAGATATATATAGGATACTTTCTAAGTGATAATGTTCTCTCATTATTTTTACCAGGATATAACTTGGAAATGGAAACAGCAGTAAATATTTGATGCTGCTTGTCTGTTTTAATTCCCGTAAACTTCTAGAGCAAAATTTATTTTCCTAGAAATGGATCCATGCAAAAAAATTTTTTTTTTGGACCATCTGTTGCAAGGATTCAAATTTCACATGCTGGCGAAACTTCACTACGCATGTTGCCGAAATTTGAAACATTTCGCTAGGTGGGCAAAATGCTAGGGAAATGCCTTTTTTTATTGCAATTTTTTGCCCTTAGGCTCATTTAATACATAAATAAGCTTTAAAATATGAAAGAATAATAAACATGAATAAGCTTGAAATATTACTCATTAATCATTAATTTGTAAAAAACACTTTCATTATTTCCATCAGACCCATCCATATAGAGTGTTTGTCAGGTTCTATATCATCGTAATTGCTCTCAATTTGCTCTTGCTGGGCATACGATGACCGCTCAACGTGCTGGGCATACTGCTCCCAGGTAATGGTGTACTGGTATATGGACTCAAACTCCTGAATGTGTTTCTGATACTCCTTAGTACTGATATAACTAAGCATCCCATACTACGGATAACGACACCCATCAATAGATCGGGTATTGTTAACAAATATATTAAAAAAATGAGCTTATTATATACATGCTTAGAGTATTAAAAAAAATGATTTACCTCAAATAGGATTCTTGAAAACAACAAATCTTGGAGTCCACCAAGCATAGGAAGCTTTAGATTGATTTTTGCAATGTCTCCACGCAGGTAGCGCAGGAAAGATTAAGATTTAGCAAGAAAAATTGGAGAGGAGAGTGAAGAATCATTGTTTTGGGGGTATTTCGAGCAAAATGGAGAAATTTGGCTCAAAATTACCCCTTATTTTGAGCTATTAACTTTCCTTAGCTCAACGACATGCCGCGGTGTGCAAGGGAAATACAGGGGGCCGAAACTGCTTTGGCATGTCGCGAAATTGTAAACGCTGATCTGTTGTGTCAGAAATGTTTTCAATGTTGTAAACTGCTTTGAAGATGAAAGGCTATTAAATGCATAACAAATATATTTGGGCTGGGCTTAAGTTACTAACTATCAGACATAAGTTAAAATACAAGATTTCTAAAGAGTTTAATTTTACTGGATATGTGTTCTCAACATGTTTTCAATATTTCCACTAAAATTTGCTTTGTGAAGTTGTAACCCTTTCTGGGTAGGTGTATAATTATATAGTCTGGTTTTAGTTGAACTGTGCACTATCTATTTGACTTTTATGATTGAGGAGCCATCTTTCAAAGAACTTGTAACAAGATCTTTTTGCTATATGTTATACTTCATTGAAGTCTACATTGGACTAGAATTCTGAGATACGAGCATCTGAGTTGGAACAAAATTTCTGGTCTTAAAAATGAAAACTACAACTTCCTTGAAGTCTATATTTGATACTTTTTAGTTTGTATATAACTGTGTAGAAGTGGCCATCAAATGTATTATAGTCACTTCATGGCTGTGTGCATATTAGGCCTTGGATTCTCACCAGAGCAAGGGGAAGGTGTCTGTTCTATCAAAATCTTGTATCTGCTTATTATGTCTGATTATAATGAAGAACCATTAATCCATGCTGTATGGTAAATCATGTGCAGGGAAATTCTGCTTCCAAAATATTGTTTTGCATGTTGGCTGCATTTAGTCTTGCATTGATTAGAAAATGAATCATTTGTTGGCCCATTATTCTTATGCCCATATCTTTCACGTTTCCTTGATTGAACTTATCATTTCTTGTTTGTGCTTGTAGTGATGCAAGTGACTCCGATGATGAGGACTCAGATTCTTGCATCTGTAGCATAATGTAGATCTTATTTGCCAAGACAATTTATCAGAATTTTACAGATGAACCAAATTGATGGGCCGATGCCATCTAATCATGACTTGATGGGTGTATCTCCAATGATGGTCACATTTTCCATTTTATAGATGTCATCGGGGACCAAGAGTTCTACTAACGAGCATCATAGTTCCACGTGTTGTTTCTTCATGAAGGAAAGTTGATACCAATACTTTAGCCGGTTCGAGGTGGATTTTCAGATTATCAGGCTCTATTTATGCGCATTGAATCGAGATGGTAGTACATAAAGATGCCAACAACTTTGCCTCAGTGAAGTGTAATATATTTGAAGTACGATAGAACTTCATTGTTTGCCATGCCTCTGCAGCAT
Source organism: Buxus sempervirens (assembly GCA_947561395.2). Taxonomy (NCBI): domain Eukaryota; kingdom Viridiplantae; phylum Streptophyta; class Magnoliopsida; order Buxales; family Buxaceae; genus Buxus; species Buxus sempervirens. The sequence continues at coordinate 30,793,428 of OX387192.1, forward strand.
ACATCTTTATCAAGGATGATGTACTTAGCATACTATATGTTATTCATCATTGCACATATAGCGCATGTACTCTCTAACATCTATTATTGTTCTCTTGGTCTTGTTTACTTTTCGAAATAGAAGTTTTGAAGTGATCAAATCTGCATACCCCCCATAACATCTGAAACTCATGAAATATCTTGAACTGTATTTTCACATTATAATGCTAGATGAAGCATCCTTGATTCAGTTTATTGCACTATGTGCTGAGCTCATTGATGAATTATGTCAGTTTAAGTTGAGTCTATGCCTTTTTACTTGAAGATTGACTTGAAATGCTCCCTATCTGCTAACGAATCTTTTCCAGAAAATAAACAGAAAGCAGAAGAGGTTTGTATTCTGCAGGTTATGGTGTATGAGATCCACTGGTCTTATTGTTATTGCATTAATACTTTTCATGAATGTCTCATTGTTTCTCTATGAAGCCTGTTGTTCAAGAAGTTTTAACTTGTGCTTTGGTAGAACTCTACACAGAGTTATTCAAAGCCAAAACTGTCAAACTCTTATTATATAAACAGTAGCAATTGCAGGGTATTTTGTTCTTGTAAAGCACCCCAGACCGTAGTGGTGCTTTCCAAATTGACCCTTCTGAATTGAAAAACATGGTTGCAGTCTAATTATATGAATTAGCAAATTGGTTTGTCATGCACTGCTAGTGAGCATTTTGATCTTGACTATATTTTTCAGCTCTAGATGTGCTATAACAAGAATCTGATTTCAGGCCTTTCCTGCTCTTTGTAGTTTCTCAGTGCACCCCTTAGTTGGTCGCTTGAAAATGGGACTGCTAAGCACGGAAAAGAAAACTGATAATCATCTTTTAAGTGGAACTGCTCATTCTCAGACTCTATCCAAGCCATTTTCTCATGGTACTATGGTGCAATCTTTAATTTCTAACTAATAAGAGAACATGAGGAAGAGCTGGATATAATTAAATCAAAGTCATATATATTTTTAACCAATAATTAAACCAACAAGGAATAATAATATGCACCTAAGTCAAACTTCTGCAGTACAACAGCTTTGAGGCTCAAATCAGCAAATCAAACATTCACAATGCACAAGAAAATTAATGAAATGAATAAGAAAAAAAAACAAAAAAACAAAAAAGGGAAATACACACCATAACAACAACCCACATCCATCCCAGATTCTTTTCTTAACTACAATTTGATTCAGCAACACCTCTGTTTAAAGCCCTTTCCAACCTTGTCTCAAATGGGGTGGAGTGCCAATTCACTCTCCTGTCCTGCAGATAAAAACACTTCATTAGTACCTACCATTATATTTATAGAGCAGAAATATCACATAACAAATACCTCTCTGTATTTGCTGGTTGTGTTGGGTATTCCTTTACATTTGTAAGAGGAGCTTGAACTTGAATCCATGGCTTGCCCAGTATGATTCCAGTAACTCCCAACAGTCCCCACAATGGGGATGTCATCAGGGCTCCGACTCGGTGACCTTCTTGGTGACGATGATGCAGACATCTCCCTGAGCTCCTTCACAGTTAATGCACCGAGAATTGGCCTATCTTCTTGACTTATGGGTGAGTTTGATCTCTTAGACATGATTTTCTCAGATACCAAATTCTCAACTGTGGAGGTGCTAGTCTTGGTGGTGGGTGTGGTTTCAGTTGAGACTAACCAGTTGGAAAGACTGGTATCCACTGCAATTTCTTGCTTCGGAGGCTTAGAGTGATTAGAACTTGGATCAGAATTGAAACGCGAAAGCTTGAAACTTGGTTCTGAGCTGAAAGGTATCTCTGGTTCTGGTTCTTCCCCTAAATTGATATTCTCTTTCATTTCATGCTTCAGTAATGGTGTTGCTCTTGCTTTCACTGCCTTCCATTGAGAGAGATTTTCAACTGGATTAAGCACAGAATGAACGTATTGGCTCCTATCTCGAACATTTCGATTAGGCCCAACTGTCTTCAGCTCCTCATCAGGTAAACCAAGGAGTGGCACAGGACTGTTAACCTCCTTCTCACCAACTTCATTAGCAGGAACTCGCTTCCGGGACTCCACAGATAGAGAGAAAAGTGACTCTGAAGACTCATCGCGAGCTACTCTTTCAACGAAGTTGACCTCGTCGTCTTCTTCATATCCCTCCTCATCTTCGATCTCGTCATCATCGAGATCACTTATCTCTGATTCTAATTCATCTTCATCATCACTGTTTCTGCAATTTTCATATCTATGATTAGAAGGGTAAGACCCCATGCTGGAGGTTATTGAATCGCCTTCAGATGTTGAAAGGGATTCGCTTGATCTCGCTGTACTTCCATCTTTATTTTCCTTCTCTTGACCTTCATCAAGCTCAGACGCAGAACTCGGAGTTTCATGGGTTGGTACATCTTCATAAGTCTTGACATTCAGATCAAAGGTAACTTTCTTTCTGGTATTGAAGCTCAACTGTTCTTCAACCTTGCCTCTAAATGAAAAAAATAGAAAATACAAAGGAAAAATTAAGAAGGATAGCTTCGAGAAACAATAAAGAACGAATGAAATCCTGTAACAAAACAGAAATAAAGAACAAGAAACAAGACAGCCCAAGAACTCGATCAAAATTGAAAACTGACCCTGATTCAGAAAGTGGGTTTATGGTTTTTTCCGGGCTATCCTGCTTTAAAGAGCTGGCCGGTTGCAGAGCTTCATAAATCCCAAGTCGCTGCAACAAAGCTCAGATAGGATTAACTGAAAGTGATTAATGATAAAAAAGAAAGAAAACGGAAAAACCCATAAATGATCAAGCTTGGAAATCGACTTACATGGTCGCCGGGAAGAACTTTCTTCGCCGGTTTTCGACGTTTTGGACGTTTTGAGGTACCAAAACAAGCAAGAAAACACCCCATTAGAGATCTCTGCTTTTGGGTTCAGGATCCTTTTTCGAGAGAGTTAAAGGATCTTCATGACAAGAGAGTCTCAAATACGGGAGATGAACAGAGGGGGAGAGAGCGAGAGGAGAAGCGTTGGATTCTAATTCTAAAGAAAAGTGAAAGCTAAGGGGAGGACAAAACGGTCAAGAAATTTGAAGCCTCTGGATCTAGAGTTCTTTCGAAAAAACGACCGTTAGAATTTCATAATTATGGCAACTATATAATTTTTTTGTGTCTGACGGTACTCTGACCCGTTCATCCCCAAGATATGAACAATTATTTACTTAAAGAGATGGGGCCCATTGATTCAAGTGTGAAGGCATTTAAAACAGCCAATGTGTCAATTTCAAGAAAATAGATTGATATTGGGGGCCCACAGGCCATGTTGGTTCCGGTTTGCAATACCTCTATTTAAAGGGAAAATAAATGGGTAATCCGCCTTGCCCTGATCCCCAATTGTTAGGGTTTGATATACCGTTAAGTCCGGTAACAGTTTAGCCCAACCCAAACCTAACCTTAAGTTATTAAATATTTTTTTATCTATATCATGTATAAAAAAAATACATGTTTATAAATAAATACATTATTAATTTATATATTCAAAAACATTTATTATATTTTTGCATTTTTATAGTTTAGTCCGATCAACCTCACCCAACCAATGGCGTAGCCAAGATTTTCATTTAGGGTGAGCAAAGTGGATCTCTGAACTAAAGATGGAAGATGAATGGTTGTGATTAAAAGGATAGTGGGGGCAAATTAAAAATTTTAGAGTGGGCAGAACTATATATATGTTAAAGTATATAGTAATTATTTGCAATTTTAGACCCTAAGCTATATGTAGCTCCGCCCCTGCACCCAACCAATTACTAACTGTATGGTTAGGCGCGCGTTTGGCATGGGCTAAACCCTAATAGAGGCCTCATTTCGTTGCCATCCCTGCTCATTAGAACTTGCCATTCATAAACCTTGGAAGTTGGGTAGAGACAAAAAACTTTTTATTTTCTTGGCTTGGCATGATGAGAATGACAACAGAACCTTGAAACCAATGAAAGAAACAAATAGTTATTTGTCTTGGAATTTTAGGATATTCCTTTAAGAACTATTACTAAGAAAGCATCTATAATAAACCATGGCCCGGTGAATATATGCCATATGTGCAATACAATAGGGCTAGTCGAGGTTAAGTTTCCAAGAACCTAAAGGTTTCACTGACTTACAAGCACCTAATCATAGGTTATGAGCGTATATTTCATATGGTACAAGCTGAATCTTTTTTTGGTGGAAAGTACAAGCTGAATCTTAAGTTTCCAAATACAAGCCTACGAGGGTAAATTCATAAGGAACAAGCTCCAACATTATATAATGCAATAAATAGTTCGTAGTTTGTACAATCATAATGTTCAAACACTAAAATCATATCGTACAAGCAATAAAATCATATCGTATAAAGAAAGATATACTAGTGTTAATTAGAAGTAAGTCAAAAAAAAATCTATTAAAAAAATAACATTAATCAATATGAACAGTCCTTAAATTCTAAAGCATTTTTTTGGTAGAAAATATGAATATATCTACATATAAAGGGAACGGTGGGTTTTTTGCCAAACATTCTATACCCAAAATGCCTCCCAAAAATTCTCGATTTTATAGGGTTGTTACCGCCACACATCAACATCAAACAAATGAAACCATCTATCTAAATTTTGGCTTAAATTGCCTCTTATTTTTAAGGTGGGATGCTTCCACGTAAAGCATTCCACGAATAATTTTTTTTGTAAGTGGGCCCTACATAAAACATTTAAAAAAAAAGTAAAAAAACTAACCGTGAAATGCTCTATATGGAAGCATCCCACTTCAAAAACAGAAGCCACTTAACTGGATTTCTAATTGCTTGGATTCCCCTGGTGTCATGTTAAACGAACCTTATATGTGTACAACCATAGAAGTCCTCGTTAAGAATATCCTAATGAATGAGGGAGTTGTCTTCAGCCCACAGCAAGAAAAGTCACCTAAACCAACATAGACCTGTCTTAGCAGGACATACATGGCACATAATTGAGCAACGTGGCCAACAAACAAGTCGATACCAAAACCCAAAAATATGCGGACAGTAGAACGTTTACTTGCTATTGGTGGTAGGACCTAAACAAATGGGGAAATTGGTTTTTAGTGATATTTTCAAAATAATTCAGATTCAGTTGAGTTGATTGATTCATAAAATTTAAGAATTAATAATATTTTCTTAAATAATTGGGATTTAGTATCATTTTACTTTTCTCACTTCCCACAATACTTTTAAGGTAAAAATGAGGTTTGCTAGAAGGTTATTTTTAAAAGAAAATTTTCATGAATAGTAAAATGATATTGAGTCTTAATTATTTTAAAAAAATATCACTAATTCTCAAATTTTAAAATTAACTGACTAAATCTTAATTCTTTTTAAAAATATAACTAAAAACCAATTTTCCCTAAACAAGTAAAAGGTACCAACTTCTCTCTTTATATTCACATGCAAATTTTAAACAGGCATCGTAGTCTGGGCAGACACTCCAGAGTTAGATCCATGGTAAGGCATTAATTTCAAAAGGCAGAGAGCCGTCTATTTTGAAAATTGCCATGTCGATGATTCGAGGTGACGTAGAACACGTGCTTTCCATATATAGGTACCTGGTGAGACGGACTCAAGTGGAATAGGCGCCGAGAAAAGAGAAAAATCTAGAAAACCTAACCTAACGGCGTCTGAGTCGTCTGACCCGCATCTCCGTCTCCTTCGTACGATCTCAACAGTCCCGCCAATTCTTCGTAATTGGTTTTTAATGTTATTGTTTTAATATAATTGAAAATCGGTATCATTTTACTATTTATTAAAAGTTTTTTCTAAAAATGCATTGCAAATCTCGCTTGTAACAAAATGAGTTAAAAGGTTTTCAAAACCTTTTGAGAGCATTTTCGGAAGAATCAGTAAAATGACACTGATTCTAAATTATGTTAAGAAAGTATAATTAAAAACCAATTACTAAGATTTGACCGACTTAATCTAAATTATTTTAAAAAATATCATTAAAAACCAATTTCCCCTTCAGTTTCTACTTAATTCGGTTTCCATCTATTGAACTGCTCCTTACTGGTAGTTTTATGAATTTTTATCTTCTTTGTTGTTGATTGCATTGTCGTCTCAAGCGACCAAAAGATCTTCAACGCGCGCGGAGTTCTTCAACAGAAACTCTGTATTGATGCGCCTCATTCCTGGTTGAACGGATTAAGACTAGCTACTTCAGCGAATGCGAGGCGTTTGTAGGAGCTTTGGCTTCCAGATCTGCTAGAGCTTGAGATCTAGTTTCAGACTTTCAGGTAAATTACATTTTGTTTTCTCCAAAATTTCTGAAGTTCTTGGCTAGTCAGAGCATCAAGGAAAGAGAAACAACGATTTCTCTTTGGAAATCGAAGGTTTAATTATGAAAGGTTATTAACTTTTCGAGGTGAAAACCTTCGGATTTTCTTCGGATTGAAGTAAAGGATTTGCAGCGGCGAAATCCTTCGAAATCAAATGAATTTTGAACTGTGTACGTTCTACTTCAAGTTCATTTACATTTCTGCAAGAGCTTGAGATCTAGTTTGAGGTAATTACATTTGTTTTCTCCAAAATTTCCGAAGTTCTTGGCTATATAGTCAGAGCGTCAAGGAGAGAGAAACAACGATTTCTCCTTGGAAATCGAAGGTTTATGAATGGTTATTAACTTTTGAAGGTGAAATTAAACCTTCGGATTTTCATCTGATTGAAGTGAAGGATTTGCAGCAACGAAATCCTTGGAAATCAAATGCATTTCAACTGTTTTCTACTTCAAGTTCATTTACATCTCTGTATTTCTTGATTCGTTTGTTATTGAAGCTTTGATTCAATGTGGTAGCGAACACGTTGAAGATAAGATCGGATAACGTGAAAGAAGAAGATGAAAGTCGCGGTTATCGGGGCGGGTATCAGTGGGCTAGTCTCCACCTATGTGCTGGCAAAGGCTGGAGTTGCTGTCGTGCTGTACGAAAAGGAGGATTACCTGGGTGGTCATGCCAGGACCGTTACGATCGACGGTGTTGATTTAGATCTTGGCTTCATGGTCTTCAATCCCGTAAGTCCTCTCTCTTTCTCGTCTTGATTTTTTTCTCTTCAACGGTTGAGATATAGGAATCTTTAAAATTTTTAAAAGAGACTCTTTTGGCTAGCCAAAACAATCGTACAGAATCGGAGAAATATTCTGCCTTCTTAAGCCGTTAAGCGCTAAATCTAATCTTTACAAGTCCAAAAATAAATCACATGACAAATATTTTTCAGCGTTACACTAATTTTCAGCGCTAAATTTAATATTATTTTTCAGCATGGATGCACTAACGGTTCAGGCAATGTTTTTTGCATCTATATTACTACATTACAATATATTTACATCTATATTTTTCTGTTTTCAATACTAGTAGGTCACACGTATACTACACGTAGAGCGAGTGAATAGTTTTACAATTGTCCAGATTTTAAAGGAATGGATAGGGTTTTGACGATTTTAATCTTATATTAATGATGCCTTAACAACAAAAAGGTAAAGGCTTTTTGGAGAAGTCATGGCACACTTCCAAGGGGCTTATTCTCGTTATATATGGTATAGATTTGTATTGTATATCCTGATTTAGTATAATTTTTGCTGCTATATTTGTTGCTGTATCTCGAGTCTGTTAACTTTTATTGTTTATTTGTATGAAATGATGAAAGTAATATTTTATACAATAAAAAATGTTTTCCATTTATCGTCTTACATAATCTTATATTTTCATTTATGTTCTTGTGTTATTATATTTATTGCATCTATATCTTAATTCTTTGATATTAATTTGCTCAATTGATAATTATTTATTAAAACTCAGCATAGTCATATAATTATTTAGGTATCTGATATTTTTTATCTTATAGAAGTACTTTAGCCATTTAATAAAAATAAACAATAAAAATTAAAGAAAAATTCAACTTTAGGGATACAATTACAACGATTATGCTAAATTTAGTGATATAAATGCATCTATGCTATAATGTAGGGATATGTATGAAAAAAAAACCCTTAAAAGGTTAATATAGGTAGTAGGATATGCGAACATGGAGAGAGTATATAGGCGCAAAATGTATTCACCCAAAAAGCTTGTACTGCCCTGTACTAGGCAAAGTGATTGGCGCATTTAACTTAAAAAAAAATCATATTTCTCCATGAATTATTTTTTTTTAAAGTTGAGTTCACCAACCAAATCCCTTGGTGCAGGTTTTTTGGGTGTAAAGATGCCCAAAGAGCATTGTACTAAAATGTGGGATGAAATCATCTACAATTCTTGATTGGAATTTCTTCATGCTATTGGAATGAGATGCTTTCATTTGGTGTATCTCATCGTTGCTGCTTTTCACTTTTTGTAAATATTTTATGTGGGGCCCACTTAAAAAAATAGTAATGCCACATGTGAAGCGTCGACTTGAAGAGCATAAAGCAATTCAATCAATAATTGCAGACGATTTGTCATGTCAAATATAGTGTCTGATATTTTCTCAAGCACAATATGTATACGGAATGAAATCATCAATCGCCTTTCCCTGAAATGATCTTTGATGCAATTGTAAAATGCTGTCACATGAAGTATCTCACGATTAATATTTTTTAATTGTTTTAAATGTTTTTAAATGGGACCACATGATAAAACATTAACCCGTGAGATGCTCCAAATGAGGACCACTTTACGGTCGCATTAGGACTTTCAGGGAAAGGCCATGGACCATTTCAGAAGAATTACGTGTTCGTTTGTTTAATATATTTATTTACAGAAGTACGTGAATCTTCGAGTTTCTGTGAGCAAACGGAGAAATGCGACATAACAATGGATGTCACATCGGGTTGAAAAAAACACAAAATATTTTAGTCAATGGCGTGCTACAACTGCCGCATCGCCTCCTAATTTAGCATAATTTTTGCTGCTATATTCTGATGTTAAAATATGTTAACTTTATATTATATTTTATTTGTATGAAGTGAAGAAAGTAATATTCTATACAATAAAAAATGCTTTCCATTTATCCTCTTAAGTAATCTTATGTTTTCATTTAGATTCTTATGTTATTTATGTTTATTGCATTTATAACTTAAGTCAATATTAATTGTCTCTCAATTGATAAGTATTTATTAAAACTCAACATAGCTATATAATAATTTAATATTTTTTTATTTTATAAAAATATTTTAGTCATTTAATAAAAATAAACAATAAAAATTAATGGAATTCAACGTTTGGAATACAATTACAACGATTATGCTAAATTAAGTAGTATAACTACAAGTGAATCTGTATTATAATGTAGAGATATGAATGAAAAAAAATCCCTTAAAAGGTTAATATGGGTAGTAGGATACGTGAATGTGGGGAGAGTACATAGGCAGAAATCATATTTCACCCAAAAAGCTTGTTCTACCCTGCACAAAGTGATTGGTTCATTTAACTTAAGTTGAATGCACTGACCAAATCCCTCAGCGCAAGCTTTTTGGGTCCAAAGGCGCCGAGAGAGCTTTATACTCAAATGTGGGATGAAATCATCTACAATTCTTGACTGAATTTCTTAGAGCTATTGGCATGGGATGCTTCCATTTAAAGCATTTCATTGTTATTGCTTTTCATCTTATGTAAATATCTTATATGGGGAAGCGGAAGCGGAAGGAAGCATAGACTTTAAGAACATAATGCAATTCAGTCAATAATTGCAGACCATTTTTCTGGTCAAATATAGAGGAGTGCCAGATATTTTCTCCAGCACAGTATGTATACACATTCAGAAGAATCACGTGTTCGTTTGTTTTATATTTATATTTATATATATGAAAAAGGACGGGAATCTTCCTGTTTCAGCAAATGGAGAAATGCGACATAACAATCGCTGTCACATCGGGTTAAAAAATAGAAAATATTTTAGTCAATAGCGTGCTACCACTGCCGTATTGGCCATCGGTCTTATGAAAACGAGACAAAACACATCAACTCATAACCCACGACTCGGAGATGCTCCAACACATTTATAATCTGAAGTATAGGTTTAATTTAGATTTATCTTTTGTATCTATTCTGTTCATAGTTTATACTAAATATTAAAAAATATGCAATATATTATATACCATTTAAATATAAGGTTTTAAAGTGGTTAGTCACGGTCGATGAATGTCGCGTTCAATGTATTTTTCTTTTCATTTTCCAAAAGGATAAGCTGTTGTGTAACTAACGTTTGCGCCAGTGCCTCGGAAGTTGGAACTAAACGAAAACGAGGAGGAACGCAGGAGGGGCGCATAATTGCTGTACCGAAACTTTTTGAAAATAATTAAAATTTAGTTTGTACTGTTTGGGTTTCAACTTTTAAAAAACCTTTATCAAAATAATTAAGTTTTAGGGATGTTACGAACCCAATTCTTCTAAGAATACAAATCAATTTATAGAAAGATACAAGTCATTTGATTGAATGGTAAATGTTGCTCTATAAATGTACAAATAAGTACATAATATTATACAAGTCATTTGATAGGAAATATAAGTTTTTTTGTAAGCATACAAGTTAGTGCACAGTTTTGTACAAGTCAATTGATAAAAGGTATAAATCATTTGATTGAAAAAAAGGGTATTATGAATCTTGTAACATTGAAATGTTGCTAAAAGTTAATTATTTTGATAAAGGTTTCCATAGAAACAACATAAATTGAATTTTAAATATTTACAAAAAATATCACTAAAAGTTAATTTTCTTTGGATATATGTAGAAGGCCCATTGGGAAGTGTGCCAAGCTCTATATGCGAGTTCCCCAAAAAGCTCATACAGTAACGTTGTTAAGGTTTCATTAATACGGGGTTTCAACAGTCATAACTTTGCCTCTTTGTTCAAAACCTAAACAGTTGCAAAACTATTCTCTCTCTCTACATGCAGTGCTGCACGTGCACCCTTTCTATTATAAATAATACTAAGATAAGATAAGAAAAAAAATTTATCTATCATTAGCCCCCTCCAAGAAATATCTCCTGTTGCAGTGAAAGTTTCAACATGTCAAACCTCTAGAGTATTTTTGAAAAGTCTTCACACTCAAAAGATTTTTTTCTTGAAAAAAAAAATATTCAGCATAAAAAGTTGCCCATTAAAAAACCGGCTGGACCGGAGAAGTAGTGAAAATTTTCTGTCTTTTTTTTAGTCTTCCCTGCTCTAAACGCTCACTGCACTGATATTATCTATTATATATATTTAAATAAACAAAAATCTAATTTAAATATGTTCTCTTGTGCTTGGCTTACAGATCTATGCATTCATTTTGGGTTAAGCAAGTTGTCAAATGAGATGACATCACTTACAATTTTATGTTGCATTGATTGTTGTTCTTTGAGAGAGACCTTGCCATGTGGAACATCTAATGGTTGAGAATTTTATCATCTTTTAAATATAAGGAAGTTTTTCTTGTTAAAAAAATACTACTGTCAAATACTCTACATGGAGCAATGGTCTTGCTAATCCAAGTGTCTACCTAATAAGAAACCCTTTGCATTACCCATGCACACTATATAATAATCTATATTAGCCTAATAATACATAGGAGTTATCAAGCTTTATCACCTATATTGATAACATTTCAGATCTTTTTATGTTTCTTAAGCTTTATACAAAAATGAATTATTGTTTTTTTAATGTGATGAGGAATTATCTTTCTTCTCATGTATTATAAATTGGTGGTTTGCTGGTGCAGGTGACATATCCAAACATGATGGAGTTCTTTGAGAGCCTCGGAATCGAGATAGAGAAATCTGACATGACGTTCTCGGTGAGCTTAGAGAATGGCAAGGGCTGTGAGTGGGGGAGTCGAAATGGGTTTTCTAGCTTGTTTGCACAAAAGAAGAATGCACTGAATCCATACTTCTGGCAAATGCTTCGAGAAATGTTCAGGTTCAAGGACGACGTCCTCAAGTAAGTTTTATTTTGTTCGAACTTATTCTTAATACTCTTTGTTGGATTGATGACCCTGCTAATCCAGACTGACCTGATAATGAACTCTCTCTTTTGATAGACTTCATAGTCAATATTTAACTAACATATGCCTGCATTTAATTCCCTATTTATCTGCTAAATTTAGGACTTTCATTGTTTTTCCTTGCAAATATAGATTTGATACATGACAAAGAGGGTTTTCTCAATTGATCTAATGTCTTCATTGCATGATAACATGGCAAAATCTGTTTTCTGGTTTCTAAGAGCCTTTTTACAAAATTTGATTAATTGCAATAGCATTATGTGCCATGCATTTTCGAGACCGCACGTCGTAGATTAATTGATTAATCTCCATTTTGTCCCTTTTTTTTTTTTAATATTACCATGTCGTTAATAACTAAAAGACAGAACAATCCCTTGGTATTAAATTCACTAGCAAGGTGCACATGCAGTATTGATCATTGAGTTTTAGAAAAATTGAAGCATTTTTTTTTATTATTGTACCCTTTTATTAATGTATCTTCACGAAGGTGTGTATGGGTTGTTATGGAAAGTCTACATTTTGGTTGGCGTAAATACCAAGAAGATGCCTCATGTTATATAATATAGATTTAGATTTAAAAGCTAATATAACCAAGGAAATATCCATCACCAACTGAAGAGTTAATACAACTAAACAATTTTAACAAACAATAAACTTCCAACTTCTTACATATCTCTTGAAGTTTCTTTGTAAATGTTTTAAATAAGAGAAATTTATTATTTTACAAATAAGGTAAAATATTTTACCATATTTTAAAGGTCATTTTAGATATAAAATTTTTTTTTTTTGGCATATGCAATTTTGTTCCCTTTTTCTGATATAGTTAATTAATGGAAATGGTTGGGTTAAGGCTCAACCCATTTACAATCCACACAAACCCGACCTGACCCATTGCCACTTCAATTTAAAGGCATGGCATGTGCGACCTCATGAAAGATTCATGATCAAAGAATCCTACCTATTACCGTATTGTATGTGTGTAAGAAGGAAGAGAGAAAGGGAGAATTACCGTTTTGCATGCTTGTAAGAAGGAAGAGAGAAAGGAAGAAGGTTGATGAGGATAAGTTTTAAAACTGATTACAGGTTTGACCATTGTATCTTTAATTAATAAATCTTCTCAATAGGTGTGCAAGGGCTATTTTGGAAAGTTGTAGATTTTGTTTGGCACGCTTTCCAAAGGCCTATTCCGTATATACATACAGTATAGATAGATAAGTAGTATGGATTTACATAAGATTCAAATTCGAGGCGTTTGATATCTTCAATTTTTCAAAATAAAATGAGACGCATTTAAACTTTGAAGTGCTTGAATCGAGGGCACCCTGGAGAAGATATTGCCTACCAAAAGAAAAAAAAAAAAACCTGGAGAAGATATTCTACATTCGAACGGTGCCCTTAGAACTGCGGAACCAAACAAACCGACCTCGTCTGGATCTCTTGTCCAAGAAAGAAAAAGAGGAGCAAATTCTCCCGCTTGTTAGATGGTTGAGTTTTGGGGTAATCCCTCAGATCGAATGGATTTTAAATTCAGCAATGAGAATATTTCATTAAAAGAGATAGTCGTTCTTCGGATGGGTTCATGTCTGTGGATTTTGAATGTCTGAAATCTAGTGTGTTTATCTAAATGACCAAGTTCATGGGCTTGATTCTAGCGGAAATGAAAATTCGTTTACAACTAATTACTAATGACCTAGACTGGAATTTTCATTCTTCCAATTTGTTTATGTTGGTTCCACTACAATTTGTTGACAACTAATAACTAATGACTTCCCATAATACAATTTATGTCAGAAACCTTGCAATTGCGTTGTGGACTCCGATTAGTTTTTTTTTGCAGGTACCTTGAAAAGTATGAGAACAACCCAGAAATTGATCGGAATGAAACCTTGGGGCATTTCATCAGATCACATGGCTATTCTGATTTATTTCAGAGGGCTTATCTTGTAAGACAATTGAAATGTTTTAAGTTTTTGGATCCTTGGGCTTTTATTCCTGTCGTAATTTTGTTGTCCACTGTCTGCGGTTTTGACTTAAAGAGTATTGCACTTCCGTAGATTCCAATCTGTGCTTCAATCTGGTCATGCCCTTCGGAAGGGGTTATGAACTTCTCAGCTTTCTCAATACTTTCATTTTGCCGCAATCATCATTTACTGCAGGTGCATTACGTTTACTTAAAATTTTCATTATATCCAGTGATTGCGGCTGATAATCTTTGGACATATTTTGTTTAATGTGCTTGTCTTTGCTGTTTCGCTGGACTTTGTTATCTCTAAGAATTTTACATCTAAGTTCGGAAACTGTGTTTACAATGCAGCTTTTTGGTCGTCCACAGTGGCTTACCGTCAGATGGCGTTCACAAACTTATGTCAATAAGGTGTTATGTCTTCCAGTCTTTCATCTATTTGAAGGGTGATTAATTAGTTTGCAACATCAGTTGGGAGTATTCTTGATCATAACGATTAAGTTCTATATTGTCATCCAAAACATTGCTATTAATCTTTTCACAAAATATAAACAGGTGAGAGAAGAACTGGAGAGTAGAGGTTGTCAAATAAGAACAGATTGTGCCGTACATTCGGTTTCCACAGATGAAGGGCGTAAGGATTTATTTCCAAATATATTTTTTTTCATTGTGTATTTTCCAATTTTTTGGGGGTTTGACTTTCAATAGTGATTAAAGCAGGTTGCTTTCATTAAATCTACTTTTTACTGATCTGCTGGGGATTATCTCAGTGACACTTCGCTTGTGACAATTATCTTAGTGACAATTTTTTGAACTAAGCTTGCAAGAAAACTTCAAAAATAGCAGAACAAGGTTGGAGGGCTGATGGCTGTGAAATTAGAGAATTCAAACTAGGAAAGACCAAAAATAAGTTATTTATATATATATTTTCATGCTCTTGACTATTTCCATGTATGAGGACAACTAAAGAACTTTTACCATATGCAAAGATAGCAGATATACAAATTTAGTGTGCAAGTCCAATGAAGCTTTATTGAATCCTATCCGTGGCACTAGGATGATAAAATATCCACTATTCCAACCAGTGTGGGCACAAGCCAAAAAAGTGGAAACTAAAACTCCATTACCATTGCCATTGTTATTAAAGCTTTATTGTACGTCCTTGAGTTATCTGCATACATCTGGTTCTGCCGCAGCAATCTAATGCTATATCTCCTGTTAGTAACTTGCTTCAAATCTTTCTTACTACATTAGGTCCTTTATGGGCTGACCTGTCCCTCAGAAGAGGAAGGGAAGAAGTTTCTAATTGGAGCTTATTATTTAACTATTTCATCACATAAGAGTTATAATATATTTACTGCCTAACGTGAAAAGTTTTCTGGCAGGCTGCACCGTATTAGCGGTAGATGGTTCACGAGAGATGTACGATGGTTGCATATTGGCCATGCATGCACCGGATGCTTTAAGTATATTAGGGAAAGAAGCAACATATGAGGAAACGAGAGTGCTCGGTGCTTTCCAATATGTATACAGGTATTTTCTTTATTTTGTGAATTATTTGTGTTTTGGTGCATATCATTGTTAACTTGGATCCCATTAATGTCAAGTCCCTTGACCTTTGAATATTACATAGTACGTGAAGGTAAATATCTAGATTCTTTATGTTTGAGTACAGCAGCAAAAATTGGATCATCATGTTTCTGTATCTTACCCATCACCTTTGCTTGGTGTTGTATAAATAGAATATATTGGAGATTAAACAATCTGATAGGGGTAAGAGGTTGAGTATAAATAGCATTTTATAAAACCCTGATAATAAATCAGCACATGGGAAAAATCTTCTATTGGTGAAACAGATCTGATGCTGCTACCTCTTCTTGTGAAGTATTAGCCATGAAGCAGACATACCACAAAAAGAAGCACCACTGAATCAATGATGGATTGTAAGACAGAACACTAACTACAATTCCTACTTTATTAGAACAGATCTTCCAAAGAAAGGATATAGAATTATCTATATCATCTATGTATGGCAAAAGTTGGGTCTGGTTATGATTTTAGGCAAAGGCCTACCTGAACCATATAGGAACTTAGTCCATACTGATTCATTTGCAACCTGAAGGCAGTGTTGGGGTGTGGTGTGGTGGAGTGAGGTGGTCTATTTGTTCTCAATAGTAAGTGTAAAATGCATTTTCAATGTAAGACATGCAACTCTGATCCTAGATTCCTAGTTGAATAGCAACAAGATAGGTTTGGAATAATTAGACACTAATCTTTCGGCCAGAGGATTGGTTTTGAATGGTTTGTCTGTTTGACCACCTATTGCCATCACTAATGATAATATTCATATAAGTTTGGTATTACCAATCTAAATTAATCAAGACAACTAATTTGATGTGTAGACCATAAAAATTCGAGCAAGTAGCAATATTTGGATCTACTAGTTACTAGAAATTTTTAGACATTCTAATATGCCATTTGAACGTTAATGCTGATTTCAAATTCTAGATTACTTTAAACAAACCACATTAATGGGGCTCCATATGCCTGATAGGCCAGCAGCTATCTCCTCTCACTATTTTCATCCTTCTATGTTGATTTTATGTGTCTCTTGCCACATCATGCTGTTCCATTAAGCTTAAAAGTGGAAAATGTTATAAAAGGAGGGGGAATAAGCCTGTATCATATAAGCATTAGAATTGCAAGGGTCATTTTTTTTTTCCAGTTTTCATGGAAAAATATTTGAGCTTTGCTACAAAAATAAAAGATCACTAATCATAGAAGTTGGCTCTACTGTAAGTACCAAAAACTGTACACATATAAACATGCTATGGTTAGATTAGTGCAATAGTACCTAGTGATGCATTGTAAGATTTTGCTACCTACAGAGACAAATTTTTTACTTGATCATACAACTCTCACTTTAAGATCGGTAACGCTATGTTTAATATCTGAAAAATAAAATATATGGAAAGCAAAAAAGCTTATGGTAATTTGATTTTAAGCTATCACAGTTTTTTCATACAAAAAAATCATGATACATAATATTGATCTTAGCCCATATTGTCAAAATTCAAAATATTTTTCAACTTTGAAACTTTTGCTTTTCTTATTAACTGTTTTAAATGAGTTTCTGAATTATTATGGCATGCATTTGATCAGGTTTGTTACTTTGGGTACAGAAAAGTAATCCTTGTTGTTGTTGGTTTAACCATATCTTTTACTATAATCTTTGTTAATGTCTTTTAGTTAACTAGAGAAGGTAGTGGATGATTCCTAAAATTCAGTTGAATAGACCTTAACTGACCTCAACCAGGCAGATGGCGATTTGATATGCTAGAACATTACCAATTTTCTTAGGGTTATATTTTGAAATGTCAGTTCTTATTTAGATCCTTTAGTTTCATTGAATTAATTCTCCAAGTCTATGGTTGTTTTGGAATTGTCCTTTGATTTTTTCCCTGCATAAAAAGATCAGATACAGTAAAACTAAATTGTTTGCTCTAGAAATTGTTATGTTCTGGTCAATTACTGTTATATTTTTGATAGCTGAAATTTCCAGTTTGGTGCCGTCACCTTATTAGTGGTTTATTATGCTGCTGTAGTTTGTCTTATACTTCATAATATATATATATTATTGAAAGCAGTGTCAAAATGTTTAGGGCCTTGTATTTTATTCTCTTTCGATATTTTATAATTGAGTAATAAAATAGTTGAAAAGATAGTCTTTGCTTTTATCCTTCTTGATGTCTCAAGTTACTGATTGCTATTTAGACATTCAGCTTTCTGCGGTAATGGATGGATATGCAACATTTGTGGGGCCAATGCAAAAACTCAACATTATAATCTAAAAAGGACACTCCAGTACTGTAGTAATTGACATGGTGGTTTTGCTTTTTTTTATCTTCCCTTTCAACTTTTTATTATTGATTTTTTACTCTATAATAATAACTACCAAAACTAAGGGTAGTGGGTCTTTTCCATTTCTAGAAGACTAAGTACAAAATTATTTTGTAATTCTATATTGGCAGTGACATTTTCCTTCACCGTGACAAGAAATTAATGCCCTGTAACCCAGCAGCATGGAGTGCATGGAACTTTCTTGGGAGCACAGGCAATGGAGTTTGTTTGACATACTGGCTAAACATTCTTCAGGTTTGTACTGTATTTTTATGCAGTGTTAAAAAATTGTTTCCCACAGGCTATAACATCACCTCTAATTATAATTTATTGACAAGTTATAAGCTTTGAAGCACTTCAAACAATTACCTGTGTAATGGTAAACAGATAATCACTTAAGAAAAAAAAATCGTGGGATTCGATTTCTACCGCAGCTTATATTCTATGCCACTAGTATTTACTTCCTAGAGACTGATTAATCTTCAGTGCAATTGAAATTTTATAATTAATTTGCAGCATTTCTGAACTTGCAGAATCTTGGTGAAACAACTCTACCCTTCCTTGTGACTCTTAACCCAACTGAGACACCCGCAAGTACCTTGCTTAAATGGACAACAAGCCATCCTGTCCCATCTGTTGCTGCCTCAAAAGCTTGGCTTGAGCTTGATGGAATCCAAGGGAAGAGAGGAATATGGTTCTGTGGAGCCTACCAGGGTGAGAATTTTATTTCTATTGCTATTTTAATCTTCAAGAAGATTAAGAGAATAAAAGGCTCAGTCAAGTCATTATCATATCATAAGCCAATTCCCACCAAAGTGAGGTTGGCAACACCAATCTTGTCTCTCCATTCCGTTATATTAAAAATCATATCTTCAATTAATCCATGTTTTTGTAAGTGTTGTACACTCCATCCTCGTCTTTTTAGGTCTTCCTCTTACTCGCTTAGGCCTTTAATATGTACACTCTCACACTTTCTTACAAGTGCATCTCTAGGTCTCCGTTTTACTTGGCCAAACCATTTTAAACTACTTTCTTCCATTTTATCCCTAACGCATGCTATGCCTAACCACTTTCAAATGCTTTCATTTCTTAGTTTTCGCATCTTAGCATCCTCATCTCGATAACACTCATCTTCTGAACATATTGATTCTTTGCCATATAACATAGCTAGTCTAATTGTTGTCTTATAAAACTTAATCTTTAATTTTAGTGGAACACGCTTATCAAACAAAACCCTAGAAGCACCCCTCCACTTATAAAAAGAGTCAATCGAGTAATTTGTAAATTGTGATTGCAAGGTACATGCTTTCTTCTTTCGTGGTAAAGCGTGGTATAAAATTTGCACATTTACAAAATATCATAATTACTAAAAGTTCATTTCTATATCCTTGATTATCTTGAGCTGAGCACCTTATGTACCAAAAAAGATTTGGAATTTAATAATGAATGCTATGTTTTGTGCACTAACATTAGAACCAAAGTGGAAAAGGCCACCTGAGATGAACTATCCTGGCTAGTACCAGGCCATGTACACAAGTCATAGGAGTTGCCTAAGTTGTAAGGCCTGGAAAGTGAGTGAAACTGCAGACACTCGTCCACTATGCACATTGACATTTGTTCTTCTAGTATGTAAATTTGAGAAAAATCAATTGATGATTCTTGAAATGTCATAGCACTTCGCTGTACATTAATGTAATCTTTTGATTGTATATTTTCCTTTTTTTCTCAATACCATATAAACTTTTATTTATTTTACTGACTTCTTTCCTCCTTGTCTATTACTTAATTCCTTTGCAGGCTATGGGTTCCATGAGGATGGGCTAAAGGTACTAGTTAATGCTCATTTTATGGCATTGTTGCTAGAAATATAAAATAATCGTATAAATTTATGGTTCTTGGACTTGGTTTTGGTGTTTAGCCATCTTATTTTAGTCATACAATAAGTACATCCAAGTGCCCAGCCTCTAGATAGAAATGCTGTACTGAAATTCATTAATTGATTGCATGGACCTCATTACTACCGTTTGTCTTACAGGCTGGCATGGTTGCTGCAAATAGTATGCTTGGAAAGAGTTGCATTCTTCTGAATGATAGAAAACATATGCTACTTTCTCTTGCTGAAACTGGATCAAGGATATTTGTAATTAGTTTCCTTAAACACTATATCTCTACAGGATGTTTAACGTGAGTGAATTTACTCTTGATGATGAATATTTATCCTTTTCATATATTTTGTCTAACTTGATGTTTGGTGTTTATCTGTCTATTTTGTAGTTTTAAAGTTAACACTCTAATATAAATATGATAAGTCTGCTTGATTCTTTCAACACGGCATGACCAGGTCAGGACATTTTGCTTCAGTGTGTGGTTTGGAATCTAAAATGTTCATACCTATAAAATGTATATAACAAGTTGCTAGCAGTTCTAGTGGGTTTGTTAGACTTGATCCAAGGAAGCTCTTTGGGGAGTAATGGAAATATTTTAGAAAAAATGTAAACAAAAAGTTAGTTACAGCTTTTGGTCTCAAGTAATTGCAGTAGAAGTCTGAAATAGTGGGCTGATATAGCATCACACAATAATATCTCTATAGAAAATGGATCCCAAATGATTTAATGCATTTATTCCCAATATCCAATGGATTCCAAATGATTGAATGCATTTATTCCCAATATCCAACCCAGCATTAAATTTTCATGGGCACTTGTAAAGAAGTGATATTCCTGTGTTTCACACTCAGAGATTTTCTTTTATTTAATTTTTAACATTAAAATTAGCATTTAACATGGATTGGGACTCTGTTTCCTATAGAAGGTTTTTAACTGGACAGTGTAATATTATTAAGCTCATATACTCTTACACACATCTGAAGAATTCGGTAAAGGTGCAATATTTTTTAACAATTGCCATGAATTTAATTGTTTCCTTTCACACTATTTGGATATCTTATTGTAAGGTTGAATTTTAGTTTCTCAAATTTGATATTGTACTCTCATTGCATTGGGACACTTTTTTGCTTGCAAACCAAGATAGAAATGTGTTCTTCTCTTTCATAGGATGATTTTTTGGGTGATTTTGGACAAATGACTCGATAGCCTAGAGCATTAAGAAGCAATAGTACTTACAAATGGCATTAAAATGAGGCTCATACTTAATAGAGCAGGGGATAAGGACCCCTTTGTGTTAGGAAACAGGATACCGTTTGTCTTGAAGATCAAAAGAAATGGCAAAACAGCCATGCAAAATAGATCAACAGCCGGGTGAAAAATACCCAGAACAGAACAGTAACTAAACAGGAAAGAGAACATGATGAAGAGACAAAAATTTATGTGGTTTGGCCTTAAATGGCTACATTCATAGGCGAACAAGATGAAGTTATTCCACTAGAGAACAAGGCGAATACAATAGGATCTTCTAAACACCGCAACTGCTCTTATCAAAGAACCTAAATCTTTCTCAAAATGCTATTCTGACCAACTTTCCTCTTTATTTAGTACCCCTAAAAGATACTAGGTAAGGGTGAAATCCATGACATCTACATTACACTTTGCAAGATAAACCTTCATGAGAACCAGAAAAGCATAACTACAGTTACCTTTTTTTGTGGGAATGGGTAGGCTGCATATCAGCATAGCTTCATTCTGTATGCTTTTCTTTTGCACAAACTTCCAAGTTTTTTTTTTGATAAATAATGAAAGTTTCATTAAGATCAAAGGAAAGGGGACCCCACAAGCCATGGGATGACCCAGGAAATACAGCAAAAATAAAAACAAAAACAACAATAAAAAGGACAACGTGGACCACGAAAAACCAGTGAAACCAATCTACTAGCAACAGTCACCACAAATACATCTTACTTTCCAAAAAAAAAAAAAAACAGTCACCACAAACTTCCAAGTTTCTACAAATAATTCCTGATATTGTAGCCTGTGAGAATGCAGTTACTTTGAAATTCCTGGCCTCCAATGACTTGAAAGAAATATCTGACAGCTGTCTGGAAATATCTTTATATCTATACATTTGCACATGCAAATAGATGTATACCCATACGGACACACGCATATATATGTTCTTTTGTTCCATGAATCTATGAACATCTGATTATATAATTTCACAAATGCATGTCATCTTATTCCACCGGAAGAAAGAAGAATATGCACCCCCTTGGAAAATTATCTATCAGCAAATTAGACTTTTCCTTGTCCTATTAAGAACCAGCATTTCCATCTTATGTCCTTATTGTTTTTATGTGCACTAGTGTTAATTCCAATCTTGGATATTTTTTTTTCAAATTCTTCTTCATCACCTTAAAAAGTCTTTCATGGTTGCACCTAAAATTTATTTTGTTCTTCCACTGGTCCTTGTTGTGACTTTATTTTTTTTCATTTTCAGTTCTGGGATCTAGAGGGTTATTTAACTTCTGTTCGATTATAATCTGATTAATGTTATGGTAACTGACCTCCAAGTCTAATATTCATGTTTAAGCAAGTTGAAATTTCTGATGTCAACAGCTTATTGGAGGATGGGGGAACAATGTTCACCTTTGAAGGAAGTAGCAAAAAATGCCCTCTAAAATCTGTCGTAAAAGTTCACAGTCCCTGTTTTTACTGGAAGGTGTGATTCTCCATTTATATTCAACATTTTATTCTTTAGTAATTAAATGCACTTGTGTTAGAGAAGAAAGAACAAGTGAACTGATTAAAAAGTACTTGAATGATGCATGAAGAATGTATCAATGCTGAGCAGTACCAGGATTTGTTTGACAGGTTTCTACACGAGCTGATTTAGGTCTTGCGGATGCATATATCGATGGAGATTTTTCCTTTGTCGATGAAGAAAGTTTCCTAAATTTTTTCTTGGTAATGAACATTTTATACTAAATCTCTCTCACCTAAACAGTTTCTTTAATGATTTGCATCCATAAAAGTCCTCTCCCAATTCTGTACTGCAGATTATAATCGCCAATAGGGATTTGAGAACTTCCCTGACAAGGCATAATAATAAAAGGTATTTTTTGTTTGCTGTATGGGTAATAAAGTATTACTTCAGTAGTGTAGAATCTGAGTACGTGCCATTTGTTTATCAGCTCTAGGGGTTGGTGGACACCACTATTTTTCACAGCTGGAATTGCATCTGCTAAGTATTTTTTTCTCCATGTTACGAGGAAAAATACTCTGACACAGGCTCGCAGAAATATCTCACGTCATTATGACCTTGTATGCTTTAATTTCATCAATTTCTCAATCCATGGAGTTTATTTTCTTCCATTTAGAATATTTTGCTGATCCACGTTTCTCTATTCTTCAGACTGAACTTTTTACTGGGTAAAGTTCATCATATTTGTTTCACTTAAATTTCTGTGTGATATTATTTTCTTCTGAAAGTTTTGTAAGTGACAAGCCTTTTAATTTTATCACTCTGTTTATAGTTATTGACACAACATACTGCATATAATATCTCTGTTTGCGGTGTTATTGGAAAAAACTTTAGGGTGAATAAGTTGAATAACTTATAATGAAATTTTGTGGGAGTGGCTAACCTTTTTTCCTTTGTCACTATAAAGATAGTTGTTGACTCAACACATTGCAGATAATCTCTGTTTGAAATGTTAATGGAAAACCTATGTCTTTTTTGTAGAATATGTTAATTGAAATGCAATTTTACAAAAAGCAATTTTCATCTTTTACAGAGCAACGAGCTCTTTGCTTTGTTTTTGGATGAAACAATGACGTATTCATGTGCTATATTTAAGGTTAGTCTTTTCTTTCTGGTGATAACTATTTTCCTTCTGAAATGATTCATGGAACAGTTCTAATTTTCTACTTTTCCACGTTATTTTGGAGATCTAATTAATTATTACACTCACCGCATGTAAAATTGTTTTGACCAGATGGAAAATGAAGACTTGAAGCTCGCACAACTGAGGAAAATCTCCCTTCTGATTGAAAAAGTGAGATTCTTTTAGAATAACTCTGATTAATGATTTTCAGATGACAACTTTCTTTCTTGAATTTGTACACATCAATTGGCAGCATGAAAGAGAGGATTCAAATGAAAGTGCAACCACTGCGCTCTAAATTGCCATATTATTGGCAGGTGGCATGTTGCCTGTCTATTTCTCCTAAGACTCTGCTTTGGTGAGACATACTCCATGTTATGGTTCTAGTTGGAAACAATCAACAACGATGCCCTGTCTCAACTGCTCTGGAACATGAGTCCTTTTCCACTATTCTAGCTTGTTGAAAACCATATCCTTGGTTCATGTTCTTTACATCACTTGTAACCAATGCCGTGTTCTTTTTCTGTTGGATCCTTTAACTTTGACTATCTTTTTACCTTCTTACAGGCCTCTCTATTTTTAGCATGCCCAAACCATCTTAATTTCTTTTATTTTATGCCAATGTGTACTTAAAGGGCTCATGGATGCTTTCATTCCTCATCTTGTCCGTATTGTTTCCATGTCACATTTATACCAAAATTCTCATGTTGTGCTATGCTAATTCTATGAATTCGTTACTTTTTGTTTGCCTCACAAAAAAGTATGCGTTGGTCATGACATAGTTTATTTAAGAGCAATGTTATAACATATATCTTTTGGATCAAGGATGCATTGGTCATGGCATAATAAAAGTACATCTCTTTTTGCAACAGCCTACTTATATTTCCCTTCTTATAACTGTCCATGATACAGTAAGTAATCAATTTAGGCTTCCTTTGATTTTAAACATTACTAGTGCTTATATAATTTCCCTGTTTGTACGAAAACTGCTTTCCATAAAATCCTTTGACAAACTTTGTAGCATTTTTCTGTTCCATCTTGTAATGCAAATATCCATCATCATCAGGCTGATGATGATATCACTGAAATATCACCCCAATAAAGAGATAGTTGATGTGACTTTAGTTTTTCCGAACATATGTAGGCAAGAATTGGTAAAAGTCATGAAATTCTTGAGATTGGCTGTGGTTGGGGAAGCTTAGCCATAGAAGTCGTAAGGCAAACTGGCTGCAAATACACTGGCATTACCCTCTCTGAGGAGCAACTTAAATATTCTGAAAAGAAAGTTAAAGAAGCTGGACTTCAGGTATTCAATTTTGCTGCACTAGATTTACGTGTAAACATGCATGCATTATGTAATGAACTGCTTCCATATCTTAAGGTTTTCTTCAATTCGATTGTCATTATGACCCATGATTCATGTTGAATTTATGTTAGTATATCTATAAATGCAGATTATTTCACTGTTTAAGAAAATCCAAGAAAAATATAATCATAGAAGTGCTGATATCATTTTTCATGTAGTACAACACTTGTGGCAGAAACTACTGTATTTATGAGATCTTTCTTTTCACATGTTAGAAATGACTTTCTCAATGGAAGTTGCATGTTTTAAGTAAATTTCTGAATTATTTTATTCCCGCTATTTTTCATGTTTTATGTTTTACAGTTGTTATTAAAGATCACATGAGTGTTTTTTGTCCCCTTTGTATCACACTATGATACACTTGAAGATATCAACTTATTCAGATGCTGAATAACTATGTTGCTTGGGAAGTTTTGAATTAAGTAATGTATCATATTGGGCACTTGTAGGACTCATTCAATAGATTATGGCATGACAGTACTATCTTTTCCCTTTTTTTGTTTTCTTTTCTGCATTACATATTATTGTCTAAGATAGAGAATGGACTCTATCTTCCCATGAAAGTTCAAGTTAGATATTATACTCCAGCAGTCTACACGTTTAAGTACTTATTATAGAACGTGAAGTTCAACACTGTCAATCTCTACTCAGCAGATTTATCAGGTGTATCATGAACAGCTGGACATAAAAACTGGAAATTGCCTTGTGAAAAAAAGGTGGCCATCCATTTCAAGTCAGAAATGCAAAGAAGTGGCATTTTGTCCTTTTATGACAATCTAATCTCTCTGACATATATCTGTGGTTTGGACATGAGAGCTATTGCCGTGGGAAATTACTATTTCAAGGAGTTCATCTCAGTGAAGGTTCATTAAAATATGTAGTTTATGACTAATTGAGTAGTTCGCAAGGTACTGTATGGACCATGTTTATGTTGTAGTGTGACACAGTAGTTTGTAAATTTAAGTATCTATTAGTAGTAGATCATTTATCTCTGGCTCTATTCCTACCTCACTCACTCTTCCTGATGAAACAGGTGTTTAAAATTATGAAGTCATTTTATTTTCGTTTAATTAAAAATTAAAACTGGAAATTAATCGTTATTCTTTGAAACTTGGTCAATGATGATTTTCTTGCTTGAATCTTCACGAAGAAGAATGCTTCTAATCCTTTTTTCTGTTTCAGAGCCTCTAACATGGAACAATCTAGTTTTTGGTTTCATAATTTCTGCAGTTGACCTCCTACATCTATATTGACATGATTAAGTTTCAGTAGATTTTTTTCTACATGTAAAAGCTCACCTTATTGTGGATCTGAACTAATAACATTTGCAGGACCACATAAGATTCCTTCTTTGTGACTATCGCCAATTGCCAACCTCTTACAAATATGACAGAATTATATCTTGGTGAGTTTCTTAGTACCATACCATCAGCTTCAACGTGCTAAATTAAATTGCTGTGGCCCGATTGTTGAGCTACTGCAGTGAGATGCTAGAAGCAGTTGGCCATGAATACATGGAAGAATTTTTCAGTTGTTGTGAATCATTGTTGGCGGAAGATGGTCTTCTTGTTCTACAGGTAAAGATATTTTACTTGGGTGTTTGTTTTGGTGTGTTTTTAATGGTGCTTCATTGCCGCTGTAAGTATTTCGTTGATCATATTCTTGTTCATCAACAAAACCACACTGATTAATTCCCTAATGGTTCTACTTGCAATTAAACGACAAAGTAGCCTGTTACTCTATTTGGTACCAAGCTCTGTTACAAAATTTTATTTTAAATTTCATTTTCAGAATATATATGAATTTAATGTATTGGGGAAAAAGAATCTTTTTAACAAAAGCTTGTTTGATGGTTTTTAAAATTTTCCATGTAAAACATATAAAGTGGAACTTAATGTTTTCTAAATATGAAAGTTCATCTTTTATTTTTCTTTCTTTTGTGAGATTTTCTTGACCTTTTCTAATTATTTTTCTTTTATCAATTGGTATTTTGGTTCATAGTATTCTAGCTCCCGAGATTTAATCTTTGGGATGATCATAGATAGTGAAAAAAAGATGGATCTTCGTAGGTAGTAGGGAGGGTATCTGTAAGCTCTAGATACAGGAAATTATTTGTGCAGAGCAATCATTTGGGTTGGGAATGGTCTGTAAAGAGAGACAATCATTATTTTAAATGAAACTGGGTTGCAGAAATCCTACTCTTTTTCAAAAGCTATGTTATTTTGGAAGGTGCTTATTCAAATTTTTGTTGCTAATGGTTATGAATGCTTTTTGTGTAGTTTATATCAATACCAGATGAAAGGTACAATGAATACAGGCAAAGCTCAGACTTCATAAAGGAGTATATTTTCCCTGGGGGATGCCTGCCTTCATTAAGTAGAGTAACATCAGCCATGTCTGCTGCATCTCGACTGTGGTAAAGCTAATGTTATATTTACACTTAGCATTAAATTCTTTGCAAACATACATATGGTTTCATGTATGTATGTCTAATTTACTAATCTGTTAAAGCATCATTTCCAGTGTAGAACACCTGGAAAATATTGGACCTCATTACTTCCAGACGCTCAGATGCTGGAGGAAAAATTTCATGGCAAAGCAGAGGTATGACCAACTTTCATATATTCAATTTCTGTAACCGTAAATGTTACCACTTGGAAAGTAGGCAATAACTTGAGCCTCAATAGGCTTACCTACTCCTCAGAAAGACCTTTACACAGGTCACATATTTTCCTGTGGTCTTATTAATGAAAGAAATTCATACATAAATACCATGTGTAAAAATGATATCCTACCAGATTGTTTAGAGGAACAAATATCTGGGCTATAGACTGATGTTTTTAAAATGTATTCTTCTTAATAATATTTCGGCATTTATTCAGTGAAGAAAAATTTTAAAAAAGAAAAAAGTGGTAAATTTTTTAGAAAATATCTTTAAAATCCTTCATAAATAATTCTATACCTAAGAAATCCATGAAGGAACTTGTGTGTCAGTCGACCCTTCAATATAAAAATATGTTGGGAACATATTTTAAAACCCATTCAAATATAAGCCTGCACCTAAGAAATCCATGAATGAATTTTTATCTCAGTCAACCTTGATCGAAAAACTATATATACCAAAAAATCCCAATTTGTTCAAAGCCATTTATTTTTAACATTTAAATGGTTCATGGATGCCATGATATAATTTTAGTGGAGGACAAAAATTCCCCCTGAACTAAAATGACCTTTAATGTTTCAAGAACATTTTTGTCAAATGTTAAAGCTTGTTGACAGACTGCTTAATATTGTTTCTGGATGAATTTGTCACTGATGGGATTAACCGAAATATACCTTCATCCATGGTCTTTTAGGATAGAAAATTTTTTTTTATTAAGGGTTTTTAGGATACTTTTTTGAATTATTTCCTTGACTCCAAGCAATTTCAATTTTTACTTCGGATTGGATTAGTACTGTTTTGGAACGAATTCTGGTTTCTAAATTTCTAAATAATTTCAACTAAATACAACTTAACTTTGTGAATCACCAAATAACTGAACTTATCAATCTACTGCCAAAGCTTATGATGGCCAAAAGGTGTTACCCAATGTTGTTAAACTTTTGCAAATACTTAAGATTAATGGTATTTTCAGTATATTTATTGCATCGTCAAAGTCAAATTAGGAATCTCTGATGGTTTGAACCCAGTGTAAGGCAGTTGCTACTTTGGTTACTGTTGAAGATGATCTTTCAACTTGATGTAAGCATTTGCCCTTGTTCTAAATGAGGACAGAATAATACATTACTATGTCCATTTCTTCACAAATTCATCCTTGCATGGGATTTGCTGTCTACTGCACCATGTTACTGGACATGAAAACTTGTCCATGACTTTCTGCACAGCTGGGTGTTTGTAGAACCTCTATCACGGGGAAGACAAGAGGAGCATATACTTCATTGGGGAAATTACGACTTTTGAAAAGTAACTTACATTTTTGCTCACTTAATATCAGAATGTGGCTTCTTCTTGTCTTGAAAATTATACTGCATTCTAACTATGGAGATTAGCCATAAAATTTATGTGGCATTATAATCTCTATGAGATGCTAGAAATTTGAGTTGTCACTGAAATCTCACATTCTAACGTGGCATTAATTTTGGTGTTTCCAGTAAGGTCATTGCGTTGGGATTTGATGAGAAATTCATCAGGACATGGGAGTATTATTTTATCTATTGTGCAGCTGGTTTTAAATCACTTACACTTGGAAATTATCAGGTATCTGTCTTTCTTGGCATGCAACTGCATTGGCTAATTTCCTTGGGTAAAATACCATTGGTTTGTCCATTGTTTGAATCAAGGAATGCAAGTTATGTACATAAATTTGAAGCATGATCCAGATACTGAAAATGAAGATTGAATTTAATGTGGCTGTTGATTTTCATAATATGAAAAAGTTCAATTTGTGAACTTACCATGGAAGTAGTAAAGAACAAACAGCAAGAAGCCACTTAAAAACATAAAATATGGCTACAGGATAGCTATTAGATAACTGTGTGATTTACATGTTTTATTCATTGTAGGATGATCAAATGTATAATTAACCCCATTGTCTTTATGATAACCATGTGATATTTAGATTTAGCAAAAGTGTTGATACTGGCTGCTAACCTGACGCGACCCTCCTCTTTTCTCCAAGCTTGGGACCAGTAGCACATAAAAGATATAGCAAAAAATACATGTATAAAGTTAATAAAAGAAAACTTACATAAACATTAATTACGGAAGATATGATTTTTGATAGAAAGGGATGGAGAGAGAAGATTGGTGTCACTGACCCCCCTTCAACGGGGACTGGCTGATAATGATGATGATGATGATGATGATGATGGTGATGATGATGATATCTTTATCATAACCAAAGCCCAAACTACTTTGTGAACTTTCATCATGCTCTTTCCAGACATATTTTTATGTATTTTTATCCTTATTTTTCTAAAATTCTAACATTTTTATTTGCGAAATGAACATTATCTGGAGTATAACAGTGTATGCTATTTCTTTACTTCGGATCTGCAAGGAGGGATGGTTTCCATCTCTCAGCCATATCTCATGGTGTAACATTTGTATTTAGCTCAGACGCAGCGAGTGAATTTTTTATGGAAATGAAAAAAGAGAAGGAAAAAAAAAATTGATTTATCCAGCAAGATTTCTATCGTGACAAGAGTCCCCACAACAAATTATTATATGACTTTGCCATCTTTGTACTAGAACTCATTTAATTCCTCTTCATGCTGCTGCAGATTGTATTCTCACGCCCAGGTAACCTTGCCGCATTCAGTGATCCATACAAGAGTCTGCCAACAACGTATAATTAATTCATCCAGAGATGAGGCAAGGTTAGAACATTTGTAGCATTGCCAATTTTCGTGGATCTGCTTCTCATCTAATTTATTTTTGTTCAAACCTTGAAGGTGCGGGTACCAATTCTGCCTGTATTCCGTATTTTTGGTGCCTGAAAAGGTAAAGCAGATAATAAATTATCCAGCTTGACGTTCCCTTATTCGTTTGCATTTGACAAGTGAATCGTGTATGGTTCTTGCTTTTGGAATTGGAGCATGTAGATTTGCTAGCTGATAGTAGAGGTGAAATTTATAGATTTAATTATATTCCTAACACTTGTGAGCAATAGAGCTATTAATTAATAGTAAATGTCATTCAAGCAAAAAGCTGAGCAGTTCTATGAAAATCGGTTTTGTCACAATTATGTATTTATTTATATATTGAAAATTGGATCTGATCAGAGCAGCATCTCTTCGTCTCCGTCATATGATCTCAACGATCCAATATCCGCGCCCTCCGCTTCATTCTCCTCTTAGTCGCACATCCATTTGCATCGTCGTCTCGAGCGACCAAAAGCTCATCAGTCCGAAATTCTATATATCTGTTGAATGGATTAAAATTTCAGGCGAACGTTTCGATGAGCTAGAGAGATTCAGGCACACGCGTCTTATCTGGAAATTCTGAAGGTCTCAGGAGAAAGCGTCAAGAAAAGAGAGGACATTCTGAAATCGAAGGTTTATGAACGGTTACCAACTTTTCTTGATTAATAATAAATAATTAATTATCCATAAAAGCTTAAATGTTATCATCTGAAGAACTTTTCACAGATAATTATTCTATTTCTAGAAAATAACGATTTAAGATTTTCGTTTTCCAACTTCAGTCAACTTCCCCTACTTCTTAATACAACTGGATGTACAGTTCTAACTAGCATAAAATACAAACTGATTGTTTATGGCTAATAGGATACTAATGATCAATATTCAATTCTAACCCCCTTCTCCCCATAAATACCCTCCACAATACATTAAAAAACCCCCAATCCCAAATAAAACCACCAGTAATAAACAAACATCCAAACTCTATAAGGATTCATGCTACCTTTGTCTTGGCAAATACCCCATTTACATAACTCTTCTAACAACACTGGAGTAGGATGACCCTTTTAGTCGTTTTACCATAACACATCAATGACAAAAAAATGCTATGGATCCAACTCGGTATATCTACAAATTGATCTACTAAAGAAAAATGCCGAATAAGCATAAACAAACTACGTTAATCCTTCATCATTTTAGTAATGAATCTCTCAGTGTCTGGTTATTAAGAAGGAATTTTCCTTCAAACGAACTAAAAAACAACAATTTGTATAATTTCCTACCGAACTGATTGTTTTGGAAGGAAAAAAAAAAAGAGACGCGGAAAAAGACAAGTGCAAAGTTGTGGTTAAGTGAAAATGTAGTTGCATACCAAAGCCATTTGGATTGATCACTTCAGCTCCACTGTCTCATGACCTGAATATGTGAGACTCCCAAAATTTTGAGTGTTGGCCTGGCTTGACCTGCATGGCCTCATATTGCATTGCATCGCCAGTCAAGCACAGTCCAGTTTAAATGCCTTCCACGCCATACACTCCATACATAACAACTTTTGAGTTTGGCCACGGCTGAAGACACCTGATTCCAGTTTAGACTTTCTCCTGTACAACAAGGGAAAATACAGGAGGAAAACAATTATATCATTGTCAAATATGTCAACTATAACTACGATTATCGCTACCCATTATGCAGTGATAATCCAAATGGTCTAAAACTTCACCATTACCTCCAACAAGCCTCACTAAATCCTTATGATCTTTAGTTCTCAATTCTCCGACATACCGAAATATAAACTACTGGAATAATACAATTATGCATAAAATTCTTAGATTATTCATAGCAGAATTATCAAGATCCCTACTTATAGCTGGCAGAGATTATTGCCACAATCATAAACAAAATACTTACCTAAATATCCATGCTCGCAACCATAATAGTAACATAACATAAGCTATTCTAACCTTAACAATAAAGAGAACAAAGGAACTAAGCACGCTGAGATTAGCACTACAGCAGTTTCAAGGAAATAATAATTAAGAGCCATCCCCAATGAACTAGAACTCATTATAAAAAATACTAGCAAAATGACTACTGCAAACTACTGGGATTCAAGCAATCCAACCAGTCCAAGAAAATTGTGTCACCCTGCAAAAGCCACCTTCCATTGGTTGATGTGAGAAGCCAATACAGTTGCTTGAATGAAGAGAGAATTACGTCCACTTGACAATTCATTCATAACTGCTGTAGCGCCTGCCTGGACTGATTGCCACCATACACACCACCATATCCAACCTGTCCACCTGGATGCCCATTTGTCTGCGCAGTCCCATAACTAGCTTGAGTCTGTTGAGGGTCAGACCTCCAGACTGCATTCTGATACCCTGGATTTCCACTAGCATCACCATAGCCACCTCCCATGTAACTACCACCTGTATGTTGTTGCTCTCCCCCAGCAGCACCAGAATTACTATTCAGGGCAGCACCACCACGCCCTCCAACAACACCATAGCCACCAGGACTAGTGTAAGACCCTTCATTTCCACCATAACCACCATACCCATAACCTTGACTCCCATAGCCAGTAGCTCCACTTGGTGATTGACCTGTTGGTGCAGAAACAGCAGTGCCACCACCACCTATACCCGGCCCACTCCAAGGAGCTCCAGTCCCATAACCTGCATTAGCACCATATCCCCCAGCTCCATAACCAGAAGGAGCTTGGTTACTCCATGGACTTCTTGGTGCACCAGGAGGACCACCTACATAACTAGCATTAGGGGCATTTGGGTTTCCATAGGCGCCAGCAGGGCCACCATACCCAGCATTTGCACTACCATAGCCACTAACGCCATAACCACCATAACCAACACCATTATTTGCTGCTCCATATCCATAACCAGGTGTGCCATAGCCAGAAGAACCATACGCAGGAAAACTGCCTCCAGTACTCTGAGACTGCATGTACCTATTGGTATCCATTCTACCATCATAATTATTTGTAGCAGCACCAGAAGCACCATAGCCCTGATAACCAGTCCCACTCATGGAACGACCACCACTTCCAGGGTTTGCATCTTTTGGAAGAGCACGCTTCACCTCAACAAGTTTACCACTCAAATCATGGAAGTTCTTGTGCAGAACTCTATCCACTGCATCTTCGGAATCAAAGGAGATAAATCCAAACCCACGTGGTCGTTGGGTACTCTGATCATACATGACAACAACATCAGTTACATGACCGTATGCCTCAAAATACTGCCGGAATGATTCCTCTGTCAATGTGGGAGGCAAACCTCCAACAAATATCTTCTTGGTCCTCATGTTGCTTCCACCTGAAAAGCTCCTGCCACCATTGGGGTTTCCAGACCTAGCAGATGTGTGATGTTCCTCTCTAGATAAAGCCCGTTTGGCTTCCACCTGAACAAAAAAGTAGGAGTTGTGGAAAAAGTACTAGAATGCTACTTCTTGACAAATAAATCATAGCCATGTACAAGGATGAGAACGAAGAACAGACAACCAAAAAAAGAAAAAATGCTACTTCTTGACAAATAAATCATAGCCATGTACAAGGATGAGAACGAAGAACAGACAACCAAAAAAAGAAAAAAATGCTACTTCTTGACAAATAAATCATAGCCATGTACAAGGATGAGAACGAAGAACAGACAACCAAAAAAATAAAAAATGCTACTTCTTGACAAATAAATCATAGCAATATACAAGGATGAGAAAGAAGAACTGACAACCAAAAGAGGGGGGGGGGGGGGGGGGGGGGGGGGGTGTGGGGTACCTCACGACAGTAGCTAAGAAAAAAAAACCAAATGACATCCAATAAACTCAAAAATTAATCATAGTTGTGAGCAGAAAAAAAGAAGGAAGACACATCAAAATAATAAAAATGATTATTTTGAAAGAACAATGACTTTCAGTCCATGAATGAGAATTTTATATCTTCCTAGTTCAAACAAAAATACAGCACAAAACCTCATCGACTCTTTTTTTTTTGTTGTTGTATTTTTCCTAGTAATTATATCGCAGGGTGAGGTAGCTTCCCACAAAAATAAAAACATAAAAAATCAACTGCAGGTATAAGCAAAATTTTTAACTATCCAAATGCCTCAAGAGATAAGTTCAAACAAGTATAGCATCATCCGAAATAAAAATCTCAACAAAGGTGAAGAAGCAACCACAAACAAAAGGCATAAGCAAAATTTTAAAAACCCAAATGTAAACGAAATTAATACAAATAAGCACAAAGATAACACTCCTCCAAAGTATGGACAATCATAAGCCTTTGGTTTCTCCCCCCACTGTATCCAAAATCATTAAGTCTTCGGGTTGATATATGGGTGAACCAATGGATTGGCATTCAGTAATGAACAGAGCATAATGTCTAGATGAAAGAAAGAACATAAAAATATCACTTTGATTAGCACAAATTGAACAAAAAAACAGGCACACATTCCTAAGGAACAAGTGAACAATTAAATTATTAAAAAATAAACATGATAGTGTAGACAAGACTGCAAAAATTGTAACAAATCCCAGCGCTAGAGAAAAATATGAATTGAAATTTAAACAATCTAACCCACACAATCTCATCATAAACAACATTCCCTGAAAATTTTGTTGCAAAATACATCTAAAAACGCATTTCAAAATATCTACTAAAAGCAAGCCCCTGAATCCACATCTCGTATACGGGAACTGCCAAACAGAAACATATCTTCTTTCATAAACAACCACAAAAGGAAAAATAAATGGGGAAGCCCCAACTAAGAAGAATCCCATTACACATTAGAAGTCTATAGCATTCAACAATGGAGAAAACTGATAAAACGGATTCAAATAAACTCCAAAAACGACGAAACACTGAAACGCATAAAAGTCTTCAACGCACATGAATGATATGATAACCCCACAAAGAAAAAATGCGGAAAAAAAAAAAACACCCCCACTTTATAGCTAGATTCGAGTCTCACCGTTCGTCCATCGATGACATGCTTGTCCTGAAGAACTATATCGAGGATTGAAGGATCCGCAAACACAACAAACCCGAACCCTCTCGGTCTCCCCGTGATCTTGTCGCGCATAATCACAGTCTGCAAAACCTCTCCATACGTCCCAAAATACTCCTTCAACCTATCCTCCGATGTGTCCCACGCTATACCTCCAATAAACAGCTTCCCCTGATCCGAATCCATCCCTTTCTCTGTCTCTCAAACTCTTTCTCCCCCCCACCTTTTCTTCTTCACTTCCTCTCTTCCGCCTACAGAGGAGGAAATCGAGACAGAAGAGGGCGAGGGTTTTACCGACGACACCGACCGCCTTCCTGCGAAAATATCTCCACCGTTCTCTTCTGGGAGAATAAGAAGACCGACGCAACTATGGACAAAAAGGGCCCCCTACCTACGGTCCAGATGCATTGAATTAAATGGTCAGGATTTTAAATCCTATATCTGGGGTTTGGATGAACGGCTACGATTTGATTTTTTGGGAGTTTCGTTGACTGAGGCATGAGATAAGGCCACACCCTCACCCTCAAGCCCACCCCAGAAAATATATGATATTAGGGCATTTAGTTATAATTATAAAAGGGGTTAATAATTCTATTATTCTTAAAATATTATTATAATAAGATTCTATACTAAATTGCCCCTAATCTCTCATTAATCACTTATATTTGTATAACTACCTCTTATTGTCCAAAATACCATTAAATTAAATTTTATTTACTTTTATCTCTTTGTGCATATAACTATCTACTATTACCCAAAATGCCCTTCATGTTTTTTTATTTTTATATTTCTATTATTCCTACAAGCAAAAGTCTATCTTTTTTGGTCATCTACATTTTTCTATTCTTTCAATTAAAATTGCAATGGCATCTAAAAATTTGTTCTTTTGGTAATATATGCTTGTTATATATGTTCAATTACCTAGCTCACATTGAGCTAGCCAGGCTGAGTAAGATCTGCCTTTAAAGTTTAAAGTGCAAAACTATTAGTGAGTTTTGTACAAAACGTTTAACTTAAAAGACATAATTTTGATGGGAAATGGCCCACCAAGAGATTGTTCAATGGGCATAAGTTATAGCAATTGTAATGTGTTGAGGACCAACCAACTAAATTTTGGGCTTCCACCAAGTGCTCATACAAATTTTGAGCATGGATTTTATTGATATTTTTGTGTCATTGAATCATGATCATGTGTGCATGTTATGTGTTATAAATAATGATACAAAATGATTAAAAGTAGTAAATCAGCTAACAAGGATTTTTATGATGCACCCAAGACCATGCTCCTCAAATCTCGTACTTGGTAATGGACTTTTCAATTCCCATACCTTCATTAAGTCATAGAATTGAAAAACAACAAAGAATTGAACTCTGCTCTTTCCCTCAATCCATAGAATTGAAAAACAACAAAGAATTGAACTCTTCTCTTTCCCTCAATCGCCGCCAATCGCCACCAATCCACAGATGTCAAATGATGATGTTTAGGATTTATAGGAAGATGATCAGAGCCAAAAAAACCACACTTGCATCCACCGTATACCCTCGGAGAAAAAATGACAAGTTGGGCATGCAGTATGGGATGAGATGAGGCAAGGGAGGATTTGCCCTAATGATAAATTTTTTTTTTGGGTGAGAAAAGATGGATATAAGCAAAGCAAAATGCAAACAGTTGAGTGTCCACTTAAATCAGCTAACTAATAAGCCAATAAGGTGTTGTTTTAATTGAGGGGCTTGTAAGGTTGATACGATAGTAGGAACGACAGGAAAATTTGATATGTTCATCATCTATATTCTGATCTCACCAGCAATGATATTATTCATATTGGTTTGATATGTTAATCATTCATATTCCGATCCCTCCAACAACGATATTGTCCGCTTTGGTCCATTAGGGTTCTTATCCCAAAAGGCCTTATTGCTTGAAGAAGTTATAAGCCTACATATATGAACCTTTACTTTCTCCTGTAATGTGGATTACACGGTCTCACATTACAATAGTATTAATATAGTTTCTTTTTACTTTAAGGTTTTATATGTTTTATTACTATAATTATAATAATAGTTATTATTATTATTGGTTCGAGGTACTTGGGAATGGGAACACACACACGCGAACACTTACCTGCAAAGGGCAACACGATGTTGTTTGACCTACCCGAGCAAACTCCCCTTACTAAGCTAAAGGCGTGAGTGGATCCCTGGTCTAACCTAGATGAACCATTAAGACCTTGCAGCTAGAGCAAACGGCTCCTTCTATAAGTTTTATAATTTTATTGTGCAATAAAACTAAACTTAAAATCATTCATGATTAAATAAAGCACAATTTAAACAGGCTCATAATTTATCATAAATAGTGAAGTAGATCTTATGTTCTAAACATAAATAAAACATGGGAGATTCGACGGAATATCGCCACTAATAGAGACATAAATTCCTAATTGATTCTGCTTAAGAACAGAGTTGAGTGCATAATAAATAGTTTGTAATCTCTTGGAGAACTCAATCTTGTCTTGTCAAGCGAAATGACCGGTTTGGTTGTGGTTGCATGGAAGGGGACGGAAACCATGACGCAGAGTGGCTGACCACACTTCGTCCGTATCGAGCACAATATCGCCGCACTCATGTGATTCCCATCCTTCAAGTGCATGAATAATGCCCGCCAGACGCCATGCACTCATCACTCGTCTTGGAAGCCAATTCTGTTAGAAATTCACATTATATCAAACACTAGCATGAAACCCTTAAAAAAGAAGAAGGCAATCCATCAATAATGAAATTCATCAAAACTCTTCAAACTTTTGTGTTTTTGCAAACAAGAAAAGAATAACCTATTTAGCAACATTTAGTTCGAATCAATTATAATTTTAAAAATCAATCAAAATGTATTTGGTAAGTCTAATGATCATGATTTCTGTTACGGTCTTAGATGTTAAGTGCTTAGCTAATGAAATCTCCATAAGCCTTGACCACTGGATCAATGTCGATAGATTAAGCCACCGTCAACATCGATTACAGAAGCATAGTGGAATATTACGATCCTATATGTTAAGTTTTTAACTAACGAAGTCTCCACAAGCCTTGGGGCTTTTGGAGTAATGGTTTGACACATAGCTATTAAAGAATATAGTTAAAAAATTATCAAGGTTGTGATATTAATTGTGCTGGTGGTGGTTTTGGTAGTGGATACAGTGGTAATAGTGATGTGATAGTGGCAGCAATTGTAGTGGTGGTGGTAGCGTTGATGACGGTGCTGCGGTGGTGGCAGTGACGATATATAGTGCTAGTGATTGTAGTGATGACAATTAGAGGTGGCAATTGTGACCTGTGACCCGCCAACCCGCCCGGTCTTAGGCGGGTTAGGGTTGACTGTTTCAACAAACGGGTTGGGTTAGGGTCATGAATTCTTAACCCGATTATAAATGGGTTGGGTTAGGGTTTGACCCCTCAACCCGAAATGACCCGATTACAACCCGTTTATTTTTTGTGTGATAAAAGTTTGGAAAATTATAATAACAATACTTGTAGCTATTCAATCTTTCTTCTTTTGATATAAATAATGACAACGGATAAAGTGAAGAAAGAATTTTTATGTATAAATATTTCAAATTTCTTAACCTCTACTAATATAAATTGACGCATTGATGACAAGTAAAATCTTTTAAAACTTTATTAGTATTCTTTAGTTCTTTTCTTCATGTTATTTTAGTTATATCTTAATGATTGTTGTGTTATTATGCTTGTTAGGTATCTTTTAATATTAAAATGAATTAAAAAATAGAATTTGTATAGACTTTGATATTAGAATGAATTAAAATTTTTAATTTTTAATAGTAATTTAAATTATTTAAATGGGTTGGCGGGTTGGGATATTCCAACCCGTTTATTAAACAGGCGGGTTCTGGTTGAGCCTTGGCTTGTAAACCCCATACATCAACCCGACCCATTGCCACCTCTAAATAGACAACGGTATTAGTGGTAGCGGTTGGGGAGGCAGTGGGATGGTGGTGTGGTAGTGGTAGTAGTACCGGTTTGGGAGTGTTTCTTTTTTCTAAAAACCAATTTGAAAACTGTCATTACCAAACGTAAACTTTGAGTTATTGTTAACAAAAAGGGAAACTGTTTAAAAAAAAAAAAAAAAAACGTTACCAAACAGCTCTCCCGCAAGTTTTCCTTGTTCCTTGTTATATGTTACAGCAGAAGGATTAAACAGGAGACATTTCTCAAAGGAAGAAAAATAAAACCATGGACGTAAATACTTCAGAGTTTCTGAAATGCATTTATAGATATATACTAACCTCACAGGAGTGCACGTTTTCAAGAGAATCAGGAATAAGCAGGGATGGAGTGAGATGATAAAAGCAGTCCTTACGTGTTTCCTCTGGTGGAAACATCGAATAAGGAACGAAGATTGTTCCTTTGGGGGCCCTTCTTTGCTCCCTTTCTGTAAAATCATCTTCAACTAGCCATATCTGCAAATTAAGACAGCAACAACTGATCATAATTAACCATTTTATCATGGAAATTAACTTGCTAGATTAGAACATAATTAAGATCTACTTCTTACCTTACACTTGTATCTGTTTGAGCTACTTGCTCGGACCAGGTAGTCATGGAGTTCTGCTGGTATAGTCAATCTTAATTTCTTGAACTCGTCTGGGTTTAGTATGATGACCTATTCACACCAGAAAATAATTCTACAAATTAGACTGACAAGATTCTGAGAACCCAAGAGATTAATTACTAGAAAACTGTCAAGAGAGAAGGAGTTCAGCCAAATACCTGAATCCCCTTCTTGCATAATTCTAGAACAACTTGGTTGCATGTTTTATTAACACGCCCTTGAATCAAAACCTGTGAAGCTTCTTTTGGGAGTGTGTTAATCACAACTGCTGCTGCTAAAGTACTCCCATCCACTACTTTGATCTTCAGTTCTTCATTATTTTTTAGATAAAGTTGCCCATTTGCATTCAGCTCTTCGCCCTGATTAGTTGTTCATGGAATATAACAAAATCAAATATAGAATCTAAAGATGTTTGTGGGTAATGAGTATTTGAACTTAATTAATTACCTGGTTTAATAGCCCCAAGCTTATCACTTTAGCACCCCTTGACTCTGCCTCTAGTATAGCTTTCTCAATCAAGCTGTTGATGGGCTTCTCTTGAGATTCAAAGGAATACTGAGAACAAACAAATATTGACCACCAAAACATTTCAAGATCTGCTGCTGATGATGGTGAATTACAAAAGCATCTGCATACCAAGAAGCAAAAAAAAAAAAAAAAAATCTTACATGAAAGCTGTATCTTGGAATAGCCCACATCTGGAGTTTGAGTTTATTCAATTTGTTTGTCTCCACAGTGAAGGTGCAGTCAAGAATCCAAATCAGGAACATTAGGCTAACTGATAAAGGCCAGATCAGCCATAGATACCATTTTGAAGCATATGGTTGAGAAGCCAATTGTGCAAAACCCAGACGAAGTTGGTAAATTGAGTGAAGGCTAGTTGGATGAGTGAGATGAACTACATCCATCTTCTCCTCCTTCCCAAAACTTGAGATCTCGTATAGGGAATCCGAAGTTGCATCCATTGTCCCATACATGAAGTCATAAATGGGCATGAAGAGACTGTAATTGGTCCGGATCTGGGAATGATGGAGAGAGTGAAACCTGATAGATCAGCAAAGGATGAGATTAATCCTAGAAGCATTCTATAAGGCTGTTTGGTAAAGTTTTTCAAAAAATAACAATTTGAAAACCATAAACTTTTCGAATTGTCTTTGTGATTTTGGAAAAAACTACTGAAGATTGAATAGAAAATTCGTTTTGTAGGAATTAATTAGTTAAAATAAATAATGATTAAAAAACCAGTAGAAATAGAGAAGGTCTATAGTACCGGTCGTACTAATGATCGTGATTTAAAAACAGTTTATAATTTATAGTGATAGTGAGGTGGTATTAAGTAGTCCACCAAAAAAAAACCAAAAAGATGGTATTAATGAGAGTACCGGTGGTGAGCGCATGGCGTGTGCCATGTGCCCTTTAAAGCATAATAGGGTTGGTGATAGGAGTTGAAATCCTGTGGATCATTTATTTAGACTTCTTATATGGATTCTTCACAAATTGTACTATTTCCCCCTTGAAGCATTTAAGAAAATTAAATTTATACCATTCAAGGGGCACATGGCACAATCTTGTGGAGGATCCACATAAGAAGTCTAGATAAAGAATCCAAAAGATTTCAATTGTGGCAGTATTAATAGCTAGTATGGTGCAGGGGTAGTGGTATTGTTGTGGTGGTGGTATCAGTGGTATGGTTGTGGAGATGATCATGATAGTAATGGGATGGTGGTGTAATGGTGATGGTAAATAGTGGTTCGGTGGTTGCTGTGGTAGTGGTTAGGGTTGCAACTCGTTGCGGTTTGGTTCGAGTTGGCTTCAGCCCAAGACCAAACCAAGGTTACTGATGGTCGGTCCAAAACTGAACCGAACCAACTTCAGAATCGAAATACCTAAACCAAGAACCGAACCGATTATTTAAAGAAAACCCGTAATTCAACCCAAACTGAACAGAATTGCAAAATTCGGTTTGGTTTGGGCCATTTTCCCATACTTAAAACTTGTTATTAAGAGAAAGATTCCCACTTTTGCCCAAAAAAAAAAAAAATTTAAAGAATACACACAACAAATTTAAAGGAACATCACTTACATGCTGTCCAATTCCTTAAGTAGTTCACATGCATACATAAGATAGAGCAAAGAGCTTAGAATCGCAAGTCATATGTTAATTGTTTAATTTGGATCACACTTTTGAGCTCATGAATCAATTTAATAATTAACTACAAAAATTTATAAAATAATAATCTTATTCACTATTTTATAAGTTATATTTTATAATTACAGCTTTATCTATTGCATATTTTATATATATTATTATATTTCGGTTTGATTTGTTTTTACACTTCGGAAATTCAGTTTGGTTTTCAGTTCAGTTCAGTTAACTCGAGCCTTCAACCCAAAACCAAACCAAACAAATTCGGTTCTATATTTTTAGAACCAAAACCTACCCAAAGACTATATAACCCAAACCAAACCAACCCAAAGTCGGGTTGGATTGGTTCGGTTTCGGTTTTAACCGACCCAAGTTGCAGCTCTAGTAGTGGCCGTAGCAATAATAGTGTGATGGTGATGGCAGTGATGGTGTAGTAATACGTAATGTTGTGGTGATGGTGTTACTAGTTGTGGTAGTGATGGCGTGGTGGTGGTGGTGGTGATGATAGTTATCTTTAGTTGTGGTGATGGTGGTGGTATTAGTAAATTAAGTTTAAATGATTTGATTAATCAAATAATAAATTACAAAAATGCTATAAAAAGGTCAAAAAAATAATTTTCTGCTTTTAAAAACTAAAATTTTCAACTTCTAAAACATGATTCTTATTGGATAGGTTCAAAAAAAAAAAAACATTTTGAGAAAAACTGTCCCCAGTACTAAACAAATTAATCTTTAGGTTTATGTTCTCAAAAACTAAAATCTGTTTCTAAAACCGCTATCCCGAACACCCTTTAAATCAAATTACTTCGTTACATCCAAGACCAAGAGCAGTAGATTAAGCACAATTACTTACGAAGGAGTGTACATGAGATACTTGAGGAATGGGAAGATCTTGAATGCCCATGTAGGAATAAACTCAAAATTACAGTGGCCTAAGTTGTTCATGGCATCAACCCATGTAAGATACGCAACAAAGGCACCAACCGAACCTTCTCCAGAATAAAACATAACCAGCCCGGGCATCGCAAAGATAAGGAGATACAGTACATGCTCTGCAAATGGGTGCACCACAGCTGCATCCGCAAACAAATCAAATTCAACATACACAGAGCTAGCCTTTCACACACACACAAGCAATCAAAATCATATATTTACATACAAGTTATGGGTTCAGTAACAAAAGAGGAATGGTGGTGTGAGTGATAACGTGAGTAAAGGATGTGGTGATGAAGCGCTCGATGAGCCCAGTAGTAGATGAACTCAACAGGACCAGCGTGACAAAGAGCCATGATAAGTGCCCCCTCGGTATTCCATAATGATAGATTCCATGCCACCTCTCTCGTGGCAGTAATGAAGGCATAGATCGTGATGCAGTGCAGTATAGCTTGATCATCCCTGTTATATAACCATATCAAAATTTAATGATCAGTTTCTGTAATTTTGTTTTGAATTAAAGATCGACTTCATTTAACACACGGCCTGTGATCTATATATACCAGTTCCTCTCTCTGTCAACCTGTTGAAACTCTATGCTTTTGCTTTGAATCCGATGCTTGCTTCTTGCGTTTTGGAGACGGGAGAGAGTGATCCAGAGCTGGTCGTGGATGAGCCTGGAGAGAAGTAAGAGGAAGGGGTAGAGAGGGAAGTAATTCCTGTGTTTGGCTTCAGTGCTGTAGACACTTTGTGCAGCATGTCCCAGTAATGGCGCCAGCACAAGGTACTTCATATATATCATTTCATGTAACAAAAACAAAGAGATCCAGGATCAGTTCAATACGTGAAAGAGAAAGAGAATCAAGAGATTGAGAGAGAGAAAGAGAGAGAGAGAACCTTGTAGCTTCCAAGAAATTTCCATGGCCAATCTGTGAGAGGACCTGGTTTGGATGCCATGTGATCTCTTTCTGTTGTTGGATTCCCTTTATGTTGATACTATCTAGCTAATTCAAAGACGACCTGCAAAACGAAATGCACCCTTTTTGCATG
The DNA here is from genome assembly GCA_947561395.2 of Buxus sempervirens. NCBI lineage: Eukaryota > Viridiplantae > Streptophyta > Magnoliopsida > Buxales > Buxaceae > Buxus > Buxus sempervirens. The sequence goes on from OX387192.1 coordinate 30,837,604, forward strand.
TTATATGCATCTGGAGTGGATGAGTTTTTCTGGTAAACTCCGTCCGGTACAAATAATTAATGTAACTACCCCACAAAAAATGATGGGATGAAATTGTCTGCTGCCGCAGCGGTCCTGCGGCAAACCGTGTAGGATGCTGCCATGTGTAGCATCCCACATATGCTATGAAAATCAAGTAAAAAAAAAAAAAAAGTAAAAATGTCACTTGAAATGACATTTTACTTTTTTAATGTAAAAAATGCAACATTCATGGGATGCTACACATGGCAGCATCCCACGATGCTGCACGGTCTAGGGGGTCCTGCGGTAAACGATTTCATCCCAAAAATGACAATGTGTGCTGCCACGAGATTAAAACGAAATACGACACAATCTGCTGCATAATTTAGTGTGCCTGAACAATTTGGTGGTTTTGGCTTCAACGAGATTAAAACGAAATACGACACAATCTACTGCATAATTTAGTGTCCCTGAACAATTTGGTGGTTTTGGCTTCAATTGATAACCACTAAAAGTTATTTTCTTCTTAAGAATGAAGCTTATATTCCCACTCAATCTTAGGCTGTATTGAAGAAAGGGAAAATTGGTTTATAGTGGTGCTTTAGTCATCCAATTCTTCGTAATTGATAATTAGTGATACTCTTTTTAAATAGTTGGAAACAAGTGTCATTTTACTGTGCATGAAGAGTTTCTTCCAAAAATACTGTTATCAACATTTTATATTCATGGCTTATTGGAAGTACTTAAGGAGGTTTATAAGTCTTTTAAGGGTATTTTTGGAAGAAATTAAAGTCTTCGTGAATAGTAAAATGTAGGGCTGTAAAATGAGACAAGCTGAGCTGAGCTTTGTGCAGCTCAGCTTAGGCTCATAAACCTTGAGCAAGGCTCAAGCTCGGCACACAAAAGCTTGGCTCGTTAAATGCTACACTCACAATATTCTAGATTCGCTAAAAATGACTTTTAACATGTGCTTTCTTTATATATGTGTAAAGGATAATAACACTAATCTACATCGTATGATTAACAAATATTCCTTCTAAAAAAATTTTATTAAAAGTGGTCACAAATGTAAAAAGTGCCAAGTCCTAGTATGTCAAATAGGGATAAGGATATTCAAAAATTGAAAATAGGACAAGGATATTCAAAAATTAAAGAAAAAAAATAATGGATGGTTGAAAACAATTGAGTCAATAGAAAATAACAAAAATGTAAAATTTAAATAAGCTAACTTCTTTGTCCATAACAAAGAAGTCTTACCCTCATCTTTGTCTTCTGAATTCTAAGGACTTAATTTCTTCACTTTGTTTTAGTTTTTTTTGGCAACCACTTCACTTCACATTGTTTTAGTGCAGTTATTTTGACAAAGGGTTGTAATTAATGCTCATTTATACAGCACGATTTGTGGTCCTATTGACAGCAAATAAACAATATTCTATCCTCCACATATTCTTGCTTAACGGCCGCCTGGCTCAATTTATGACAAGTAAATGTCATGGGGCAAATTTCTTTGGAAATCTAAGGGTACGTTTGGATGACAAGAATTCAAATATACATGTGAATTGAAATGCATATGAATTATAAATCTTATGATTTTCAATTCCTATGTATTAAAATTCTATTGTTTGGTTGGTATTACGGAATTCAAAATTTTTTCTTTATATCTTACGTAATGCTTACATATATCAAAACATATATAATTTGAGCTAACATTGTATTAATTTTACTTATTTCTTATCTTTGAGTTTCTTTCAAGATGATTTTCTATCTCTACGATCTTCTCTCTTTAATTCTATTTCTATAATTTTTTTCTCTCTAAAATTCTACAAAAAGAGAATTTTCACTCTAGAAAAGATTCTCTATATATGTTTTCTCTCTTTATAATTCTCTTTTTTATCTCTTTAAAAAGGATTCTCTTTCTAGAGTATTTTCAATTCCTATGTATTAAAATCTCTTTCCAAAAAGAGTTCCTTTAGGATTCTCTTTCACTTTAGAAAGGGATTTTTCTATTTATGTGTTTTCTCTATGTATAATTCTCTATTTAGAAGATTTTATCTCTCTAGGATTCTCTTTCTAGAGTATTTTCTCTCTCTAAAATTCTCTCTTTAAAGAATTTTACTCTAGAAATCATTTTCTTTATATAGGTTTCTCTCTATAAGATTCTCTTTCTAGAATGTTTTCTCTCTCTAAAATTCTCTAGAGAATTTTCACTCTAGAAAAGATTTTTTATGAGTTTTCACTATATATCTCTCTCTGTAAGATTTTATCTCTCTAGGATTCTCTTTCAAGAGTGTTCTCTCTCTAAAATTCTCTCTTCAGAGAATTTTCACTCTAGAATTTTCTCCAGATATTCGTTCTTTAAAGCATTTTCTTCTTTCTATAGTTATCTATTTTCTCTCTCTAGAACCCTTCTCTTTCTAGATTTTCTCCTCTAGACCTTTTCTCTAGACTTTCTTTTAAGTCATTCCTTTCTCTAGAATTCTCTCTTTAGAGAATTTTCTCTTTATAATTCTCTTTCTAGAAATTTTTCTCTCTAGGATTTTCCTTTTAGAGTATTATCTCTCTCTAAAATTCTCTCTTTAGAATTTTCACTCTAGAATTTTCTATAGATTTTATTTCTCTAAAGCATTCTCTTGTTTCTGTAGTTCTCTATTTTCTCTCTCTAGATCATTTTCCTTCTCTTTCTAGAGTTTTCTTTCTCTAGAACCTTCTCTCTAGATCTTCTCTTTAAAGTATTGCTCACTCTAAAATTCTCTCTAGAACCTTCTTTTTCTCTATCTAGAGTCCCCCTTTCTAGAGTTTTCTTTCAAGGTTTTCTCACTCTAGAGCATTCCACTCTCTTTCTAGAGTTTTCTCTCTCTAAATTTAAATATTAAATTATACTTTGATTAGCTACATTTCTTATGTTACGGGAAAAAAATGAAAATGAGCCCTCTTGCAAAAAATCAATGATAATAAAATTCTTATGTTTAATGAGAATTGTAAAAAACACCTCATAGGTATAAATTGTAATTCTCATAAACCATGAGAATTGGGTGTCTTTTTTTTCCCACGTAAATTTTAATTCTCATGGGAATTGGTCAACCAAACACAAGAATTGAAATTCTTAGCTGCGAATTCCAATTCCTACCCTCCAATTCCCGTGATCCAAACGTACCCTAAGGGTCTTTTTCTTTAGAAATCTACTCTGGACCTTTTCGGGGAGGATAAGATACTTGTGTATTTACTTTGGAGATGGCGATGGGGCCTGCCCCTAATCCTAATGATTAGGGTTTGGTATGTGATAAATTAGGTTCGCATTCATCTCTACCCGCCCCGACCCAAACATTAATTCATTAAAGTATTATTTTAAAATATATATAAATATATATTTCATGAATAAGTATATTATTAATTTATATATTCTATTTATTAGTAAAGAGAAGAAAGAGAATATTCTCCCCTATTTTTTTCCAATCATTGTCCTATCCAAACAAAACAATCATCCGATACCACTATTGTTCTCACGTTCAAATTTAAACAAGTTGTAACTACCTATTTAGAATAACATGATATTAGAGCCAACAGTTTATCTAAGTGGGCCCTACAAATTTACTAGCGTGTAGCAAGTGCAGTCCCCTAATTCTATTTAAAACTATTAATATTTTTTCCCATTCTATTTATAGAGACCAATTCGAGGCATCCCTAGTTTACTTCATTGAGAACCATAGGTCTTCTCCAAAAATAGTTATTTTTCTACTAAAGTTCTCCCAAGTTTTCTTCGTACTCCCAAACTTGTTTTTTCTTTCCTTCCCGCTATTTCCTAACCTAACAAACTCCAACCTTAATTTCCTTTTTCTAAAATATAAAATATCATATCTTACTTCTAATTTAATCTCCTATTTCAAATTTCCTTTCCACTAATTCTTCATTTAGTTTTCTTCCACCTAATTTAATTAAAAGCCTTGTTTGGTACGATCAGATGCAGGCGGATTGATGGTAGGTACTAGGTGGAGCCACCTCCTTTTTGTTTTTTTTTTTGGTAAACCTAGGTGGAGCCACCTCATCAAACTCAAAGCACATCACGTGCTTTGATTAGGTGGTTGTTGAGTTTCATGAGATGGCCCAATAAGGGGCCATCTGCACCTACCCATACCACCAATCCACTCGTCTGCATTCTTTCTTTCCAACAAAAAGAAAGAGAAAAATAATTTTTAGTAATACTTTACAAAATAATTAAAATTCAGTCATCAAAGTGTTGGGTTTAACTTTTAATTAATATTTATCAAAATAATTAGACTTTAGTGACATTTTAGTATTTTACTAGAGCTAGCAATTTCTGAACCGATCCCCAACCCACCCGAACCCAACCCTGATTAAATGGATTTGGGTTGACCTATTTAATAATTGGGTTTGGTTCAGGTTCAGGTTTTCTCAACCTATCTAAAAACGGGTCAACCCAAACCCAACCCGTCAACCCGTTGGGTATCCATTTAAATTAAGGTTTCATTTTTTTTTTCTTCTTATTTTTATCTTTTATCCAAATTTATATTCTATCTTATTATATATGTTATCAAGTGCACTTAACTAATTAAGCACGTTAATTGATATTATGAGACTTTAATCATTAGATTCTTTTATGACTAATATTATTTTATTAATTTTGGGAATTAACAATATTGCTATATATACACAAGTTGTTTATTTATTATATAAAATATGTAAGTAATATGATTATATAGTTATATTATATAAACTTAAAAGTTATATTTTTAATACAATGCATGTGTGACTAACTATAAATTCATTTAATTGCCTTTATATATTTCTAATCTTCTTCTCAAGTAAATTTCGTTTATTATTTTAATTTCTTAAAATAGAAATTATGTTTATTAAGTGTTTTTATATTATTTATTAAGGTATTATATGTTAAATGGAGTTTCTATGTAACCATAATTGAAATTAAAATAGGAATAAAAATTAATTAAAAAGATAAACGGGTTGGGTTAGGTTCAACCCATTTATTTTGAGTTGGATTTGGGTTGGCAATTTCTCAACCCGTTAGTAAACAGGTTGAACCCGACCCATTGCCACCTCTACCAGTGGTGGAACCACGTTGTGGTTTGGGGGGGCAAGGCAATTTCTCAACCCGTTAGTAAACAGGTTGAACCCAACCCATTGCCACCTCTACCAGTGGTGGAACCACGTTGTGGTTTGGGGGGGCAATTGCCCCCCCTAACTTTTTTCTTTTAATAAAACATGTATGTATTTTATATATTTTTTAATTAAAATTTATGTTTTGTCCCCCCTAAAATTTCTAGTTTGCCCCCCTAACCCATTGAAAATTTTTATATTTCATGAGAATCCCTTCTAAAATTTCTGGTTTGCCCCCCCAACTCATTGAAATTTTTATATTTCATGAGAACCTCCTCTAAAATTTCTGGTTTGCCCACCCCCAACTCATTAAAATTTTTATATTTCATGGGAAGTGTTAATTGAAATTTTTTTTTGCCCCCTAGATTTAGAGTCCCGGTTCCGCCACCTCTACATTTTACCATTACAAACCCCATTCTTTCAAGAATGCCCTCCTACCGGTCCAATGACTTGTACACATCATTTGATTGACTTGTACCTTTTATCAACATTGTATACAAACTTGTATAAGTTATTTGATTAAGTGGTATGTGAGGATTCTTGGAAATGTAATATTAAAATATCATTAAAATTTAATTATTTTGATAAAGGTTTCCTAAAAGTTAAAATCCAAAACTTTTGCTGATTGAATTTTAATTATTTTGAAAAAGTATCATTAAAACTTTATTTTCCCAAAAAGGAATCTATTAAAATTTTAAATATATTTTGGTCGATATAAATCAATTGTTAGTTTGTCAAAAAAAAAATTAAAAATAAGCTTAGTTCCAAGTAATGTGTTGCACACCATTTGTCCTTAAAAATTTAGAAGCGAAATTATGAAAAGGGTCACCTTTTGTAGGTAATTATTAGAACAGTCCACCATTATTGGGAATTATAAAAGGGTCACTTTTTTAAAATGATTAAATTACAGGATCACTTTTCAAAAATAATTAAATTTAAGGATCACTTTACTTGGAAGACAAATGCATTGTATGTGATAGAATTGTAAACGAGAGGGATTCGAACCGAATCCACTTAAATATCCGACGGATCCTTAATATTTCTTACTCAGAATCCGAATATAGTTATAAAATCCGTATTCAAATCGGATTATCCAATTAAATGTTTGAATTTGAACAATTAAATTAAATAGGCTTTGTTTACTATAATTATACTAAATAATATTTCAAATAAACTTAGTATCTATATCTTAGGGTCACATTTAAGATGATATATATGTTGTTTTAAAACAAGAACTAGTTGTTTTACCTGTGCTAAGCATAGGAACATATATAATTAAATATGTTTTTTGTAAATAATTCAAAATAACTGCTACAATGAGTAAATATAGTAGTTGGACGTTTTGTTACCATGTGTAAGCATACCAGTAGTTTATTTATAGTCCAAGATCCTAATGGCAACAATTCCCTATGTCATTAAATTTTTTATTAGCAAGATTCAATATTTTGCTAACCGTTCTTTGCTGCCAGTAAAGTCCTTTTTTTAAGTGAAAATTATATGATTTTCATCCATCATATAATTTAAATAATGGGTTATTTTTTGGTAATTATAAATTAATGATAATTTTTGAAAATATTTGAGAATTAGTCTCTATGATGGGAGTAATCTATATCAATTTAAATTAATGATACTTTTTTATACTTAACCTGATTAAAATAACAACGAGGGCATTTTTGGCAGACATAAATAATAAAATGACACTCATTCTCAATTATTTAAAAAAGGCATCATTGCTTTCAAATTATTAAGAATTAGGTTACTGAATATGGATTACTTATTAAGAATATCACGAAAACCAATTTTCCCCACTAAAAACCAATTTTCCTTGAAACTTATCACGTTTTTTAAGAAATTTATTGCATTAGGTCTCCTTATTGTTTTGTTAACTATAGGTTTATTGGACCCTAAAAATATAAGGATTAATTATATAATCTTAATTTAGTTGAAGATAATATTGGAGAAAAATATCACGTCCATGTGGAGGTAAGATATATATATTTTAAAATTTTATTTATTTTAAAAAAATTATTTTGATGTGGGGCCCAAAAGGGCCATTGGAGAAAGAAGGGGATGTCCATGTGGAGGAGAGAGAATGTAGTGTTTTAGGACTTTGCTATAGTGTATATATATATATATATATATAGGATATTAAACTTACTTAAGCATACTTAGAAATCTGAAAAAATTGCAAGCATATATATAATTTAATCGGACTTGCATCTTAATCGGGCGGATATGACCATGATTTGAATCCGAATCCGATTATAAACGGCTCCATTTTTTTAGATCCAAATCCGACTTGACGGATATTTAATCGATAAAAATTACGATTAAATCAGATTATTTAATAGGAAATGGGTAGTCAATGGGTCATGATCCAACCCATTGACAAGCGTATTTTATCTATAATAAAGTGACACAATTTTTTATTTTTTATTTTATTAGTGACCCCGCAAGTCAGTTACATTTGAAAAGTAACCCTTTTGTAAAATGAGATCTTTATGGACTGTTTTTAGAAATACGAGCTAAAAAGTGACCCTTTTCAGAAATTTCCCAATTTATTAGAAACAGTGCCATTCCCTAGGGATTAAAATGAGCCGGGATTAGGCCGAACTTGTTAGTTGACCCTACAACACCTCACATGGTCCCCAAGCCCAGAAGTCCTACCTCAGACTTTAAAGATGAATTCACTCACTTTGTTTCGACAAAATGGAATCTCATGAATACGAAAACCAACTCAAGTAGGGAGGAAATCTAGACGCAAGAGCACATGAAGTGCCACAATGCTAGCCACGGAGATGAATGAATGATCATGAATGAACCAAGCATTCTTTCAGCCGCCGTGTTAACAACAAAAGTAATTTGGGCAACTACTCCGAATAGATGTATTTTTAAGATTGCTAAAGAATTCTTTCTTTCAAGGCCCAGAGACTTTAAAACTGAGGTCAACATCAAGTGGGACCCACCTGACACATTTACATAAATGAAAAAAAAAGATTACCGTGAGAGGCTCCATATGACAACATTTCACAACTATTTCAATCTGTAATACACTAAGGCGTTGCACACTATATCATTCCTGATTAACCTATACATAGCGAATCTTTTGCAAATCCAAATACCAACATAAAGTAAACGATCTATTAATGCAGTCGTTACCTAGAAATTTACTTCTATTTAATTTAGTCTTTTCTTAATTAGTTTTATTGATTAATTAGAGGCTGCTTGTTATAACTTCTCAAAGTTGTTTTTTAATTTTTCAAAGTAGTTTATCAAACAGCCTCTTAATTAAACTTTTGACTTAAACATGTTAATAAATGTTGTTTTCCATATTGTGTTGTCTGATATGGTCCAAAATTACTATTCAGAGCATTACTTGCTATAGTGGGTATCTATTTCGATGGGGATATGATCTTATCGTCGAATACATTACACTTCAAACTGCATACTATTGCACATGTATCAATTTGTTTGTTTTACGTACCATGATATTTTTAGAAGGTATTATTTAGGACATGCATGCATCCTGGGGTCATATTGTTGAATGAAAACACCTGGTGTATTTTAAATCATGTTTTGCACAAACATATTGTTTTCTTTGGTTATTTTACACTAGGGGATTGCACAGGCTACGTGCATAGCAAATTTGTGGTGCCTACTTAAATAAATAGCCCGCATATCATGCCATTCTAAATAGATAGTTACAACATCTTTAAATTTGAACAAGCAGTATTGATATAACGAGGGATTGTTTTGTTTGGGGAAGACAATGCTGGGTGGGGGGGTTGTGTGGTGGTGGTGGTGGGTGCAAAATTTGTGGGGAATATTCCCCCTTCTTGTCTTTACCAATAGTACAGATTTCTAGAGTTTCTAATTGAAATTAAGTGTGTAGATTGAGTGAAGGCTAGTTGGACGAGTGAGATGAACTACTTCCATCTTCTCCTCCTTCCCAAAACTTTAGATCTCATATAAGGAATCCGAAGTTGCATCCACCGTCCCATATATGAAGTCATAGATATGCATGAAGAGAATGTAATTGGTCTGAATCTGGGAATGATGGAGAGAATGAAACCTGATAGCATTTTCAAAAGTATGGAAAGCAGTAAGCTCTACATTAGTTCCAAAATCTCCATATGATAAGCAAAGGATGAGATTACCCAGGATATGATTGCATATAAGCATTCTAAATCAAATTACTTTACTATATCCAAAAGACTAGATTAAGTATAATTACTTACGAAGGGGTGTACATGAGATACTTGAGGAATGGGAAGATCTTGACTGCCCATTTTGGAAGTGGCCTAAGCTGTTCATGGCATCAACCCATGTAAGATAAGCTATAATGATACCAACTGAACATTGTCCGGAATAAAGTGCAACCAGCCCGAGAATTGCAAAGATAAGGAGATACAATATGTGCTCTGCAAATGGGTGCACCACAGCTGCTTAAACAAATCAAACATCACATTTTTCATCAATGTTTCACTTCTTGTTCATTTTATGAAGTGATTATGAATTCACTAAAAAGCTTTGAACACAAACACACACACAGGATCATTCGCAGAGCCAAGATAATGTACAGACAAATTATGGGTTCAGTAACGAAGGAGGAATGGTGGTGTGAGTGGTAACGTGAGTAAAGGATGTGGTGATGGAGTGCTCTGAGGCTCCTGCTTGTAGTTACATATGTCATGTTAAATGGATGAATCAAGTTCGTAGATCACACAGATTTGCTGGAGAGAACCATTTCCATCTAAGATTGATGATGTGCATCTTGTATGTTAATTTACAATATGACTTGGTACTTGTGGCTCGGATGTGATTATTACCACCTATTGTTCATATTCAGGTTGAAAATTTGATCCTTTTCTATGTATTTATCTCCGGTAAGAGGGTGTGATGATGTGACATTATTCTGATGGGTCCTTAATCCGTGTACTTTTTTTTTTTGGTGGACAAATAAATCTTAATCCGTGTACTTATTTTTTTTTGGTAATGCTTAATCCGTGTACTTAGAAGTTGAAACTACAACTAGAACTTAATCAATTGTGATAAACAACTAAACTGTCAAAAGGGTGAACCCAGCCCTAAAAACTATTTACTTTATTCTATGCTTGATGAATCCTTTTCTTTTCCTTTTAACAAAAAGGACAGGCAGTGCAGTATATGTCGGTAAGCATGCATGGAGCCTCATAAAATGTATCCAACCCATTCGGAAGACTCTTGTCCTCTGATAAACCCAATCAAATAGGAATCAATTTTGTTGGACTCATTAGAGCTTCATTTTCTTCTTCTTGCTTGATTATTGATTATTGATTATGTTAATTTATTAAACAGGGTAACCTTGTCTTTGTTTTTCAGGCCTGTCAATGTCAAATCCTATTGAATATTTGATCGGTATCTTGGCCTTATTTGACTTTTGGGCTCCCAGTTCCACATGAAGAGAATTAGCACAATGGCATGGCTCTTTATTAGATACCAAAAAAAACCATGGTTCTTCATAGGCAAGTTTCCAATATGATCATTATCTGAGTGGTATGCCATTGAATCCTTTTCCAATTCTTTGAGGCTGTCTTCGGCTGTGTCAGCAGTTCAAGCTATTTCATCCTTTAGGAAAATATTGATTATTTTGCTTTTGCTTTTGTCAGACTTTAATGACTTATAGAGGCATTGTGACAGTGATCTATTTCTTTCCCATAGAACCTCGTATTGGAAAGAAATTGATAGGCCAGTGTCAAAGAGCATGAGCCAACCAATAGTGCATTTCTATTTATTCTACCATATGACCTCTCATATGAATATGCTAACATTTGTCATTCTAATTAAACTTCACTTTGCAGTTTGGACCAACCCTATGTCCCCATCCCTTCAATTCATTGCAATATGCTGATCCTTCCATTCCAGAAGTACCAGGTAATCTAAAACGAAATTAATAATGTGTTAAATTATTTTGACAGGGAAATTGAACCCAAAAAAATTATATTATTTGTTCATGGCATCTGCTACACGTGGTGCCGTTGCATTCAGCCATATTAATTTTGTCAACTATTTTGGAACAGACTGATAATCTCAAAAGAATAAGGATTAAAAGGTGTAAACAAAAACTTTCAGAGGTGGAAAGATAAACAGGTGGGAATTTTGATAAATGCAGAGGTTGAAAGAGGCTTGGTTCACCTGTGCAACTGACTTTATGAAAGGACCATAACTCCCATTGGGGTTTCCAGACCTAGCAGATGTGTGCTGTTCCTCTCTAGATAAAGCCCGTTTGGCTTCCACCTGAACAAAAAAGCAGGAGTTGTGGAAAAAGTACTAGAATGCTACTTCTTGACAAATAAATCATAGCCATATAGAAGGATGAGAAAGAAGAATTGACAACCAAAAAACCACACTTGCATCCACCTTATACCCTCGGAGAAAAAATGACAAGCTGGGCATGCAGTTTGGGATGAGAGGAGGCAACGGAGGATTTGCCCTCATGATAATTTTTTTTTTTTTTTTGGGTGAGAAAAGATGGATATATTAAGTCTGCAAAGCAAAATGCAAACAGTTGAGCGTCCACTTAAATCAGCTAACTAATAAGGTGTAGTTTTAATTGAGGAGCTTGTAAGGTTGAGACGATAGTAGGAACGACAGGAAAATCTGATATGTATCATCAATATTCCGATCCCACCAACAATGATATTATTCATATTGACTTGATATGTGAATCATCCATATTCCAATCCCACCAACAACGAAATTGTCCGATTTGATCCATTGGGGATTTTACCCCAAACGGCCTTGTTGCTTAAAGAAACTATAAGCTTACATATATGGACCTTTACTTTCTCCTGCGATGTGGATTCTAGGGTCTAACATTACAACAGTATTAATATAGTTTCTTTTTACTTTAAGGTTTTATATGTTTTATTATTATTATTACTATTGGTTTGAGGTACTTGGAGAACGGGAAGACACACACCCAGAACACTTACCTTCAAAGGGCAACACGATGTTCTTTGACCTACGTGAACCACACAATGCGACAATTGTTTAAGCTGGAGGTAGGCTCCCGAACACACTCCCTTTACGCTAAAGGCGTGAGTGGATCCCTAGTCTAACTTAGATGAGCCATTAAGACCTTGCAGCTAGAGCAAACGACTCCTTCTATAAGTTTTAAAATTTTATTGTGCAATAAAACTAAACTTAAAATCATTCATGATTAAATAAAGCATAATTTAAACAGGCTCATAATTTATCATAAATAGTGAAGTAGATCTTATGTTCTAAACATAAATAAAACATGGGAGATTCGACGGAATATCGCCACTAATAGAGACATAAATTCCTAATTGATTCTGCTTAAGAACAGAGTTGAGTGCATAATAAATAGTTTGTAATCTCTTGGAGAACTCAATCTTGTCTTGTCAAGCGAAATGACCGGTTTGGTTGTGGTTGCATGGAAGGGGACGGAAACCATGACGCAGAGTGGCTGACCACACTTCGTCCGTATCGAGCACAATATCGCCGCACTCATGTGATTCCCATCCTTCAAGTGCATGAATAATGCCCGCTAGACGCCATGCACTCATCACTCGTCTTGGAAGCCAATTCTGTTAGAAATTCACATTATATCAAACAGTAGCATGAAACCCTTAAAAAAGAAGAAGGCAATCCATCAATAATGAAATTCATCAAAACTCTTCAAACTTTTGTGTTTTTGCAAACAAGAAAAGAATAACCTATTTAGCAACATTTAGTTCGAATCAATTATAATTTTAAAAATCAATCAAAATGTATTTGGTAAGTCTAATGATCATGATTTCTGTTACGGTCTTAGATGTTAAGTGCTTAGCTAATGAAATCTCCATAAGCCTTGACCACTGGATCAATGTCGATAGATTAAGCCACCGTCAACATCGATTACAGAAGCATAGTGGAATATTACGATCCTATATGTTAAGTTTTTAACTAACGAAGTCTCCACAAGCCTTGGGGCTTTTGGAGTAATGGTTTGACACATAGCTATTAAAGAATATAGTTAAAAAATTATCAAGGTTGTGATATTAATTGTGCTGGTGGTGGTTTTGGTAGTGGATACAGTGGTAATAGTGATGTGATAGTGGCAGCAATTGTAGTGGTGGTGGTAGCGTTGATGACGGTGCTGCGGTGGTGGCAGTGACGATATATAGTGCTAGTGATTGTAGTGATGACAATTAGAGGTGGCAATTGTGACCTGTGACCCGCCAACCCGCCCGGTCTTAGGCGGGTTAGGGTTGACTGTTTCAACAAACGGGTTGGGTTAGGGTCATGAATTCTTAACCCGATTATAAATGGGTTGGGTTAGGGTTTGACCCCTCAACCCGAAATGACCCGATTGCAACCCGTTTATTTTTTGTGTAATAAAAGTTTGGAAAATTATAATAACAATACTTGTAGCTATTCAATCTTTCTTCTTTTGATATAAATAATGACAAAGGATAAAGTGAAGAAAGACTTTTTATGTATAAATATTTCAAATTTCTTAACCTCTACTAATATAAATTGACGCATTGATGACAAGTAAAGTTTTTTAAAACTTTATTAGTATTCTTTAGTTCTTTTCTTCATGTTATTTTAGTTATATCTTAATGATTGTTGTGTTATTATGCTTGTTAGGTATCTTTTAATATTAAAATGAATTAAAAAATAGAATTTGTATAGACTTTGATATTAGAATGAATTAAAATTTTTAATAGTAATTTAAATTATTTAAATGGGTTGGCGGGTTAGGATATTCCAACCCGTTTATTAAACAGGCGGGTTCCGGTTGAGCCTTGGCTTGTAAACCCCATACATCAACCCGACCCATTGCCACCTCTAAATAGACAACGGTATTAGTGGTAGCGGTTGGGGAGGCAGTGGGATGGTGGTGTGGTAGTGGTAGTAGTACCGGTTTGGGAGTGTTTCTTTTTTCTAAAAACCAATTTGAAAACTGTCATTAGCAAACGTAAACTTTGAGTTATTGTTAACAAAAAGGGAAACTGTTTAAAAAAAAAAACGTTACCAAACAGCTCTCCCGCAAGTTTTCCTTGTTCCTTGTTATATGTTACAGCAGAAGGATTAAACAGGAGACATTTCTCAAAGGAAGAAAAATAAAACCATGGACGTAAATACTTCAGAGTTTCTGAAATGCATTTATAGATATATACTAACCTCACAGGAGTGCACGTTTTCAAGAGAATCAGGAATAAGCAGGGATGGAGTGAGATGATAAAAGCAGTCCTTACGTGTTTCCTCTGGTGGAAACATCGAATAAGGAACGAAGATTGTTCCTTTGGGGGCCCTTCTTTGCTCCCTTTCAGTAAAATCATCTTCAACTAGCCATATCTGCAAATTACGACAGCAACAACTGATCAAAATAACCATTTTATTATGGAAATTAACTTTCTAGATTAGAACTTAATTAAGATCTACTTCTTACCTTGCACTTGTATCTGTTTGAGCTACTTGCTCGGACCAGGTAGTCATGGAGTTCTGCTGGTATATTCAATCTTAATTTCTTGAACTCCTCTGGGTTTATGATGCAGGGGGATCCGAGACAGATGATGTGGAGCTGTCAGATTGTACATTGATGGCGCTGGAATACCATGAGTTGGCAGAGCATCGCAAAGGCAGGAAGTGATGGTGATATATTTCTAATTGGGGCAGTTTTGAGCGCGTTTTAGTATTTTGGCCATAACTTTGGCTACGGTTATCGGAATCGCGCATATGACCCCAATTCGGAAAGATATTTCCGGTGCGCACGCCATGCTACATGGACTAAAGTCAATGTGCACCTTTATCGACCTCCAAATCCGCTGTTTTCCCCTCCGAATTGCTATTCTTAGTTATTTGTTGCTATTTTTGGTAATACTTCGTTTGTTAATTAGGAAGTGATTTTAAAACCGATTTGGGCTAGATTTTTCATAGGATGCTTATTTATTTCTATATTTTATTTAGGCATGCCTTAAGGGATTTTGCCGTTTTTAGTAACTTTCCAGTATAGACGATTTTGGCTATAAAGTCCGGCTTGTGGACTCAGTTTAGGGGACTTGATGAATTAATATTGAATTGAACCTCAGAGACGTTTTTCTCTGTGTTTTGGGCAAGCTGCTTGTGTTCTTCCCTGTTTATCATCTGTTTGAACTAGCCTACAGAATAATCTCTATTCTGTTTGGCGTCAGTTGGTATCAGAGCTTCAACATCTTCCTGGGGTGATATTTCATCAGTTTTAATGGCTGGTGGTCGTGGTCGTCGTGGGCAGGTTCCGAATGAGGAAGCTCAACACCATGATCGTAGCGTTCAGGATGTAATGATTGAAGATTTGCAGAGGCAAGTCACAGAGTTAACCCAGCGTCTAGCGGCACGTGATCTCGAGGATCGTGAGGTCTCCGATCACGATTCTGATTCCACTTTCGAAAACCCCTATCACAATCGTGCTCCAGTTAGGGGGTACCGTGGTCGGGAGGAGCGTCGTGGAGATCTCGGTTTTCGGTTCGATCTGCCAGAGTTTTCTGGTACGTTACAGGCCGAGGGATTCATTGACTGGTTAGACGAAGTGGAACGTATTTTTGATTACAAGGAAGTTTCAGATCGTTTGAAAGTGAAACTAGTTGCCATCAAACTCAAAGGCAGAGCATCTGCGTGGTGGGAGCAGTTGCGACGTTCACGAGACAGGCAGGGCAAGACCAAGATCACTAATTGGGAGAAGATGAAGAAGAAAATGAAGGGACACTTCCTTCCCTTCGGCTACACTCAAACCTTATTTCAACGACTTCATACGTTGAGGCAGGGTGCGAGATCGGTCGATGATTATACAGAGGAGTTCTACCAGTTGATCGCCCGGAACGATTTATCTGAGACGGGGGAGCAGATGGTGGCACGGTATTTGGGAGGTTTGCGTCAAAATCTGCAAGATGTCCTCAGTCTTCATTCATTGTGGACTGTCTCGGAGGCATACCAGCGTGCACTTGCAGTTGAAAAACAACAGAACAGGAAACCAATGATCAAGAGCGATCAAAACAATCGACCAGTTCGCCCTCAGGACCCCCGTCCTGCCCAGCAGCCACCGCAGGGTAATTCTAACTCTACTATTAGATGTTTTCGTTGTGGTGAACAGGGGCATAGGGCTACTGATTGCAGGAAATCAGTTAATCAAAAGGGCAAAAACTTGTTGATTGAGGAAGACGTGGTAGACGATACCGAGGAGATTGATGAACCCGTGTATGATGATGATGATGCTAGCAATGTGCTGTATGGAGATGGCCATGAGACTCTGGTCGTTCGCAAGAGTCTACTGACCCCCAAGGGCGATTCAGGGGATGATTGGTTGAGGACCAATATTTTCCATACGACCTGCACAGTTGCAGATAAAGTTTGCAAATTGATCATTGACAGCGGCAGTTGTGAGAATATAGTGTCCGAGGAGGCTGTCCAGAAATTGCAGTTGAAGACGGACCGTCATCCTAAGCCATACAAGTTGTCGTGGCTAAACAAAGGCAGTGAGGTAACAGTTGATAGGCGATGCCTCGTGTCTTTTTCAATTGGCAGAAAATATTTTGATAATGCCTGGTGTGATGTTGTGACCATGGATGCATGTCATGTGTTGTTGGGTCGACCTTGGCAGTATGACCGTAGTGTCGTTCATGATGGACGGAAGAATACATACTCACTTCACATCAAAGGAAAAAGGGTTGTGTTGGCGCCCCGGCGGGAAGGACCTAGTCCTATACCGCTAACCAATAATACTAACCTGCTTTCTATGTCCAGGTTTTTAGAAGAGATTGAGCATGGAGATGTAGTATATGCTCTACTGCCTTGCGGGAGTAATACAGTGGCCATGGATTCTGACTTACCAGCAGAAGTTCGGCAATTGCTATCAGAATTTGCTGACCTGATGCCAGAGGATCTTCCTCCTGGGCTACCACCTATGAGAGATATCCAGCACCAGATTGATCTTGTTCCAGGATCAAGTTTACCTAATCGACCTGCATACCGACTCAGTCCCAAGGAGGCTGAAGAGTTGCAGCAACAGGTAGCAGAGTTATTAGAGAGGGGTTATATTCGTGAGAGTATGAGCCCATGTGCAGTCCCTGCCCTACTTGTACCAAAGAAGGATGGTTCTTGGCGTATGTGTGTTGATAGTCGAGCAATCAACAAGATTACTGTGAAGTACAGGTTCCCAATTCCCCGCCTGGATGATATGTTGGATCAGCTGTCCGGTTCTAAGGTTTTCTCAAAAATTGACCTTAAAAGCGGATACCATCAGATTAGAATAAGGCCTGGAGATGAGTGGAAGACAGCGTTTAAAACGCAACATGAGTTATATGAGTGGATGGTCATGCCTTTTGGGCTATCCAACGCACCCAGTACCTTCATGAGGTTTATGCATCAGATTTTACGGCCTTTTATGGGGAAATTCGTTGTGGTTTACTTTGACGATATTCTCATTTATAGTCCAACATGGGCTTCACACTTTGATCACCTCCGTGCTGTTTTTGAGAAGCTGAAGGCAGAGTGCCTATTTGTCAACCAGAAGAAGTGTTCTTTTTTCACTACTTCTGTAACTTTTCTTGGCTTTGTTGTGTCTACTGATGGTGTTCATGCAGATCAGTCAAAAATAGACGCAGTCTTGGAGTGGCCCAAACCAAAGACCTTGCACGATGTCAGAAGTTTCCATGGGTTGGCATCCTTCTATCGACGATTCATCAGAAATTTCAGCACTCTGATTGCTCCTATTACAGAGTGCCTCAAGGGACGAGATTTCAAGTGGTCTGACGAGGCTGAGGCTAGTTTTCAACTGGTCAAGCAGAAGATGACTGAAGCACCAGTTTTGGCACTCCCTGATTTTGACAAAGTGTTCGAGGTAAATTGTGATGCATCTGGCATTGGCATTGGTGGTGTTCTGAGTCAGTCTGGGCGTCCGGTTGCTTTTTTCAGTGAGAAGCTATCGGGCTCAAAGAAAAATTATTCCACCTATGACCTGGAGTTTTATGCCATAGTTCAGTCCTTGAAACATTGGCGTCACTACCTAGTACAGAGGGAGTTTATTCTATTTACTGATCATGAGGCTCTGAAGTACATTAATGGCCAACACAAGCTGAGTAGACGGCATGCCAAATGGGTGGCGTACTTACAGGAGTTCACCTTTACGCTGAGACATCAAGCAGGGAGCCTGAACCGTGTCGCAGATGCCCTAAGTCGCCGCACTTTACTTCTCACCACCATGCGTAACAGAGTTGCAGGCTTTGAGGCTTTCACCGATATGTATGCAGCTGATCCTTCCTTCGGAAGGATATTTCAGGAGGTAACTGATGGTCACCGTCATGATTTTGTTTTGCATAATGGTTTCCTGTTTCGTGGATTGCAGTTGTGCATTCCAGATTGTTCATTGAGGCAGCAGATTATAAGTGAACTTCATAATGAGGGACACTTTGGCCGCGATAAGACATTGGCCCTCATCTCTTCCGACTTTTACTGGCCCAAGTTGACCAGTGATGTGGCTCATTATGTGGACCGCTGTTATATTTGCCAACGGTCTAAGGGAGTTCTCACCAATGCAGGCCTGTACACTCCCTTACCTGTTCCTGAAGCTCCTTGGTTCGATGTTAGCATGGACTTTGTGTTAGGCTTACCCCGCACCCAACGGGCCTCGGATTCTATCTTTGTGGTGGTTGACAGGTTTTCCAAGATGGCCCATTTTATAGCCTGTAGGAAGACTATGGATGCTGCTCGGATCGCCCATCTATACTTCAAGGAGATTGTGCGTTTGCATGGTGTTCCTCGATCTATCACATCAGATCGTGATACCAAGTTCATCAGTCATTTCTGGCAGAGCTTGTGGGGGAAACTGGGGACACAACTGAATTTTAGCAGCGCCTACCACCCCCAGACGGATGGCCAGACCGAGGTGGTGAATCGAAGTTTGGGCAACCTTTTGAGGTGTTTGGCAGGAACTAAGCCAAAGCAGTGGGATTTGGCATTACCTCAGGCAGAATTTGCCTATAACAGATCGAAAAACAGAACTACAGGCTTAAGCCCATTTGAGATTGTCTATGGTCAAAACCCATCCGGGGTGCTGGACTTAGCCCCTATTCCACGTATAGGACGTTTCAGTCCTAAAGCAGATGAGATGGCGGCGCATCTTCGGGGTATCCATGAGCAAGTAAAACTGGCCATTGAGGAGAGCAATACCAAGTACAAGACTCGGGTTGACAGTCATCGTCGTCAGGTACTTTTTGATGTTGGTGATTTTGTTTGGGCAGTATTAACTCGTGATCGTTTTCCTGCTGGGGAGTATAATAAGCTTAAGGACCGGAAGATTGGACCCTGTGAGGTACTGCAGAAGATCAATGATAATGCTTACAGGTTGCGCCTGCCCAGTCACTTGAAGACTTCTGATGTCTTTAATGTGAAGCACCTAAGTCCTTGTTTTGGGGATTCGGATGACACTAGTCTGAACTCGAGGACGAGTTCTTTCCAACCTGGGGTGACTGATGCAGGGGGATCCGAGACAGATGATGCGGAGCTGTCAGATTGTACATTGATGGCGCTGGAATACCATGAGTTGGCAGAGCATCGCAAAGGCAGGAAGTGATGGTGATATATTTCTAATTGGGGCAGTTTTGAGCGCGTTTTAGTATTTTGGCCATAACTTTGGCTACGGTTATCGGAATCGCGCATATGACCCCAATTCGGAAAGATATCACCATCACTTCCTGCCTTTGCGATGCTCTGCCAACTCATGGTATTCCAGCGCCATCAATGTACAATCTGACAGCTCCGCATCATCTGTCTCGGATCCCCCTGCATCAGTTTAGTATGATGACCTATTCACCCCAGATAATAATTTTGCAAATTAGACTGACAAGATGCTGAGAACTCAAGAGATTAATTACCAGAAAACTGTCAAGAGAGGAGTTCAACCAATTACCCGAATCCCCTTCTTGCATAATTCTAGAACAACTTGGTTGCATGTTTTATTAACACGCCTGTGCGCACCTAAATTTGACCTAGATCGCACACCGGGCGCACCTTTGGTGCGTGCCTCGGGACATTCGGAGTCGCCACTGCCTGAGAGTGCAGGCAGACACGGTGTTGCCCTATCCGGGTCTAAGTCTGGTCTGCGACTTTTTAGAGATCTAGTTAAGTCCTCGGTTACGTCCGGGGAAGTCCTAAAACACCCCGGCCCGCCCCGTCGGTCTGACAGGTCCCTCGGGTTTCCCTGGTTTATGAGTCAATTTCACCCTTCCTAGACCAGCATGCTGTTTATTGGGTCTGGTGGGGCCCTCAGAGGGTGTGGGTCCCTTTTATTTTGATTTTATCTTTTTTATTTAGTGGAGTGGTTGGACCCGGGTCCCGTTGGAAGACCCGTGGGCTGCCATGGTTGGGCCTGGGGCCCATTTGGGTTATTGGGTAACCCATTTAGTTATTTATTTAATCTTATTTATTTACAATTTATTTGGGCTTAGTGGGCTTGGAATGGGCCCATTAGCCAAGGGTCAAGGGGCCTGGGCCTGTTTATTGAAAACAGGCCTGGTATAGGCCAGTCCAAATGTGGGCCCCTTAGGTGGGCCCAAGGTGATCTTGGTGGGCCCATCTGGGTCCACAGTCCATAAATGGGCTTAGAATAGCCCAAGAAGTCTAAAGGGTTGGTTCAGGTCGGCTCATGTCCAACCGGGCCGGAAATTGAGTTTTTTACATTATTTTTACATCTGCCCGTATATGCTATATGGTCCACCCTTGCCCGTGTACGAAATCCGGTTAGGCTTGCCCGTGAAGCAAATACGGGCATGCCCAAACCGCTCTGAGTTTACGGGCGCCACTAGTTTTGCATTTTGGCCGCCGATTCCGCCTGGGATCCATTCCGTGCTTTCCTTGGAACATCCTGCAACATCTAGGATGGTTCCAGCTCCTTCATCATATTGCATTTTCTTCTTTTAGCCCAAAGGACCATCTTTTTCTTCTTCTTTTTTGGTTCTTTGAGCAAGCAAGATCCTTTCTTGGTCATTCACTATCAACTTTTAGGAATGGGAAAGGGGTAATTTACAGGGAATGTTAGATGTTCAAAAAGGACTTCAATCTTCATTCCGTAGTAGTGATCAAACGAGGTCAAGTTTCTCTTTTTGAGACATTTTTTGATAACCTTTTGTTATCACCTCCTTTCTTGCATAGGGATGACTACTTTTGGATGCAATTCCTCATTATTCAACACTCAAAACAATGTTAGAAAAATCATAAAAGCGAAAAGAGGTAGTGAGGAAGAGAAAAATACAATCATAATTCATTTTAACTTAGAAAGAGAACATACTTACAATGTAATTACATGCTTGATTGGTGTTATGGTCCTCCGAAAATTTGAGCAGCGCTTCCGCGTCCTACGGGATTTCTTGGAATGGTTTGGGTAGAGTTTCAATGGGTTATTTATGCTTGCAGGGTGAAGTGGGAAGGTTTGGCAGCATTTCAGGGGTAAAATTGGTATTTGGTGTTTGGGATTTGGGGGTGGCAGGACTTGGGCAGGGATTGGACGTGTAAAACGTCAAGGAGGAAAGGGAGGAAGGCCTTCAGTCATGGCTTGTTCAAATGAAGGGGGGTGGCCTCTCTATTTATAGGCAAAATTCCCGTGCCTGTATTTGAACTACGGGCATGCCTTGCCCGTACTTCAAGTACGGGCGTGCCTTGCCCGTAATTCAAATACGGGCGAAAAACGAATATTTGCAATTATCGCAGATTCGGCCGTACGGGACGCGTGTCTCGCCGTACAGCGACGCGTGTTTCCTTCTAGAAGCGTGCCCGTACTTTAAATACGGGCAAGGCACGCCCGTAATGCAAATACGGTCCAGCACGTTTTAAAAATGTTTGGATTTCAAACTTTTATTCAATTTGGTTTATTTAAAGATTTTTATCCGATTTTTTGATTATTTTATTATAAAAACGAGATTCTTTTATTAAAATATTATTAAAAAATAAAGATATTTTATTAAATGATTATTTTATTTATTTAACTCATTTATTCTGCTTTTTGCTGCTGTTTTGCCACATGGGCAGCTTTCTTTGAAATTTCAACTGCCCATAACTTTTCCGTCCGATGTTCGATTTCAGCAAATTTGGTGTCGTTGGAATCAGCTCGGAACACACTATCCATTGGGATTAAGTTTGGCAGCTGAATTGGGGTCGAGCAAAAAGTCAACTTTCGCTTCCCCAAAAGTTTGACCGGCTCATAACTTCCTCATCCGGACTCCGATTCTGGCAAATTCAGTTGCGTTGGAATCATGTCGAAATGCTCTTTTCAATGAGATGAAGTTTGATGGCCAAATTCTCTTAAATCAAAAAGTCAATTTTTGACCCCCTCAGGGTTTGACTCTTAGTTTAACTTTTCATTTTTCTTTATTTTGGGGGTGCAAAAATCAGGTGCTAACAACGCCCTTGAATCAAAACCTGTGAAGCTTCTTTTGGGAGTGTGTTAATCACAACTGCTGCTGCTAAAGTACTCCCATCCACTACTTTGATCTTCAGTTTTTCATTATTTTTAAGATAAAGTTGCCCATTTGCATTCAGCTCTTCGCCCTGATTAGTTGTTCATGGAATATAACAAAATCAAATATAGAATCTAAAGATGTTTGTGGGTAATGAGTATTAGAACTTAATTAATTACCTGGTTTAATAGCCCCAAGCTTATCACTTTAGCACCCCTTGACTGTGCCTCTAGTATAGCTTTCTCAATCAAGCTGTTGATAGGCTTCTCTTGAGATTCAAAGGAATACTGTGAACAAACAAATATTGACCACCAAAACATGTCAGGATCTGCTGCTGATGATGGTGAATTACAAAAGCATCTGCATACCAAGAAGCAAAAAAAAAAAAAAAAAAATCTTACTTGAAAGCTGTATCTTGGAATAGCCCACATCTGCAGTTTGAGTTTATTCAATTTGTTTGTCTCCACAGTGAAGGTGCAGTCAAGAATCCAAATCAGGAACATTAGGCTAACTGATAAAGGCCAGATCAGCCATAGATACCATTTTGAAGCATATGGTTGAGAAGCCAATTGTGCAAAACCCAGACGGAGTTGGTAGATTGAGTGAAGGCTAGTTGGATGAGTGAGATGAACTACATCCATCTTCTCCTCCTTCCCAAAACTTGAGATCTCGTATAGGGAATCCGAAGTTGGATCCATTGTCCCATACATGAAGTCATAAATAGGCATGAAGAGACTGTAATTGGTCCGGATCTGGGAATGATGGAGAGAGTGAAACCTGATAGATCAGCAAAGGAGATGAGATTAATCCAAGATATATAGGCTGGAATATGTATATATAAGCATTCTATAAGGCTGTTTGGTAAAGTTTTTCAAAAAATAACAATTTGAAAACTAAAAATTTGAATTATTTTTAGGATTTTGGAAACTAGGCAAGATTGAAGAGAAAAATCCGTTTAGTGGCAATTAATTAGTTAAAATAAATAATGATTTAAAAACCAGTAAAAATGGAGAAGGTTTCGTCTACCATCCATGAAATGTGTAGGGACGCATGCTGGTGGCAACAAGGGGCCCACAGCCCAAAAGCAGTTTATAATTTATGGTGATAGTGAGGTGCTATTAAATATTTCCACCAAAAACTAAAAGAAAGATGCTAATGTATTAAGCATGGTGTTATTAACGATAGTACCGTGGTAGTGGTCATAATGGTCGTGTAGACATGGTGGCGGTACGGTTGGTGGTGGTAAAGGTTCGTAGTTTTGGTGTCGATGGGTGTGCCATCCATCGGCCAAAACAAAATTTCGATGGCACGCCGGCGACAAAACAAATTAAAAAGGCAAAAAATGGGCAAAAAATGTGTTTTTTGGGATTCTGGGGTAATTTCGCTTGCACGACGCACCGTTTCACCAATAAAAAATAAAATTTTTTCCGTTTTGCCCGTTTCACTCAGCACGCTGCCCCCGTTTCACTCAGCACGCTGCCTCGTTTCGCAGAAAAATCGCCGAGTCACCAGCAATACACCCCTGACGATTTCCCCCAACGAAACGCATTGTTGTGGGCAAAAAAACGAAATTTCGGCGGCACGCTGCCTTGGTGGTGGTGATGCTAGTAATAGGGTTGACGATAGTAATAGCTAGTATGGTGGTGGGGGTAGTAGTATTGTTGTGGTGGTGGTAACAGTGGTATATATGGTTGTGGAGATGATCATGGTAGTAATGGGATGGTGGTGTAATGGTGATGGTAAATAGTGGTCCAGTGGTTGCATGGTTTACCGAACCGGCCAATGTGTACCGGGATTGGATGACCCCGGTTCGGGATCATCTGATTAAATAGATAACATTGGATCGGCTGGTACCTATCTGGTTCAGAACGATACCGGTCCAATCTAGAGAGGTACCGTCCGGTCCAAAGCCTCCCAGTCAAAAAGTTAGAAAAATTAAAAAAAAAAAGCAAAAAAATCCAAAAAAAATAGGAAAAATCATTTATAATTGTTAAAATTTATAAATGATTGATATAAATATAATAAAGTTTATATTATATGTTATAAAGTCAAATTATATCTTTATACCCTAATATTATAACATATCATTATTTGTCAAATTATATTATCACAAAAAGTAATATATAAAATATAATTTTATATTATATAAACCAGACCGGCCGATCCAAAGCAAATCATTTTTTTCCTCTCCTTTTTGCTGGATCGCCTTAGACTAGCCTGTATAGCCGGTCCGGTCCAATCCTAGGTATTGGTCTAGAAAACCTTTGGTGGTTGTGTGGTAGTGGTATTAGTAATAGTGTGATCGTGTAATAATACGTAATGATTGTGGTGATGATGGTACTAGTTGCGGTGGTGATGATAGTTATCTTTGGTTGTGGTGATGGTGGTGGTATAATTAGTAAATTAAGTTTAAATGATTTGATTAATCAAATAATAAATTATAAAAATGCTATAAAAAGGTCAAAAAAATAATTTTCTGTTTTTAAAAATTAAAATTTTCAACTTCTAAATCATGACTCTTATTGGATAGGTTCCAAAAAAAAAAAGATCATTTTGAAAAAAACTGTCCCGAGTACTAAACACAATCTTTAGGTTTATGCTCTCAAAAACTAAAATCTGTTTTTAAAACCGCTGTCCCAAACACCCATAATTTTAAATCAAATTACTTCATTATATCCAAGAGCAGTAGATTAATTGAGCATAATTACTTACGAAGGAGTGTACATGAGATACTTGAGGAATGGGAAGATCTTGAATGCCCATGTAGGAATAAACTCAAAATTACAGTGGCCTAAGTTGTTC
Source organism: Buxus sempervirens (assembly GCA_947561395.2). NCBI lineage: Eukaryota > Viridiplantae > Streptophyta > Magnoliopsida > Buxales > Buxaceae > Buxus > Buxus sempervirens. Next base: position 30,863,010 of record OX387192.1, read on the forward strand.
ATGGCATCAACCCATGTAAGATAAGCAGCAAAGGCACCAAACGAAGCTTCTCCTGCATAAAACATAACCAGTGCGGGCATGGCGAAGATAAGCAGATACAGTAAATGTTCTGCAAATGGGTGCACCACAGCTGCATCCGCAAACAAAAGAAATTCAACATCATATAATCCCTCATCGTTTCACTTCTTCTTCACTGAAAACTGAAGAGCCTTTAACACACAAACACGCACGCACATACACAGAGCAAAGATAGATCATGTACATACAAGTTATGGGTTCAGTAACAAAAGAGGAATGGTGGTGTGAGTGATAACGTGAGTAAAAGATGTGGTGATGAAGCGCTCGATGAGCCCAGTAGTAGATGAACTCAACAGGACCAGCGTGACAAAGAGCCATAATAAGTGCCCCCTTGGTATTCCATAAAGGTAGATTCCTTGTCTCCTCTCTCATGGCAGTAATGAAGGCATAGATCGTGATGCAGTGCAGTATAGCTTGATCATCCCTGTTATATAACCATATCAAAATTTAATGATCAGTTTCTGTAATTTTGTTTTAAATTAAAGATCGACTTCATTTAACACACGGCCTGTGATCTAGCTATATATACCAGTTCCTCTCTCTATCAACCTGTTGAAACTCTATGCTTTTGCTTTGAATCCGATGCTTGCTCCTTGCGTTTTGGAGACGGGAGAGAGTGATCCAGAGCTGGTCGTGGATGAGCCTGGAGAGAAGTAAGAGAAAGGGGTAGAGAGGGAAGTAATTCCTGTGTTTGGCTTCAGTGCTGTAGATGCTTTGTGCAGCATGTCCCAGTAATGGCCCCAGCACAAGGTACTTCATATCATTTCATGTAACAAAACAAAGAGATCCAGGGTCTGTTCAATACGTGAAACGGTGAAAGAGAGAGAGAGAGAGAGAGAGAGAACCTTGTAGCTTCCAAGAAATTGCCATGGCCAATCTGTGAGAGGACCTGGTTTGGATGCCATATGATCTCTTTCTGTTGTTGGATGCCTTTATGTTGATACTAGCTAGCCAATTCAAAGACGACCTGCAAAACGAAATGCACCCATTTTGCATGTTATATGCATCTGGAGTAGATGAGTTGTCCGGTAAACTCCGTCCAGTGCAAATAATTAATGTAACTACCCCACAAAAAATGACAGTGTGTGCTGCCACAGGAAGCTAACTGCACAAAAAATGACATTTGTTGTAATGTATATTATGTCTAACGAGCCGAGCTGAGCCCACTCAAAAGCTCGCTTAGACCCATTAAGTTAACAAGATATTTTTTAGGCTCATGCTCGGCTCACAAGCCTAAAAATAGAGCTCGAGCTCGAGCTCTAGTTATTTACTGTCCTAGTAAAATGACATTTGTTGTCAATTATGTTAATAAAGTATCCCTACTTATTTAAAACCATTAATATTTTTTCCCATTCTATAGTAATCCGGGTCCCAGCCCACCCTCTTACCAAAGGGGTGGGAAAGAAAGAGCTCAAGCTAAAACGTTATAGAGACGAATTCGTGGCATCCATAGTTTACTTCATTGAGAACCATAGGTCTTCTCCAAAAATAGTTATTTTTCTACTAAAGTTCTCTCAAGTTTTCTTCGTACTCCCAAATTTGTCTTCTTAAAATGAAAAAAAAGAAACATGCCTTGTTTTTCTTTCCGTCCCGCTATTTTCTAACCTAACAAACTACAACCTTAATTTCCTTTTTTCTAAAATATCTGATCTTACTTCTAATTTAATCTCCTATTTCAAATTTCCTTTCCACTAATTATTCATTTAGTGTTTTTTCCACCTAATTTAATTAAAAGCCTTGTTTGGTACGATCAGATAGATACAGGCGGATTGATGGTACGTACTAGGTGGAGTCAACCTCACCAAAATCAACGCACGTCACTAGGTGGAGTCAACCTCACCAAAATCAACGCACGTCACTAGGTGGAATCAACGCACGTGCTTTGATTAGGAGGTGGTTGAGTTTCATGAGATGGCCCAATAAGGGGCCATCTGCACCTACCCATACCATCAATCCACTCGCCTGCACTCTTTCTTTCCAAGAAAGAGAAAGAGAAAAATAATTTTTAGTAATACTTTACAAAATAATTAAAATTCAGTCATCAAAGTGTTGGGTTTAACTTTTAATTAATATTTATCAAAATAATTAGACTTTAGTGACATTTTACTAGAGCTAGCAATTTCTGAACCGACCCCCAACCCACCCGAACCCAACCCGGATTAAATGGATTTGGGTTGACCCATTTAATAATTGGGTTGGGTTCAGGTTTTCTCAATCTATCTAAAAACGGGTCAACCCGTTGGGTATCCATTTAAATTAAGGTTTCTTTTTTTTTTTTTCTTCTTATTTTTATCTCTTATCCCAATTTATATTCTATCTTATTATATATGTTATCAAGTACACTTAAGTAATTAAGCATGTTAATTGATATTATGAGACTTTAATCATTAGATTCTTTTATGACTAATATTATTTTATTAATTTTGGGAATTAACAATATTGCTATATATACACAAGTTGTTTATTTATTATATAAAATATGTAAGTAATATGATTATATAGTTATATTATATAAACTTAAAAGTTATATTTTTAATACAATGCATGTGAGACCAACTATAAATTCATTTAATTGCTTTTATATATTTCTAATATTCTTCTCAAGCAAATTTCGTTTACTATTTTAATTTCTTAAAATAGAAATTATGTTTATTAAGTGTTTTTATATTATTTATTAAGGTATTATATGTTAAATGGAGTTTCTGTGTAACCATAATTGAAATTAAAATAGGAATAAAAATTAATTAAAAAAATAAACGGGTTGGGTTGGGTTCAACCCCTTTATTTCCGAGTTGGATTTGGGTTGGCAATTTCTCAACCCGTTAGTAAACAGGTTGAACTCGACCCATTGCCACCTCTACATTTTACCATTACAAACCCCATTCTTTCAAGAATGCCCTCCTATCGGTCCAATGACTTGTACACATCATTTGATTGACTTATACCTTCTATCAACATTGTATACAAACTTGTATAAGTTATTTGATTAAGTGGTATGTGAGGATTCTTGGAAATGTAATATTAAAATATCATTAAAATTTAATTATTTTGATAAAGGTTTCCTAAAAGTTAAAATCCAAAACTTTTGCAGATTGAATTTTAATTATTTTGAAAAAGTATCATTAAAACTTTATTTTCCCAAAAAGGAATCTATTAAAAAGATTTCATAAACATATTTCTAATGACATTAATTTTAAATATATTTTGGTCGATATAAATCAATTGTTAGTTTGTCAAAAAAAAAATTTTAAAATAAGCTTAGTTCCAAGTAATGTGTTGCACACCATTTGTCCTTAAAAATTTAGCAGGGAAATTATGAAAAGGGTCACCTTTTGTAGGTAATTATTAAAACAGTCCACCATTCTTGGGAATTATAAAAGGGTCACTTTATTAAAATGATTAAATTACAATATCACTTTTCAAAAATAATTAAATTTAAGGATCACTTTACTTGGAACACAAATGCATTGTACGTGATAGGATTGTAAACGGGTGGGATTCGAACCGAATCCACTAAGATCCGAATCCACTTAAATATCTGACGGATCCTTAATATTTCTTACTCAAAATCCGAATATAGTTATAAAATCCGTATTCGAATCCGATTATCCAATTAAATGTTTGAATTTGAACAATTAAATTAAATAGGCTTTGTTTATTATAATTACACTAAATAATACTTCAAATAAACTTAGTATCTATATCTTAGGGTCACATTTAAGATGATATATATGTTATTTTAAAACAAGAACTAGTTGTTTTACCTGTGCTAAGCACAAGAACATATATAATTAAATATGTTTTTTGTAAATAATTCGAAATAACCGCTACAATGAGTAAATATAGTAGCTGGACGCATGCCGGTAGTTTATTTATAGTCCAAGATCTTAATGGCAACAATTCCCTATGTCATTAAATTTTTTATTAGCAAGATTCAATATTTTGCTAGCTGTTTTTTGCTGCCAGTAAAGTCCTTTTTTTAAGTGCAAATTATATGATTTTCATCCATCGTATAATTTAAATAATGGGTTACTTTTTGATAATTATAAATTAATGATAATTTTTTAAAATAATTGAGAATTAGTCTTCGTGATGGGAGTAATCTATATCAACTTAAATTAATGATACTTTTTTATAATTAACCTGATTAAAATAATAACGAGTAATCTGTATCAATTTAAATTAATGATGCTTTTTTATAATTAACCTGATTAAAATAATAACGAGGGCATTTTTGGAAGACATAAACAATAAAATGACACTCATTCTCAATTATTTAAAAAAGGCATCATTGCTTTCAAATTATTAAGAATTAGGTTACTGAATATGGATTACTTATTAAGAATATCACGAAAACCAATTTTCCCCACTAAAAACCAATTTTCCCATAAACTTATCACGTGAGCATATTTTTTAAGAAATTTATTGCATTAGGTCTCCTTATTGTTTTGTTAACTATAGGTTTATTGGACCCTAAAAATATAAGGATTAATTATATAATCTTAATTTAGTTGAAGATAACATTGGAGAAAAATATCACGTCCATGTGGAGGTAAGATATATATATTTTAAAATTTTATTTATTCAAAAAAAATTATTTTGATGTGGGACCCAAAAGGGCCATTGGAGAAAGGAGGGGATGTCCACGTGGAGGAGAGAGAATGTGGTGTTTTAGGAATTTGCTTTAGTGTGTGTGTGTGTGTGTGTGTATATATATATATATGATATTAAACTTACTTAAGCATACTTAGAAATCTGAAAAAAATTGCAAATCAGATTATTTAATCGATAAAAAGTCCGATTATTTTTTTTAGATCCGAATTCGACTTAACGGATTATAAACAGCTCTATTTTTTTTATCTATAACAAGGTGAGTTGACGGATTATAAACAGCTCCGTTTAGATTCGAATCCGATTATAAACGGCTATGTTTTTTTTATCCAAATCCGACTTGATGGATATTTAATCGATAAAAAGTCCGATTAAATCAGATTATTTAATAGGACATGGGTAGTCAATGAGTCATGATCCAACGATTCCAACCCAGTGACAAGTACGTGGGATACGAGCACATCATATGTGGACGCGAGCTGTTTTACCTACAATAAAGTGACACTATTTTTTAATTTTCTTGAAAAGTGACCCTGCAAGTTAGTTACGATTGAAAAGTGACCTTTTTTTGTAAAATGAGATCTTTATGGACTATTTTCATAAATACGAGCCAAAAAGTGACCCTTTTCAGAAATTTCCCAATTTATTAGAAACAGTGACATTCCCTAGGGATTAAAATGAGCCGGGATTAGGCCGAACTTGTTACTTGACCCTACACCTCACATGGTCCCCAAGCCCCAAAGTCCTACCTCAGACTTTAAAGATGAACTTATGTTGTTCGACAAAATGAAATCTCTTGAATACTAAAACCAAACTGAAGGATCTTCACTTAAATGAGGGAGGAAATCTAGACGCAAGGACACTCGTGAAGTGCCACAATGCTAGCCACGGAGATGAATGAATGATCATGAATGAACCAAGCATTCTTTCAGCCGTCGTGTTCACAACAAAAGTAATTTGGGCAACTACTCCGAATAGATGTATTTTTAAGATTGCTAAAGAATTCTTTCTTTCAAGGCCCAGAGACTTTAAAACTGAGGTTAACATCAAGTGGGACCCACCTGACACATTTACATAAATGAAAAAAAAAGATTACCGTGAGAGGCTCCATATGACAACATTTCACAACTATTTCAGTCTGTAATGCACTAAGGCATTGCACACTATATCATTCCTGATTAAACTATACATAGCGAATCTTTTGCAAATCCAAATACCAACATAAAGTAAACGATCTATTAATGCAGTCGTTACCTAGAAATTTACCTCTAGTTAATTTAGTCTTATCTTAATTAGTTTTATTGATTAATTAGAGGCTGCTTGTTATAACTTCTCAAAGTTGTTTTTTAATTTTTCAAAGTAGTTTATCAAACAGCCTCTTAATTAAACTTTTGACTTAAACATGTTAATAAATGTTGTTTTTACATATTGTGTTGTCTGATATGGTCCAAATTACTATACAGAGCATTACTCGCTACATTGGGTATCTATTTCGATGGGGATATGTGTAAGGTCCTAGTCAACTTATTTTGAAACTTTGACAAAGACTTTAGAGTCTTTGTTTTATTTCATTTTAAGTGGAGGTGGTATGGGGATTTGTGTGCATGAGCACACACCATATCACACCTCATGTCTCTTTAGATTAAAAAGGAATGGATGGCTGAGATTTAATCTTCATTGTTGAAGGATTTTTAGGGAGAAGAAACCCTAAACCGTATGGTTGGTGGCTGCAAGAAGTTTTGGGCTATTGCTAGGGTCTTGGAGAAGAAGGTGGAAAAAAAGTTCAACTAGGGTGTTGAGGTAAGTAGGATTAGTCTACCTTTTGTGATTTAGTACATTGACTCTTACAATATTCCCTATTCGATGTAGTTGTTGAGAAAATCTTGCTGAAATACGTTTTGTTTGCTCTTGTACGTTGAAGAATGCCCTGTTGATTTCTCTATTGATTCCATTCTTCTCAAGAGGACAGCTTAGGCACCGTGAGCTAATTGAAAACGCAATGACAATCTCTTCTTGCACTTTGCACACAGCCGTTAGATTACATGATCATCGAAGCATCAACATAATCATAACTTCCTTCCTACCTATTATTCATATACTGTAGTCAACTATTGCAACCTTTCTTTTAAAGACTCAAGTCCAAGTTTGCACGAACCACAATGATCAAAGGGGTTGTGCATTTAAGTCATTCCATTTTGTGCATTTACTTCAATCGATTTTTGGTCTTGTGCATTTATGTCATTGACTTTGTGCATCTATGACTCATGGCTTTTGGGGGATTCGTTTTAATGGGGGTGAATGCTTGCCTTTCCTTTATTAGAGACAATTTCTTTGTAACAGTGAAAAGGTATGAACACTGTTGAGAGTGTTTGCTTTCGGACACAAATTACGGTGCAACAGTGAATAGTGTTTGGTTTGTTCTTTGCATTTTGTGCTCGTGGAAGAATAGTGTTTGGTTCGTTATTAGCATTTTGTGAATTGGGTATATGCTAAATTATATTTTAAATTGAGTGGTAGGAAAAGCAATTCGGGTTGTTAACTTGTTATGCATGCTTGAAACCTTTCAAACATTGAATATTTTATGAAATTTTTATTTAATTCCGTTGAATGATGGTTGCAGAAACCTTGTTGAACCTTAAAAAAAAAAAAAAAAAACAATTCGGATTGTTCTACTTATTTTGAAATTGGGGTTATGCAAAATTATAATTCCATTTGAGTGTTATGCATGCTTTATAAAGTAGGGCGTATGCACAATTGTAATTCATTTTGAGTGTATATGGTGTAATATAATTGTTTTGAAGGGTGATAAGGTAATGTTTACACTCATGCTTGTTCTTGGGTTTATATTAAATATTTTGTTTTTTACAATAGACCATCATGACTAGAGTTACATGTTTTTCTTGGATTGAACTTTGTTGTTGGTGAAAGTCTTGAGGATTAAATAATGTATAAACACATGACGTTATCCACATTTTTCCTAAGAATGAAGTCAACCATTGTTTAAGAGTTTAATTGATTAAATAAGACATTGATAGGAGGTGACGTATAGGTCTATGTTTACAAATTCGGATTCCGATTATGTAAAACACAAATGTTGTTTATGGGGTTATGTTGAATGAAACTCCATGTGTTCTTATTGATGCATTAGACATTGAAAGATGACCTTTATAAGGGTTCATCATGTTAAAGAATGGTGCCTTGGTTTATCAAAGTATATTTATGTCAATTTAAAAGAGAATGGACTATTTCTTAAAACACAAACGTGATACATAGAATGTAAATGAGATGTTCATTTTATGGTATAATAGTGAATGATTAAACCACAAAGATGGTCCTATTAATAATTGACATTAAATGGACTGGCATGCTTTAGCATGGGTATACCTAGCGTGATATTAATCCGCTGGACGATTGACAGACCCATTGGAGGTGGTTAATAGTTTACCTAATCTATGGTGTTCTGGAAAAGGATGAGCCGAGTACTCTACCCTAGACAATTAATGTGATTGGTTCCCTACATGGTGTTCACAACTGCTCCGAAGGTTGGAATTCCTAGGGTTTGAGTCCCTTAAATAAAATAGTCGGGGACTAAGGAGCCTCGTGGGTTGCAATACCCTAAACCCCATATGAGTACTCATGGGAATGCGGGAAAGTCTGATCCCTGCTGATCGCTAAAGTGGGATCTAAGGGCGTTTGATCCTAGCCATAAGTTGGATCGCTCTAGCGGCGTGCTTGACTGTAAGACCGTCTAGATTTGATTGGGGAACCAGGTCATGTTAATTGTGTATAATTGTTTATAATTGTTATTAATTTAAAAAGGGATGAGTGGTGGAAATAAACTACATAACTCTTTTGTATTCCAGTGTACTTGCATGCTACTGCATTTGCTTGCTTGCATGTTCATCATCTTGCTTGATTATTATGTTTCTTAAATGTTTAAGAATTTATTATTACATCTCTCGTATCGAGCTACGTTATTGTTAAATTGTATTCTGTTTAAATTATTTTGTTAATTTTATTTCTATTAGAAAAGCATGTTCACACATTAGTAAAAATAAATAAGTTAGTACGCTATCGTTTATGAACAAAACCATAGGAAAAACATATCATGGTTATCTTTATAAATATATATATTAGTATTGTGCGTAATTATATTAAAATAAAGAAGCGTAGTGCATTTAATCATATAAGGTAAATTAGCCCTACTTATTGGGTTATGAAAACTCACCCATTTCCATTTTGCAGGAAATAACCAGAATCGAGGAAATGGAAGAAAGTGAGATATAGGAATTCATGAGAGCGTCTTATGAGAATTGAGAACTATTTATTATTTAATGTTAGTTGCTTTTTATGGTTGTGTAAACTGTGACACCGGTATTAGAGCATGTGACTTCGTCTTTTAGAATTTGGTTTATGTAAGGACTAAAAGTTTTTAATTTCCGCTATACTCTGGATTTGTGTTTTTTTTTTATATATACAACCCTTGTGTTGGAATGTGTGTATTTGGGTTTCGCTTACGAGCAGGGTCACCTTCGGTCCTACGCGTGTATAGTCATACACAGTGTACGGATTTCGGGGCGTGACAATATGATCTTATCGTGGAATACATTACACTTCATACTGCACACTGTTGCACATGTATCAATTTGTTTGTTTTACGTGCCATGATATTTTTAGAAGGTATTATTTAGGACATGCATGCATCTTGGGGTCATATTGTTGAATGAAAACACCTGGTGTATTTTAAATCTTGTTTTGCACAAACATATTGTTTTCTTTGGTTATTTTACACTAGGGGATTGCACAGGCTACGTGCATAGCAAATTTGTGGGGTCTACTTAAATAAACAGCCCGCATATCATGTCATTCTAAATAGGTAGTTACAACGTCTTTAAATTTGAATAAGCAGTATTGATATAGCAAGGGATTGTTTTGTTTGGAGAAGATAATGCTTGGAAAAAAATGGGGGGTGCAGAATTTGTGGGGAGTATTCCCCCATCTTGTCTTTACTAATAGTATAGATTTCGAGAGTTTCTAACTGAAATTAAGTGTGTAGAATATCATCTACTAGGCGTAGCTCACTTTATTTTTTTTTCCCAATCCCTATCTCCTTTTATTCTTCTAAAATGAATGAAATCAAAGAAATATCATCCAATTTCTAGAGTTCCCAACTGATAAATAAATTAGCTAAAAAAAGTGAAGTATTGATAATTATCTCTTGTGAAATACAGATTCCCAGACTCATGTAATACAAAGTAGGGGTGCAACTCGGTTTCGTTCGGTCCGGGTTGCTGTCAACCCAAGACCAAACCGAAATTACATATATTCAACCCAAAACCGAACCGAACCGAATTATAAACCCAAAACCCAAAACCTAAAACCTAAAACCGAAAACCGGAACGAAGTTAAATAAAATAACCAAAACCCAAACCGAACCGAACCGAAGTTAAATAAATGAACAAAAGCCCAAAAAAAAATTTAACTTAATTAACTTATAAAAGCCCCGGTTTAATCGGGGTGTTGGTGATTAACAAATAAGCCAGCTAATAATCATAACCAGGTGAAGGGGTAAACAATCGAAATAAGGAAAACAATTAAGTTAAGTCAATTCGTGCGAACGGAAACAGGAGACTAACAATGTTATGATAAAAAATTTTGGTGTTAAAGGTCAAGAAAACGAGGAAAAACCCCTAGTTCGTCCTACTACTGACGATTAAAAAATTCAATCAGAGTACTTACAAGATTTCACTTGCTGAGCACTACATTTTTTAAAAAAAAGGAAAAATTTGCAGATGTTTTTTTCTTTCGAGTGCCAAACAATGCAAAACCTTGATTCTACTGCTGGTGCCGGAGAAAGTTCGTCGGTTTCGTTGAAGATTTCGTGAGGGGTTTAAAAAAACCCCTCCTCGTTTCGAGAGTAGGATAAATCGGCGTCACAAAGTGTACCGTCGATTTGGCAACATTCCAAGCGGTTGTTGTTGGTACTGACGACGTGCCGTTCAGAATCAGTGAAAGAGGTGTACTTGATCGCCACTCCTTTTTCGTTAGCAGCCTGCTAATCGAAGGAGATGAATTCATATGTAGAGACGGGAGCCTTGGGCGCCAGTGTTGGGTTCTCTTGACTCTTGCGTGCTTATAAGAGGAAAATAAACGAAGCTGTGCTTGAAGATTGAACGAATGCCGAATTGAGTGAATGAGATCAACTTAAGGGAGGGGTGGGTTTGTAATTTTATTAAATTTTAAAGTTAAACTTATAAACTGTAATATTATATATAATAATTCGGTTCGGTTTGGTCTAGATAAATATTCTAATTCGGTTTGGTTCGGTTTAACCGAACACCTAACCCAAAAATGAACCGATTTAATTCGGGTTACGTTTTTTTGACCAAAATCGAACCGAAGTTTTAAAAAACCGAATCGAACCAAACCAAACCAACTTCAGTTTGGTTAGGGTTTACCCGACCGAGTTGCAGCCCTAATACAAAGTCCTAGACCAATTCTTAGACCAAGCGCTGAACACGATGTGCAGCGTCCTTAGACCCCATAAAATGTAGAGTCTTAAACTTATAAAACCTACAGAGTCGGCTCAACATATGGAAAATAATTTTTCACTCAATAATAGACTTGTAAAAAAAAAAAAAGAAGAAGAAAAAGAAAAGGGGCCCTAACTCTTATTAATTTGCCTACCAAAAAAAAAACCTCTTTTAAATTTTGTTCAAGAAAAAAAAAACCAAAAAAACCAAAAAGGCAAAACAGCCCTTGACTATGGGCGAAATGGGTGCTGCTGACCCACGCTTGCGAGCCCAGAAGCCTGGGCCCCGCTAGGTACAGGCCCAAGACGCCCGATTCTCTAATTCCGATTTTTTATTCTTCTTCCCCACTTTGTTTTGGGGCTTATACGGAGATGACTTCTTGCTTGAGAAGGCTCCATACAGTGAAGAAGCTGTTGAATCCGATGGAGGTGGAACATGGCAGATCTTCATACCATATTGAAGCTGCTGTACAATCGGAGCAATCACATTATCGATCTATTCCTCGAGAAGACGTTTCAATTATCGAAGAGGAGATTACAAATTCTATCCACTTGTATGCATGGGGTGGTAAATGCGAACTATGATCCAGCATGATATTTTTCTGTTGGATTTGAGTACTGAGTTGCACCTTGAAGGTATGATTAAGAGGGTCGGTTAATGTCTGCTACTCATTATTGTATATTTAGGGCACAGAATTAAAGACAAAATTGCCTACTGTTGCTCCGAAATTGGGCTGGTGTGGACACGTGTCAATGGTGATGATGTGTCTCTACGCAGGCGTGCCAGTATCGTTTGATACAAATGATTTTCGGGTCGAACCCTGACCCTGGGCACCTGTTCCGAATCTGAACCAGAATCTGTCCAGTCGTACTGCAAGTCACCTGTAATAAAACGGGTCAGGCGATGATATGAAAACTAGGGGTCCGGTCTTCGTTTGGGTTCTTGCAAGTGTTTGAAAGCGAAGGCAACTAATGGCACACAAATCCTTTTATTATAAAATCGGCCGACGAGCCGAAAGCGACAACAGATAATCCCCAAAATGGAAACAAAAAGTACAAAAAGAAAACCGACAGGGCTTGCAGGACCGGCCTGTCCTGGTCTTATAGCCGTAATCGGGTATAAGCGCAGGAGGAAGGGGGCGGCTGCTTGCAAAGTCAGTTCAGGGGGTTCACCTTGGATTGCTGCTTACCCGAGAATACACAAGTCACCTGGCATGATCAGAGCGAGTCTCGAGACCGGCTGCTTGGGATTCTGTAAACACATAACTGCGAGACAGGGGCGGCCTCAACTGACTCTCCGGTGGCAGGATTCTGGTGTTAATCGGAGTAAAGAGGGGTCGAAGATGTCACTGCGACTGGAAGCAGTGAGAGAGGTCCTAGTTTATCCTTCTGTATTAGAGGGGATAAAGGATCACGGATGATCAAAATAATATAATAACCGGTTGCGGTTGGGTGGATTGTGTCCTCGAGTTCTTCGAAGTTTATGCCTTTTATAGCCGATCATTGACGGTTGCTCAACGTCCCATTCTTGCACGATCTTTGAGGAACCCCTTTCCCAGGTCTGCAGGTCCGTTTTGCTTTACCATAAAATTTCTCAACGACCCACTTTTAGGAAGTTGAACCCACCTTATATAACCACTCCATGTTTTTAGAAAGTGGGGGACTCCACTCTCCACGTCTTTAGAGAATTACCGGAGTATCTTCAATGAGCCGTAATCGGCCAAAAGGCATAATTGGTTAAATGCACCTTTTCATAAATAAAAGGCAACTAAACATACCTTTTATCAAATAAAAGTATCATGGGGTTGATCAAGCGTCCAACAATTTTCCTCAAACCCAATAAAGTAGCACATGCCATGATAACTCATTTAATGGCTTTAATGGCAAAATCATTCACCATCGTTTACCCAATAAACATATATATATTATACTTAGACCCCTGTTTACTCTGATTTCACCGGGTTACGGTGGGTGTAAACATGGGTTTCACTTGACCCGTATGTGGTAGGACACAAATCGGTCAAAATATATACGTGACCGTAAAACAGTACCACCAGGCTACGGCGGGTGTAAACATTTCGAACAGTATTCTTGGTTCTGTGTTCATGCTGACGTGGCCTAACCAACTGTGCAAGGCCTACGTGCTTTGATGCCGTGGCCTAAATAAGCCACATAGGCACCACGTGCCCTTTTCTTATTCGTTGGTCATATAGGGTGTAAACACCTACATATATGGACCTTTACTTTCTCCTGCAATGTAGGTTCCAGGGTCTCACATTACAACAGTATTAATATAGTTTCTTTTTACTTCAAGGTTTTATATGTTTTATTACTATTATTATTATTATTATTATTATTATTATTGGTTCGAGGTACTTGGGGAACGGGAACACACATCCGAACACTTACCTCCAAAGGGCAACACGATGTTCTTTGACTTGCATGAGCCGCACAATGCGACAATTGTCTAAACTGGAGGTAGCTCCCGAGCAAACTCCCTTTACTAAGCTAAAGGCGTGAGTGGATCCCTGGTCTAACCTAGATGAGCCATTAAGACCTTGCAGCTAGAGCAAGCGGCTCCTTCTATAAGTTTTATAATTTTATTGTGCAATAAAACTTAAAATCATTCATGATTAAATAAAGCATAATTTAAAGAGGCTCATACTTTATCATAAGTAGTGAAGTAGTTCTCATGTTCTAAACATAAATAAAACATGGGAGATTCGACGGAATGTCGCCACTGATAGAGACATAGATTCCTAATTGATTCTGCTTAAGAACAGAGTTGAGTGCATAATAAATAGTTTGTTATCTCTTGGAGAACTCAATCTTGTCAAGCAAAATGACTGGTTTGGTTGTGGTTGCATGGAAGGGGACGGAAACCATGACGCAGAGTGGCTGACCACACTTCGTCCGTATCGAGCACAATATCGCCGCACTCATGTGATTCCCATCCTTCAAGTGCATGAATAATGCCCGCCACACGCCATGCACTCATCACTCGTCTTGGAAGCCAATTCTGTTAGAAATTCACATCATATCAAACATTAGCATGAAACCCTTTTAAAAAAAGAAGGCAATCTATCAATAATGAAATTCATCAAAACTCTTCAAACTTTTGTGTTTTTGCAAACAAGAAAAGAATAACCTATTTATAAACATTTAGTTAGAATCAATTATAATTTTAAAAATCAATAAAAATGTATTTTGGTAAGTCTAATGATCATGATTTCTGATACGGTCTTAGATGTTAAGTGCTTAACGAATGAAATCTCCATAAGCCTTGATCGTTGGGTCAGTGTCGATCGATAGAGTGGATCGTTGTCAATGTCGGCTATAAAAGCATAGTGAAATGTTACGATCCTTGATGTTAAATTTTTAACTAACGAAGTCTCCATAAGCATTGGGGCTTAATTTTGGAGCAACTGTTAGGCACGTTACATCTCCAAAACAATTTATAATGATAATAGTAAGATTAACTATTAAATAACATAGTTAAAAAATTATCAAGGTTGTGATTTTAGTTGTACTGGTGGTGGTTTTGGTTGTGGATATAGTGGTAATAGTGACGTGATAGTGGCAGCAATAGTAGTGGTGGTGGTAGTGTTGATGACGGTGATGCGGTGGTGGCAGTGACAATATATAGTGATAGTGATTGTAGTGATAACAATGGTATTAGTGGTAGCGGTCGGGGAGGCAGTGGGATGGTGGTATGGTAGTGGTAGTGGTAGTAGTACCGGTTTGGGAGTGTTTCTTTTTTCTAAAAACCAATTTGAAAACTGTCATTACCAAACGTAAACATTGAGTTATTGTTAACAAAAAGAGAAACTGTTTAAAAAATAAAAAAAAACGTTACCAAACAGCTCTCCCGCAAGTTTTCCTTGTTCCTTGTTATTATATGTTAACAGCAGAATGATTAAACGGGAGACATTTCTCAAAGGAAGAAAAATTAAACCATGGACGTAAATACTTCAGAGTTTCTGAAATGCAGTTATAGATATACTAACCTCACAGGAGTGCACGTTTTCAAGAGAATCAGGAATAAGCAGGGATGGAGTGAGATGATAAAAGCAGTCCTTACGTGTTTCCTCTGGTGGAAACATCGAATAAGGAACGAAGATTGTTCCTTTGGGGGCCCTTCTTTGCTCCCTTTCTGTAAAATCATCTTCAACTAGCCATATCTGCAAATTAAGACAGCAACAACTGATCATAATTAACCATTTTATCATGGAAATTAACTTGCTAGATTAGAACATAATTAAGATCTACTTCTTACCTTACACTTGTATCTGTTTGAGCTACTTGCTCGGACCAGGTAGTCATGGAGTTCTGCTGGTATAGTCAATCTTAATTTCTTGAACTCCTCTGGGTTTAGTATGATGACCTATTCACACCAGAAAATAATTCTACAAATTAGACTGACAAGATTCTGAGAACCCAAGAGATTAATTACTAGAAAACTGTCAAGAGAGAAGGAGTTCAGCCAAATACCTGAATCCCCTTCTTGCATAATTCTAGAACAACTTGGTTGCATGTTTTATTAACACGCCCTTGAATCAAAACCTGTGAAGCTTCTTTTGGGAGTGTGTTAATCACAACTGCTGCTGCTAAAGTACTCCCATCCACTACTTTGATCTTCAGTTTTTCATTATTTTTAAGATAAAGTTGCCCATTTGCATTCAGCTCTTCGCCCTGATTAGTTGTTCATGGGATATAACAAAATCAAATATAGAATCTAAAGATGTTTGTGGGTAATGAGTATTATAACTTAATTAATTACCTGGTTTAATAGCCCCAAGCTTATCACTTTAGCACCCCTTGACTGTGCCTCTAGTATAGCTTTCTCAATCAAGCTGTTGATAGGCTTCTCTTGAGATTCAAAGGAATACTGTGAACAAACAAATATTGACCACCAAAACATGTCAAGATCTGCCGCTGATGATGGTGAATTACAAAAGCATCTTCATACCAAGAAGCAAAAAAAAAAAAAAAATCTTACATGAAAGCTGTATCTTGGAATAGCCCACATCTGCAGTTTGAGTTTATTCAATTTGTTTGTCTCCACAGTGAAGGTGCAGTCAAGAATCCAAATCAGGAACATTAGGCTAACTGATAAAGGCCAGATCAGCCATAGATACCATTTTGAAGCATATGGTTGAGAAGCCAATTGTGCAAAACCCAGACGAAGTTGGTAAATTGAGTGAAGGCTAGTTGGATGAGTGAGATGAACTACATCCATCTTCTCCTCCTTCCCAAAACTTGAGATCTCGTATAGGGAATCCGAAGTTGGATCCATTGTCCCATACATGAAGTCATAAATAGGCATGAAGAGACTGTAATTGGTCCGGATCTGGGAATGATGGAGAGAGTGAAACCTGATAGATCAGCAAAGGATGAGATTAATCCAAGATAGGTTGGCATATGTATAAGCAATCTATAAGGTAAAGTTTTTCAAAAAATAACAATTTGAAAACTAAAAACATTTCGAATTATTTTTATGATTTTGAAACTAGTCAAGATTGAACAGAAAAACCCGTTTAGTAGCAATTAATTAGTTAAAATAAATAATGATTTAAAAACCAGTAAAAATGGAAAGGTTTCGTCTACCATGCCGGTGGCAATAAGGGGCCCACAGCCCAAAAGCAGTATATAGTATATAGTACCGGTGGTACTAATGATCGTGATATAGAAGCAGTTTATAATTTATAGTGATAGTGAGTTGCTATTAACTATGTTGGTATTAATGATAGTACCGATGCTAGTGTTGGTAGTGGTCATAATGGTTGTGTAGACCTGGTGGCGGTTATGTTGGTGGTGGTGATGTTAGTAATAGGGTTGGCGATAGTAATAGCTAGTATGGTGGTGGGGGTAGTAGTATTGTTGTGGTGGTGGTAACAGTGGTATATATGGTTGTGGAGATGATCATGGTAGTAATGGGATGGTGGTGTAATGGTGGAGACCATATCGCCTAGACCCTCTCGCTGGAAGATCTGCTGGTCCAACGGCGATGCATGTGTCCACATCAGCCTCACATACCTATGTGGACACGTGAATTGCCATTGGACCAGCAGATCTTCCAGCCTACGGCTCCAGCAGATTTCAAGTCATAATGGTGATGGTAAATAGTGGTCCGATGGTTGCATGGTTTACCGAACCAGCCTGTTTGTACCGGGATCGGATGACACTGGATAGGCCAGTACTGATCCGGTTCAGAACGGTACTCGTCCGGTCTAGAGCGGTACCAGCCGGTCCAGTCCGGTCCAAAGCCTCCCAGTCAAAAAGTTAGAAAAATTAAAAAAAAAAGCAATAAAATACAAAAAAAAGGAAAAATTATTTATAATTGTTAAGATTTATAAATGATTGATATAAATATAATAAAGTTGATATTATATGTTATAATGTCAAATTATATCTTTATACGCTAATATTATAACATATCATTATTTGTCAAATTATATTATCACAAAAAGTAACATATAACATATAATTTTATATTATATGTTTTATTTATCATAACATAAAATTTGATATTTGTCAAATTATATTAAAAACAACTTATAATGTTACATTATATGTCAGATTATAGTATAACATATATAATATGACATGATATAATGTCAAATAATAAAAAATAACATATCAGATTATATATTATAATTTTACATTTTAACATAGATTTCCAATTTTATTATATCTTATATCAATCATCTATAATTTATAGCAATTATAGATGAATTCTCCTTATTTTTTTTGCCATTTTTAAAAAATTTTTGAATTTTAAAACCGAACCAGATTGGACCGGCTATGGACCGAGCAGTACCATTCCAGACTGGCCGATCCAAAGCAAATCATTTTTTTCCTCATTTTTTTGCCGGATCACCCCAAATTGGCCTGTTTAGCCGGTCCGGTACAGTTTGTACCGGTCCGATCCCCGGTACCAATCTAGAAAACCTTGGGTTGTGGTGGTGGTAGTAGTAATAGTGTGATGGTGTAGTAATACGTAATGATTGTGGTGTGATGGTGCTAGTTGTGGTGGTGATGATAGTTATCTTTGGTTGTGGTGGTATTAGTAAATTAAGTTTAAATGATTTACTTAATCAAATAATAAATTATAAAAATGCTATAAAAAGGTCAAAAAAATAATTTTCTGTTTTTAAAAACTAAAATTTTTGAATTTGTAAAACATGACTCTTATTGGATAGGTTCAAGAAAAAAATTCATTTTGAAAAAAACTGTCCCCAGTAAACACAATCTTTAGGTTTATGCTCTCAAAAACTAAAATCTGTTTTTAAAAACCGCTATCCCAAACACCCATAATTTTAAATCAAATTACTTCATTATATCCAAGAGCAGTAGATTAATTAAGCATAATTACTTACGAAGGAGTGTACATGAGATGCTTGAGGAATGGGAAGATCTTGAATGCCCATGTAGGAATAAACTCAAAATTACAGTGGCCTAAGTTGTTCATGGCATCAACCCATGTAAGATAAGCAACAAAGGCACCAACCGAACCTTCTCCAGAATAAAACATAACCAGCCCGGGCATCGCAAAGATAAGGAGATACAGTACATGCTCTGCAAATGGGTGCACCACAGCTGCATCCGCAAACAAATCAAATTCAACATACACAGAGCTAGCCTCGCACACACACACAGCAATTAAAATCATATATTTACATACAAGTTATGGGTTCAGTAACAAAAGAGGAATGGTGGTGTGAGTGATAACGTGAGTAAAGGATGTGGTGATGAAGGGCTCGATGAGCCCAGTAGTAGATGAACTCAACAGGACCAGCATGACAAAGAGCCATGATAATTGCCCCCTTGGTATTCCATAAAGGTAGATTCCATGCCTCCTCTCTCGTGGCAGTAATGAAGGCATAGATCGTGATGCAGTGCAATATAGCTTGATCATCCCTGTTATATAACCATATCAAAATTTAATGATCAGTTTCTGTATAATTTTGTTTTAAATTAAAGATCGACTTCATTTAACACACGGCCTGTACGTGATCGATATATATATATACCAGTTCCTCTCTCTATCAACCTGTTGAAACTCTATGCTTTTGCTTTGAATCCGATGCTTGCTTCTTGCGTTTTGGAGACGGGAGAGACTGATCCAGAGCTGGTCGTGGATGAGCCTGGAGAGAAGTAAGAGGAAGGGGTAGAGAGGGAAGTAATTCCTGTGTTTGGCTTCAGTGCTGTAGACACTTTGTGCAGCATGTCCCAGTAATGGCGCCAGCACAAGGTACTTCATATCATTTCATGTAACAAAAACAAAGAGATCCAGGATCAGTTCAATACGTGAAAGAGAAAGAGATAGAGAGTGAGAGAAAGTGAGAGAGAGAGAGAACCTTGTAGCTTCCAAGGAATTGCCATGGCCAATCTGTGAGAGGACCTGGTTTGGATGCCATATGATCTCTTTCTGTTGTTGGATTCCCTTTATGTTGATACTAGCTAGCTAATTCAAAGACAACCTGCAAAACGAAATGCACCCATTTTGCATGTTATATACATCTGGAGTGGATGAGTTATTCTGGTAAACTCCGTCTGGTACAAATAATTAATGTAACTACCCCACAAAAAATGACACTGTGTGCTCCATGCTGCCTCGAGATTAAAACGGAATGCGGATTATGGACACAATCTGCTGCATAATTTAGTGTCTCAACAATTTGGTGGTTTTGGCTTCAACTGATAACCACTAAAAGTTTTTTTCTTCTTAAGAATGAAGCTTATATTCCCACGGAATCTAAAGCTGCATTGAAGAAAGGGAAATTGGTTTTTAGTGGTGCTTTCTAAAAAGAATTCACATTTAGTCATCCAATTCTACATAATTGACAATTAGTGATATTTTTTTTAAATAATTGGAAACGAGTGTCATATTAGTGCTCACCAAAAAGTTTTTTCCAAAAATACCCTTATCAACCTTTTATAATCATGGCTTATTGCAAGTATTTAAAGAGGTTTATAAGTTTTTTAAGGGCATTTTTGCAAGAAATTAAAATCTTCGCGAATAGTAAAATGTAGGGTTATAAATGAGTTGAGATGAGCCAAGCTTTGTACAACTCAGCTCAGGCTCATAAACATTGAGCAATGCTCAAGCTCATTGAAAATTTTTGGGCTCATGCTTGTTAAAATTCTTGAGCTCAGGCTCAGCTCGCAAAAGCTTGGCTCGTTAAATGCTACACTCACAAAATTCCCGATTCACTAAAAAATGACTTTTAATATGTGTTTTGTTTATATATGTGTAAAGGATAATAACACTAATCTACATTGTATGATTAACAAATATTACTTCTAAAAAAAATTTATCAAAAGTGGTCACAAATGTATAAAGTGCCAAGTCCTAGTACATCGAATAGGGACAAGGATATTCAAAAATTGAGAGATTAATGGATGATTGAAAACAATTGAATCAATAAACAATAACAAAAAAGTAAAAATTAAATAAGCTAATTAGAAGAAAAAAATAAAAAATAGAAACTACTCAATTAAACAGAATAACAAAGTAAATATATACGTTCGATAACTTCTTAACTATAGAATAATATTTAATCATGAGTTAAAAATTTACTAATTATATATATCAGCGCATATGTTTGATGTAGTAATATATAACATATAACATATAATATAAATATATATTATATATCTAACCAGCTGAGCCCACTCAATTAAGCTTGGCTTACTTTTGGCTCAGAAGCCTAAAAAATAGAGCTCAAGCTCTGGCTCACCTCATTGACGGCCCTAGTAAAGTATTCTTAATTTTTAATTATGTCGAATTAGATGACTGGATCTGAATGATTTTTAAAAATCAACACTAAAAACAAATATTCCTTGAATAAATTATAAAACGAAAAGGCAGCTTTCCTTTCCTTTTCACATAACAAAACATAGCATTATCTCTCTCTTCTGAATTCTAAGGACTTAATTACTTCACTTTGTTTTAGTATAGTTATTTTGACAAAGG
Source organism: Buxus sempervirens (assembly GCA_947561395.2). Lineage (NCBI taxonomy): Eukaryota > Viridiplantae > Streptophyta > Magnoliopsida > Buxales > Buxaceae > Buxus > Buxus sempervirens. The sequence goes on from OX387192.1 coordinate 30,884,210, forward strand.
GCTCTAATTAATGCTCACTAGTAGGGATGCACATGCAAGACTGCATGTGGAGAGAGGGAATAAAGAGAGGAGAAGTGGGGAGAGAAAGAATGGAGAGAGGAAAAGTGGGAGCAGTTACAAACTAACTGATTTTGTACAAAAATGGTGAATTGAGACAGGTATAGCCCTGTATTATTGAAACCAAACTATACATGAGATGGGCATTTTGGAAAAGTTGTAAATTGTTTTAGGTACACTTTGAAGCGGCGCCTCACATTATATTAATTAATGCTCATATGTACATCACGATTTGTGGTCCTATTGACACCACCTTCCCAGAAAAAACAAAAGGTCCTGTTGACAGCAAATGAACAATAGTCTATCCTCTACATACTTTTGCTTAACGGCCACATGCCTCAATTTTTGACAAGTAAATGTCATGGCGCAAATTTCTTTGGAAATCTATGGGTCTTTTGTTTACCAAAAAAAAAAATCTATGGGTCTTTTGTTTAGAAATCTTCTCTGGGTCATTTTCGGCAAGGATGAGATATTTGTGTGTTTACTTTGGAGATGGAGATGGAACCCGCTCCTGATGATTAGGGTTTGGTATGGGATAAATTAGGCTCGGGTTCATCTCTACCCGCCACAACCCAAACATTAATTCATTAAAGTATTATTTTAAATATATCATATATAAAAATATATATTTCATGAATAAGTATATTATTAATTTATGTATTCTATTTATTAGTAAAGAGAAGAGGGGGAATATTCCTCTCAAATTTTGGTTTCTTTTTTTTTTTTTTCAAACATTATCCTCTCCAAACAAAACAATCCTCCTATATCACTGTTGCTTTTCCATGTTCAAATTTAAACACGTTGTAACTACCTATTTAGAATGACATGATATTGAAGCTGACTGTTTATCTAAGTGGGCCTTACAAATTTACCACAAACATAGCGTGTGCAGTACCCTAATTCTATTTAAAACCATTAATATTTTTTTCCATTTTATAGTAATCCAAGTCACGACCCACCCTGTTACCAATCTAGTAAGGGTTTAGTATGGGGCTAAAACATTATAGAGACTAATCGTGGCATCCCTAGTTTACTTCATTGAGAACTAGGTCTTCTCCAAAAATAGTTATTTTTCTACTAAAGTTCTCTGAAATTTTCTTCTTACTCCCAAAGTTGTCTTCTTAAAATGAAAGAAAAGAAAATTGCTTTTTTCATCTTTCCTTCCCACTATTTTCTGACCTTACAAACTACGACCTTAATTTCCTTTTTGTAAAATATCAGATCTTACTTCTAATTTAATCTCCTATTTCAAATTTCCTTTCCACTAATTCTTCATTTAGTTTTCTTCCACCTAAATATCTATCCTTTTCTATTATGAATATTTTATTATAATTTAATTAAAAGCCTTGTTTGGTTCGATTAGATATAGGCGGATTGATGGTAGGTGGAGCCACCTCATCAAATTCAAAGCACGTGAAAAGCACATCACGTGCTTTGATTAGGTGGTAGTTGACTTTGACGAGATGGCCCAATAAGGGGCGCCATCTGCACCTACCCATACAATCAATCGACTTGAAATTTGTTGGAGCCGTAGGCTGGAAGATCTGCTGTTCCAACGGCAATGCATGTGTCCACATAGGTATGTAAAGCTGACATGGACGCATGTATTGCCGTTGGACCAACAGATCTTCCAGTGAAAGGGTCCAGGTGATATGGTCTCCAATCAATCCACTCATTAGCGCTCTGTTATGTATGGATTCGCATCCTCTACAGCGTAAGCTGTATACACCCCCTCACATACAGTGGGGGGTCCCACCATTTATTTGGGGCCCATCATTCAATGTTAGGGGCTGTCTACAGCGTACGTTGTAGACGAAGCCCATTCGTTATGTATACACTAGGTTTCCAAGAAAAAGAAATAAAAAACTAATTTTTAGTGATACTTTATGAAAATAATTAAAATTTAATCAACAAAATGTTGAGCATTATCAAAATAATTAGATTTTAGTGATATTTTACTATTGCAAACCAGAATGCCCCTCACCGTTCAATGGAATGACTCATACAAATCATTTTGATTAACGTGTACCTTCTATCAACATTGTGGACAAACTTATACAAGTCATTTGATTAAATGGTACGAGGGCATTATTGGAAATTTAATAATAAAACATCGCTAAAATGTAATTATTTTGATAAAGTTCCTAAGATAAAACCCAAAACTTTTGTTGACTTAATTTTAATTATTTTTAAAAGTATCACTAAAACTTAATTTTCCCAAAAAGGAATCTATTAAAAAGATTTTATAAACATATTTCTAATGACATTAATTTTAAATATATTTTGGTTGATATAAAACAATTGTTATTTTGTCAAAAAAGATTTTAAAATAAGCTTAGTTCAAAGTAATGCACTGTCGTTACAAATTTAGAAGGGAAAATTATGAAAAGGTCACTTTTCATCAATAATTATGAAAACAGGCTATCATTATTGGGAATTACATAAAAGGCTCACGTTTTTAGCAATAATTAAATTACAAAATCACTTTTCAAAAATAATTAAATTTGAGGATCACTTTCCTTGAGACAAAAACACATTATAGGTGGTAGAATTGTAAACAAGTCAAATTCAAATCGGATCCACCAAAATCCAAATCCAAATCCAATTAAGTTATAGGACATCCGAATCCAATTAATATCCAACGGATCCTTCATACTTTTTACTGAATCCAAATCCGAATATAATTATAAATCCATATTAGAATCCGATTAAATGTTTGAAGTTGAACAATTCAATTAAATAGGCTTTGTTTACTATAATTATACTAAATAATGCTTCAAATAATCATAATATCTATATCATAGGGTCACATTTAAGATGATATATATGTTATTTTAAAACAAGAATACTAAACTTACTTAAGCATACTTAGAAAATTTGAAAAAATTACAAACATACATCTATACTATATATAATGGGAATGGGCCCTTGGAAAACGTGCCAAACAAAATGTGAAGCTTTCCAAAATAGCCCTTACACACCTATTGAGAAGATTTGTGAATTTAAGGGTACAATTGTCAAAACTTACAATCAATCTTAAAAACTGTCATCTCCCGCATTCTCCCCCCCTCCCTTCTTACACACATGTAGTACTGCATGTGCATCATACTAGTACAATTTAATGAACTCGAATATTAATCGGACGGATATGACCCTAATCCGAATCCATCCAATTATAAACGGATCCGATTTTTAGATCGAAATCTGACCCGTCGGATATATAATCAGTAAAAAATCTGATTAATTTGTTGCTCACGAATTAATTTCAAACTTATAGTGGAATTAATTACATTACAAACTGCATATTGTTGCTCACAAATTAATTTGTTTGTTTTGCATGGCATGATATTTTTAGAAAGCATTATTTAGGACATGCATGCATCCTAGGGTCATACTATTGCATGAAAGCACCTGGTGTATTTTAAATTATGTTTCTCACAAAAATAAGGTTTTCTTTGGTTATTTTACATGTCTAGGGTTTCTAACTGAAATTAAGTATGTAGAATACAATCTACCAGGCGTAGCTCACTGTATTTTTTATCCCATTTCCTATCTCCTTTTATTCTTCTAAAAAGAATGAAATCAAAGATATATCATCCAATTTCTAGAGTTCCCCAACTCATAAATAAATTAGCAAAAAAAAAAAATTAAGGATTGATAATTATCTCTTACCAAATACAGATTCCCAGACTCATGTAATACAATTTTTTATTATTATATTATTATATTACCAAAAAAAAAAGACTCATGTAATACAATTACCAAAAAAAAAGACTCATGTAATACAAAGTCACTAGAACCCATAAAATGTAGTCCTAAAAGAGGCCTTAAGGATTGATAACATATCTTAGGAAAAAGAGGCCTTGACTATGGGCGAAATGGGTGCTGACCCACGCTTGAGAGCCCAAGAGCCTGGGCCCCGCTGGGTACAGGTCCAAGACGCCCGGTTCTCTAATTCCGTTTTTTTATTCTTTTCTTCCCCACTTTGTTTTGGGGCTTATACAGTAACAGAGATAATTTCTTGCTTGAGTTGAGAAGGCTCCAGTACAGGGAAGAAGGTGCTGAATCCGATGGAGGTGGAATATGGCAGATCTTCATACCATATTGAAGCTGCTTTACAATCGGAGCAATCACATTATCGATCTATTCCTCGAGAAGACTTTTCAATTATCGAAGAGGAGATTACAGATTCTATCTACTTGTATGCATGAAGTGGTAAATGCGAACTATGATCCAGAATGATATTTGTCTGTTGGATTTGAGTACTGAGTTGCACCTTGAAGGTATGATTAAGAGGGTCTTCCACTCAAAAAAAATTTGATTAAAAGCGTCGGTTAATGTCTGCTACTCATTATTGTTTATTTAGGGCACAGAATAAAAGACAAAATTGGTTTAGCTATCTTACATTAAAAACCTAATATAGAGCCATTCAAGAAATCCACTTGGTGATTAAATTCATAGATTATGTGAGGGTTATTCTTATAAGGATAAGAGTCATCATAATCTTATCGAAGATATGGCTCATTACAGGTTGGGATGAAGGAACAGGATTCATGTTCCCGACCCGTACTAGTTAAGGAATTTAATTGCTTCTGTTATGTGTTTATCTGAGAAATTAACCTAATCTGTAAATTCTTTTATAGATTTTGACCCGATAAGTAGGAGTGGGGCATCCATGTATTGCTACTAAATACCATATCATTATATCAGGAAAAAAAAATTCTCAAACCTTGCTAGTTTAGCTGCAGTATCAAACACTTGACGGTTTGAAATTTTCAATTTAGTTTCCCTTTAATTTGTTTTTTTTTCTCAGTAAGCATGGCAGTCATTGGTTTCACCAATTCATTGCAGGACTTGTGTAGCTTTAAGATGGAACCTGATGAGGCCTTATCTTGCTATTGAAAGTTAAAATTACTCATGCGATGCAAATCACAGCAAAACCTGGGACTTCAGTTACTGGAACTCTCATCTATAATGGTAAGCTTCCTTCTGGGTTTCAAAATCTTTTCCTCTTTGTTGCATTTTGAAACGTGCAGTGTTTTAATGGATTCTGATAGCTTCATGATATTTTGCTATGCTTTTACCTTTTAGCTGGAGTTGAAGCATTAATAATCAAACAGAAGACATTGCATCGGAGACTCAAGAGTAAACCCCCTGCCTGTGGTACAAAATTCCTTACTGATTCTCCTAAGAACAAACTTGAGCACATACTAGTTTGTCATCAACTCCAAAAATCATCTTCTCAAGCAAAATGACCGGTTTTGTTGTAGTTGCATGCTAGGGGACGGAAACCATGACTCTGTGTCGCTAACCACACTTTATTCATGTCAAGCACAATATCTCCACATTCATGTGATTCCCATCCTTCCAGTGCATGAATGATCCCGGCTACACGCCATGCACTCATCAGTCGTCTTGGGAGCCAATTCTGTTTGGAAAAGCACATCACATCAAAAAGTAATATGAAACCTTGAGAGAAAGACAATCAATCCATACTGATTTGTTAATATCTACTGTTAAATCTAAGTTTTCCTTGCTCATATGTTACAGCAGAATAAGTTAAAAGGAAAAAAATTTTAAATAAATAAATCATGGGCATGAGTAGTTCATAGTTCCTGGAATTCATTTCTATACCAACCTCACACGAGTGCACGTTTTCAAGGGAATCAGGAATAAGCAGGGATGGAGTGAGATGATAAAAGCAATCCTTACGTGTTTCCTTCGGTGGAAACATCGAATAAGGAAAGAAAACTGTTCCTTTGGGTGCCCTTCGTTGCTCCCTTTCTGTAAAGTCCTCTCCAACTAGCCATACCTGCAAAGAAAGTGCCAGCTGCTCATAACCGTTTTATCATAGAAGCTAAATTACAATACCCTTTTTTTGCAGGTAAATGAACCTATTCTTGATATTGTTATATGACCAGCTATAACGGAATTAGCAATTTTAACTATTTTCTCCCCATGTAACTGAAATCAATTTTGTGTTGTTTTTATCAGTGTCTATAAAGCCAAAGTAGGTTCTGTAGCAAAGCAATTGCTTAGGTTGGACCATCTCACACTTGTGGTAAGTACATTCTATTTCACCTCTTACCTTACATTTGTATCCGTTTGTGCTACTTGCTCGAACCAAGCAATCATGAAACTCTGCTGGTGTCTCCAATCTTAATTTCTTGAACTCCTCTGAGTTTTGTATGATGACCTATTCGCCAGATAATAATTTACCAAAGGATAAATTGATTTGATAAAAATTATACCGACTCAGTGCTAAGAATTCAAGATATTACTAGAAATACCACTACAGAAAAGCACCAAACTGTCAAGAAAGATGTATTTCCACCAACCTGAATCCCCCTCTTGCATAATGCTAGAACAACTTGGTTACATGTCTTATTAACACGCCCTGTAATCAAAACCTGTGAAGCTTCTTTTGGAAGTGTGTTAATCACAACTGCTGCTGCTAAAGTACTCCCATCCACTACTCTGATCTTCAGTTTTTCATTATTTTTTAGATAAAGTTGCCCATTTTCATTCAGCTCTTCACCCTGTTTGTTGATGGAATATAACAAAATCAAATACAGAATCTAAAGATTTGTTGGTAATGAGTATTAAAAGTTACCTGATTTAATAGCCCTAAGCTTATCACTTTAGCACCCCTTGACTGTGCCTCTAGTATCGCTTTCTCAATCAAGCTGTTGATAGGCTTCTCTTGAGATCCAAAGTAATACTAAGAACAAACATTGAGGACCAAAACATGTTAAGATGCTGCAGCTTATAGTGAATTGCAATGAATATTATAGAAGCATCTTTATACTAAGAAGCAAAAAATAAAAATACTTACATGAAAACTGTATCTTGGAATAGCCCACGTCTGCAGTTTGAGTTTATTCAATTTGTTTGTCTCCACAGTGAAGGTGCAGTCAAAAATCCAAATCAGGAACATTAGGCTAACTGATACAGGCCAGATCAGCCATAGATACCATTTTGAAGCATATGGTTGAGAAGCCAATTGTGCGAAACCCAGGCGAAGTTGGTATATTGAGTGAAGGGTAGTTGGATGAGTGAGATGAACTACATCAATCCTCTCCTCCCTCCCAATAATTGAGATCTCATATAAGGAATCCGTAGTTGCATCCACTGTCCCATACATGAAGTCATAGATGGGCATGAAGAGACTGTAATTGGTCCGAATCTGGGAATGATGGAGAGAATGAAACCTGATAGCATTTTCCAAAGTATGGAAAGCAGTAGGCTCTACATTAGTTCCAAAATCTACATATGATAAGCAAAGGATGAGATTACCCAAGATATGATTGCATATGAGCATTCGAAATCAAAGTACTTCAGTATATACAAGAGACTAAATTAAGTACAATTTACTTACGAAGGGGTGTACATGAGATACTTGAGGAATGGAAAGATCTTGAATGCCCATGTTGGAATAAACTCAAAATTGCAGTGGCCTAAGTTGTTCATGGCATCTAGCCATGTAAGATAAGCTATAATGATACCAACTGAACATTGTCCAGCATAAAATGCAACCAGCAAGGGAATTGCAAAGATAAGGAGATACAGTATGTGCTCTGCAAATGGGTGTACCACAGCTGCTTAGACAAATCAAACATCATATTTTTCATCAGTGCTTCACTTCTTGTTCATTTTACGAAGTGATTATGAATTCACTAAAAAGCTTTAAAACACAAACACACAAAAACATACACAGAGCCAAGATAATGTACGTACAAGTTATGGGTTCAGTAACGAAAGAGGAATGGTGGTGTGAGTGGTAACGTGAGTAAAGGATGTGGTGATGGAGTGCTCTATGAGCCCAGTAGTAGATGAACTCAACAGGACCAATGTGACAAAGGGCCACAATTACTACCCCCTTAGTATTCCAAAATGGTAAATCCCATTCCTTCTCCCGTGTAGCTGTGGTGAAGAAGGCATATATTACAATGCAGTGCAGTATAGCTTGATCATCCCTGTTAATCATATCAAAACTTAACGATCAGTTTCTTCAACTTTATTTTACTTTATTTGATGCTAGTAAATTTAATGGCCTGTCTATACCAGCTGCTCTCTCTATCAACCTGTTGAAACTCTATGCTTTTTCTTTGGATGCGATGCTTGCTTCTTGCATTTTGGAGACGGGAGAGAGTGATCCACAGCTGATCGTGGATAAGCCTGGAGAGAAGTAAGAGAAAGGGGAAGAGAGGGAAGTAATTTCTGTGTTTGGCTTCAGTGCTGTAAACACTTTGTGCGGCATGACCCAGAAATGGCACCAACACAAGGTACTTCATATCATTTCATGTAACAAAACAAAGAGATCCAGTTAGTTCAATATGTTAAAGATAGAGAGGGGAGAGAGAGAGAGAGAGAGAACCTTGTAGCTTCCAAGAAATTGCCATGGCCAATCTGTTAGAGGACCTGGTTTTGACGCCATCTCTCTTTCTGTTGTTACCTTTATGTTGATATTTCAAAGACCCTGCAAAACAAAATGCACTCTTTCTGCTTGTTATATACATCTCAACAGGATAGGTTATTCTGGTAAACTTCATTTAAGTACAAATGTTACTACCCCATAAATAGATAGTGAGAGAGTGCTCCATGTGCTCCATGCTGCCCTAAAAACAACTGTTAACTTGTGCTTTCTTTATATATGTGTAAAGGATAATTACACTAATATACATGGTATGATTAACAGATTTTCCTTCTAAGAAGAATTTCTCAAAAGTGGTTACAAATGTATAAGGTGCCAAGTCCTGGCACGTCAAATAAAATAGGGACAAGGATATTCAAAAATTGAAAAAATAATGGATGATTGAAAACAATCTAGTCAATCGAAAATAAAAGAAAATTAAAATTAGATAAGTTAAGGCTTCTTTGTTCTTAGTCATTAGAAGAAAAAAAGGAAAAAAAGCTACTCATGTAAACATAATAATAAAGAACATTATAAATAAAAAAATTAGCTATATACGTTCGATAACTTCTTAACTATATAATAATATTTAATCATGAATTAAAAATTTAATAATTATATATCAACACATATGTTTGATGTAGTAATAATTACATATGATATAAGTATATATTATAGCTGAGCCCACTCAAGCTCGGCTCAGGCTTGGTTCACAAGCCTAAAAATAGAGGTTAAGCTCGGGTTCAGCTTGGCTCGTAGACTTTCCTATTAAAATGACATTTCTTGTTAATTATGTTAATAAAATATCTTTAATTTTTAATTGTTTAGAATTAGATGAGTGAATCTGAATTATTTTTAAAAATCAACAATAAAAACCAAATTTCCTTGAATAGAAAGAAAAGGCAGCCTTACTTTTTCCTTGACGCCTGACAAAACGTAGCCTTATCTCTCTCTTATTCTGAGGGCTTAATTACTTCACTTTGTTTTAGTACAGTTATTTTGACAAAGGACTCGTTTACCAACAAAAAAAAATTTTTTTTTTGGACAAAGGGCTCTAATTAATGCTCATATGTACATCACGATTTGTGGTCTGGCCAAAAAAAAGTCCACATGGCTCAATTTATGAAAAAGTAAATGTCATGGGGCAAATTTCTTTGGAAATCTATGGGTCTTTTTCTTTTGGAATCTACTCTGGATATTTTCGGGGAGGATAAGATACTTCTGCGTTTACTTTGGAGATGGCGATGGGGCGCGCTCCTAGTGATTAGGGTTTAGTATGGGATAAATTAGGTTCGGGTTCATCTCTACCCGCCCCGACCCAAACATTAATTCATTAAAGTATTATTTTAAATATATCATATATAAAAATATATATTTCACAAATAAGTATATTATTAATTTATATATTCTATTTATTAGTAAAGAGGAGGAGAATATTCCTCCATATTCTGGTCTCCCTTTTTTTTTCTTTTCCAAACATTGTCCCTCCTCAAACAAAACAATCCTCATATTCAACTATTGCTTTTCCATGTTCAAATTCAAACACATTGTAACTACCTATTTAGAATGGCATGTTATTAGAGCTGACTGTTTATCTAAGTGGGCCCTACAACTTTACTACGCGCATTAGGGTTGCAACTTGGGTTGGTTAAAACCGAAACTGAAGTGGTCCAACCCGACTTTTGGTTGGTTTGGTTTGGGTTATATAATATTTGGGTAGGCTTTGGTTGTAAAAATAGATAACTGAATTTGTTTGATTCGGTTTTGGGTTGAAGGCTTGGGTTAAAAGAACCAAACCAAATTTCCTAAATGTAAACCCGAACCGAACGGAACTAAACCGAAATATAATAATATATATATAGAATTTACAATCGATAAAGTTGTAATAATAAAATATAACTTATAAATTATAATTTATAAAATAATGAATAAGATTATTATTTTATAAATCTTTGTAGTTAATTATTAAATTGATTCATGAGCTCAAAAGTGCGATCCAAAACAATTAATATATGACTTGGGATTCTAAGCTATTTGCTCCATCTTATGTATGCATGTGAACTACTTAAGGGATTGGACTGCATGTAAATGATGATCCTTTAAATTTGTTGTGTATTTTCTTTAAAATTTTTTTTTTTTTGGCAAAAATGGGAATCTCTCTCTTGATAACAGATTTTAAGTATAGGAAAATGACCTGAACCGAATCGAATTTTCCATTCGGTTCGATTTGGGTTGGGTTACGGGCTTTCTTTAAATAATCGATTCGGTTTTTGATTTGGGTATTTCGGTTCTGAGGTCGATTCGGTTCGATTTTGAGCCGACCATCAGTAACCTTGGTTTTATCTTAGGTTAAGGCCAACCCGAACCAAACCGCACCAAGTTGCGGCCCTAACGCGCGTAGCGCATGCAGTCCGCTAGTTTTATTTTAAACCATTAATATTTTTTCCATTCTATAGTAATCCAAGTCCCGATCCACCCTGTTACCAATCTAATAGGGTGGGTTAGGGTATAGTACGGGGCTAAAACGTTATAGAGAAGAATTCGTGGCATCGCTACTCCCTAGTTTACTTCATTGAAAAACATGGGTCTTCTCCAAAAATAATTATTTTCCTACGAAAATTCTCTGGAGTTATCTTCTTAATCCCAAAGTTGTCTTCTTAAAATGAAAGAAAAGAAAAATGCCTTTCTTTTTCTTTCCTTCCCACTATTTTCTAACCTAACAAACTACAACCTTAATTTCCTTTTTGTAAAATATCAGATCTTACTTCTAATTTAATCTCCTATTTCAAATTTCCTTTCCACTAATTCTTCATTTAGTTTTTTTTCCGACCTAAATATCTATCATTTCTATTATGAAGATTTTATTATAATTTAATTAAAAGCCTTGCTTGGTCCGATCAGATACAGGCGGATTGATGGTACGGGTGGGTGGAGCCACCTTGTCAAACTCAAAGCACATCACGTGCTTTGATTTGGTGGTAGCTGAGTTGATGAGATGGCCCAATAAGTGGCCATCTGTGCACCGATACCACCAATCCACTCATGTGCACTCTGTTATGTCTACCCTATGTCTTTCCAAGAAAATGAAAGAGAATACTAATTTGCAGTGATGCTTGTCGGAAAAACGTGACTATCACGTTTGTTGTTTAAACGAACATCCAATAGGTTTAAATTTTAGTATCTTATTTTTAATATTTATGTGTTTTTAGTGTTTTGTCTTTTAGTGTGATTGGAACTTTTATGATGAAGCAATAGAACGTTGGGTACTTCTTTTGTGAGAATTTTATTCCAGGTTTATTATTTTGGATCTAATAATACATTATGAACATAACTAAAATTCAGTCAACAAAGTGTGGGGTTTAACTTCTAATTAGTCTTTATCAAAATAATTAGATTTTAGTGACATTTTAGTATTTTACCATTGCAAATCCATTCTTTTAAGAATGCCCCCCTACTAATTCGAATGACTTGTAACTTCTATCAATATTGTGTACAAACTTGTACAATTTATTTGATTAAGCAAACTTGTACAAGTTATTTTGATAAATGTTTCCTAAAAGTTAAAATCCAAAACTTTGACTGACTGAATTTTAATTATTTTGAAAAAGTATCACTAAACTTAATTTTTCCAAAAAGGAATTTATTAAAAAGATTTCATAAACATATTTCTAATGACATTAATTTTAAATATATTTTGGTCGATATAAATCAATTGTTAGTTTGTCAAACAAAAAATTAAAAATAAGCTCAGTTCAAAGTAATGTGTTGCACACCATTTGTCCTAAAAAATTTAGAAGGGAAAATTATGAAAAAGGGTCATATTTTGTCGGTAATTATAAAAACAGTCCATCATTATTGGGAACTAAGGGTCACTTTTTTAGTAATAATTAAATTACAGTATCACTTTTCAAAATAATTAAGTTTGAGGATCACTTTTCTTGGGACACAACTGCATTGTACATGGTAGGACGGTAAACGAGTCAAATTCAAACTGGAGCCAATAAGATCCTAATGCGATTAAATTTTAGGATATTCAAATTTTATTAAATATCCAATAGATCCTTCATACTTGTTACTAAATTCAAATCCAAATATAGTTATAAAATCGGTATTCAAATCCAATTATCGGATTAAATGTTTGAATTTGAACAATTCAATTAAATAAGCTTTGTTTACTATAATTATACTAAATAATATTTCAAATAATATTAATATATATATCTTAGGGTTACATTTAAGAAGATATATATGTTATTTTAAAACAAGAATATTAAACTTATTTAAGCATACTTAGAAATTTGAAAAAAAAAGTACAAACATATATATAATTTAATCGGACTCAGATCTTAATCGAGTGAATATGACCCTGATCCGAATTCGACTCGACAGATATTTAATCGGTAAAAAATCCGATTATTTAATTGGAAACGGGCGATTAACGGGTTACGATCCGACCCATTGACAATCCTAGCACGTGAGATGCAAGCTTCTTTACGTGGGATACGAGCACATTTTACATAGGACACAAGCGCATTCTACGTGGGATACAAGCGCATCATATATGAACACAAGCATGTTTTACCCACAATAAAGTGACACTATTTTTTAATTTTTTTGAAAAGTGACCACGCAAGTCGATTACTTGAAAAAGTGACCCATTTTACAAAATGAGTTCTTTATGGACTGTTTTTATAAATACGGGCCAAAAAGTGACCATTTTCATAATTTTCCCAAATTATTAGAAACAGTGTCATTCCATAGGGATTAAGATGAGCCGTGATTAGGCCGAACTTGTTTACTTGACCCTAGACTTCACATGGTCCCCAAGCCCAAAACTCCTACCTCAGACTTTAAAGATTAACTCACTTTGTTTCGACAAAATGGAATCTCTTGAATACTAAAACCAACTCAAGTATCTTCACTTAAATGAGGGAGGAAATCTAGACGCAAGGACACATGAAGTGTCACAATGCGTCCCGATCATGAATGAACCAAGCGTTCTTTTACCTGCGGTGTTAACTTTTTTTTTGATGAAAGGCCAAGCCTAGAAGGTGAGGTTAACATCAATAAATGGATTGCTATAATAAATGGATCTACTTTTAAGATTGCTATAATATTCTTTTCTTTGAAGGTTGGTCTTAAAAAAAAATTCTTTCTTTGAAGGTGAGGTTAACATCAATCAATGGCAGTCAGGCATCAATGTGGACGGAAACGATTCCTATTTTTTGAGCATTGACTAACCTATGTCTAGCGAATCTTTTGCAAATTTAAATACCCACAAAAAGTAAACGAAATATTAATGCTGTCATTAGCTAGAAATTTACCTCTAGTTAATTTAGCTTTTTTTTTTTAATTAGTTTAAGTGATTAATTAGAAGCTGTTTGTTATAACTTTTCAAAGTTTCTTTTTAATTTTTCTAAGCAGTTTATCAAACCGCCTCTTAATTAAACTTCCGACTTAAACATGTTAAGAAATATTATTTTACATACTATGTTGTTTGATATGGTCCAAAATTACTATACATAGCAATTACAGAGCATTGCTTGCTATAGTGGGAATCTGTTTTGATAGGGATAGGATCTTATTGTGTAATGTATTACATTTCAAACCACAAACTAGTGCACAAGTATTAATTTGTTTGTTTTACATGCCATGATATTTTGAGAAGGTCTTATTTAGGACATGCATGCATCTTGAGGTCATATTGTTGCATGAAAGCGCCTGGTGTATTTCAAATCATGTTTTGCACAAACATAATGTTTTCTTTGGTTATTTTACACTAAGGGACTACGCGTAGCAAATTTGTGGGGCCCACTTAGATAAACAACCCACGTATCATGCCATTCCAAATAGGTAGTTACAACGTGTTTAAATTTGAACATGAGAAGATCAGCATTGATATAACGGGAGACTGTTTTGTTTGAGGAATGCAATGCTTGGAAAAAGAAGGGGGGCTAAAATCTGGAGGGAATATTCCTCCCCTCTTCTCTTTACTAATAATATAGATTTCTAGAGTTTCTAACTGAAATTAAGTGTGTAGAATACCATCAGTTAGGCGTATCTCACTTTATTTTTTTTATCCCATTTCCTATCTCCTTTTATTCTTCTAAAAAGAATGAAATCAAAGATATATCATCCAATTTCTAGAGTTCCCCAACTCATAAATAAATTAGCTAAAAAAATTTAAGGATTGATAATCATCTCTTACCAAATATAGATTCCGAGACTCATGTAATACTAAGTCCTAAACCCCATAAAATGTAGAGTCCTAAACTTATAAAAACTACGAAGTCGGCTCAACATATGGAAAAGAATCGTTCACTCAATAATAGACTTGTAAAAAAAAAAAGGAAAAGGGCCCTATCTCTTTTAAATTTTCCTACCAGAAAAATCTCTTTTAAATTTGTTTAAGAGAAAAAAAAAACAAAAAAACAAAAAAGGGAAAAGGAGGCCTTGACCATGGGCGAAATGGGTGCTGACCCACGCTTGCGAGCCCAGAGGCCTGGGCCCCGCTAGGGTACAGGCACAAGACGCACGATTCCCTAATTCCGTTTTTTGATTCTTTTCTTCCCCACTTTGTTTTAGGGCTTATACAGAGATAATTTCTTGCTTGAGAAGGCTCCAACACAGGGAAGAAGGTGCTGAATCCGATGGAGATGGAATATGGCAGATCCTCATACCATATTGAAGCTGCTGTACAATCGGAGCAATCACATTATCGATCTATTCCTCGAGAAGACGTTTCAATTATCGAAGAGGAAATTACAAATTCTATCCACTTGTATGCATGGGGTGGTAAATGCGAACTATGATCCAGCATGATATTTTTCTGTTGGATTTGAGTACTGAGTTGCACCTTGAAGGTATGATTAAGAGGGTCGGTTAATGTCTGCTACTCATTATTGTTTATTTAGGGCACAGAATAAAAGACAAAATTGGCTTAGCTATCTCACATTAAAAACCTAAAATAGAGCCATTTAAGAAATCCACTTGGTGATTAAATTCATAGATTAAGAGTCACTCATAATCTTATCGAAGATATGGCTCATTACAGGTTGGGATGAAGGAACAGGATTCATGTTCCCGACCCGTACTATTTAAGGAATTTAATTGCTGCTGTTATGTGTTCATCTGAGAAATTAACCTACCAAAAAAAAAAAATCTGAGAAATTAACCTAATGTGTAAATTATTTTATAGATTTTGACCTGATAAGCAGGAGTGGGGGCATCCATTTATTGCTACTAAATACCATATCATTATAACAGGAAAAACATTTTCTCAAACCTTGCTAGTTTAGCTGCAGTATCAAACACTGGACAGTTTGAAATTTTCATTTTAGTTTCCCTTCAATTATTATTTTTTTTCTCAGTAAGCATGGCAATCATTGGTTTCGGCAGTTCATTGCAGGACTTGTGTAGCTTTAAGATGGAACCTGATGAGGCCTTATCTTGCTATTGAAAGTTAAAATTACTCATTTGATGCAAATCACAGCATACCCTGGGACTCAGTTACTGGAATTCTCATGGATTCTGATAGCTTCATTTCAAAATCTTTTCCTCTTTGTTGCATTTTGAAACGTGCAGTGTTTTCATGGATTCTGATAGCTTCATGATATTTTGCTATGCTTTTACCTTTTAGCTGGAGTTGAAGCATTTCCGGGAACAATATGTATTCTTCTTTATATGAGTGAAGAACAAACTTGAGTACATACTAGTTTTGATAATCAAAACTAGTTTTCATAAGGAGTGAACACACCCATTTTGATAATCAAACAGAAGACCCTACATGGGAGACTCAAGAGTAAACCCCCTGCCTATGGTCACAAATTCCTTACTGATTCTCCTAAGAACAAACTTAAGTACATACTAGTTTGTCATCAACTCCAAAAATAATCTTCTCAAGTAAAATGACTGGTTTTGTTGTAGTTGCATGCTAGGGGACGGAAACCATGACTCTGTGTTGCTAACCACACTTTATTCATGTCAAGCACAATATCTCCGCATTCATGTGATTCCCATCCTTCAAGTGCATGAATGATCCCGGCTACACGCCATGCACTCATCACTCGTCTTGGGAGCCAATTCTGTTTGGAAAAGCACATCACATCAATAAGTAATATGAAACCTTGAGAGAAAGACAATCAATCCATACTAATTTGTTAATATCTACTGTTAAATTTAAGTTTTCCTTGTTCATATGTTACAGCAGAATAAGTTAAAAGGGAAAAAATTTTCAATAAAAAAAATAAATAAATCATGGGCATGACATGAGTAATTCAGAGTTCCTTGAATTCATTTCTATACCAACCTCACACGAGTGCACGTTTTCAAGGGAATCAGGAATAAGCAGGGATGGAGTGAGATGATAAAAGCAATCCTTACGTGTTTCCTTCAGTGGAAACATCGAATAAGGAATGAAAACTGTTCCTTTGTGTGCCCTTCTTTGCTCCCTTTCTGTAAAGTCCTCTCCAACTAGCCATACCTGCAAAGAAAGTGCCAGCTGCTCATAACCGTTTTATCATAGAAGCTAAATTACAATACCCTTTTTTTGCAGGTAAATGAACCTATTCTTGATATTGTTATATGACCTGCTATAACGGAAGTAGCAATTTTCACTATTTCCTCCCCATATAACTGAAATCAATTTTGTGTTGTTTTTATCAGTGTCTATAAAGCCAAAGTAGGTTCTGTAGCAAAGCAATTGCTTAGGTTGGACCATCTCACGCTCGTGGTAAGTACATTCCATTTCACCTCTTACCTTACATTTGTATCCGTTTGTGCTACTTGCTCGAACCAAGCAATCATGAAACTCTGCTGGTGTCTCCAATCTTAATTTCTTGAACTCCTCTGAGTTTTGTACGATGACCTATTCGCCAGATAATAATTTACCAAAGGATAAATTGATTTGATAAAAATTATACGACTCAGTGCTAAGAACTCAAGAGATTACTAGAAATACCACTACAGAAAAGCACCAAACTGTCAAGAAAGATGTATTTCCACCAACCTGAATCCCCCTCTTGCATAATGCTAGAACAACTTGGTTACATGTTTTATTAACACGCCCTGCGATCAAAACCTGTGAAGCTTCTTTTGGAAGCGTGTTAATCACAACTGCTGCTGCTAAAGTACTCCCATCCACTACTCTGATCTTCAGTTTTTCATTATTTTTTAGATAAAGTTGCCCATTTTCGTTCAGCTCTTCGCCCTGTTTGTTGATGGAATATAACAAAATCAAATACAGAATCTAAAGATTTGTTGGTAATGAGTATGCAAAGTTACCTGATTTAATAGCCCTAAGCTTATCACTTTAGCACCCCTTGACTGTGCCTCTAGTATCGCTTTCTCAATCAAGCTGTTGATAGGCTTCTCTTGAGATCCAAAGGAATACTAAGAACAAACATTGAGGACCAAAACATGTTAAGATGCTGCAACTGATAGTGAATTGCAATGAATATTATAGAAGCATCTTTATACTAAGAAGCAAAAAATAAAAAAACTTACATGAAAACTGTATCTTGGAATAGCCCACATCTGCAGTTTGAGTTTATTCAATTTGTTTGTCTCCAAAGTGAAGGTGCAGTCAAAAATCCAAATCAGGAACATTAGGCTAACTGATACAGGCCAGATCAGCCATAGATACCATTTTGAAGCATATGGTTGAGAAGCCAATTGTGCAAAACCCAGGCGAAGTTGGTATATTGAGTGAAGGCCAGTTGGATGAGTGAGATGAATTACATCAATCCTCTCCTCCCTCCCAATAATTGAGATCTCATATAAGGAATCCGTAGTTGCGTCCACTGTCCCATACATGAAGTCATAGATAGGCATGAAGAGACTGTAATTGGTCCGAATCTGGGAATGATGGAGAGAATGAAACCTGATAGCATTTTCAAAAGTATGGAAAGCAGTAAGCTCTACATTAGTTCCAAAGTCTACATATGATAAGCAAAGGATGAGATTACCCAAGATATGATTGCATATGAGCATTCTAAATCAAATTACTTCACTATATCCAACAGACTAGATTAAGTACAATTTACTTACGAAGGGGTGTACATGAGATACTTGAGGAATGGAAAGATCTTGAATGCCCATGTTGGAATAAACTCAAAATTGCAGTGGCCTAAGTTGTTCATGGCATCAACCCATGTAAGATAAGCTATAATGATACCAACTGAACATTGTCCAGCATAAAATGCAACCAGCAAGGGAATTGCAAAGATAAGGAGATACAGTATGTGCTCTGCAAATGGGTGTACCACAGCTGCTTAAACAAATCAAACATCACATTTTTCATCAGTGCTTCACTTCTTGTTCATTTTACGAAGTGATTGTGAATTCACTAGAAAGCTTTAAAACACACACACACACAAAAACATACACAGAGCCAAGATAATGTACGTACAAGTTATGGGTTCAGTAACGAAAGAGGAATGGTGGTGTGAGTGGTAACGTGAGTAAAGGATGTGGTGATGGAGTGCTCTATGAGCCCAGTAGTAGATGAACTCAACAGGACCAATGTGATAAAGGGCCACAATTATTGCCCCCTTGGTATTCCAAAACGGTAGATTCCATGCCTTCTCCCGTGTAGCTGTGGCGATGGCATATATTACAATGCAGTGCAGTATAGCTTGATCATCCCTGTTAAACATATCAAAACTTAACAATCGGTTTTTTCAACTGTATTTTACTTCATTTGATGCTAGTAAATTTAATGGCTTGTCTATACCAGCTCCTCTCTCTATCAACCTGTTGAAACTCTATGCTTTTTCTTTGGATGCGATGCTTGCTTCTTGCATTTTGGAGACGGGAGAGAGTGATCCACAGCTGGTCGTGGATAAGCCTGGAGAGAAGTAAGAGAAAGGGGTAGAGAGGGAAGTAATTTCTGTGTTCGGCTTCAGTGCTGTAGACACTTCGTGCAGCATGACCCAGCAATGGCACCAACACAAGGTACTTCATATCATTGCATGTAACAGAGAGCCAGTTAGTTCAATATATGAAAGAGAGAGAGACAGAGAGACAGAGAGACAGAGAGACAGAGAGAAAACCTTGTAGCTACCAAGAAATTGCCATGGCCAATCTGTTAGAGGACCTGGTTTTGATGCCATCTGTCTTTCTGTTACCTTTATGTTGATATTTCAAAGAACTTGCAAACGAAATGCACTATTTCTGCATGTTATATACATCTCAACAGGATGGGTTATTCTGGTAAACCTCATTTAGTACAAATGTAACTACCCCATAAATAGTGAGAGCGTGCTCCATGCTGCCCTGAGATTAAACAGGTTACGTACACAATCTGTTTCATAATTTATGCTTGAACAAAAAATATATAGCACAACTATATACAATTTTGTTTGAGTTTGGCATATGGTTCTTTCCGTTACCCTAGCAGGCATGATTTTTTTGCCTCGGCTGGTACCACAGTTTGTACTATTAACTTTATAATCAAAAGGAATCGTTTTAATTAAATTAGCTTTCCAAGTTGCCTGAAATTAAGTCATCATCATGTATTAATTCCAAGTGCCTATGAATTTTCTTCAATCCTGCTTTCAGTTACATCTGTCATGTTAAATGGATGAATCAAGTTCCTAGATCACACAAATTTGCTGGAGAGAACCATTTCCATCTAAGATTGATGATGTGCATCTTGTATGTTAATTTACAATATGACTTGGTACTTGTGGCTCTGATGTGATTATTACCACCTATTGTTCATATTTAGGTTGAAAATTTGATCCTTACCTATGCATTTATCTCCAGTAAGAGGGTGTGATGGTGTGACATTATTCTGATGGGTCCTTAATCCGTGTACTTAGAAGTTGAAACAACAACTAGAACTTAATCAATTGTGATAACAGCTAAACTGTCAAAATGGTGAACCCAGGCCTAAAAACTATTTACTTTATTCTATGCTTGATGAATCCTTTTCTTTTCCTTTTAACAAAAAGGACAGGCAGTGCAGTATATGTCGGTAAGCATGCATGGAGCCTCATAAAATGTATCCAACCCATTTGCAAGACTCTTGTCCTCTGATAAACCCAATTAAATAGGAATCAAGTTTGTTGGACTCATTAGAGCTTCTTTTTCTTCTTCTTGCTTGATTATTGATTATTGATTATGTTAATTTATTAAACAGGGTAACTTGTCTTTGTTTTTCAGGCCTGTCAATGTCATATCCAATTGAATATTTGATCGGTATCTTGGCCTTATTTGACTTTTGGGCTCCCAGTTCCACATGAAGCAACTAGAATTAAACACAATGGTATGGCTCTTTATTAGATACCAAAAAAAACCATGGTTCTTCATAGGCAAGTTTCCAATATGATCATTTTCTGAGTGTTATGCCATTGAATCCTTTTCCAATTCTGTGAGGCTTTCTTCAGCTGTGTCAGCAGTTCAGGCTATTTCATCCTTTAGGAATATATTTGATTATTTTGCTTTTGCTTTTGGCAGACTTGCATGACTTACAGAGGCATTGTGACAGTGATCTATTTCTTTCCCATAGAACCTCTTATTGGAAAGAAATTGATAGGCCAGTGTCAAAGAGCATGAACCAACTAATAGTGGATGGGGTTCACCATAATCCATGGATCACGCCTTAGTTATGAGGTTTTTATCTAGAGTATATTGCTTTTCTATTTATTCTACCATATGACCTCTCATATGAATATGTTAACATTTTTCATTCTAATTAAACTTCACTTTGCAGTTTGGACCAACCCTATGTCCCCATCCCTTCAATTCATTGCAATGTGCTGATCCTTCCATTCCAGAAGTACCAGGTAATCTAAAACGAAATTAATCATGTGTTAAATTATTTTGACAGGGAAACTGAACCCAAAAAAATTATTTGTTCATGGCCTCTGCTACACGTGGTGCCGTTGCATTCAGTCATATTAACTTTGTCGATTATTTTGGAATAGACTGATAATCTCCAAGAATAAGGATTAAAAGATGTAAACAAAAACTTTCAGAGGCGGAAAGATAAACAGGTGGGAATTTTGATAAATGCAGAGTTTGAAAGAGGCTTGGTTCACCTGTGCAACTGACTTTATGAAAGGACCATAACTCCCAACTCCCTCTGTATTTACCAAGATGACAATGGTAGAAAAAAGAAGGCACCTGCAGATGGCAGGGAGGATTTCACATAAAATGGGACTGTGGATCTGAACTCTGAAGGGTTTGTCCTATGTTAAAATCTAAGGGTGGGAGATGGAGGGCATCTTCTTCCATTGGTCTAAGGGCATACCAACCATATTTAATGGATATGTTTTTTGACAGTTTCCCCAAATGTGAAAATTGCCCTTCAAGGAAACAAATTGAAAGTGAAAGGATTCATGAACAAGGGGTACCCTTGGTTGAAGTGCTGTATGGTGTCGCTCATATATATATCAAGAGAACTTTGATTCTGACCAATAGAAGGGTTATTAAAAGAGATTAAACTTCTCATCTAACATTATTTTAATATGAACACCAACTAATCTTGCCATCATCCCATCATGATCGTTGCAAGTTTAATCCGCAAGGAGTATCGAAAAAGAATTTGATCAATCTGTGTTGAGCGAGGATAATGTTAGGGTTTAGGAAGATCATCTTATTGAGAACACCTGTAGCACTGCAACTCAGAACGTTGCAGAACACCTGTAGTTTCTCAAGGCTATACATATTGAAAGCAACTCTGGATATGGTAAGCATTGTAAAGTTCTCCCTACTTTAGAGTAGGGTTGCTTAACGAGCTGACCCGGCACAGCACGGGCACGATTAGCCCGTGCCTGGCGGACCGGCCCGGGTATGGCCCACTTCCTTGATGGGCCGTGCCGTGCCGTGCACGGCCCATCAAGGAAAACCTAGGCACGGCCTAGCACATGACACAACTAGGGTTGGGCCGAGCCGTGCCTGGCGGGCCGCCCGCGTGCCCGGGGTAGTTTTCTACAAAATAATAGTAAAAAAATTTACTTACCTCTTGAACTGTGCCAAGATGATGAGTTGTAAAAGTGTTACTTACGTCATTTATCACTTAAGTGTCTAAGCATTTATCACTTAAGTGTCTAAGCAGTAATCGACGCAAGTAACACTTTTGTAACTCCTATGTAAACGTGAAGAAGCAGAAATGAAGAAAGAAAAAAAATTGATAAGTTTGTGAGAGTCTTATTCAATGATTTGCTAACTGTCGAACTCAAGGAGCTCTGTGACTCTGCCAGCCATTAACAAAATCACTAAACTTGACTTTAAGAAGAAAATGAAGGAAACAAAAAAAAAATTCATGACTTTCTTAGAGTCTTATTAAAAGATTTGCTAATGGTCGGTGTTGAAAAGTATGAAAATATTTTTATTGAAAAAAAACTCTAGCCATCGTCACACTAAAACTGCATTGTCTCTTGCAAGAAGCAAGAGGTCGTAGAAAGATACATGGGGTTGTGAGCCCCACAAATAAGAAAAATATACTTTCACTCGTGGAGCCCACAACCCATGTATCTTACCATAGAGAAGGGGAATGTTGCTGTAAATGATACAACCCGACGGGTCACTTCCATTCATTTTTATGAAATGCTTTTGATTAAAACACATTAGAGAAGTGATATTAGTTACCATTGTTTTGTTGAAAGATTCCTCGCAGTAAAGAGTGCCACAGTCTCACCATGGGTGCTATGTCCAGTCAAACAAGTTAAGGTGACAAAAGTAAATGATAAGAGTTAAACAAGTTGAGGAGACGAAAGTAAATGATAAGTGATTCCAATTTGAAGGTGACGCATGCGCTACCAGTAAAGTTATAGGCTCGTCATAGCCTTGACCAATGATCCACTCCCGTTCTCAGGAGAGCCTCCATCCAGCTCAGTCAACCTCATCTGAAGTCCGAGTTGCCATGTGGTGCGGCTCATGCAAGTCCACGAATGTTGCGCTCCTCTTAGAGGTAAGTGGTGGGTGTGTGTGATCCCCTTCCCCCAACTACCCTAAAATCCCAGTTGTGCACCGGGCAGGCAGTTGCCCAATAAGTTTTTTTGATAATTAATGAAGATTTCATTAAGATCAAAGGAAAGGGGACCCCACAAGCCGTGGGATGACCCAGGAAATACATCAAAAACAAAAACAAAAAAATAAAAAGGACATCATGGACCACGAAAAAAATAAAACAGTAAAACAATCTACTAGCAACAGTCACCACCCAAAAAACAGCAAAGACAGGCGAAACAAAACTATAAGCACTAAAGGTAGATCATAGTCGACCAATCCCTAATAATGTCTGAAGAATAATAAGAAGTAAAATCCTTTTGAACCAACGCCCATATAACAAAAAAAAAAAAAAAAAGGAGTGATTCCAATTTTAGTAACGACATTTATACCTAAAATAATGTTAGCCCAGGTGCTTATAGCCAATCAAACTGCCTGTAATTTGTTTGATTTCTTTCAATTAATATAAAGGCAATGAAATCCAGAAAGCCCGTAATTCATAAGCCGTATTCCTTTTTCTTGCTTATTTATACTTCACTACCATGTATTTAAAAAATTTATCTAGGAGAGGCCTGAAACTGAAATCACGTAAATCTTTACTAACAGTTTTGAAAAATAGTCATACACATCTAGGTATTGCCCAATCAAACTTGTATGCGTGTACTCATTTATGTTTGTTAACACAACCTATTCTGAACACATTCTTGTCACTGTGTAACCCATACATTCTAAATTGAATATAACTGAAACATGATAGATAATCAAGGTATACAGGACATTTCCAAGTATTCAACAACCTTTACCCCAAGATTCTAGCCAGTTTCTCTGTGGAAATAGATTCTCTGGAGAATGATCTCTACTCAAATGGAGTTCCTCAATAACAACACTTGTTTGTGACTTGAGTATGCAGATGTAAATTTCACCCTACCCCATCGATGAATCCAGAGTTAATTCATGGTTAAACAGCATCTAAGGACATATACTCTTAAGGATTCCCTTCAAATACAGTTTGATCTAAGTCCCAGTCGCAGGCTTTTCTTGGCTAGATACCCTAAATGTTGACATTGTAATATCTTCCTTGAGCACTTGCATTGCATCAGACACCTCTGCTCTGTACACGTAGAACTTGCACACAAATAGGAAGAATATGAAATTCAAGAAGTTAAGTATGGCAAAGAATGCATAGTAATAGTCAAGATGAGATGCATTGAGGTTATTCAGAATCCATCCCCTGTGACCATTCTTTTGGGTGATGTGAGCCGTGGTAGAAAGAAGAAAACTACTAAAGAAATTTCCGATCCCCAGACTAGTCATCGAATAAGAGGTCCCTAGACTCTTCATGCTCTCCGGCGCTTGGTCATAGAAGAATTCAAGCTTGGCAACCTCAAGAAATGCATCTGCTGTCCCCATAAGCACAAATTGAGGAAGTAAAATGAATATGGTGAGAGGAACTTGTCCTCCATTTTCAACCACGCCGTGATCTTTGGCGACGCTTAATCTTTTCCTCTCAACCAGAGATGCAGTTACCATGATCAGAATGTGGAAAAGCATGCCAATGCCCATTCTTTGTAGGAGGGTAACCCCTCTTGGGTTCTTTGTCCACTTCATCATCATCTTGACAAAGACCAGGTCATATATCACAACACAGACCAGCATAGATATTGTTACAAATGCAGCCAAGCTTGCAGGGGGGATGTGGAAGCTCCCTAAAGCTCTGTCTAGAGTGGTACCTTGTTTAATAAAAAGGGTATGGACCTGAGCAATCATTGTACTCGGCACAAACGTCGCTATCAGAATTGGGATCATATGTAGCATTTGTTTTGTCTCTTCAACTTGGGTAACTGAACATAGCATCCAAGGGCTACTTGAACCTGTTTTCACTGATGATTTGTTGAGGAACCTTTATGAATATACAAAGAAGAAGATCAGATTAGTACATGAAGGTGATCACACTTACCAAATCAATAGAATAAAGTTTTTTTTTTTTTGGTAAACCAGTAGAGTAAAGTTAAAGAAAGAAAGAAAACTTTACTAGGAAGTACAAACCTCAAAGAAGCTGTGGAGTCAATCCTAAACTTTCCTTTCTTCGCATATTCCTCCAATTCAAGTTCAAAGAGGTCTTTGGGGTCACTTGGAATAGGCACTCTCCATTTCCTAAGGGCAGCCACAATGACCCTAGCCATCTTGGTAAAAGGACTCCCTGTGGGCACCTTGTGCCTATATAAGGGTGTGCCAGCCAAGAAGATCAAAATAGATATGGCAAGTCCGAGAGTTGGAAGACCATAACCAAGCGTCCAACCCACATTGTCTTGCACATAAACAAGGACAGTGTTGGCAAAGAGGGTCCCCGTGAAAATGCCAAACATCCACCAATTGAAGAAGGAGATCTTATTTGCTTTCTCTTTGGGATCAAAATCATCGAATTGGTCAGCACCAATAGTTGAGATGTTTGGCTTGGTTCCACCAGTTCCCAGAGCCAATATATACAGCGCACCAAAGAAAACTCCTAACTGTAATGCCGAGGCCTTCTTGCAGTTTGTGACGTCCACTTCCCGGCAAGGAGGTGGTTTCATTCCAGGGATTGAAACTGCCATTGTTAGCAAACACATTCCCTGTAAACAAATTGTAACATACAGATTATTATATATTGGTCAGTAAGCATTCTTAAAGGTGGCAAAGGATCTAGGAGACTAGGTGGATCCTATTGGTGTCTTAGTAGCCTCAAATTTAACCCAAGTCCGCCATTAAACACCATAACAATTTCTTTCCAATTGAGGATTGCAAATTCAAAGGACTGGTAACCTGGGGAAGCTGAGTTAAAACACCCCTTGTGTTATTTTTTTTTTGGGACGAGTTAACTAGCTAGCGAGTTGCTGAGGCAGAATACAAAATTCAAATAGGAAACTTACAAAAATCTTTGTCCATGGATGGACCCCACATCATAAATTATCAACATCACCAATTGCATAATGAGTATACTTACAGAGAGATAGATGGCGGAGGCGACAAGGAAGGTCCAGTAGCGGCCAAGGTGAGCGTCGGCGACGTAGGCGCCTAAGATGGGTGTCATCCAGATGGTGCCAACCCAGTTGGTGACATTGTTGGACGACTTCACTGTTCCTTGGTGCAGCTTCCTTGTTAAGTACAGCACCAGGTTTGATGATATTCCGTAATACGCCATGCGTTCAAACACCTCGTATACTACAACCACCCACCCCATCAACAGTATCAGTATCTTAAATGCAAGAAAAACCCTTTTCCCACCTACTACTGCATGTACAATTGGTATGATATCTACATCTAACCAACCCAAATGATAAAACAGATTTGTGACTTCAGAACCCATCTCGACCAATCTTATTTTCATCTTTTTTTTAAGTACTTAATTTGTTTATTTTTGGAGGGAGTGCCGAAGAGTGAAGAAGAGAAAATTTCTCTATCAGAAGAGAAGAAGAAGAAGATTTTGTCAACAGTACATCAAACTTGCAAGGGTCATGTGGGAGGAATCACAACCTCTGCAAATCTCTGGGTCTCTTGCGATAATTTCTACAGAATTCAAGACTTGCAAGTGTGAGGTGTACTGCTTAAGATCTGGCTATCAAAGAAAGTAACAGCCTCTTGGCTGTTTTGAAAGAGAAGGTAAAGCCAAATGCCGAGGTCTGCACCCAATAGTAATCTTGAGGAACTTTAATTAAGTCTCATGATCAGTGAAAAGAACTCTGTTTCATTGTGTGAACTTCACCAAGAAGGTGTTTTTATGGAAGTGATGAGCGGACCCACAACAGATTGAGAGATCACAGATCTTTTGGGGAACCCATTAAAATAAGACCACTAATTCTTGTAGAAAGGAGGGGGGAGGGAGATGTCCAAGATAAAAAGTGTTCCACTGCTGCTAATGGTGTATACTGTAAGACATTGGTGGACAGGGTGTTGTGGATGGCCATTTGTAAGGAGGTGGACCTTAGGAGGGAAAGAGAGAGAGAGAGAGAGAGAGAGAAAGTTACCAATCACAAAGTAGCAAGCAGTCCATCCACCCCTCTTGGATCTGAGAACTGGGTTTCCTTTAAGATCCACAGTCCCATCCTTGGTGAACCTATCATGATCATGCCCTTCTTCCACAGACATGGCTGTTGCTCCGAGAGCTCTCTGCTCTTCTCGGTGGTTGCTGTTCATCTTTGGTTGGGCTCCAATCAAAGAACTAATTTGGTTGATGTGCTCCCTTCCAAAACACTTATAGGCCCCTTTGTCTTGCTTGTGCTGTCTCAATCCCAAGTTGCAATTACTAATTGATTTACGCAATTTGAAATCCTATCTCTTAACAGTTCTCAATCCACAGCCACAGCCCAAGCCTCAAGACAAATCTTAGTCGCTGTTCAGCCTAATTTCAAAGTGCCGACAGGCAACGTGACGTGCATGTGTAATCTCTTGAATGACAAAATCGCCCACTCAACTGGGGCACCAAACAAATCGAAGTCCACTCTCCCCTGTTTACATTTTTCATTTCTACATTATATTCAGAGATATAAGTTTTTATTTGTGGACATATTTACGCACATTCTTTATTTATTTATTTTTCCTAGGACGATTGTAGTCGGATCTGCTCGCTTTCATTGCCAATTGGGCAAGAGTGGTGTCTTGATTCCGTAAGGCTGTGTTTGTTTCACCGGAAATTCAGGAAAAGAAAATATTTTTTAGGATTTTGAGTATTTTCATGTGTTTGTTTTATAGGAAAAACTAATATAACAGAAAATATTTTTCAGATTCCTTAAAAATAGGAGGAAAATAACTTCCGCTCATTTTTGGCGGAAGTTATTTTCCGTTCCGGAAAATCGTCGAGAGGGGACTTTCGTCACTCTTCCTGATAGAGGGCTTTCGTCAGTCATTGTTATACACGGTGGTTCGCTTGAATCTCTACGAGTAGAATTGATCATTGGGAGCGGAGAGAGATGAAGGTTGGAGAACATGAGCAATGCAATGTTTTTCACCATGGCTGATCTGATTATCTCTGCGTCTGCATCTTGAGACGTTTCTGGCTCGAAGCCTCAATTCCTCAAACAAGTGGAACAGAGAAACAGGGCTTAGGAAGTGCAAAAAGGAACAAAGATAAAAGCAAAGATGTGGACCGACAAGTGCATTGAAGGCTCTAACTCATAGCCGCAATGCTCTCCGTGTCGACATGTGCACCAGTCGACCTACAGATTCTTCACTAATTCCACCAGCTAGGAAATAATGAATGTTCTTTCGTTTTACGATTAGTCTTAACGTGTTATACCCAAGTAAAGCCCACTTTCTATTCTCTCCAACAACATTGCGGCATAAATTTTTTTTATGGTTCAGTTGACTTGTTTGATCGAACAAGAGTTTGGGCAAATTTTTATAAATTTGATAAAGTTTTATTCTATTTTTGATATATTTAAAATTTAAAGGACTAAAATTAAATCTTAAAGTTTCACCTTTTCCCCAAGTTTTAAGCTTTCATTTCAATCTCCACTTTTTCCATTTTTTTTTCTTACGTTACAACCAAACACTTGAAAAATAAAAAAAGGAAATTTTTTTCCGGAAAATATTTTTCATTAGAAAATATTTTCTGTTGAAACAAACAGAACCTAAGTGAAAATTTTAATTTGAGCCTAAGTGAAATTTTTAATTTGATCAAAGCCCGTTCCCACCATCTTTAGAACCTGACAAGTTGGAAGGGCAAGAGAGGAATCAGATTGACTTGAAAGGCGACTGTTTTGTTTTCTATCCTTAACTTTTGACTTAGATTGCACGGAACAAACGGTTATGTGGAAGATTAAGATGCATGTTCCTGCAACTATTTCCTTGTCGCCATTCAGTTTGTTTACGCGGTTCTTGTAAAATAATAATAGGGGGGGGTGTGTGGTGATCTGCTAAGTGTAGATTTCGTTGAGTCAATAATTGAGGCCCTTATATGACTAATTCAAACAATGACTCATAAATCATTAATGTTAAGGAATATATTAAATATGTAAAGTTCACACCTTACTATCAACTTAAACTTTTAGTAGGAACGGTGTTCTATTTGGTATCAGAGTTTTAAGCAAACGCCAGGTCCTGTGTTCAAACCTCTACTCTATCAGGTGAGAAAAAAAATATTCCACGTGTAAAGCCTCCCTAAAATGGGTTTGAGTTCGGCCCACACGTGACGAGGAGTGTTAGGAATATAATTAAACCCATTTTAGAGAGGCCTTACACGTGAGATATTTTTTTCTCAACAGGTGGAGTGAAGGTTTGAACCCAAGACTTTAGCATTTGCCTAAGGCTCTAATACCATATAGAACACCGTTCCTACTAAAAGCTCAAGCTGATAGTAAGGGATGAACTTTATATACTTGATTATATTCCTAACAATTAACACCCCTGCAAACTGGGTGTAGCTTCAAAGTCAAGCAAGAAGTATTGAATCTTGAGTTGAATCCACACTAATGATAGCAACAAGAATGACTTCATTGAAGAAGAAGTTGAAGACGCTACTACTAAACTTCAAACAACGTGTCGCTTCAATGAAGTTGAAGGCGCTACCACTAAACTTCAAACAACGTGTCGTCCAAGTAGTCAGCCCTTTCACACTAGAATAGACAATCATGTAGTATCTTACAAATATATTACTTCACATAAGGAAAATGAAACATGAAGACAACGCCCACAAATCATGGATATCTTACAAATAACGAAGCACTTTGGGTGTCACTGTCCTTAGTCATATATATCACTTCAAATCGGTTATAAAATCTTTCCTCCTACATTCATTGAGTAATATCCTTAGTTTATCAGTCAGTTGGCCCCCACGTTAGTCCCATCGGGAAAAATCCAAAATAAACAAGAACAGTCAATAGGGTTTTTGGTGAGAAGTTTCTTCTAGCGGAGTGGAAAGCATTTTCTCTACAGCCAAAATCTGGTGGTTGTAGGTTCGGTGCAACCACCGGTTGTGATAGAGTTTCGATGTGTGGGGCCCTCTTCTGACATAGGCATCCATCTGTGCGTTTTACGCTGGCACCATTGTATGGCACCAGGTGAAACTCAGCATTCAATTCAACTTTAATCTAGAAGGGAGAACATTCAATTCAACTTTAATCTAAATCTAGAAGGGGGAACATTCAATTCAACTTTATTCTAGAAGGGAACATATAATGCTGACGTACCACTTGCCAATATATATATATATATAATATGCTGACGTACCAGTCTGACTGATGAATCCGCAGTGTATATCCATTACCAATCATGATTTGATAAGTCCAGCCCTGCATGGCCCACAGCCCACCATATTTTCATGCCGTGCTTCGGGTCATGCGGTTTGACCATGTTATAATGCTGTATTTGGGCTTGGGACTTGTTCTACCTGAGCTAAAACGATGCTTGGCATATGGCCAATTGATATAAATTATGCTCAGATCATGCTTATGGGCCCGACTAACATCCCTTTTTTTTTAATTATGTCCCGACTAACATCCCTACTTTAAATGGTTGGTGGGTGGTAGGGCTGCAACTCGGTGCGGTTTGGTTCGGGTTGGCCTCAACCCAAGACCAAACCAAGATTACTGATGGTCGGCCCAAAACCGAACCGAACTGACCTCAGAACCGAAACACCCAAAATGAAAACCGAGCCAATTATTTAAAGAAAACCCGTAACCCAACCCAAACCGAGCTGAATTGCAAAATTAGGTTCGGTTTGGGTTATTTTCCCATACTTAAAACCTGTTATCAAGAGAGAGATTCCCACTTGCCAAAAAAAAAATTTTAAAAATACACACAACAAATTTAAAGGATCGTCACTTACATGCGGTCAAATCCCTTAAGTAGTTTACATGCATACATAAAATGGAGCAAAGAGCTAAGAATCCCAAGTCATATGTTAATTGTTTTGGATCGCACTTTTGAGCTCATGAATCAATTTAATAATTAACTACAAAGATTTATAAAATAATAATCTTATTCATTATTTTATAACTTATAATTTATAATTTATAAGTTATATTTTATTATTACAACTTTATCTATTGTATATTTTATATATATTATTATATTTCGGTTTGGTTCAGTTCGGTTTTATACTTAGGAAATTCGGTTTGGTTTTCGGTTTAGTTCGGTTAACCCAAGCCTTCAATCCAAAACCGAACCAAACAAATTCGGTTCTCTAGTTTTAGAACCAAAACCTACCCAAAGACTATATAATCCAAACCAAACCAACCCAAAGTTGGGTTGGACCGGTTCGGTTTAGGCTTTAACCGACCCAACTTGCAGCCCTAGTGGGTGGTATGTTGAATGTCCTGTATTCTCTTTCCCAAAAATGGGCATGATAGCAACAAAATCAAACCCATGCAAGGGTCTGGGGTAGTGAGATTTATGGTTTGGTTATTCATAAATCAAGTTCGCATTCAAACCAACCCACCCACCCCATATTTGACCTTAATCCATTAAAATATATGTTCATTTAACCTATACATACGTGGGTCGATAGTTATAAAGGATATAAGAAGGGAAAATTATGAAAAAGGGTCACTTTTTGGCCTGTATTTATAAAACCAATCCATAAACATCTCATTTTACAAAAAAGGGTCACATTTCAAAATAATTGACCTGAAGGGTCACTTTTCAAACAAAAAAATTTAAAAATAGTATCATTTTATTATAGTTAAGTACTCGTATCCCACAAAAAATGCATTTTTGTCTTTTATAGACTTGTTTATAATTATTAACAAAAAGTGAGCCTTTTCCATAATGTTCCCATATAAGAATCATATAATTTAAGTAGGTATATTCTTAGGAGAACTATTGTCAGGAGTGTAAAACTATTAATTTATTTTATACATTTTATTATACTTGAAGCACAATTGGGCCAGTTGAACCAATCTAATAGGGTTATGAACAGGATTAGATTGGGATTAACAATTATAGGAATGGATTCGAGTTTGTCAAAACCCACTCCGAACACGCCCCGTTGACCTTCCTAGTGCTAAGGATTCACCATAATTCATTTCTGGCCGTTCAACATTCAATACTTTCTCAATTAATCCATTTTTTACCCGAAACAAAACCCAGAAAAGCTTCAGGAGTAAGGCCTTCCATGACACCTATTCAATTTGCACAAACAAACACAACTGCATACAAATTTGTTTATGGATGAAAAAGGATCAAAAGCCTCATGACAAGTGAGACAGCAGGTGCAAATTTCAATTTAATTAAGCAAACATAGCTGCATACAAATTTGATCAACTTAAATTGTTTTTCATATATGCAGATGTTTTTCACCCTACCCCATCAATGAAGCCAGAGTTAATCCATGGTTAAACAGCATCTAAGGACATATACTCTTTAAGGATTCCCTTCAAATACAGTTGAAACTAAATCCTAGTCCCAGGATCTTCTTGGCTAGATACCCTAAATGTTGACATTTTAATATCTTCCTTGAGCACTTGCATTGCATCAGATACCTCTGCTCTCTACACATAGAACTTGCACACAACTAGGAAGAATATGAAATTCAAGACGTTAAGTACGACGAAGAATGCATAGTAATAGTCAAGATGAGATGCATTGAGGTTATTCAGAATCCATCCTCTATGACCATTCTTCTGGGTGATGTGAACCGTGGTCGAAAGAAGAAAACTACTTAGGAAATTTCCAATCCCCTGACTAGTCATCGAATAAGAGGTCCCTAGACTCTTCATGCTCTCCGGCGCTTGGTCATAGAAGAATTCAAGCTTGGCAACCACAAGAAATGCATCTGCTGTCCCCATAAGCACAAATTGAGGAAGTAAAATGAATATGGTGAGAGGAACTTGTCCTCCATTTTCAACCACGCCGTGATCTTTGGCGACGCTTAATCTTTTCCTCTCAACCAGAGATGCAGTTACCATGATCAGAATGTAGATAAGCAAGCCAATGCCCATTCTTTGTAGGAGGGTAACCCCTCTTGGGTTCTTTGTGAACTTCTTCATCATCTTGACAAAGACCCGGTCATATATCACAACACAGACCAGCATAGACATTGTTACAAATGCAGCCAAGCTTGCAGGGGGGATGTGGAAGCTCCCTAAAGCTCTGTCAAGAGTGGTACCTTGTTTAATAAAAAGGGTATGGGTCTGAGCAATCATTGTACTCGGCACAAACGTTGCAATCAGAATCGGGATCATACGTAGCATTTGCTTTGTCTCCTCAACTTGGGTAACTGAACATAGCATCCATGGGCTACTTGAACCTGTTTTCACTGATGCTTTGTTGAGGAACCTTTTATGAATGTACAAAGAAGAAGATCAGATTAGAAAGAATAAAGTTAAGGTGATCACGCTTGCCAAATCAGTAGAATAAAGTTAAAGAAAGAAAACTTTACTGCCAAGTACAAACCTCACAGAAGCTGTGGAGTCAATCTTGAACTTTCCTTTCTTTGCATATTTCTCCAAGTCAAGTTCAAAGAGGTCTTTGGGGTCACTTGGAATGGGCACTCTCCATTTCCTAAGGGCAGCCACAATGACCCTAGCCATCTTGGTAAAAGGACTCCCTGTGGGCACCTTGTGCCTATATAAGGGTGTGCCAGCCAAGAAGATCAAAATAGATATGGCAAGTCCGAGAGTTGGAAGACCATAACCAAGGGTCCAACCCACATTGTCTTGTACATAAACAAGGACAGTGTTGGCAAAGAGGGTCCCCGTGAAAATGCCGAACATCCACCAATTGAAGAAGGAGATCTTATTTGCTTTCTCTCCGGGATCAAAATCATCGAATTGGTCAGCACCAATAGTTGAGATGTTTGGCTTGGTTCCACCAGTTCCCAGAGCCAGTATATACAGTGCACCAAAGAAAACTCCTAACTGTAATGCCGAGGCCTTCTTGCAGTTTGTGACGTCCACTTCCAGGCAAGGAGGTGGTTTCAGTCCAGGGATTGAAACTGCCATTGTTAGCACACTCATTCCCTGTAAACAAATTGTAACACACAGATAATATTTTGGTCAGCAAGCATTTTTAATGGTGGTTTAAAGGTGGCGAAGGATCTGGGCGAGTCCCGGTGAGACAGAGATGGATTCGGTGGTCTAACTAGCTAGCGAGTTGCTAAGGCCAGAAAAAAAATTTCAGAGGAAACTTTTTGAGTTCATGGATGGACCCCACATCATAAATTATCAAGATCACCAATTTCAAAATGGGTATACGTACAGAGAGATAAACGACGGAGGCGATGAGGAAGGTCCAGTAGCGGCCAAGGTGAGCGTCAGCAACGTAGGCGCCTAAGATGGGTGTCATCCAGATGGTGCCAACCCAGTTGGTGACATTGTTGGATGACGTCACGGTGCCTTGGTGCAGCTTCCTTGTTAAGTACAGCACCAGGTTTGATGATATTCCGTAATACGCCATGCGTTCAAACACCTCATATACTACAACAACCCACCCCATAAAAAGTATTCAGTATCCTAAATGCAAGATAAAAAGTGTTCCACTGCTGCTAATGGTGTATACTGTAAGACATTGGTGGACAGGGTGTTGTGGATGGCCATTTGTAAGGAGGGGGACCTTAGGAGGGAGAGAGAGAGAGAGAGAGAGTTACCAATCACAAAGTAGCAAGCAGTCCATCCACCTCTCTTGGATCTGAGAACAGGGTTTCCTTTAAGATCCACAGTCCCATCCTTTGTGAACCTCTCATGATCATGCCCTTCTTCCACAGACATGGCTGTTGCTCCCAAAGCTCTCTGCTCTTCTCTCTGGTTGTTGTTCATCTTTGTTTGGGCTCCAATCAAGAACCATATGGTTGATGTGCTCCCTCCCAAAACATTTATAGGCTTTGGCTTGCTTGTGCTGTTCCAATCCCAAAATTTCAATTACTAATTAATTTACGCCAATTTGCAATCCTATCTCTTCACAGTTCTCAATCCACAGCCCAAAACCTAGTCACTGATCAGCCTAATTTCAAAGTGCCAAAAGGCAACATGAAGTGCATGTCTAATCTTGTGAATGACAAAATTGCCGACTCAACTGGGGCACCAAACAAATTGAAGCCCACTCTCCCCTGTTTACATTTTTCATTTCTACATTATATTCAGAGATATAATTTTTTTTCTTTGATAGTTATATATACATAAACACCAGAAATTTTAGATTTTTTGTTGGGATATTTCCAAGGTGGGTGGGATACGTCTTCCCCTAACCGTGCTTAACCCGAGCACTATCATGTGTCAACGCGCACCAATCTGGCGGTTGCAGGCAGACGATTTCAACCATGTTGGTCCTAATTGCGGGACCCACAATCATGTCTACACACATTCTTAATTTATTTTTCTTAGAAAGATTGTAATCAGATCTGCTCACGTGCATTGAGAATTGAGCAAGAGTGGTCCCTTTGATTTCTTATCTGAGATTTTTTGTTTGAACAAATTCCGTTTTCCACCGTCATTAGAACTTTGAAAGTTGGAAGAGAAAGAGAGGAATCAGAAAGACTTAAAAAGCGACTCTTCGTTTTTTTTTTTTTTTTTCTATCCTTACTATGACTGGCTTCATATTGAAGATGAAAAAGATGCATGTCCCTGCAACTAGTTACTTGTCGCCATTCAGTTTGTGTGTCTGGGGTTGTTCTATAGGTCTAGATTTCATTCACTCAATAATTGAGGCCCTTCTATGACCTTATCAAGCAAGCAAGAAGTATTGAATCTTGAGTGGAATCCACACTAAGGATAACAACAAGAATGACTTTATTATGTTCTTAAAATTTGAAGATAAACAAGAGCAGTCAATTTGGTTTTTGGTGATAAGCTTCTTCTTTATTGACATATAGTTGAGTGGAGAGCATTCAATTCAACTTTAATCTAGAAGGGGGGGAGCATATAATTTGACGTATTGTTACCAAATATATATATAATTTGACGTATGAATGGGTAGTCCATATCCATTACCAATCATGATTTGTGATAAGTCCAACCCTGCATCGGCCCACAACCCACCATATTTTCGTGCCCTGCTTCTGGTCATGCGGTTGGACCATGTTATGATACGGCTACGTTTATGCTGTATTTGGGCTTGGACCTTGTTGTACCTGGGCTCAGACAATGCTTTGGCATATGGCCAATTGATATAAATTATGCTCAAATCATGCTTTTTGCCCCGACTAACATCCCTACTTTAAATGGTTGGTGGGTGGTAATGGTATGTTGAATGTCCTGTATTCTCTTCCCCAAATATGGGCATGATAGAAACAAAAGATCTATTTACGTGTAGCGCCCCAGATCTGGGGTAGTGTGTAGCGCCCCAGATCTGGGTCTGCCCTATCACAGCACCAACCCGTCCCCGAGACCTATTTATGGGCCCAATAGAATCTGATTAACACAATCAATCCTGAGCAATCACAAAGTAATCATCAGAGTGCATGACTAAAGAAGCATGGAATGAAAATTTCCATATAAACAAAAGATCATCTGTACTATAATCTCCAAAACATGATATTTATGTGAACAAAATACAACTAAGGCAACTAAACATTCACAAGTTCTCTCCAAAATATACAAACATGTACAAAAGATATCTCCCAAGAGTATAAGTCCAAAAATAATATTTGCATCCCATTTACAATTCCCCTAAAATCCAATATCTACATCACAAAGAGAAATCCTACTATGGGCGGTAGTAGTCCTCTGGCCTGAACTGAAGCTCACCCTCTATATCTGCCCCAGGTATATTGCTCACCAAGCGGATCTGAAAACAAATCCGGTAAAACAAAACACGCGTAAGACTTAAAGTCCCAGTAAGCAGCAAACATGCATGGATAGAAACAGTTTATGCAATTTTATAACATCATGATAATATTCACAATATAAAATACCAAATGTAAACCAAAACATCTCAATCAAATATAAAGTGTAATTCCAAGTCAAATATCTCAATCGGATAACACATGAAATCAAATCGACAATTACATTCAAATACTACAAGCATGTCTTGTTAGGACTCGTGGTTAGCGTGTCTGTAAATTAGATTAATGACCAATATCCATTTGCCACCTACACGACTTACAGAGAGAAGCCTAGCTAGGAAAATCTCAACAAGCGGAGCACCCACGTATGGGCTGGCAAGTGACAACCTAACCAAGGATCCAGACAAATTGGGATTCCCCACCCACTACTCGATGAATCACAAGGACTCCCGCCGGTTCCCCGCAACGGGGGTTGCCGCAGCCCTCTGTTCTCAAAGAAGGCCTCACTGATTCCCCACAGTGGAATGCTATATGGATAAGGAAATTAAAGCCAACAAGCCAACACCCACACACCGACTAGACTCACTGTGGATCCACACTAAGAACAATGTCCAATTAGACGACTCACAATTCAAAACCAAACCAATCAAATCAAAGAGTAAAACCAGTGCTTAAACCAAAGTCAAGTGAAATTCCCCATCCACTATCAATTCACATCGTAAGCCAAGTGGAATTCCCCACCCACTACCAATTCACATCGTAAGCCAAATGGAATTCCCCATCCACTACCAATAAAACCATAGGCCAAAACCTTGCCAAATCATATGAGAATTTTTCGACATTGCTTTCATAAATCCAAGCCAATCAAAACGAAGGTCATAAAATCCTCAAAACACATTTTCGATGAGTAGGTTGATCTTAAAAATCCCAAATAAGTTATCATACCAAAAATCAATGGATTCCGAGACAAAAAGTTTTGGACCTCAAAAATAAAGTCTGATTAAAAACGTTGATTTTTCGGTGTATAATTTTTCTAGACCAATCTACAAGGAATTTCAGGCTCAAATTCTGGTTGTGGTCTATTGGAGAGTAAGCAAATCTTCTAGAATTTTCTGGGCTTCTGAAACACTCATTTGGGTGTCAAACTCAAAAAGTGGCCTTTTATGAAAATCGGGAAAACTAGAAATTTAGGCATGAACTGGAAAGTTGACTTTTTATTGATTGGGAATTGGGCCTTGGGAGTATTTTTATTAGTTCCAAATGGGGGGTAAAACTTTATATGACTTAAGTAAATTGAGCAATAAATACACAGGACATTTACCTAAATGTCTTTCGTGTAATAAGGGTGCTGTGTAAGAGACTTGGGTTGTTTGGGAGGCGGTTGGAGAATAAAAGGATGAAGAACAGTCAAAACAGGGTCCACGATTAGACCCTGGATTAATCGCCTAGCCCCAACGTTCGGGCGTCCAAGTTTAATGTGTGTGCGCCCAGGTTTAAAACAGGGCCAACGTGCACGCGTTGAGGTTGGACATTCGCGCATCCAGACCACAACAAGCCAACCTGTGCGCGTCCCTTATGGATGTTCGCGCGTTGAGCTCGCGATTAATCGTGGGGACTAATCTTGCCTTAGAAGAAACTCATTTTGGGGGGTTTTGACTCAGGATTAATCGCAAATTTTCAGGATTAATCGCCACCTCGGGCTTTCAAATATTTTTGACTATTTTCAAATACAAAACTCACGCAATCATTCTTAACTTTTTCAAAACCAAATGGGATGATCATAAATCATCCCAACACACTTAAAACACTTTTTAAAACCAAGATTCATTCCAAATCCTCATGAACACAAATCTAACACATAAAATCTCATTTAAACCACAAAACTCAAACCCTAATCCGAAATATCATCAATGTGAGTGGAAATTCATGGCAATCAATAGAAAACTAAACAAGATTATTATACAACCAAAACCCTACGAATATTAAAAGTAAAAACCATCATGCAAGATCATTTCATCAATAAACCAAACCCTAGAGAGAAAGAATACAAATTTTGTAATACGTTTTGTTTGGAAGGGTTTGCTACTTACCAAGAAATGGAGATGCACAACTCCTCTTCAAGCCCTCCTCTCTTTCTCCTTCTTCTCTTTCCTCTTGAAGCTTTCAAGCAAGCTTCCACAACTTTCTCTCTTGTTCTATACGTCCAAGACAAGAGGGAGTGTTCTCAAAATACTTAGAATTGAAATTAGGGCATTCTTTTATATGCCTAAGTTTTTGGTCTTTCAAATCTGCCCCTAAACAAAGCTTTTATTCAACTAAAACCCTATGGTATACCTAAGGCATACCAGGGGGTACCTTAGTGTTATTTGAGGGGGTACCTTAGTGGTTCAAGGGTTTTTCTTTAACTATTTCAAGGGGTATACTTTAGGGATGCTTGGGGGTACCTTAACATTATTCGAGGGGGTACCTTGGTATTAAGTGGGGGTACCTTAGTGTTAAGTGGGGCATACCTTGGTGTTTCAAGGGCGTTTGCCTTAGCCACTTCAAGAGGTATGTTTTAGGGATGCTTGGGAGGTGTACCTCAGTTAACACAAGGGGTACCTTAGTTATATGAGGGGTACTTTAGTTATTTGAGGAGATACCTTGATGTTTCAAGGGATTTACCTTAGTTATTCTAAGGGGTAAACTTGAGATAAACTTAGGGGGTGTGCCTTAGTTATATTAAGGAGGGTACTTAGCTATAGAAGGGGTGTACCTTAGTTATATGAGGGGGTACCTTTAAGTAATACAAGAAGGGTGTACCCTAGGTAATATAAGGGGTGTACCTGAGATATATTGGAGGTACTTTAGTTATATAAATGGAGTACCTTAGCTATATAAGGGGGGTGTACCTTAGGTAAAATAAGGGGGTACTTTAAGTAAAACATTGGGGTATCTTAGTTAAAATAAAGGGATACCTTAAGCAAACACATAGGGGTACCTTAGGTAAATCAAGAGGGTACTTTAAGCAAACACAAAAGGTACCTTAGGGATACAAGTGGGGTACCTTAGGTATAATTAGAGGGTACTTTAAGTAACACTTTGGTGGTGCCTTGGGTAATACATGGGTGTACTTTAAGTATACTTGGGTGATACCTTGGGTAATACTTGGATGTACTTTGGGTATACAATAGAAGTATCTTGGGTAATACAAGAGGTACTTTAGTGGTATTTGGGAGGGTACCTTGGGTATACTTAAAAGTTACTTTAAATACATTTGAGAGGTACCTTGGGTACTCTTAGGAGGTTCTTTAGGTACTCTTAGGAATTACTTGAGGTACATGTGAAAGGTACCTTAGGTAAACTTGGATGGAAATTTGGGTACACTTGGAAGGTACTTTAAGTATACTTGGGAGATACTTTGTGGTATACTTAACTCTAATTTTTCAGAATTTGATTTCCAATTCACTAGATCTAATTGAAAGATACCTTAGTCAATTGTAATTAAGACATAACACTAACTAAGCTTACCTTAATAACTTCAATAAAATTCAATTTGATTTCCCTAAGTCCTCAAGTATAATCCACATTTACCTCATCTTCATAATACAAGTACTTAATTAGTCTAATAATCACACTTTAGATAATTAATCTTAATAATTAAGATATAATCCGGGGTCAGAGTTTTACATAGTGACATTTAAGGATGGCAATAGGGCGAGTTAGTCAATTTTTTTACCCCGGTCTTCTTTGATGGTTAAGGTTTGGTAATTCATAAATTGGGTTAGCATTCAAACCAACCCACCCACCCTAAATTTAACCTTAATCCATTAAAACATACGTTCATTTAACCTATACATACATGACATAGGTGGATGGTTATGAAAGGATATAAAAAGGGAAAATTCTGAAAAAGGTCACTTCTTGGCCTGTATTTATAAAAGCAATCTATAAAGATCTCATTTACAAAAAAGTCACATTTCAAAATAATTAACCTGAAGGATCACTTTTCAAAAAAATTTAAAAAAATAGTTTCATTTTATTGTAAGTAAGCAATCATATCCCATGTAGAATGCGCTTGTGTTCACATATAGTGCGCTTGTATCCCACGTAAAGTGATTCTAAAATTTAATTATTTTTGAAAAGTGTTTCTGTAATTTAATTATGATGGACTGTTTTAGTGACAACTTTTCATAATTTTCTCATATAAGAATTATTTAATTTAAGAAGGTACATTCTTAGGAGAACTCTTGTCAGTAGTGTAATTTTGCTAAAAATATTAATTTATTTTATACATTTTATTATACTTGAATCACAATTGGGCCAGTTGAACCAATCTGATAGGGTTATGAACAAGATTAGATTGGGCTAAACAATT
Organism: Buxus sempervirens; assembly: GCA_947561395.2. Taxonomy (NCBI): domain Eukaryota; kingdom Viridiplantae; phylum Streptophyta; class Magnoliopsida; order Buxales; family Buxaceae; genus Buxus; species Buxus sempervirens. The sequence continues at coordinate 30,925,685 of OX387192.1, forward strand.
ATAGCAATCGATTAGAGTTTATCAAAACCCACTCCGAACACGCCCCATTTGGCCTTCCTAGTGGTAAGGACTCGCCAAAATTCATTTTCTGGCCGTTTAACATTCAATACTTTCTCAATTACCCGAAACAAATAAAAGCTTCAAAAGTAAGGCCTTCCTTGACACCAATTCAATTTGCACAAACACAGCCGCATACAAATTTGTTTATGGCTGAAAAAGGATCAAAAGACTCATGATTCCCTTCAAATACAGTTTGAAGGATCAAAAGACTCATGGTTAAACACCATCTAAGGACATATACAATCAAGGATTCCCTTCAAATACAGTTGAAACTAAATCCTAGTCCCAGGCTCTTCTTGGCTAGATACCCTAAACGTTGAAATTTTAATATCTTCCTTGAGCACTTGCATTGCATCAGATACCTCTGCTCTGTACACATAGAACTTGCACACAACTAGGAAGAATATGAAATTCAAGACGTTAAGTACAACGAAGAATGCATAGTAATAGTCAAGATGAGATGCATTGAGGTTATTCAGAATCCATCCTCTATGACCATTCTTCTGGGTGATGTGAACCGTGGTCGAAAGAAGAAAACTACTTAGGAAATTTCCAATCCCCTGACTAGTCATCGAATAAGAGGTCCCTAGACTCTTCATGCTCTCCGGCGCTTGGTCGTAGAAAAATTCAAGCTTAGCAACCTCAAGGAATGCATCTGCTGTCCCCGTAAGCACAAATTGAGGAAGTAAAATGAATATGCTGAGAGGAACTTGTCCTCCATTTTCAACCACACCGTGATCTTTGGCGACGCTTAATCTTTTCCTCTCAACCAGAGATGCAGTTACCATGATCACAATGTGGAAAAGCATGCCAATGCACATTCTTTGTAGGAGGGTAACCCCTCTTGGGTTCTTTGTCCACTTCATCATCATCTTGACAAAGACCCGGTCATATGTCACAACGCAGACCAGCATAGACATTGTTACAAATGCAACCAAGCTTGCAGGGGGGATTTGGAAGCTCCCTAAAGCTCTGTCAAGAGTGGTACCTTGTTTAATAAAAAGGGTATTGATCTGAGCGATCATTGTACTCGGCACCAATGTCGCTATCAGAATTGGGATCATATGTAGCATTTGTTTTGTCTCTTCAACTTGGGTAACTGAACATAGCATCCATGGGCTACTTGAACCTGTTTTCACTGATGCTTTGTTGAGGAACCTTTATGAATGGACAAAGACGAAGATCAGATTAGTACATGAAGGACATCACACTAACCTAAAATTAAAGAAGGAAAGAAAACTTTACTACAAACCTAAAAGAAGCTGTGGAGTCAATCCTGAACTTTCCTTTCTTGGCATATTCCTCCAGTTCAAGTTCATAGAGATCTTTGGGGTCACTTGGGATGGGCACTCTCCATTTCCTAAGGGCAGCCGCAATGACCCTAGCCATCTTGGTAAAAGGACTCCCTGTGGGCACCTTGTGCCTATAGAAGGGTGTGCCAGCCAAGAAGATAAAAATAGATATGGCAAGTCCAAGAGTTGGAATACCATAACCAAGGGTCCAACCCACATTGTCTTGTACATACACAAGGACAGTGTTGGAGAAGAGGGTCCCCATGAAAACGCCGAACACCCACCAATTGAAGAAGGAGAGCTTATGTGCCTTCTCTTGGGGATCAAAATCATCGAATTGGTCAGCGCCAATAGTTGAGATGTTTGGCTTGGTTCCACCAGTTCCCAGGGCCAATGTGTACAGTGCACCATAGTAAACCCCTAACTGTAATGTTGATGCCTTCTTGCATTTTGTGACATCTACTTGATGGCAAGGAGGTGGTTTCAGTCCAGGGATTGAAACTGCCATTGTTAGCAAACTCATTCCCTGTAAACAAATTGTAATAGATATATTATATTTTGGTCAGTATAGCATTTTTAAATTAGAGGGCAAAGGATCTAGGTGAGTGCTAGTGAGTATGAGATGGATTGGGTTTCTTAGTAGCCTCAACTTTAACCCAAGCCTGCCATTAAACACCATAACAATTTCTTTCCAATTGAGGACGTTAAATTTAGAGGACTGGTAACTTGGGGTTGTGGAAGCTGAGTTAAAAGTTAAAACACCCCTTGTTGCGTTTCACCTGGAGCCACTTAGTGGTGCTACGGTGAAACGCACAGATGGATGCCGTTTCAGGAGGCGGGCCTCACACATTCAAATTCCATCCCACACAGTGGTTTTACAGAACCACCGGATTTTAGCTGCAAACGAAATGCTTTCGTTTTTAGACGAGTTAACTAGGTAGCGAGTTGATGGGTCCAGAAAACAAATTTCAAAGGGAACTTCCAAAAATCTTTTTTCATGGATGGACCCACATCAAACGTTATCAGCATCACCAATTACAAAATGGGTATACGTACAGAGAGATAGATGGCGGAGGCGATGAGGAAGGTCCAGTAGCGGCCAAGGTGAGCGTCGGCAATGTAGGCGCCTAAGATGGGTGTCATCCAGATGGTGCCAACCCAGTTGGTGACATTGTTAGATGACGTCACGGTGCCTTGGTGCAGCTTCCTTGTTAAATACAGCACCAGGTTTGATGATATTCCGTAATACGCCATGCGTTCAAACACCTCGTATACTACAACAAACCACCCCATAAAAAGTATTCAGTATCTTAAATGCAAGAAAAACCCTTTTCCCACCCAAGCTTTACAGTTTTGGCGCCGATGGGCGACAACGAAATTTCGACGGCACGCCGCCGAAACAGCGGAAAAATAAAAAAGGCAAAAAATGGTCAAATTTTGGTTTTTTTCGGATTTTTGGGAAATTTCGTCGGCACGCCGCTCTGTTTTGCCAGCACGCAACCCCGTTTCGCCAATAAAAAATAAAATTTTTTCCGTTTCGTCCATTTCGTTTCCATTTCGCTCAGCACGCCACCCCGTTTCGCTAACAAATTGTCGAAATTTCGCCACAAAGTCACCAGCGATGCACCCCTGATGATTTCCCCCAGCGAAACGCATCGCTAGGGGGCAAGAAAATGAAATTTCGGCGGAAAACTGTAAACCTTGTTCCCACCCACTACTACATGCACACTTGGTATGATATCTACATCTAACCAACCCAAATGACAAAACAGATTTGTAACTTCAGAACCCATCTCAACCAATCTCATTTCTTCTTTTTCTTAAATAATTAATTCGTTTATTTTTTGAGGGAGTGCCGAAGAGTGAAGAAGAGAAAATTTCTCTATGAGAAGAAGAAGAAGATTTTGTCAACAGTACATCAAACTTGCAAGGGTCATGTGGGAGGAATCGCAAGCCCTGCAAATCTCTCGGTCTCTTGCGATAATTTCTACAGAATTCAAGACTTGCAAGCGTGAGGTGTACTGCTTAAGATCTGGCTATCAAAGAAAGTAACAGCCTCTTGGCTGTTTTGAAAGAGAAGGTAAAGCCAAATGCCGAGGTCTGCACCCAATAGTAATCTTGAGGAACTTTAATTAAGTCTAGGATCATTGAAAAAGAACTCTGTTTCATTGTGTGAACTTCACCAAGAAGGTGTTTTTATGGAAGTGATGAGCGGACCCACAACAGATTGAGAGATCACAGATCTTTTGGGGAACCCATTAAAATAAGACCACTAATTCTTGTAGAGAGGAGGGGGGAGGGAGATGTCCAAGATAAAAAGTGTTCCACTGCTGCTAATGGTGTATACTGTAAGACATTGGTGGACAGGGTGTTGTGGATGGCCATTTGTAAGGAGGTGGACCTTATGAGGGAAAGAGAGAGGGAGAGAGAAAGTTACCAATCAAAAAGTAGCAAGCAGTCCATCCACCTCTCTTGGATCTGAGAACAGGGTTTCCTTTAAGATCCACAGTCCCATCCTTGGTGAACCTATCATGATCATGCCCTTCTTCCACAGACATGGCTGTTGCTCCCAGAGCTCTCTGCTCTTCTCGGTGGTTGTTGTTCATCTTTGGTTGGGCTCCAATCAAAGAACCATATGGTTGATGTGCTCCCTTCCAAAACACTTATAGGCCCTTTTGTCTTGCCTGTGCTGTTCCAATCCCAAAGTTCCAATTACTAATTTATTTACGCAATGTGCAATCCTATCTCTTCACAGTTCTCAATCCATAGCCCAAGCCTCAAGACGAAACTTAGTCACTGATCAGCCTAATTTCAAATTGCCGACAGGCAACATGATGTGCATGTGTAATCTCTTGAATGACAAAATTGCCCTCTCAAGTGGGTCACCAAACAAATTGAAACCCACTCTCCCCTGTTTATATTTTTTATTTCTACATTATATTCATTGGTATAAGTTTTTATTCGTGGATATATTTACGCGCATTCTTTATTTATTTATTTATTTTTCCTAGGAAGATTGTAGTCGGATCCGCTCGGGTTCATTGCCAATTGGGCATGAGTGTCTTGACTCCGTAAGTGAAATTTTTAATTGGCGAAATTGGTTTTTAGTGATATGTTTTTTTCAAAATAATTCAAAATCAGTCAGCCAAATTTTGGTAATTGGTTTTAATAATATTTTTCTAACATAATTAAGAATCAGTGTCATTTTAATGTTCATTTAGAGTTTCTTCCCAAAATACCCTCAAAAGACTTGTAAACCTCACTTATAACCAAGGTTTACAGTTTCGGTGCTGGTGGGTGGCCAAAAAAAATTTCAGCGGCACGCCGGCCGCCGAAACGGCAGAAAAAATAAAAAGGCAAAAAATGGGCAAAAAATTGGTTTTTCCGGATTTTGAGGAAATTTCGTCGGCACGCCGCCCCGTTTCGCCAATAAAAAATAATTTTTTTTCGTTTCGCTTGCATGCCGTTTTGTTTCGGTGACAAATCGTCGAAATTTCGCCAAAATCACCAACGATGCACCCTGACGATTTCCCCCAGCGATGCGACCCTAACGATTTCGCTAGGGGCCAAAAGAACAAAATTTCAGCCGCCGAAACTATCAAACTTACTTTTGAGGGCATTTTTGGAAGAAATTCTTAATCAACATTAAAATGACTGTTTTTAAATTAAATTTTAAAAATATCACTACAAATCAATTTCTATGATTTGGTCGACTGATTCTGAATTATTTTAAAGAATATCACTAAAACCCAATTTCCCCTTTTTAATTTGATCAAAACCCGTTTCCACCACCTTTAGAACTTGAAACGTTGGAAAGGCAAGAGAGGAATCAGATTGACTTGAAAAGCACTACCCAACAAAAAAAAAAAAGATTGACTTGAAAAGCGACTGTTTTGTTTTCTATCCTTAACTTTTGTCTTAGATTGAATGGAACAAACAGTTATGTGGAAGATTAGGATGCATGTTCCTGCAACTATTTCCTTGTCGCCATTCAGTTTGTTTATGGGGTTCTTGTAAAATAATAGTAGGGTGGGTGGGTGATATTCAAAGTCTAGATTTCATTGACTCAATAATTGAAGCCCTTATATGACTAATTCAAACAAGGACTGATAAATCATTAACACCCCTGCAAACTGGATGTAGCTTCAAAGTCAAGCAAATCTTGAGTTGAATCCACACTGATGATAGCAACAAGAATGACTTCATTATCTTCTTAAAATTTTAAGATAAAAGGTAGAAGAAGTTGAAGACGCCATTACCAAACTTCAAACAACTGGGCGTCCAAATAGCCAGCGCTTTCACACTAGAATAGACAAATGCCACAAACCATGGAGTGCCTTACAACTAATGAAGCACTTTGAGTGTCACTGTCCTTAGTCATGTATATCAATCACCCCAACTTGGTTACAAAATCTTTGCTCATCCAGTCATTGAGAAATATCCTAAGTTTATTAATCCAAACCCCAACTTGGTTACAAAATCTTTGCTCATCCAGTCATTGAGAAATATCCTAAGTTTATTAATCCAACACGCCCCCTCCCCCCCACGTAAGTCCCATCGGGAAAAATCTAAAATACAAGAGCAGTCAATTGGGTTTTTGGTGATAATTTTCTTCTAAATTGACATATGGTGGAGTGGAGCCTTCAATTCAACTTTAATCTAGAAGGGGGAGCTAATAATGTGACGTACCAATCTGACTCGGATGAACCGGTAGTGTATATCTAGTCTGACCAGTGGCGGAACCACATTGAAGCTAGAGGGTGGGGCAATTGCCCCACCAGCTTTTATTTTTTAATTAAAAATATATATTTTTTTATATGTTTTAATTAAAATTAATGTTTTGCCCCCTCTAAAACTTCTAGTTTGCTCCCCCAATTCATTGAAGTTTCTATATTTCATGAGAACGCCCTCTAAAATTTTTGGTTTGTCCCCCCAATTCATTGAAATTTCTATATTTCATGAGAAGTGTTAATTGAAAATTTTTTTTGCCCCCTCAGATTTGGAGTCCTGGTTCCGCCACTGAGTCTAACTCTGATGATGGTTCAATTTATGAAGAAAGAACACACTGAATATCCATGGCAAATCCTTCCTATCATGAAGAAGATTCAAAATAGATTATCAATTTTTCAAAATGAGCAGGTTGATCATATATATAGAGAAGGAAATAGGGTTGCAGACTCCCTTGCTAATTTCGGTATTGACAAGTTCTCTTGTGTTTTGTTGTCGGAGCCTTCACCTGGTTTAACTAATATGTTATTTGATGAGGCTAGAGGTGTTGTAAATGTAAGAAACGTTTCTAATTAATGAATTGTGGGCATACTAATTATCATGATTTGATAAGTCCAGCCCTGCATTGGCCCACAGCCCACCATATTTTCGTGCCCTGCTTCGGGTCATGCGGTTGGACCATGTTATGATGCGGCTACGTTTGCGGCTACATACATGCGGAGATAGTTATAAATGGATATAAGAAGGGAAAATTATGAAAAAAGTGTCACTTTTTGGCCTGTATTTATAAAAACAGTCCATAAAGATCTCATTTTATAAACAAAAAAAAGATCACATTTAAAAAAAACTTACCCGAAAGGTCACTTTTCAAACAAAAATTTTAAAAATAGTGTCATTTTGTTGAATTTAAGCACTCGTAAAATGCTCTTGTGTCTTTTATGTCACCTAAAGTGATCCTAAATTTTAATGGTTTTTGAAAAGTGTTTATGTAATTTAATTATCATGGACTTTTTTATAATTATTAACGAAAAGTGACCCTTTTCCATAATTTTCCCATATAAGAATCATTTAAGTTAAATAGGTATATTCTTAGGAGAACTATTGTCAGGAGTGTAAATTTGCTAAAAATATTAATTTATTTTATACATTTTATTATACTTGAAGCACAATTGGGCCACTTTAACCAATCTAATAGGGTTATCAGCAGGATTAGATTGGGATAAACAATTATAGGAATGGATTAGAGTTTGTCAAAACCCACTCCCAGCTTGCCCCGTTGGCCTTCCTAGTGCTAAGGATTCACCAAAATTTATTTCTGGCCGTTCAACATTCAATACTTTGTCAATTAATCTATTTTTTACCCAAAACACATAAAAGCTTCAGCGTAAGGCCTATTGGAATTTGTCCCACATTGGAAATTCACCATTGTTTCACCTACCATATAAGAGATGGACTTCCTTCACCTTAATGCCCAATTTTAAGGTTGTGACCCCTCCTCTTATGTGTTGTTGGCTTTCAACATGGTATCAGAGCCTAACCTATGTCCACGCTGTGTTGTCCAGCATGAAGGGGGCTATTGGAATTTGTCCCACATTAGGAATTCACCATTGTTTCACCTACCATATAAGAGATGGACTTCCCTCACCTTAATACCTAGGTTTTAAGGTTAAGACCCCTCCTCTTATGTATTGTTGGGCTTTCAACAAGGCCTTCCATGACACCAATTCAATTTGCACAAACAAACACAGCAGCATAAAAATTTGTTTATGGATGAAAAAGGATGAAAAGCCTCATGACAAATGAGACAGCAGGTGCAAATTTCAATTTAAGCAAACATAGCTCCATACAAATTTGATTAACTTAAAATATTTTTCAGATATAACAACAAAACACATACCCTTTAATATCAAGTATCCAAAGACTGCAATTCACAAACTGCAACTGACTCCAAAATCCTTGTGTGACCTTATTTGCTTTCTCTCCGAGATCAAAATCATCGAATTGGTCAGCACCAATAGTTGAGATGTTTGGCTTGGTTCCACCAGTTCCCAGAGCCAGTATATACAGTGCACCAAAGAAAACTCCTAACTGTAATGCCGAGGCCTTCTTGCAGTTTGTGCCGTCCACTTCCAGGCAAGGAGTTGGTTTCAATCCAGGGATTGAAACAACCATTGTTAGCAAACACATTCCCTGTAAACAAATTGAAACACAGATTATTATATTTTGGTCGGTAAGCGTTCCTAAAGGTGGCAAAGGATCTGGGTGGATCCATTGGTGTCTTAGGAGCCTCAAATTTAACCCAAGTCCGCCATTAAACACCATAACAATTTCTTTCCAATTGAGGACTGCAAATTCAGAGGGCTGGTAACTTGGGGATTCTGAGTTAAAACACCCGTTAGCTAGCGAGTTGCTGAGGCACAAAACAAAAGGAAAAATTATGAAAAAAATGTCACTTTGTAAAAATAGTTATAAAAACAGTCCACTAATATGCCGAATTACAAAAAGCGCCCGTGTTTTTCGATAATTATAAAAAAAAATCCGTTGAAATTAAATTATAGGATTAATGCCAAAAATAATTAAATTTGAAGATCATTTTCTTGGGAAAAGAACTCATTATACATAGGACGCAAGCTTCTTACACGGAACACAAGCCCATCTTACATAAGACACGAGCGTATTCTCGTGAGATACGAGTTTAAATATGAGTGCATCATACATGGAAGCAGACGGGACACAAGCCCTTCAAGTTGATTCTGTTTAAAAGGTAGCCCTTTTATGCAATTTGACATCTTAGTCAACTGCTTTTATAAATATTTTAAAAAAATAACCTTTTTCAAAATTTTCCCAAAACAAAATTCAAAGGAAACTTACAAAAATCTTCGTCCATGGATCACATCATAAATTATCAACATCACCAATTGCATAATGAGTATACTTACAAAGAGATAGATGGCGGAGGCAACGAGGAAGCTCCAGTAGCAGCCAAGATGGGCGTCGGCAACGTAGGCGCCTAAGATGGGTGTTATCCAGATGGTGCCAACCCAGTTGGTGACATTGTTAGACGACTTCACTGTGCCTTGGTGCAGCTTCCTTGTTAAGTACAGCACCAGGTTTGATGATATTCCGTAATACACCATGCATTCAAACACCTCATATACTACAACCCACCCCATCAACAGTATCAATATCTTAAATGCAAGAAAAACCCTTTTCCCACCCACTACTAGTATGTTTTGTTATCAAAAAAAAAGTATATCCATTACCAATCATGATTTGTGATAAGTCCAACCCTGCATCAGCCCACAGCCCACCATATTTTCGTGCCCTGCTTCGGGTCGTTGGACCATGCTATAATGCGGCTACGTTTTTGCAGTATTTGGGTTCGGCCTTGTTGTAACTGTGCTCAAACGATGCTTTGGCATATGGCCGATTGATATAAATTATGCTCAAATCATGCTTTTGCCCCCGACTAACATCCCTACTTTAAATGGTTGGTGGGTGGAATTTTCATGTTGAATGTCCTGTATTCTCTTCCCCAAAAATGGGCATGATAGAAACAAAAGCAAACCCACGCAAGGGTCTGGGCTAGTGAGATGTAAGGATGGCAATAGGGCAAGTTAATCAATTATTTAACCCTGATCTTCCCTTATGATTAAGGTTTGGTAATTTATAAATCGGGTTAGCATTCAAACCAACCCACCCCAAATTTAACCTTACTCCATTAAAATATATGTTCGTTTGTGAACTTGAGTATGCAGATGTTTTTCACCCTACCCCATCAATAATGCCAGAGTTAAACCATGGTTAAACAGCATATAAGGACATAGACTCTTAAGCATTCCCTTCAAATACAGTTAGATCTAACTCCTAGTCACAGGCTCTTCTTGGCTAGATACCCTAAATGTTGACATTGTAATTTCTTCCTTGAGCACTTGCATTGCATCAGATACCTCTGCTCTGTACACATAGAACTTGCACACAACTAGGAAGAATATGAAATTCAAGACGTTAAGTACGACGAAAAATGCATAGTAATAGTCAAGATGAGATACATTGAGGTTATTCAGAATCCATCCTCTATGACCATTCTTCTGGGTGATGTGAGCCGTGGTCGAAAGAAGAAAACTACTTAGGAAATTTCCAATCCCCTGACTAGTCCTCGAATAAGAGGTCCCAAGACTTTTCATGCTCTCCGGCGCTTGGTCATAGAAGAATTCAAGCTTCGCAATCACAAGAAATGCATCTGCTGTCCCCATAAGCACAAATTGAGGAAGTAAAATGAATATGGTGAGAGGAACTTGTCCTCCATTTTCAACCACGTCGTGATCTTTGGCAATGCTTAATCTTTTCCTCTCAACCAGAGATGCAGTTACCATGATCACAATGTAGAAAACCATGCCAATGCCCATTCTTTGTAGGAGGCTAACCCCTCTTGGGTTCTTCGTCAACTTCTTCATCATCTTGACAAAGACCCGGTCATATATCACAACACAGACCAGCATAGATATTGTTGCAAACGCACCCAAGCTTGCAGGGGGGATGTGGAAGCTCCCTAAAGCTCTGTCAAGAGTGGTACCTTGTTTAATAAAAAGGGTATGGGTCTGAGCAATCATTGTACTCGGCACAAACGTCGCGATCAGAATCGGGATCATACGTAGCATTTGCTTTGTCTCCTCAACTTGGGTAACTGAACATAGCATCCATGGGCTACTTGAACCTGTTTTCACTGATGCTTTGTTGAGGAACCTTTATGAATGTACAAAGAAGAAGATCAGATTAGTACATTAAGGTGATCACACTTGCCAAATCAGTAGAATAAAGTTAAAGAAAGAAAGAAAACTTTACTGCCAAGTACAAACCTCACAGAAGCCGTGGAGTCAATCCTGAACTTTCCTTTCTTTGCATATTTCTCCAAGTCAAGTTCAAAGAGGTCTTTTGGGTCACTTGGGATGGGCACTCTCCATTTCCTAAGGGCAGTCACAATGACCCTAGCCATCTTGGTAAAAGGACTCCCTGTGGGCACCTTGTGCCTATATAAGGGTGTGCCAGCCAAGAAGATCAAAATAGATACGGCAAGTCCAAGAGTTGGAAGACCATAACCAAGGGTCCAACCCACATTGTCTTGTACATAAACAAGGACAGTGTTGGCAAAGAGGGTCCCCATAAAAATGCCAAACATCCACCAATTGAAGTAGGAGATCTTATTGGCTTTCTCTCCGGGATCAAAATCATCAAATTGGTCAGCACCAATAGTTGAGATGTTTGGCTTGGTTCCACCAGTTCCCAGAGCCAATATATACAGTGCACCATAGAAAACTCCTAACTGTAATGCCGAGGTCTTCTTGCAGTTTGTGACGTCCACTTCCTGGCAAGGAGGTGGTTTCAGTCCAGGGATTGAAACTGCCATTGTTAGCAAACTCATTCCCTGTAAACAAATTGTAACAGACAGATTATTATATTTTGGTCACCAAGCATTTTTAAAGGTGGCGAAGGATCTGGGTGAGTCCCGGTGAGATAGAGATGGATTCGGTGGTCTAACTAGCTAGCGAGTTGCTGAGGCCAGAAAACAAATTTCAAAGGAAACTTTCTGCATTCATGGATGGACCCCACATCATAAATTATCAACATCACCAATTTCAAAATGGGTATACGTACAGAGAGATAAACGGCGGAGGCGATGAGGAAGGTCCAGTAGCGGCCAAGGTGAGCGTCGGCGACGTAGGCGCCTAAGATTGGTGTCATCCAGATGGTGCCAACCCAGTTGGTGACATTGTTAGACGACTTCACTGTGCCTTGATGCAGCTTCCTTGTTAAGTACAGCACCAAGTTTGATGATATTCCGTAATACGCCATGCGTTCAAACACCTCGTATACTACAACAACCCTCCCCATAAAAAGTATTCAGTATCTTAAATGCAAGAAAAACCCTTTTCCCGCCCACTAGAGCGGCCAATTTTTTAACCGACCCATCAACCTGCCAAACCCAACCCATAATAAACGGGTTCGAGTTGATCCATTTATTAGTTGGGTTGGGTTTGGGTTGAGATTTTCTAGACCCGTCCAAAAAAGGGTCAACCCAAACTGAACCATCAACCCGTTGGTACCCAATAATATATTGTTTTTGTGTATAGGCATTCCAAACCATTAATTAAAGTATCAAACTAACACGTACATGAATAGAAACCTTAAAATAAAATAAAAAAGAAGACATTGATAAACATTGTCCTCCCCAAACAAAACAATCCCCTACTATACCCACGTTCAAATTTAAACTATAACTATCTGTTTATAATAGCATGATATCTATTAGAGTGGGTTGTTTATCTAAGTGGGCTCCACAAATTTGCTACCTACGTGCAATCCCATAGTAAAAGTAAAAGAAACCTAAAAGAATATGACTTATGGACCTTAAAGCCATTATTGGTGACTTAATTTTTAGTTTATTATAATGTTCTTTAGAGAATTTAATTGTTATCTTGTCACTAGCTTTTCTTTTTAAGTTCCTTTATAGTTATTAATTGATTTTTTTTCTTTTGGACTTTCTATTAGGTATTTGTATTATTAAAGACATATAGCTAATGCATGATTAGTTTTAGTGATAGTGTTAATATCACCTATAAAAAAATTGTCCATGTCTCCATGATTTCTAATTTATCTATAAAAGTTAATTTAAAAAGAATTTTTTTTAAATTAAGTTAAAATTAAACAGGTTGGGTCGGGTTAACCCGTTTATTTGCGGGTTTGGTTCGGTTCCATGATTTTCCAACCTGTTCATACACGGGTTGAATCCAACCCAACCCCATTTAAGGCCCGATCTGCCTAGAGGTGTAAGTAGGGCAGGTTGGGTTGAGTTATGAGAGTTCGAGCTCAACCCAATCTAGGATTTGCTAGTCCAAACTCGTCGTTGACCCACCCTAACCAAAATTCACTAAACCCAAACCCAACCCAAACATTATTGTTTGAGTTCGGGCTGGGTTCGGGTTGGTCCAAACAAAATGTAGGATTTTGAATTTTTTTACAATTTTTGTTATAATTACAAAATGTTGGAATATCATTCATTAATTTGTCTATCAACATGCTTTTATGTTTGTTTGTTATAAATACAAATATTACAAATTCCTCTTGATTTGTCCCTTGAATTTGGGAAAAACACACTTAATTAATTTATTTCTTTAAAAATTTTAAAATATAATACTAGCTCACTATATTTGTGGTTTTGCACAATCTTTCTTGTAGAGTATGTGCTCCCAAATATCACATTCATTGTAACATATATGTATATGTATGTAAGTATAAAATTATTTATTTGACAAAAATTCATAAACTTATTATCACATGTTAATAATTTATGTTTAATAGTTGATTGCATAAATACAATGACAATATAAACGGAAAAGAAAACAATGATACATATATATATATATATATGGTGGAGTTTATACATATATCTATATGAGAGCGTGTACATGAAGTCAACATTAACTTCGGGCTTTTCGGATTGCATAACTTGAACCCAAACCCAACCCAAACTCAACTTCGGGCTCGAAATGAAACCCAACCTAAACCCAAACCCAAACTCAATGCTCACTTCGGACTCTTATTCTGGTTGGGTTGGGTGGTCCGGGCTAGATTTACAGCTCTAAATCTGCCCAAACCCAACCAGACCCATTGCCACCTCTATCTACATCTAACCAACCCAAATGACAAAACAAATCTGTAACTTCGGAACCCATGTCAACCAATCTCATTTTCTTCTTTTTCTTTAACTAATTAATTTGTTTATTTTTGGAGGGAGTGCCGAAGAGTGAAGAAAAGAAAGTCTTTCTATCAGAAGAAGAAGATTTTGTCAGCAGTACATCAAACTTGCAAGGGTCATGTGGGGGAATCACAAGCCCTGCAAATCTCTGGGTCTCTTGCGATAATTTCTACAGAATTCAAGACTTGCAAGTGTGAGGTGTACTGCTTAAGATCTGGCTATCAATGGAAGTAACACCTCTTGGCTGTTTTTGAAAGAGAAGGTAAAATCAAATGCCGAGGTCTGCACCCAATAGTAATCTTGAGGAACTTTAATTAAGTCTCATGATTAGTGAAAAGAACTCTGTTTCATTGTGTAAACTTCACCAAGAAGGTGTTTTTATGGAAGTGATGAGCATAAGACATAGGGACCCACAACAGATTGAGAGATCACAGATCTTTTGGGGCACCCATTAAAATAAGACCACTAATTCTTGTAGAGAGAGAGAGAGGGAGGGAGATGTCCAAGATAAAAAGTGTGCCACTGCTGCTACTGGTGTATACCGTAAGACATTAGTCCTACCAAAAAAAAAATACTGTAAGACATTAATGGACAGGGTGTTGTGGATAGCCATTTGTAAGGAGGTGGACCTTAGGAGAGAGAGAGAGAGAGAGAGTTACCAATAACAAAGTAGCAAGCAGTCCATCCACCTCTCTTGGATCTGAGAACTGGGTTTCCTTTAAGATCCACAGTCCCATCCTTTGTGAACCTACCATGATCATGCCCTTCTTCCACAGACATGGTTGTTGCTCCCAAAGCTCTCTGCTCTTCTCTCTGGTTGTTGTTCATCTTTGTTTGGGCTCCAATCAAGAACCATATGGTTGATGTGCTCCCTCCCAAAACACTTATAGGCCCCTTTATCTTGCTTGTGCTGTTCCAATCCCAAAATTGCAATTACAAATTAATTTACGCCAATTTGCAATCCTATCTCTTCACAGTTCTCAATCCACAGCCCAAAACCTAGTCACTGATCAGCCTAATTTCAAAGTGCCGAAAGGCAACATGATGTGCATGTCTAATCTTGTGAGTTGTGAATGACAAAATTGCCGACTCAACTGGGGCACCAAACAAATTGAAGCCCACTCTCTCCTGTTTACATCTTTCATTCCTACATTATATTCAGAGAAATTTCAGATTTTTCGTTGGGATATATTTCCAAGGTGGGTGCCTGGGTGGGATACATCTTCCCCTTCCCCTAACTGTGCCTAACCTGAGCACTATCTCAGTGTCAAACGTCACTTTACATTAAAATTGGATGCTACATGTGGCATTATCCAACGGTTCTGCCACATGTCAACGCCGCATCAACCTGACGGCAGACGATTTCAACCAACCATGTTGGCCCTTAATTGTGGGACCCACAATCATGTCTACTCACATTCTTAATTTATTTATTTATTTTTCCTGGGACGATTGTAATGAGATTTATTGAGATCTGATCTGCTCACGTGCATTGAGAATTGAGCAAGAGTGGTGTCTTCGATTTCCTATGTGAGATTTTTTATTTAAACAAAATCCGTTCCCCGCCGTCTTTAGAAATTTGAAAGTTGGAAAGGGAAAGAGAAGAATCAGAAAGGCTTAAAAAGTGACTCTTTTTTTTTTTCCTGTTTTCTATCCTTACTATGACTTGGCTTCATATTGAAGATGCAAAAGATGCGTGTCCCTGCAACTAGTTCCTTGTCGCCATTCAGTTTGTGTCTGGGGTTCTTGTAAAATAATCATGGGATGGGCGATCTTCTAGTTCTAGATTTCATTCACTCAATAATTGAGGCCCTTATATGACTTATCAAGCAAGAAGTATTGAATCTTGAGTGGAATCCAGACTAATGATAACAACAAGAATGACTTTATTATGTTCTTAAAATTTTAAGATAAACAATACCAGTCAATTGGGTCTGGTGTAGCGAGATTTAAGGATGGCAATAGGGCAAGTTAGTCAATTATTTTACCCCGATCTTCCTTGATGGTTAAGGTTTGGTAATTCATAAATCGGGTTGGCATTCAAACCAACCCACCCACCCTAAATTTAACCTTAATCCATTAAAATATACGTTCATCTAACCTATACATACATGACATAGGTGGATGGTTATGAAAGGATATAAGAATGGAAAATTCTGAAAAAGGTCACTTTTTGGCCTGTATTTATAAAAGCAGTTTATAAAGATCTCATTTTACCAAAAAAAAGGTCACATTTCAAAATAATTAACCAGAAGGGTAACTTTTCAAAAAAATTTAAAAAATAGTTTCATTTTATTGTAAGTAAGCAATCATATCCCATGTAGAATGCGCTTGTGTCATTGAACGTAAAGAAGCTTGTGTTCACTTATAGTGCGCTTGTATCACCACGTAAAATGATCCTAAAATTTAATTATTTTTTAAAAGTGTTTCTATAATTTAATTATGATGGACTGTTTTAGTGACCACTTTTCATAATTTTCTCATATAAGAATCATTTAATTTCAAAAGGTACATTCTTAGGAGAACTCTTGTCAGTAATGTAATTTTGCTAAAAATATTAATTTATTTTATACATTTTATTATACTTGAAGCACAATTGGCCCAGTTGAACCAATCTAATAGGGTTATGAACAAGATTAGATTGGGCTAAACAATTATACGAATCGATTAGAGCTTGTCAAAACCCACTCCGAACACGCCCCGTTTGACCTTCCTAGTGGTAAGGACTCGCCAACCGTTTGGCCTTCCTAGCGGTGAGGACTCACCAAAATTCATTTTCTGGCCATTTAACATTCAATACTTTCTCAATTAATCCATTTTTTACCCGAAACCCATAAAAGCTTCAGGAGTAAGGCCTTCCATGACACCAATTCAATTTGCACAAACAAACACAGCTGCATAAAAATTTGTTTATGGATGAAAAAGGATCAAGAGACTCATGACAAGTGAGACAGCAAGTGCAAATTTCAATTTCAACAAACATAGCTGCATACAAATTTGATTAACTTAAAATGCTTTTCATATAAAACAAACAAAACATATACCCTCTAATATCAAGTATCCAAAGACTGCAATTCACAAGCTGCAACTGACTCCAAAATCCATGTGTGACCGATAGCCCAAGATCCAGTATCAGCAGGCAAATCTTCGGCCACTTTGTGCCCTTGCTCCATGATTAGATTTTCTTCTCCTGATTCGCAAACTCGTGGGGGATCAAGGTTGTAAACATGATAGATAATCAAGGTACCCCAAGATTCAAGTCAGTTTCTCTACGGAAATAGATTCTCTGGAGGATGATCTCTACTCAAATGGAGTTCCTCAATAACCACACTTGTTAGTGAACTTGAGTATGCAGATGTTTTTCACCCTACCCCATCAATGAAGCCAGAGTTAATCCATGGTTAAACAGCATCTAAGGACATATACTCTTAAGGATTCCCTTCAAATACAGTTAGACCTAAGTCCTAGTCCCGAGCTCTTCTTGGCTAGATACCCTAAATGTTGACATTGTAATATTTTCCTTGACCACTTGCATTGCATCAAATACCTCTGCTCTGTAAACATAGAACTTGCACACAACTAGGAAGAATATGAAATTCAAGAAGTTAAGTATGGCGAAGAATGCATAGTAATAATCAAGGTGAGATGCATTGAGGTTATTCAGAATCCATCCTCTGTGACCATTCTTCTGGGTGATGTGAGCCGTGGTCGAAAGAAGAAAACTACTTAGGAAATTTCCAATCCCCTGACTTGTCATGGTATAAGATGTCCCCAGACTCTTCATGCTCTCTGGCGCTTGGTCATAGAAGAATTCAAGCTTGGCAACCTCAAGGAATGCATCTGCTGTCCCGGTAAGCACAAATTGAGGAAGTAAAATGAATATGCTGAGAGGAACTTGTTCTCCATTTTCAACCACACCGTGATCTTTGGCGACACTTAATCTTTTCCTCTCAACCAGAGATGCAGTTACCATGATCACAATGTGGAAAACCATGCCAATGCACATTCTTTGTAGGAGGCTAACCCCTCTTGGGTTCTTTGTCAACTTCATCATCATCTTGACAAAGACCCGGTCATATATCACAACACAAACCAGCATAGATATCGTTACAAAAGCACCCAAGCTTGCAGGGGGTATGTGGAAGCTCCCCAAAGCTCTATCAAGAGTGGTACCTTGTTTAATAAAAAGGGTATGGGTCTGAGCAATCATTGTACTCGGCACAAACGTCGCGATCAGAATCGGGATCATACGTAGCATTTGCTTTGTCTCCTCAACTTGGGTAACTGAACATAGCATCCATGGGCTACTTGAACCTGTTTTCACCGATGCTTTGTTGAGGAACCTTTATGAATGTACAAACAAGACGATCAGATCAGTACATTAAGGTGATAACACTTGCCAAATCAGTAGAATAAAGTTAAAGAAAGAAAGAAAACTTTACCACAAAGTACAAACCTCAAAGAAGCTGTGGAGTCAATCCTGAACTTTCCTTTCTTCGCATATTCCTCCAATTCAAGTTCAAAGAGGTCTTTGGGGTCACTTGGAATGGGCATTGTCCATTTCCTAAAGGCAGCCACAATGACCCTAGCCATCTTGGTAAAAGGACTCCCTGTGGGCACCTTGTGCCTATATAAGGGTGTGCCAGCCAAGAAGATCAAAATAGATACGGCAAGTCCAAGAGTTGGAAGACCATAACCAAGCGTCCAACCCACATTGTCTTGTACATAAACAAGGACAGTGTTGGCAAAGAGGGTCCCCGTGAAAATGCCAAACATCCACCAATTGAAGAAGGAGATCTTATTTGCTTTCTCTCCGGGATCAAAATCATCGAATTGGTCAGCACCAATAGTTGAGATGTTTGGCTTGGTTCCACCAGTTCCCAGAGCCAGTATATACAGTGCACCAAAGAAAACTCCTAACTGTAATGCCGAGGCCTTCTTGCAGTTTGTGACGTCCACTTCCCGGCAAGGAGGTGGTTTCAGTCCAGGGATTGAAACTGCCATTGTTAGCAAACACATTCCCTGTAAACAAATTGTAACACACAGATTATTATATTTTTGTCGGTAAGCGTTCTTCAAGGTGGCAAAGGATCTGGGTGGATCCATTGGTGTCTTAGGAGCCTCAAATTTAACCCAAGTCCGCCATTAAACACCATAACAATTTCTTTCCAATTGAGGACTTCAAATTCAGAGGGCTGGTAACTTGGGGAAGCTGAGTTAAAACACCCCTTAGCTAGCGAGTTGCTGAGGCAGAAAACAAAAGGAAAAATTATGAAAAATGTCACTTTTTAGAAATAGTTATAAAAACAGTCCACTAAGATGCTGAATTACAAAAAGCGCCCGTGTTTGTCGATAATTATAAAAAAAAATCCGTTGAAATTAAATTATAGGATCATTACTGAAAAATAATTAAATTTGAAGATCATTTTCTTGGGAAAATAACTCATTATACGTAGGACTCAAGCTTCTTTCACGGGACACAAGCCCATCTTACATAAGACACGAGCGCATTCTCGTGAGACACGAGTTTAAATACGAGTGCATCATACCTAGGGAGCAGATTCGGTCTATAATAAAATGACATTATTTTTTAATTATTTTTTACAATTGAACCTTCAAGTTAATTATGTTTAAAAGGTGGCCCTTTATGCAATTCGTCATCTTAGTGAACTGCTTTTATAAATATTTATAAAAAATAACCTTTTTCATAATTTTCCCAAAACAAAATTCAAAGGAAACTTACAAAAACCTTCGTCCATGGATCACATCATAAATTATCAACATCACCAGTTGCATAATGAGTATACTTACAAAGAGATAGATGGCGGAGGCAACGAGGAAGGTCCAGTAACGACCAAGATGGGCGTCGGCGACGTAGGCGCCTAAGATGGGTGTCATCCAGATGGTGCCAACCCAATTGGTGACATTGTTAGATGACTTCACTGTGCCTTGGTGCAGCTTCCTTGTTAAGTACAGCACCAAGTTTGATGATATTCCGTAATACGCCATGCGTTCAAACACCTCGTATACTACAAAAACCCACCCCATAAACAGTATTCAGTATCTTAAATGCAAGAAAAACCCTTTTCCCACCCACTACTACATGCACACTTGGTATGATATCTACATCTAACCAACCCAAATGATAAAACAGATTTGCAACTTCAGAACCCATCTCAACCAATCTCATTTTCTTCTTCTTCTTTAAGTAATTAATTTGTTTATTTTTGGTGGGAGTGCCGCAGAGTGAAGAAGAGAAAATTTCTCTATGAGAAGAGAAGAAGATTTTGTCAACAGTACATCAAACTTGCAAGGGTCTTGTGCGAGGAATCACAAGCCCTGTGAATCTCTGGGTCTCTCAGGGTCTATTGCCATAATTTCTACAGAATTCAAGACTTGCAAGTGTACCGCTTAAGATCTGGCTATCAAAGAAAGTGACAGCCTCTTGGCTGTTTTGAAAGACGATGTAAAGCCAAATGCCGAGGTCTGCACCCAATAGTATTCTTGAGGAACCTTAATTAAGTCTCATCATCAATGAAAAAGAACTCTGTTTCATTGTGTGAACTTCACCAAGAAGGTGTTTTTATGGAAGTGATGAGCTTAAGACATAGGGACCCTCAACAGATTGAGAGATCACAGATCTTTTGGGGCACCCATTAAAATAAGACCACTAATTCATGTAGAGAGAGAAGGGGGAGGGGGAGATGTCCAAGATAAAAAGTGTGCCACTGCTGCTACTGGTGTATACTGTAAGACTTTAGTGGACAGGGTGTTGTGGATAGCCATTTGTAAGGAGGTGGACCTTAGGAGGGAAAGAGAGAGAGAGAGAGAGAGAGAGTTACCAATCACAAAGTAGCAAGCAGTCCATCCACCTCTCTTGGATCTGAGAACAGGGTTTCCTTTAAGATCCACAGTCCCATCCTTTGTGAACCTATCATGATTATGCCCTTCTTCCACAAACATGGCAGTTGCTCCCAGAGCTCTCTGCTCTTCTCGGTGGTTGTTGTTCATCTTTGGTTGGGCTCCAATCAAGGAACCATATGGTTGATGTGCTCCCTTCCAAAACACTTATAGGCCCTTTTGTCTTTCCTGTGTTGTTCCAATCCCAAAGTTCCAATTAAGTAATTCATTTACGCAATTTGCAATCCTATCTCTTCACAGTTGTCAATCAACAGCCCAACCCTCAAGACAAAACTTAGTCACTATTCAGCCTAATTTCAAAGTGCCTACAGGCAACATGATGTGCATGTGTAATCTTGTGAATGACAAAATTGCCCACTCAACTGGGGCACCAAACAAATTGAAGCCCACTCTCCCCTGTTTACATTTTTCATTTCTACATTATATTCAAAGATATAAGTTTTTTCTTTGATATATATACAATATACCAGAAATTTATTTATATATATATATGTCTACTGACATTCTTAATTTATTTATGTATTTTCATTTCTACATTATATTCAGAGATATAATTTTTTTCTTTGATAGTTTTATATTTATATATAACGGAAATTTTAGATTTTTTATTGGGATATATCAAAGGTGGGATACGTCTTCCCCTTAATTGTACTTAACCTGAGCACTATCTTGTAATCCTTACAAAAAACACAACAAGGCTATTATCACAATATGTCCTTAAATAAAGTCAATTACTCTAGACCCTATGATAAAGTTCTTTAACCAAAAACCTAGTGGTGATGTAAGCCATGTTGGCCGGGATGAAATCGTCTGCCGCCGAGTTGGGTCGGCAGACGATGCAACGACTGTTGGATGCTATCACGTGTAACATCCAACGACAGTTGTTATTTCAATGTCAAACGTCACTTCACATTTTTCAATGTAAAATGAGTAGCTGCGGTTGAATGCTACATGTGACAACATCCAACCGTGCTGCATCGTCTGTTGTACCAACCTGGCCGCAGATGATTTCAACCCATGTTGGCCCTAATTTTGGGACCGAGAATCATGTCTACTCATATTCTTAATTTTTTTTTTTTTCTACGACGATTGTAGTCAAATCTGCTCACGTGCATTGACAATTGGGCAAGAGTGGTGCCTTTGATTTCGTATGTGAGATTTTTTATATGAACAAAATCCGTTCCCCACCATCTTTAGAACTTGCAAGTTGGAAGGGAAAGAGATGAATCAGATTGAAAAGCGACTGGTTTTTTTTTTTTTCTTGTTTTTTATCCTTACTTTGACTTGGCTTCATATTGAGGATGAAGAAGATGCATGTCCCTGCAACTAGTTCCTTGTCGCCATTCAGTTTGTGTGTCGGGTTCTTGTAAAATAATCATATGGTGGGTGATCTTCTAGGTCTAGATTTGATTCACTCAATAATTGAGGCCCTTATATGACTTATTAAGCAAGAAGTATTGAATCTTGAGTGGATTCCACACTAATGATAACAACAAGAATGACTTTATTATGTTCTTAAAATTTTATTCCACCAAAAAAAAATGTTCTTAAAATTTTAAGATAAACAAGAGCAGTCAATTGGGTTTTTGGTGATAAGCTTCTTTTAAATTGACATATAGTGGAGTGGAGCATTCAATTCAACTTTAATCTAGAAGGGGGAGCACAAAATTTGACGTATGAATCGGTAGTGTATATCCATTACCAATGTGATAGGGTTTTGTTTAGGTTTTTTGTTGTTTGCGTGATGACTAGGGGGTGCTATGTATCTTTTGTGGTGGTGTGTAAAGTCTGGGTTCACAATGCCTTCTCTAAACCCTGCATATTTCAGGTTTGTGGTTGGGTAAGTACTGGATTTTCCTTTACTTACCCACTTCCTATCTCGTGTCCAACGATGATAGAACTCTCCCCTTCACTAGGTATTTCAGTCCGCCATTGTGCGGACCCTTTTGCAGACACCACTAAGAGCTTGCTGTTGGTATTGGTGGTTTTAACAACCAGTCTGTTGCCTCTGTGCATCCCTGAAAAATGATCTATTGAGAAGAAGGATATCTTGTTGAGATGGTGTCCATGGAAGTTTATCTGTTGATGTAATCCTCATTTTGATTAATGAATATACATAGTATGGCTTCTTATAAAATAAAATAAAAAGTTTATCCATTACCAATCATGATTTGTGATAAGTCCAACCCTGCATCGGCACACAGCCCACCATATTTTCGTGCCTTGCTTCGGGTCATGCGGTTGGACCATGTTATGATGCGGCTACGTTTATGCTGTATTTGTGCTTGGGCCTTGTAGTACCAGGGCTCAAACAATGCTTTGGCATATGGCCGATTGATATAAATTATGCTCAAATCATGCTTTTGGCCCCGACTAACATCCCTACTTTACTTTAAATGGTTGGTGGGTGGTATGTTGAGTGTCCTGTATTCTCTTCCCCAAAAATGGGCATGCTAGAAACAAAAGCAAACCCCGATCTTCCTTGATGGTTAAGGTTTGGTAATTCATAAATCGGGTTCGCATTCAAACCAAACCACCCACCCCAAATTTGACCTTAATCCATTAAAATATATGTTCATTTAACCTATAAATACGTGGGTGGATAGTTATAAAGGTATATAAAATGAGAAAATTATGAAAAAGGTCACTTTTTGGCTTGTATTTATAAAAACAGTCCATAATGATCTCATTTTAACAAAAAGGGTCACATTTCAAAATGATTGACCTGAAGGGTCACTTTTCAAATAAAAAAATTTAAAAATAATGTAATTTTATTGTAGTTAACTACTCGTATCCCCCATAAAATGTCTTTTAATTCACCTAAAGTGATCCTAAAATTTAATAGTTTTTTAAAAACGTTTCTGTAATTAAAATATAATGGACTTTTTTATAATTATTATTGAAAACTGACCCTTTTTCCATAATTTTCCCATATAAGAATCATATAATTTAAGTAGGTATATTCTTAGGAGAACTATCGTCAGCAGTGTAAAAATATAAATTAATTTTATACATTTTATTATACTTGAAGCACAATTGGGCTAGTTGAACCAATCTAATAGGGTTATGAACAGGATTAGATTGGGATTAACAATTGTAGGAATGGATTAGAGTTTGTCAAAACCCCCTCCCAACACGCCCCATTGGGCTTCCTAGTGCTAAGGATTCACCAAAATCCATTTCTGACCGTTCAACATTCAATACTTTCTCAATTAATCCATTTTTTACCCGAAACCCATAAAAGCTTCAAGAGTAAGGCCTTCCATGACACCAATTCAATTTGCACAAACAATCACATGCAAAAGCCTCATGACAAGTGAGACAGCAGGTGCAAATTTCAATTTAAGCAAACATAGCTGCATACAAATTTGATTAACTAAAATGTTTTTCATATATAACAAACAAAACACATACCCTCTAATATCAAGTATCCAAAGACTGCAATTCAAAAGCTGCAACTGACTCCAAAATCCCTGTGCGACCGATAGCCCCAGATCCAGTATCAGCAGCCAAATCCTCGACCACTTTGAGCCCTTGCTCCATGATTAGATTTTCTTCTCCTGATTCGCAAACTCCTTGGGGATCAAGCTTGTAAACATGATAGATAATCAAGGTACCCCAAGATTCTAGCCAGTTTCTCTATGGAAATAGATTCTCTAGAGGATGATCACCACTCAAATCGAGTTCCTCAATAACCACACTTGTTTGTGAACTTGAGTATGCAGATGTTTTTCACCCTACCCCATCAATGAAGCCAGAGTTAATCCACGGTTAAACAGCATCTAAGGATATATACTCTTTAAGGATTCCCTTCAAATACAGTTGAAACTAAATCCTAGTCCCAGGCTCTTCTTGGCTAGATACCCTAAATGTTGACATTTTAATATCTTCCTTGAGCACTTGCATTGCATCAGATACCTCTGCTCTGTACACATAGAACTTGCACACAACTAGGAAGAATATGAAATTCAAGACGTTAAGTATGGCAAAGAATGCATAGTAATAGTCAAGACGAGATGCATTGAGGTTATTCAGAATCCATCCTCTATGACCATTCTTCTGGGTGATGTGAGCCGTGGTCGAAAGAAGAAAACTACTTAGGAAATTTCCAGTCCCCAGACTAGTCATCGAATAAGAGGTCCCTAGACTCTTCATGCTCTCCGGCGCTTGGTCATAGAAGAATTCAAGCTTGGCAACCACAAGAAATGCATCTGCCATCCCCATAAGCACAAATTGAGGAAGTAAAATGAATATGGTGAGAGGAACTTGTCCTCCATTTTCAACCACGCCGTGATCTTTGGCGATTCTTAATCTTTTCCTCTCAACCAGAGATGCAGTTACCATGATCAGAATGTAGATAAGCAAGCCAATGCCCATTCTTTGTAGGAGGGTAACCCCTCTTGGGTTCTTTGTCAACTTCTTCATCATCTTGACAAAGACCCGGTCATATATCACAACACAGACCAGCATAGATATTGTTACAAATGCAGTCAAGCTTGCAGGGGGGATGTGGAAGCTCCCTAAAGCTCTGTCAAGAGTGGTACCTTGTTTAATAAAAAGGGTATGGGTCTGAGCAATCATTGTACTCGGCACAAACGTCGCAATCAGAATCGGGATCATACGTAGCATTTGCTTTGTCTCCTCAACTTGGGTAACTGAACATAGCATCCATGGGCTACTTGAGCCTGTTTTCACTGATGCTTTGTTGAGGAACCTTTATGAATGTACAAAGAAGACGATCAGATCAGTACATTAAGGTGATAACACTTGCCAAATCAGTAGAATAAAGTTAAAGAAAGAAAGAAAACTTTACTACCAAGTACAAACCTCACAGAAGCTGTGGAGTCAATCCTGAACTTTCCTTTCTTTGTATACTTCTCCAAGTCAAGTTCAAAGAGGTCTTTGGGGTCACTTGGGATGGGCACTCTCCATTTCCTAAGGGCAGCCACAATGACCCTAGCCATCTTGGTAAAAGGACTCCCTGTGGGCACCTTGTGCCTATATAAGGGTGTGCCAGCCAAGAAGATCAAAATAGATACGGCAAGTCCAAGAGTTGGAAGACCATAACCAAGCGTCCAACCCACATTGTCTTGTACATAAACAAGGACAGTGTTGGCAAAGAGGGTCCCCGTGAAAATGCCAAACATCCACCAATTGAAGAAGGAGATCTTATTTGCTTTCTCTCCGGGATCAATATCATCGAATTGGTCAGCACCAATAGTTGAGATGTTTGGCTTGGTTCCACCAGTTCCCAGAGCCAGTATATACAGTGCACCAAAGAAAACTCCTAACTGTAATGCCGAGGCCTTCTTGCAGTTTGTGACGTCCACTTCCCGGCAAGGAGGTGGTTTCAGTCCAGGGATTGAAACTGCCATTGTTAGCAAACACATTCCCTGTAAACAAGTTGTAACACACAGATTATTATATTTTGGTCAGTAAGCGTTCTTAAAGGTGGCAAAGGATCTGGGTGAGTCCCGGTGAGACGGATGGATTCGGTGGTCTAACTAGGTAGCGAGTTGCTGAGGCCAGAAAACAAATTTCAAAGGGAACTTTCAAAAATCTTTGTTCATGGATGGACCCCACATCAAACGTTATCAACATCACCAATTTCAAAATGGGCATACGTACAGAGAGATAAATGGCGGAGGCGATGATGAAGGTCCAGTAGCGGCCAAGGTGAGCGTCGGCGACGTAGGCACCTAAGATGGGTGTCATCCAGATGGTGCCAACCCAGTTGGTGACATTGTTAGATGACGTCACAGTGCCTTGGTGCAGCTTCCTTGTTAAATACAGCACCAGGTTTGATGATATTCCGTAATAAGCCATGCGTTCAAACACCTCGTATACTACAACAACAACCCACCCCCATAAAGAGTATTCAGTATCTTAAATGCAAGAAAAACCCTTTTCCCACCCGCTACTACCCACCCCCATAAAGAGTATTCAGTATCTTAAATGCAAGAAAAACCCTTTTCCCACCCGCTACTACATGTACACTTGGTATGATATCTACATCTAACCAACAGAAATGATAAAACAGATTTGCCGAGAGTGAAGAAGAGAAATTTTCTCTATCAGAAGAAGAAGAAGAAGATTTTGTCAACAGTACATCAAACTTGCAAGGGTCATGTGGGAGGAATCACAAGCCCTGCGAATCTCTTGGTATAGTGCCATAATTTCTACAGAATTCAAGACTTGCAAGTATACCGCTTAAGATCTTGCTATCAAAGAAAGTAACAGCCTCTTGGCTGTTCTGAAAGAGAATGTAAAGCCAAATGCCAAGGTCTGCGCCCAATAGTAATCTTGAGAAACTTTAATTAAGTCTCGTGATCAATGAAAAGAACTCTGTTTCATTGTGTGAACTTCACCAAGAAGGTGTTTTTATTGAAGTGATGAGCGGACCCACAACAGATTAAGAGATCACAGATCTTTTGGGGCACCCATTAAAATAAGACCACTAATTCTTGTAGAGAGAGAGGGGGGAGGGGGGGGATGATGTCCAAGATAAAAAGTGTGCCACTGCTGCTACTGGTGTATACTGTAAGACATTGGTGGACAGGGTATTGTGGATGGCCATTTGTAAGGAGGTGGAACTTAGGAGGGAAAGAGAGGAGGGAGGGAGAGAGAAAGTTACCAATCACAAAGTAGCAGGCAGTCCATCCGCCTCTCTTGGATCTGAGAGCAGGGTTTCCTTTAAGATCCACAGTCCCATCCTTTGTGAACCTATCATGATTATGCCCTTCTTCTACAGACATGGCAGTTGCTCCCAGAGCTCTCTGCTCTTCTCGGTGGTTGTTGTTCATCTTTGGTTGGGCTCCAATCAAGTAACCATATGGTTGATGTGCTCCCTTCCAAAACACTTATAGGCCCTTTTGTCTTGCCTGTGCTGTTCCAATCCCAAAGTTCCAATTAACTAATTCATTTACGCAATTTGCAATCCTATCTCTTCACAGTTGTCAATCAACAGCCCAAGCCTCAAGACAAAACTTAGTCACTGTTCAGCCTAATTTCAAAGTGCCTACAGGCAACATGATGTGCATGTGTAATCTTGTGAATGACAAAATTGCCGACTCAACTGGGGCACCAAACAAATTGAAGCCCACTCTCCCTTGTTTACATTTTTCATTTCTACATTATATTCAGAGATATAAGTTTTTTCTTTGATATTTATATATATATATATATATATATATATATATACAATATATCAGAAATTTATTTATATATATATGTCTACTGAAATTTTTAATTTATTTATTTATTTTTAAAGGTGTTTTACGTCTTCCCCTAATTGTGCTTAACCTGAGCACTATCTTGTAATCATTAGAAAAAACAAAACAACGCTATTATCACACTATGTCCTTATATAAAGTCAATTACTCTAAAACCTATTATAAAGTTCTTTAACCAAAAACCTAGTCGTGATAAAAGCCATGTTGGCCGGGATGAAATCATCTGCCACCGAATTGGTGCGGCAGACGATGCAGCGACCGTTGGATGCTGCCACATGTAGCATCCAATAACAACTGTTATTTCAATATCAAACGTCACTTCACATTTTTCAATATGAAGTGAGCAGCTGCCGTTGGATGCTACACATGACAGCATCCAACGGTGTTGCATCATCTACTGCACCAACCTGCTAGCAGACGATTTCAACCCATGTTGGCCCTAATTGTGGGACCCACAATCATGTCTACTTACATTCTTAAATTATTTATTTATTTTCCTAGGACGATTGTAGTCAGATCTACTCACGTGCATTGAAAATTGGGCAAGAGTGGTGTCTTTAATTTGGTATGTGAGATTTTTTATTTGAACAAAATCCGTTCCCCACCATCTTTAGAACTTGAAAGCTGGAAGGGAAAGAGAGGAATCAGAAAGACTTGAAAAGCGACTATCTTTTTTTTTTCCCAGTTTTGTATCCTTACTTTGACTTGGCTTCATATTGAAGATGAAAAAGATGCATGTCCCTGCAACTAGTTCCTTGTCGCCATTCAGTTTGTGTCTGGGGTTCTTGAAAAATAATCATGGGGTGGGCGATCTTCTAGGTCTAGATTTCATTCACTCAATAATTGAGGACCTTATATGACTAATCAAGCAAGAAGTATTGAATCTTGAGTCCAATCCACACTGATGATAACAACAAGAATGACTTTATTATGTTCTTAAAATTTTAAGATAAACAAGAGCAGTCAATTGGGTTTTTGGTGATAAGTTTCTTCTAAATTGACATGCAGTGGAGTGGAGCATTCAATTCAACTTTAATCTAGAAGGGGGAGCTTTATAATTTGACGTATGAATCGGTAGTCTATATCCATTACCAATCATGATTTGTTATAAGTCCAACCCTGCATCGGCCCACAGCCCACCATATTTTCGTGCCCTGCTTCGGGTCATGCGGTTGGACCATGTTATGATGCGGCTACGTTTATGCTGTATTTGGGCTTGGGCCTTGTTGTACCTGGGCTCAAACGATGCTTTGGCAAATGGCCGACTGATATAAATTATGCTCAAATCATGCTTTTGGCCCCGAGTAACATCCCTATTTTAAATGGTTGGTGGGTGGTATGTTGAATGTCGTGTATTTTCTTCCCCAAAAATGGGAATGATAGAAACAAAAGCAAACCCATGCAAGGGTCTGGGGTAGTGAGATTTAAGGATGCCAATAGGGCAAGTTAGTCAATTATTTTACCCCGATCTTCCCTGATGGTTAAGGTTTGGTAATTCATAAATCAGGTTGGCATTCAAACCAACCCACCCGAAGGGAAAATTATGAAAAAAGGTTACTTTTTGGCCTGTACTTATAAAAATAAGTCCATAAAGATCTAATTTTACAAAAAAAGGTCACACTTCAAAATAATTGACCTGAAGGGTCACTTTTCAAAAAAATTTAAAAAAATAGTTTCATTTTATTATAAGTAAGCACTCATATCCCATGTAGAATGCGCTTGTGTCATTGAACATAAAGAAGTTTGTGTTCGCATATGGTGCGCTTGTATCCCACGTAAAGTGATCCTAAAATTTAATAATGTTTTATAAGTGTTTCTCTAACTTAATCATGATGGACTGTTTTATAGTTATCGACGAAAAATGACCACTTTTCATAATTTTCTAATATAAGAATCATTTAATTTAAGATGGTACATTGTTAGGAGAACTCTTGTCGGTAGTGTAATTTTGCTAAAAATATTAATTTATTTTATACAATTTATTATATTTGAAGCACAATTGGGCCAGTTGAACCAATCTAATATGGTTATGAACAGGATTAGATTGGTTTAAACAATTATAGGAATCGATTAGAGTTTGTCAAAACCCACTCAGAACACACCCGGTTGGCCTTCCTAGTGTTAAGGACTCGCCACAATTCATTTTGTGGCCGTTTAACATTCAATACTTCCTCAATTACCCGAAACCCATAAAAGCTTCAGGAGTAAGGCCTTCCTTGGCACCAATTCAATTTGCACACACACAGCTGCATATAAATTTGTTTATGGATGAAAAAGGATCAAAATACTTATGATTCCCTTCAAATACAGTTTGAAGGATCAAAAGACTCATGGTTAAACAGCATCTAAGGACATATACTCTTTATTAAGGATTCCCTTCAAATACAGTTTGACCTAAATTCTAGTCCCAGGCTCTTCTTGGCTAGATACCCTAAATGTTGACATTTTAATATCTTCCTTGAGCACTTGCATTGCATCAGATAACTCTGCTCTGTACACATAGAACTTGCACACAACTAGGAAGAATACAAAATTCAAGAAGTTAAGTATGACGAAGAATGCATAGTAATAGTCAAGATGAGATGCATTGAGGTTATTCAGAATCCATCCTCTGCGACCATTCCTCTGGGTGATGCGAGCCGTGGTCGAAAGAAGAAAACTGCTAAGGAAATTTCCAATCCCCAGACTCGTCATGGTATAAGAAGTCCCCAGACTCTTCATGCTCTCCGGCGCTTGGTCGTAGAAGAATTCAAGCTTAGCAACCTCAAGGAATGCATCTGCTGTCCCCGTAAGCACAAATTGAGGAAGTAAAATGAATATGCTGAGCGGAACCTGTCCTCCATTTTCAACCACGCCGTGATCTTTGGCGACGCTTAATCTTTTCCTCTCAACAAGAGATGCAGTTACCATGGTTACAATGTGGAGAAGCATGCCAA
This sequence comes from Buxus sempervirens, assembly GCA_947561395.2. NCBI lineage: Eukaryota > Viridiplantae > Streptophyta > Magnoliopsida > Buxales > Buxaceae > Buxus > Buxus sempervirens. The sequence goes on from OX387192.1 coordinate 30,956,610, forward strand.
TGCCCATTCTTTGTAGAAGGGTAACCCCTCTTGGGTTCTTTGTCCACTTCATCATCATCTTGACAAAGACCCGGTCATATGTCACAACACAGACCAGCATAGACATTGTTACAAATGCAACCAAGCTTGCAGGGGGGATTTGGAAGGTCCCTAAAGCTCTGTTAAGAGTGGTACCTTGTTTAATAAAAAGGGTATTTATCTGAGCAATCATTGTACTCGGCACCAATGTCGCTATCAGAATTGGAATCATATGTAGCATTTGTTTTGTCTCTTCAACTTGGGTAAGTGAACATAGCATCCATGGGGTACTTGAACCTGTTTTCACTGATGCTTTGTTGAGGAACCTTTATGAATGGACAAAGACGAAGATTAGATTAGTACATGAAGGACATCACACTAACCTAAAATTAAAGAAGGAAAGAAAACTTTACTACAAACCTCAAAGAAGCTGTGGAGTCAATCCTGAACTTTCCTTTCTTGGCATATTCCTCCAGTTCAAGTTCATAGAGATCTTTGGGGTCACTTGGGATGGGCACTCTCCATTTCCTAAGGGCAGCCACAATTACCCTAGCCATCCTGGTAAAAGGACTCCCTGTGGGCACCTTGTGCCTATAGCAGGGTGTGCCAGCCAAGAAGATAAAAATAGATATGGCAAGTCCAAGAGTTGGAATAACATAACCAAGGGTCCAACCCACATTGTCTTGTACATACACAAGGACAGTGTTGGAGAAGAGGGTCCCCATGAAAATGCCGCACACCCACCAATTGAAGAAGGAGAGCTTATGTGCCTTCTCTTGGGAATCGAAATCATCGAATTGGTCAGCGCCAATAGTTGAGATGTTTGGCTTGGTTCCTCCGGTTCCAAGGGCCAATGTGTACAGTGCACCATAGTAAACCCCTAACTGTAATGTTGATGCCTTCTTGCAGTTTGTGACATCTACTTGATGGCAAGGTGGTGGTTTCAGTCCAGGGATTGAAACTGCCATTGTTAGCAAACTCATTCCCTGTAAACAAATTGTAATAGATAGATTATACTTTGGTCAGTATAGCATTTTTAAATTAAGGATGCAAAGGATCTGGGTGAGTGCCAGTGAATATGAGATGGATTGGGCTTCTTAGTAGCCTCAACTTTAAATTCAAAGGACTGGCAACTTGGGGTTGTGGAAGCTGAGTTAAAAGTTAAAACAACCCTTTTTTTTGGACGAGTTAACTAGGTAGCGAGTTGCTAAGGCCAGAAAACAAATTTCAAAGGGGACTTTCAAAAATCTTTGTTCCTGGATGGACCCCACATCAAACGTTATCAACATCACCAATTACAAAATGGGTATACGTACAGAGAGATAGATGGCGGAGGCGATGAGGAAGGTCCAGTAGCGGCCAAGGTGAGCGTCGGCGATGTAGGCGCCTAAGATGGGTGTCATCCAGATGGTGCCAACCCAGTTGGTGACATTGTTAGATGACGTCACGGTGCCTTGGTGCAGCTTCCTTGTTAAATACAGCACCAGGTTTGATGATATTCCGTAATATGCCATGCGTTCAAACACCTCGTATACTACAACCCACCCCCATCAACAGTATCAGTATCTTAAATGCAAGAAAAACCCTTTTCCCACCCACTACTACATGTACACTTGGTATGATATCTACATCTAACCACCCCAAATGATAAAACAGATTTGTAACTTCAGAAACCATCTCAACCAATCTCATTTTCTTCTCCTTTTTTAAGTAATTAATCTGTTTATTTTTTGGAGTGAGTGCTGAAGAGTGGAGAAGTGAAAATTTCTCTATCAAAAGAAGGAGATTCTGCAATAAGAGAGGCATCTTGTCAACATCAAACTTGCAAGGGTCATGTGGGGGGATCACAAGCCCTGCATAAGTCTCTTTCGATAATTTCTACAGAATTCAAGACTTGCAAGTGTGAGGTGTACTGCTTGAGATCTGGCTATCAAAGAAAGTAACAGCCTCTTGGCTGTTTGAAAGAGAAGGTTAAAGGCAAATACCTAGGTCTGCACCCAGTAGTAATCTTTAGGAACTTTAATTAAGTCTCATGATTAATGAAAAGAACTCTCTTATAACCTTGATAAGTTCTGGACAGTCAGTGATTTTTCTGCCTTATGGTATGGATCAGACTGTTTAACTGTGTGAGCCTCACCAACAAGGTGTTCTTAAGAAAATGATAAGCTTAAGACATAGGAACCCGCAACAGATTGAGAGATCACAGATCTTTTGGGGAACCCATTAAAATAAGACCACTAATTCTTGTATAGAGAGAGAGAGAGATGCCCAAGATAAAAAGTGTGCCACTGCTGCTACTGGTGTAAAGACTTTGGTAGACAGGGTGTTGTGGATGGCCTTTTGTAAGGAGGTGGAGCTTAGGAGGGAAGAGAGAGGAGGAGAGAGAGAGTTACCAATAACAAAGTAGCAAGCAGTCCATCCACCTCTCTTGGATCTGAGAGCAGGGTTTCCTTTAAGATCCACAGTCCCATCCTTTGTGAACCTATCATGATCATACCCTTCATCCACAGACATGGCTGTTGCTCCCAGAGCTCTCTACTCTTCTCAGTGGTTGAAGATCAACTTTGGTTGGGCTCTAATCAAAGAACCATACGGTGGAATGTGCTCCCTCCCAAAACATTTATAGGCCCCTTTGTCTTGTCCACTTGCACTCCAAAAGTAACAATTACTAATTTATTTACGCAATTTGCAATCCTATCTCTTCACAATTCTCATTCCACAGCCCAACCCTCAAGACAAAACGTATAACCTATTCATTGTTCAGCTTAATTTCAACCCATTTGAAAGTGCCGAAAGGCAACATGATGTGCATGTGTAATCTTTTGAATGACAAAATTGCCCACTCAATTGTGGCACCAATGTCTATCATCTGCACCTAATTTCTCATGCACTCTTCCATCCACTCATTGTGACTTAGTACGTGCATTCACATTTCAAAGAATCATTTTATGAGAGAGATAATCTTTTAAATGGGATGCACCAATCACAATTTACTGGTGCAATACAAGAAATTGGGTGCGAACGATCTTTCTTCGACTCTCCCCTGTTTATATTTTTTATTTTTACATTATATTCATAGATATAAGTTTTTTATTTGATATTTATATATATGCAATATACTAGAATTTGCGTCTTTATTGCTCTGGTGGGGCAAGCTCTTCTATTCTGGTTCATGGTTTCTCTTGGTTATATGGTTCATGCGGGTGAGAGATCAAGCTTCAAGAAATCATAAATGGTCTTATCAATACATAGCGAGTTCGCCACCAACTGTAGCAGCACCGCCCGCTAAAATTTGTCCCTTTTTAATACATTTACCCCACAAAATTTGGGGTTTTTTATGCATACAAGTATTTTTGTTGGAACGTTGATACATAACCAATGGAATGCGTAGAGTGTCTCCATTACCTGATAAAATGATCTCGTGTTCAGCTATAGCAATTTTTTGTTAGGATAGATCAAAGGTGGAAGTAACCTAGGCATCATCTTGTAATCTTTAGCGAAAACAAAACAACGTTGTGATATTTATCACAGCATATCCTTATATAAAGTCAATTACTCTAAACCCTATGATATTTATCACAGCGTTGTGATATTTATCACAAACAGTATATTCTTAGAAGAGGATTCAGTACCTTTTTCTTCTAACTTTCACGAGGTGCGCGTCCGGTACACTTATCATGGACAAGGCGCATGTGCAAACTGCAAAGCCATGTTGGCCCTTGTGGGACCCACAATCATATATAGTCACGTTCTTTATTTAATTATTTGTTTTTCTTTTTCTTTTTCCTACGACGATTATAGTCAGATCTGCTCACGTGCATTGCCAATTGGGTATGAATGGTGGGTTGATTTCCTATCTGAAACTTCTGGAAAATTATGAAAAGGGTTACTTTTGACAGGTAATTATAAAACAGTTCATCAAAAAACTTATTTATAAAATGGGTGAGTTTTTAGAAATAATTAAATTATAAGATCATTTTTAAAACATAATTAAATTAAAAGATCACTTTACTTAAAAGACAAACATTGCACGATACACAAGCTTCCTTACATTATACGTGGATACAAAGCGTTTTTTGTTTTTTAAAGTGACATTAGAGGTCAATTACGTTTGCCATTTCAACAGAATGAGAATTTTTTTTTGACGGACTGTTTTTATAAATACTTAGCCAATGTGACCTTTTTTATAATTTTCCCAATTTTTAATTTGATCTAAACCCGTTCCCACCCACCATCTTCAGAACTTGAAAGTTGGAAGGAAGGGCAACGGAGGAATCAGACAGAGACGCAGAAGGGGTCAATGGCAAGTTTGATGAGCCAAGACTTAAAAAGCGACTCTTTTATTTTGTATCCAATTGCAAGGAACAAACAGCCACAGCCACAACTAGTTTCTTGTCACCATTCAGTTTATGTATGGCTATGGGGTTATTGTAAAATAATAATAGTGTGGGTGGTCTTCTAACTCTAGATTACATTCACTCAATAACTGATAATGCAAGCTGGATTTAGCAAGAAGTATTAAATCTTGAGTGGAATCCACACTAATGATGGCAACAAGAATGATTTTATTATTTATTAAAAAATTCTTATCTGAAGATAAAAAGTGGAAGACGAAGTTGAAGACGGTACTACCGAACGTCAAACAACTGGTCGTCCAAATAGCCAGCACTTTCACACCAGAATAGACAATCAAGGAAAACGAAGGCAAAGGCCACAAATCATTTTTTTTTTTTTTTTTGGGTAACACAAAGGCCACAAATCATGGAAAATCTTTTTTTTTTTTTTTTTCTAACCAAACAAAACTTTATTATAAATATCTAGTTTTTACAGACCCACACTTATCATCAAACAAGGTATTAGACAAAAAAACAGGAGGACTTGTCTTCCAGTAACATGAATATTTATCTATATTAAAATTTGCTAACAAATCTGTTGCACCATTCCCTTCGCGATACGTATGCCTTATTTCCACGGTTTGAAACGAAGAAGATAAAGTAGAGATGTCATGTAGGATTGGCACGTACTATGAACCAAGGGAATGTGGTATTCCTACTCTCAGAAATATGGAGGATTGGCACGTACTATGGAGTACCTTATGACTAACGAAGCACTTTAAAGTGTCACTTCAAATCGGTTATAAAATCTTTGTTCATCCATTCATTCAGAAATATCCTAGTTTGTCAGCCAACCCCCAGTGCCCCACTTAAGTCCCATCCGGAAAAATCTAAAATAAACAAGACCAGTCTTTTTGGTGATTAAGTTTATTCTAAATTGACATATAGTGGAGCATTCAATTCAACTTGATTCTATAGGGACGAGCATATAATATGACGTAAACCCCCCCGTTAGATCATTCCGCTGGTTTCCAGTTGATTTGTGTGGCTTCGGTCACAAATCTGACTTATCTTTGCCGAGTCATGGTAGAACAAGTTGTGAATTTGGTGTCACTATTCATAAGTCTCCTGTTCTGTGTTAGCTATTTCTGTATCTGTCAACCAGTGGCCACTATCTATGTAATTATGTTTTTTGTTAATGAAAGTGACTAAGCTTTACCCTTCATCAAATCATGGATATGGTGGGCGTGCAGGACTTATCAAATCATGGATATACACTGCCAATTCATCAGACTATCACATTATATTATATATATATTAGGGGGCTGCACACACATAGAAAACATGAGCCCACTTAGATAAACAGCTTAATATAGTTAATTTAAAATAATGGAGGATTATTTTGTTTGGGGAGGACAAATTTAAAAAAAAAAAAAGGGCCAGAATCTAAAAAGAATATTCCTCCCTCTTCTCTTTATTAATAGTAAATATAGATATAGATATAGATATCGTCAGTATATATGCATGATTTGATAAGTCCAGACCTGCATCAGCCCACAGCCCACTATTTCTTTGTGCCGTGTCGTGCTGTATTTGGGCTTGAGTGTTGTGCCCGGGCTCAAACCATGCTCTGGAATGGCCCATTGATGTAAATTAGGCTCAAATCATGCTTTTTGCCCCAGCTAACAAAATCAAACCCATGCAAAGGTTTTGGGTAGTGAGATGTAGGAATGGCAATATATAGGGCAAGTTAATCAATTAATCCACCCCCATCTTCCCTGATGGTTAAGGTTTGGTAATCTACAAATCGGATTAGGATTCAAACTAACCCGCCCCAAATTCGGCCTTAATCCATTGAAGTGCATATTTTCATTTAACCCCCACTCAACAATTATAGGAACAGATTAGAGTTTGTCAATTGGGCCAGTTGATCCCATACTAATCTAATAGAGTTATGAACAGGATTAGATTGGGCTAAACAATTATAGGAACAGTTTAGAGTTTGTCAAAACCCACTCAACACCCCCCCGTTGCTCTTCCTCCTATCGGTAAGGACTCCCCAAAATTCATTTTCTCAATTAATCCATTTTTTACCCCAAACCCATAAAAGCTTCAGGAGTAAGGCCTTCCTTGACACCAACTCAATTTACACAAACACAGCTGCATACAAATTTGTTTATGGATGAAAAAGGATCAAAAGACTCATGATTAGTGAGACATCAAGTTCAAAAATTTCAAATTCGCGCAAACATAGCTGCGTAAAAATTTGATTAACTTAACATATTTTTCATATATAACAAAACACATACCCTTTAATATCAAGTATCCAAAGACTGCAATTCAGAAGCTGCAACTGACTCCAAAAGCCATGTGTGACCGACAACCCGAGATCCAGTATCGGCAGCCAAATCTTCGGCCACTTTGAGCCTTTGCTCCATGATTAGATTTTCTTCTCCTGATTCGCAAACTCGTGGGGGATCAAGGTCGTAAACAATGAAGACAGTCTGAGATGTTGCTTGTGCATCAGATCTTTGTGAAGCCAAGTTAAACTTGTCAGTCAGAACAGTACCACCTGCAGCTAAGACCAAATCTTCGAGGTATCCCTTGTAAGATGGCACAAATTCACCACTGAAATAAAAACTCAAGCCAGTAAATAGCTTTGGTGCCTGCAAAATAAAAGCTCACGTTACTCATTTTAGACACTAAACATTAGACACAGATGCATACATTTGAATGTGCATGAGAACGTAAAAAATGGGGACTAACATTCTCCATGACCCTGAGTCTGCCATTCTTAGGGCCATCACAACAGCCATAAATGTCTCGGCTGATTTCATAAGGCTCTTCTTCCACAGGATTCATTGCTTCTAAGCATGCCTTAATCCCTGCCAACAGCAACTCAAGTTGCATCACTAAACAGCAAATATATCCACAAATTAAATCCAATACTTCTTTTAAACCTTATGACTATCGGTGATTGCGAGTTGAACGACTAGAAGCACGATGCCATATCAAACAGAGTTGTTCTTTGGCACAACAGAAAAAAGTTCATGCCCATACCGTACGTGCATATTTTCCATGAATCAATGCAAAGAAATGACTTGAATACAGTACCATATAAAAGTAATTACCAACAATACAGACCAAAGCTTATAGATAAATAAAATCTCAAATATAGAAATGCCCAACGGCAAAGGGCCTGAGCAAAATATTCCATCATTATAAGCTTGGATAAGAGATCCATTCAAGGAACATGGGGACTAGTTGAAGTAATGTAATGAGCCAATGACCTAAAAGGCTGCAGGCTGCTGATATCTGAACTTTAAGTTTCTAACCAAGAAATCTAAAGAACAAAAACATAGAAAAAAAAAAAAAAAAGAATAGAACACCATAGAAAAATAAATAATAAACTACTATAAAAATCATTGAACTGCAACAGATAGAAAGCAAATGATGCAGATAAGCAAAAAAGAGAACTTACAATCAAATTTCAAGACCCATCTCCCATTCAAAATGGCCATCAAGACTTTTAACGTCCTGCTGCAAGCACCCATCTCATCAGTGGCTGCAATCACGTGGGTGACATCTGGTCTCCATAACTTGCTCACAGTTGCACCAGTTACATTCGCAAACTCAGCCAAAAGTTTCTGCACATCAGTTGTCAGAATATTAAACGTGCTGTTTTATGATCTACAAAGAATCCCAACACCATAACAACAATCAATTTAATCATATTGCAGCGTTCAAACCATAAGAGTATAAACAATAACCAACCAGGGAACCACTAAACTTACCTTCTCTTCAACAGATATTGCAGCTCCACATATAACCCATTTTTTAGCTACACCACCAGCCGCCATCCAAAATTTGTTGGAATGCAAAGAGTTTCTAAAGGTAAGACCATTCCAAAATAAAAAGAATTAGTATCGCATGAGCAATTTTTGTGAAATAAATTTCTAGATGAAAAAAACAACACTTATCCTTACACAACACTATTTTTTGCTCATCGGATGTTACTTCTCTTATGCAGAAAAGAGGTTTCCAATGGAATAAACTACAATGGACGGGTAGAAAGTATTTAAACCAGGGACTAGATAAAAGTGAAAAGCATCATGCAAAATATAAATTTAATTTATTCTTCTTCAAAAATAATATGCAAATCCAAAACATAAATGTAATTTATTCTTGTACGAAAAGAATATGCAAATCCAATCATTCTTATATAGTCAAATGACCTCAAGTGACAAAGCTATAAATGCTTACATCGAATGGCACTAAACTAAACATAAATGAAATCTTTCCGGTTTGTAGAAGTCTTACCAAAAAGGTATATAACTACTTACTAAAACACAAACAGTGGTTTTAACAGTTCTAATTTTACCAAAGCATGATCTCAGATCAAATTAATTATTTGAAATCAAACAAAGAAGAGAGTAAAGAGATGATATTATACTCTTTAATTGCTGAATGACTGTTTGTATAGGTCTTCTTCCCAGACTCAGACTTTTCAGCAGGAAATTCAAATGAAGTATGAGCTGGGCAGAGCATTAAAAAGTTTTCCTGTGACAAGCCAAATAATTCATAGCTAAGAATATTTCAACCTGAACACCCAGCATGAAAAAATGGCTCAGAAAGTATCCTTGCATTCCAGTGCCAGAGCTAAAAAAACATTGAACTTACACAATCCCATCGGCAATCTGAAACTTCAACTGCACAAGGAACATGATAACTTCTACGGCAGGATTTTACATAGCAACCAAGAGCTGCTCCCTTAAGGCCACATCGGCTGCACTTGAGCTTTGCACCCCTTGCCACTTCAGCCTCCAAATTCATGACAGTCTCACCAAGAAAATATACTTGAGGTGCCCTGCATATTGATGCATCAACAAAAAAATTCATCAGTGTCAGAAAAGAAACAGCAAATAAAGTTAAGCAATAACATATTATGCTCTCTGTTATTCCTTCAAACAGTTATCAGGAGCATGTATCCTATACATATTAGACTCTATTAATCCAGGAAAGTGAGATCTGTGATCACAAAACAGCTCCAATCCCTGCAGGTTTATAACAATCACAGATTTCAATAATGAATTGTTGCTGCCACGTTATCCTATACAAAACAACTACTATCAAGAATGATACTGAGTAATAATAACAATAAGTTCAAACTGATGTTATAGGCAGTGTCAGGAAGTCCATACTGACATGAAAAGGCGTTATGTCAGCAGCAACTTGGGATGCTTCCAAACCTTTTCCTTCCCTTTACAAGTTTGCATTATCAATTAATGCATTTAAAAATTAAAGATATCAAGCTATCTACTTGCTTTCCCACATCCAGTCAAATTTAAGGGAGCATTTCCGGATTCTGTTCTAATATCATTTCATTATGAACTTTACCATGACCAAAGTGATAAAAGACATGCAAAGCTTATGCCAAGACAACGGCCTTAAATTGAAGTTTAAAAGAAAACGGTGCTTAACCTAGAGTCTAAATTCCCATGATGCAAGCTTTCAAATATGAGGCCACACCTCATGCCTTGCGGCTCACCTTTTATCCGAGATTTTTATGAATCGAGAAGAAGTAGGAAAGCAAAAACCCACAATACTGATAAGTAGTGAACCTTTTATTTTCCCTGATGAATAATTGACGGGGATTTTGTTCTTTAACAAGTAAATTAACAGAAGGATAAATTTTAATTGCAATAGTTCATTGCCTCAATTTTAGTCCAATGTTCCATACTTGAACAATCCAAAACAAGAACATCCTTTATAGGATTTAAAATTTCATTTGAGCATAAAGTCTTAGAATCTAGAGAATAATGAACATTTATTTCTAAAATGTGCACCCTGTAATTTGATTTTTGCTATTTGTTTATGCTTTTACTTGCTTATTTAGTCATTTCCTGTCCTTTATTTATTTACTATTACATATAATAACATATGCGATGTTCTTTGCTGATCTAATGCCTTAGATTCAGGAAACAATGATCATAACATTATCATAACATCAGCTCCTACTATTAGTTAAATAGATCCTTCATGCAATTACAAAGAAGACATACCATTCAATGCATTTCTTGTGAACATGCAAGACGCTAGAACAATAAGCATCACTTTTGGTAACTGCTTTTCCATTAGAATAATGAAACATTGGCCCTGTGACCTGTACGTAACTGTTAGTTGCAAAAAATTGCAAGAAACCTGAAACAATTTTTCAGCTAAAACTCATGTGTAACAGAAGAATAAGGATAATTTTCTGTGGCAATATCCTATAGCATTTCAGTTCAAATAACGAACAATTGTACAGAAACAAGAGATACAGAACAAAACACCACCTCTGAGAGTCTATAAGACTGACAGAATGAACATGAGAAATTTTTATTTGCTTCTGAATCTTCTGATAATATAGACGGATGTGGAGTAGAAAAGGATCCTCTAGCTTTAGGTTTAGAATCAGGACTGCAAATCTTTACATTGCCAGCACCACAAACCGTTGATTGAGAATTAGTGCAACTGGTTACTGCCATCTCTTGAAGCTCATAATTCAACTTCTGTCTCTTTGATTTTCTACAGCAATTATATTGAACTTCAGACACAGGCATATTCCTTTCAGTGCCTATCTGGCCATCAATTTCATTCTTAACTGAGCCCTTAGCTTGATATTTTTCAGCATTCTGCAGAAATGAAAAAATGACAGCTTCATGTTTTAATTGAGAAAAATATGGGTACTAAATCCCAATTAAATTATATAACTAAGCGGCCATTGCAAGGAGAGAATAGTGGTCAAACATTTTGCAAAGTTAATCAGCAACTGGAACCAATGGCCGACAAATCCTTCTCAAAAGGAAACAAACTCAAAATATGGCACACCAAATGATCAAATAAACTCGGCATTCAGATTGGCATAAGAATGAAATCCAAAGAAAGTAGCAACTACAAGATGAAGCAACAACTACAGTAAACGTTCAGATGACCAATAGCATCAAAAATTTCTAGCATCCTTGCTTATCGTTACTACATTGACAAAGTTGCTCAGTTTAAACCGTCATAGAATATATGTCATTAGATCCAACAAATGAACTTCAACATAACCTTAATACCACATCTACTCAGCTAATATTAATTAAAAGTGTCGATGGCAAATGTGACTACAACAAATTGAATAGAATTTTTTGTGGCATCTTAAATCAATCACTGTCAAATCATAAAAGGGAGACATGATGGCTTCCACGTTAAAGAATAATTACTGAGTAGGCAGTCCGCTGCTATGATTCTACACAACAATTGGGAATACCATGAGCATAATTGCCCAAACAACCTTTTAAATAAGACATGCAGAAAGAAAAGAACCAACGCCAATAATGTGTAATTTTAAATTACTTACTGATACAGAAACATCATTTCCAAGATTAAAAACCATAGATGTTACAAAAGAATGAACGTCAAGGTATCACGTGTAGTTGCTTGCTAATGTGAGCCAATCATGTAGCCAGCTTTTAAATGCACTTTCTAGGCCGTGCAACAGTATTCAATATTAGTCTCACAAAAAATAAGATCCAGTCAGATTGAAATATACCAGTGCACTGCTCTCGTAATCCGATTCCTTTGGATCTCCAAATGAAGGAGGACTATCCAGTGATGTTTGTGCCACCTGATCAACGTCTATCTCTTGAATTCCCCGGTTTTCATACCGGGCATCTCCATGCTGTGAAAACAGTAAAAAGGGAGAATTCCCTTCAGCTATGGGAGATGCATTTTCTCCATCCCATCTCCTAATATCTCTGTCATTACCATCTCCAGGCAAAATATCAGGACTTCCACTATTATCAGTCCTGTAATCTGAATGATTAGAAGGAACACTAACTTGCTTCTTAGCTGCTGATTGTGGCACTGTGGATCGCCCACCACCAGCTGAACATTTTCTTTGATTTGTTTCAATAGATTTCTGCCTGAATTTATCAGCAATATCTGTGGCATTCGAAGCCAAGGACTGGCCTGAACTCATTCCAACGTCTTAAAAGGCCATAAAAACAGAATAAACGTCAAACCCAACCTCCAAAAAAATAAAACTAGAACAGAATTAATTCCGAATTAAGCTTTCCAAAAAAAAAAGATCAAAATTTTGATCTTACCAGGTACATCAGTTTGAGATCCCCAGTTGAAGATATTAGCATTTAAAGCCGCATCCATAGCTCTATAAATGCTGACCATATTTTCAATGTGAGGAGCTGTCCTTAGTTCTGCAGACCAGACACCAACTTTAATTCAATAATAGTTGAAAACTATTATAAGCATGCAGGTTCCAATATCATCAAATCAGAAACACGTTCTACCTCGATCAACATAGGTAACCTTGCAGATAGCACATTCTGATCCGAACTGGGTCGATGGTGGGATACAATTACTGTATAAAATTTGAAGACCCATATCAAAATCACACTCGCAACCAAAGGATTACCCCATAAAAATATCATTTTTTTTAGCCTGAATTAATACTTAAAAGGAACAGACCTGCAGAATATGTGATTGCAGGGCAGCAGCATTGGTCGATTGAGCAAGTTCAAGCTTTAAAATTTTTAAAAAAAATGTATGTTAGAGAGATAGCGCAAAGTGAGAATTAATGGGAGTTTCCATTTGGTCCGATCGAGGAAGAAATGAAAATTGAAGAAGTACGCAGACATAAAACTAAAAATGTTTGAAGCTTAAAAAACGAAAAAATATTCGTTAAAAGAAACGGGAAAGAATATAACACGTGCCATAAAGGACATTTGAGCTCCAAACCCATCTTCTGTAGATGAAGAACCCATGGATTGAGAAACCGGGAGTTGCTAACAGAACTCGCCATCACTGACTTTGGCTGTCCCAGACACCCAGAAGAGAATAAAGGAAAAAACGGGGGATCTTCCCGGTTAATTCCACTGGAAGCCCGCGAACCAAATTGTTGTGGGAAAAAAAGAGCGGTTTTAGCCTCTCTTTCTTAGAAGCGAGCGAAGTCGCGATGCCACGTGTATAGTCGCGATTTGCCAAGGCAGACTTTGTCTGCGCTTTTTGAAATTTGAAGCGACAGCCTTGAAGACTGTAATCAGCCGCGCATTTCCATTTCCCGCCTTTGAAGATACCTAAGTTACTGTTCTAAAGTTAATTGTATGAATAATTTCACCATATGTAAGATTTTAGACAACATAACAACTTTAACTAAGTTCAAATTCATTGGTAGAATTTTCGTAAAATAATAATACATTAACACCACCAGCAGGTTCAGCATAAGTTGTGTTAATGTATCTATGGACTTGGTATCTGGATGTTGTTGGAACTTACAAATTCTCTATAGGATATCAGTATAAGACATTATGACATGGAAGGTTTCACGACTCTTATAAACACTGAACAGGTATTTGCAATCGCCAAACAGGAGCCATCGGTTTGCAGGGGAGTGTTAATGTATTTGTGCACTTGGTTCACAAGATATGCAGGATTGTCTTCGCATAATATGCTAAATTGGTTGTGTGCCATTTAGATTCAAGACAGCATAAATTATATTTGCGCAGATATATGATTCTATTATAAATGTGTAAATAGATCAAGCGATAACATACTTTTTAGTGGATTGAAAGCCAAAACTTCAGATCTTATTTTAGGTGGCACTCTCTCATCACAATGTTTTTGTTCTTTGTGGTCGTCCATGTATATTAATACTCCTAATTCTCTATAACTTGGGTATATATAGATGATTTATTCTTTCATCTTTGTTTTTCTATCCTTTCTGCGATTGTTCTTTGGTGTGTGCCTCATCGAAAGCCACATCTTTATTTTAGTAGTCAAATAATTTGAAGTTTTCAATGAATCATAGTACTACCTCTCTATTTTATAGTTCCAGAATCAATGAAAGCATAAGGTAAAATTTTCAATTGTAGAAATGTGTTCAAACGCTAACACTAGGGTTAATTATTAGACTAGGCCAGCATAGGCACTGCACGCTCCAACACCTATTAGCGGGCTATGCCATGCCTGGGGTACTAGGCACTAGGCTCGTCAAAGCAAGACTTGCCAAGCACAATGGCCTCGCGAGCAGCACGACATGCTTTAAGCATGCCGACCCGTGGGCTTGCATTAAAAAAAATGGGGTTTTTTTACAAATTTAGAGAAAATTGTATACCAACATATGCAAGAAACGTGTGTGAATAATAAGTATATATTTTTAGAAATTTATGTGTTTTTATTTATTTTCCTAAAATTTTCAATAAATTTATTATATATGCAGCCCGTGAACGCCCCGCTAGCTCGCGTGCCACGACATGCCCTGCCCTTAGCCATGCCATGGGCTGGGTTGTGCTTAGGGTATTGGGTTATGGGCCTTGTCGTGCTCGACACATGGACCGACCAAGCACGCGAGTGGGCCATGCCGTGCCTAGGGGGCGAACACACAGCATGGCAAGGCATGGTGGCCCGGCACACTGGTCATGCTACGAGTGGCACGACTAACTACTAGCCATTATTCCTCCCAAAAAAATGTTTTTGTATTTTTTTTTACCATTTTACCCCCAACAACTATATAAGGGGTATACTTGTAATTGACTGTAAATGACCATTTCTACCCTTTCAACAATCATGTTTGAGAGTTGAGGTGATAAAAAACCACTTTTGGTCTTTTATGAACAGGCCTAACAATTCCACTCCAAGCCACAGCTTTTCTCATATCTTCTTACTTTCTTAGAGTAAGAAAGTAAGAAGAGATTATCAAGACTCTGAGAAAATCTCTTAACAAAGACTCTGAGAAAATTATCAACCTTTTTTTTTTTTTTGCTTTCTTTATTTTCTTCTTGGAGTCATGTTCAACAAATTTGCTAATAGCTAGCAGAGACACAGGGATCACATGGACGCATCCTTGACCCCGACCATTATTAAATCGTTGAACAAGGCTCTTACAAAGTTATAACATTTTTTTTCCATTTCTGCCTTTTCTTGTCTACATAGGAGTTGCAAATGTGTTACTTGATTAAATTATTGCTTGGACAATCAAGTAGTAATTGAAGCAAGTAATGCATTTGCAACTCCTCGTGTTGACACCATTCCAATATGTAAGTGTTGTTGCATTTTCAAGAATTGTTTACGTGACATCCATATTCTGTAAACCTTTTTTTACTTTTCTCTTGCATCCTTGTGCTACATTACTTTTCTCTTATAGCTTATGTAAATGACTCTTTCTTTTTTCAAAAACCTTATTTCGTTTTTTATTTCTTGTTTTTTAATTACCACGTGTGCCCCTCGTGGCATGTAGGCACGGGCTAACCGTGGTCGTTCCACAATAAGCAATCCTACCTAATGCCTGGGATGAAATTGTCTACTACCATTGTTTGCAGCTAAATCAGCTGCTTCATTTAGATGTTAACATATGTAACATCCAATGGTTGCAGTTTTTTCTCTTTTCAAACAAAGACTAAACAACTTTTTGATGGAAAAGCCCAACCATGAGATGCTACATATGGCAGCATCTCACGATCACTACATGAATAGCAGCAGTAATGGGCGGTAGACGATATCATCCCCAAATGCCCTCTTTTTTATTTTATTTTATATAAAAGGTATTAGCATTAATAATTAATCTAGAACAATTCGGCTGTGGGTTCGACCGACATAGTCTTCCCCAGCGGCCTTGGATATTACATCAGGGAACGACCCTACCCACCAGCACGAGTAGTAGTCTAAGGCAAAATTTGCTAGGGTGTCCGCTACAGAGTTTGCCTCCCGATAGATTTTTGAAAACTTGATATTGAGAAAGAGATTATAAAGATGGAGAATTTCTTCAACAATATATCCGATTTTCCAAAGGCTGTTCCTCTTGGAGTTGATGCAGTCCACCAAGATTTGGGAGTCGCATTCAATATTGATCCTTGAGCAGTTCAAAGCCAATGCACACTTCAGACCTTTGAGCATCGCTTGTACCACTGCCATGATTGCATTTGTAACGCCAATTCGATTGACCATTGCTCCCACCATGATCCCGTCGACATCTCTGATAATTATTTTGGTTGCAGTTTCTCTCGGTGAGCCTGTGGCGGCTCCATCCACATTTAATCTCATCCATCCCTCCGATGGTCTTGTCCCATAACGCCCACTCTAGTTGTTTTAAGATAATCTTAAAAAAAAAAAAAAAAAAAAAAAAAAAAAAAAAAAAAAAAAAAAAAAAGAGGAGGAGGTGGAGGGATGCATTAAATCCGCTCTTTATGCGGCGGAAGAAGAAGAAGGAGGGTATTTTAAGATAAGGGATGCATTAAAGCCACCCTTTATGCGGCGGCTGTGTGACTGTGTTGATCTTAAGATAAGGGATGCATTAAAGCCACTCTTTATGCGGCGGCTGTGTTGATTTTAAGTAGCATTTTTTGAAAATAAATCAGATTCAGTCATTTTAATGGTAATAAAGTTTTCTTCCGAAAATGCCGTCAAAATGACGTGTAAACCTCACTTTTAAAATGATTTCAAAGTTTTTTTAGGGCATTTTCGGAAGGAATATTTTATAAGCAGCGACATGTTATTTTTAAATAGGCTTAATTATTTTTAAATATCACTAATCCACAATTATTAAGAATTATATGATTGAACCTGAATTCTTTTAAAACGTATCACTCAAAACCAATTTTCCCAATAGAGAAAACCGGGACATCCAACAGGCAACAGCGTTGCTAACGTTCTTCATTTGGTACAGAGCTTTGAATCCTATGGAAGAGAGCAAAGCCAGCGTCGTCAATGGGCTTCTCGCCGTCAAAGTGGAGTCTGGCAAGTCGTATAGTCAGATAGCGCAAGAGACGGGTTTGACGAACGTCTATGTTGCTCAGCTCTTCAGAAGACAGGCTCAACTGAAGCCTGAGACTGCCCTAAAATTACAAGCAGCCCTGCCTGGGATGCCGAAAGAGTTGTTAGCGGAGATGAAGAAACCGCCCACGAGATCATATGATCCTAATTTGGTGCAAGATCCTGCCATTTACAGGTGTGGGTTCTTTGTCTTCTGGTATGATGTTGAATTTTGGTTTATTTGTCATGCATGTGTGTTTAATTTGTGATTAAAGGTAGGGTTCTTATCTTAAAATGTGTATAAATGTTTGTGTTGATTTGCTTGTATTTTGATTCTATTGAATCAGCTCCAATAGAGTGATGGACCAAAGCCTTGGATTTTATAATTGATATGAACTCTTTGCCGAAAATCCTAATCTTCAGATGAATGGAACAAAGCAGATTTTGTTTTTTCTGCGTAGTTGTTATTTTTCACTGCTATGCTATGAATTTTGTTGGCCATTACTTTGTAAGCAGTGATTGCTGGAACTAATTTATTATGTAATAATTTATATGTGCAGTACAATTTAAAGTAGAGGCATCCTCTCGTGGTGGGTGGAATCCTGATGCACTTTTAGATTCCAGTTCCATTAATTGTCCTCATCTTTTTCAGTATTCAAGTCCCACATATAGATAACTATCCGCAATACAAACCCAACTAAATAGCTATCCAATATAGGTAAGCCATGAAAGATAACCGAAAAGAAAAATTAAAATCCTGATAAAATGGGGGAAAATTTGCTTTTACAGATGCTTTGGTCTAAGTGTTATATGGTCCCTATTGACGCCTTAAGAAATTTGTTGACCAGTTTTTGAAGGCATAATCCGGCCCTTTTACGTTGCATATAAATCCTTTCACTTCCCAACCACACACAGATGAGAGAAAATAAAAACACATCTATAGTTATAGCAACAATATCTGTTCCCAATGGGACCACCAGAGTAAATTCCCTTCTGATTCCAGCTTACCAGAATCCATCTCTTCAATGAAATTTTTTATTTTTTATTTTTGTATCTTTTCTCAGTAAATCTTTGGCATTTCTTCACTCTTTTTATATCCCTCTGTTAGGGAAGCTCTCCCGAAATTCTCATTAGGACAATAATTGTCTTCATTTCAACCATGCTCAAATCTTAATTGATTCTATTTTATCGCCAATTGGGCTACCTGATAACTTTCAAATGCATGCGAACATACATATGCGAATTTGATACAAACTATTACTGTAACAATTGGGTGGTTTGAATTGGAGGTTTTATTTAACAAATAAGATAATTGTTATTGTTAATATAGTGACAAAACACAGCTATTGAAATGACAAAATAGATAGGACATTGGACAGATAAAGGAAAAAATTGAAACAGCATGTAAGAGAACACAGCAATAGCAAGCCATGAAAGGTACCTCTGCCCTAAGAACGCACTGCACCATAATGGAAAAACCAAGCAGGCAACAGAGGGAATGTGACATTCCTCCGAAATGTAGCTTGAAACATCCTAAATGATCTCTGTTTCCTCTGGCTAGACAAAGCCACTATATGGAATTAGTTGGAGCTTGTTTCACCTTTCACAACCGCTACTTTGGTAACATTATGAATTGACACCAATTTTCATGTTTATATCTGCCTTTTTTTTTTTTTGATGCTTAAGGCTTAATTCAGATGTTTTTCTTATTAATAGGTTGAATGAAGCTGTTATGCATTTTGGTGAGAGCATCAAGGAAATTATCAATGAGGATTTTGGTGATGGCATGTAAGTTAGCACATCTTTTCTCTGAGTTAGATTCCATTTTACTTGTTTTTATTACTATTACAGAGTACGATTTTGATATGCCTAAATTGAGACGATCTTTTCTACAGTTTAGCCATCTAGCATTTCTTTCATGTTTCCGTGGATTCCAGTGGCAGAAATCACATAAAAGATAATCAAGTGTGCTTTACACGAGTGTCCATGTTTGATTGCTGGCCATGTTGTCCCAATTTGTGACGTATTTTACATTGGGAGTCATATTTCCTTTCCGGAAAATGCTGGTCATCCAAGTACCTTTTCATAATTGTTTATACATCTGATGTGTCTCCCGGTGATTGGCTAATGTAAAAAGTGGTATCACGGGGGTTCCAATCTTTTAGTAATCACCAACACTCATTTTGTGAGTTCATGAGTATAAATAGTGGGTGGGCGTTCATAAGTTAGAAAATCCATACAAGAAACTGCGTATGTACAGACACAGATTCTAACTTCTTCATGTACATGTAATAGTTAAAAAAAAAATGACAGCCTTTTTCACAGTGCTGTATCTGACATCCATTTGACTGTGACAAGTATGTTCCTTTGGAAACTTGGGAAACCTGTACAAGACATTACTGCATGAATGTGGAAATGCGTTTGTATTTTCTGTTGTTTAAGCACACACACACACATATTTTACATATATTGAGGGCACGCTTAACTACAATGCCATTTCTGAAATTATTATGCTCACAAGGGTTTCATGTGTTTATGCACCTGAAAATTTCTGCTACCCATTCCATCATCCTTGCATCTTCTCTGAACTTTTCGTCTCTATCTTTTGCTATTCATAGGTAATTGATTTTTTTTTTAACTTGATATAATCCTCATGAATTCTATGGTATAAGAAGTTGACTGACATTAGTAGTTCATGGCATGAGATATACCTTTCTAGCAGGGCCAGCGCACTTCATGTTGCCTGACAAGGAGTTGATTCCTCTTCTGGGCATGAATTCAAGTTCCATACTGGACCATACGATATAGACTATGTGATGAGTGGCACTTCTAATATGCTGCTGATATTAATGATATTACAACTTAAGAGTTATCTCTCTCCTTTTATTCTATTTTTACCAATCTACGGTTAGCCAGATATTTCCTAAAAATTACATCATAAAATTGCTTATATCCTTAGAATCTTTCCACCTCTCTTTTCTTCAACTAGCGGGGTATGTTTTTCCATGGAAATCAATGAGGAAACAGCACTATTTCTTGGGTCAATTAACAAAGGTAATTTGGTATCACGTTTTGACCTTGAAAGATGTAGCGGGGGTGTATTTTTTCCCCTTTTGAAAGACAGTTGTTCCTTTTGTTCTGGATCTGTGGAATAAAATGCAAAAGTGCAATTGATATCCTTATTCAACTGACATTGATATACATTACTAGAGTTTCCCTAGAAAATTATGCAATTCTTTCAAGTCGTGATCCTCTAAAGTAGTTCTGATTTCTGAATAAAGCACATAACTCTCATTGTTTGAGAAAATGAGCTGCTGAATTTGCTTCCTTGTATATCTATATGATTGTGAGAACAAAAAAGGGAAAAGGGAAAAATGAAAAGAAAAAGAAAGTAGCAAAGAAAGTAAAGCATAAAACAATGAACTGATCCGAAATACACCAGAGCATCCCATAGAAGCACTTTTTTGGTCTCTTGGATTCAGAATACTCTTGATTTTAGTGGACCTAACTTTGAGCTTATGTAAGTGACTCATATTGAGCATGAATGATAGCAAGAGGTAATCTTTACCATATTTCAGTAAATTTTATTGCATAAGTATTTTCCTCCCCATTCTTTGTTATATTTTTTCAAAATGTGCACAATCTACTGTTTCAATTCCTACTATTTATTTGATTGATATTTCAAAAACTGCTATTATTTCTTTATATATGGACAGAAATTTCAAAGCTGAAACATAAAATAAAGTAGAATTGAAGTTTGATCATCTTTTTGTTCAGTTTATTGATGCATTAGTTCCTTTGATGCTTAGTATGTCTGCAATAGACTTCTACTGTTCAGTTGACAAAGTTAAAGGCACTGATGGAAAGGATCGCGTAGTGCTGATATTTGATGGGAAGTATTTGCCTTACACTGAGCAGGTCAGTAAATATTTTTGTACCATAGAATAATAAATGGATTTACTAATTTATATCACGGTTGGAAAAAATCAACATGAAATAAAAATGAAAAAAGACTTCAGATAAAAACCTGTTAAATGCTTACCAGTAGCAACACATATATTGGAGTGGGAACATTCTCCTTCATGCATTAAAATGATAGTAGAGCATCTTTTTTTATTAATACATTATCTTTTGAACTTGTTTAATAAACTTGGTTTCTTTTTTGTTCCAGTGTTTATTTTCTTGGTACATTCTCTGTAGAACACCGTTCCTACCAACAGCTCAAGCTGATAGTAGGGGTGAACTTTATATATTTTGTTATATTCCTAACACTCCCCCTTGAGTGTGGACCGGACTCAAACCCATTTTAGGGAGGCCCTACACGTGGAATATATATATATATTTTCTCAACGGGTGGAGTGAAGGTTTGAACCCAAGACCTTGACGTTTGCCTAAAGCTCCGATATCATGTAGAACACCGTTCCTATCAATAGCTCAAGCTGATAGTAGGGGTGAACTTTATATATTTTGTTATATTCCTAACATTCTCTTATGGAGGAAGTATTGTCAAAAGAAGGGAAATTACGATGGGCAATGTTAATTATATGTCAAGGAACTTATATGTGAAAACTATAGTTTTAATCTTTACGTGGGATTTCTTTTAAATGATTGATTGAACTTAAACTGAGGATAAGGTCATTGGCATATAAACGCAAGCTGTGGACTTCATCCAGTCGTTTAAATTGATAATGATGGAGATGGAAATTTGATGTTTTGAAATTATTTTGCAGGTTTCTGAGCATATGGTCTCAAGGTTGAGGCTGCAGGGAAACCCATGAATATATGCTTAGGCCCGAGTGGGTAGAGAAGGGATCTACCTTTGTAACTATCTATGTGTTGTATCAGTAAAGTCTTGATGTCATCCTCAGACCTGTTTTCAAGCTTGTCTTCACCTACTTAATAAATACATAAGGCAGGGTGTCCTTGCTACAAGAGTAGGAGGAGAATGAAATCAATATGTTAAATCCATGGCTTGTTTTTTGCATTTTGATGAATGATGTCATAACTATGCATAAATACTCTTTTGTAAGTACTGCCTAAAACATGTGCTAGAAGAGGAGGAGGAGAATGAAATCTATATGTTAAATCCATGGCTTGTTTTTGCATTTTGATGAATAATGTCATAACTATGCATAAATGCTCTTTTGTAAGTACTGCCAAAAACATATGCTAAATTCTATATGCATTGATTCAGTTCCTCTATAATATGTTTAGCCCTTGTTTCCTATAATTTGCTTCTTAAGTAATAACATGTACCGATCAGTTGATAAGAGGAATGATGTCAGTGAATAAGAGGAAAAGCTGGTTCATATTCGGTGAAGGAAGCCTTTATAGCCTTGCATTCTAGAGGTTTGTGGGAGCAGGAATGCAAGTTGATATGGTTAAAATATGTACCAAGCAAGGTGAGTTTTTTTATGTGGGCAGCAGTGTTAGATAAGATACTAACGGTAAACCACCTAAAAAATAGGGGGTGACAACTACCAAACAGAGGCATAATGTGCAAGGAAGATGAAGAATCAGTAGAACACTTGTTCATTCATTGCAAGACAGCAAATAATGTATGGAGTAACATAATTGGAAGGGTAGGAATATATTGGGTCCAAGAAAGGAACTTTGGAAAAGTTCTGCAGGCATGGGGAGTGCGTAAAGGGACTTCACGAAAGAACTTGATATGGAACCTAGCACCTACTTCTATTGCTTGGGTCATTTGGGGAGAACGGAACAATAGAATATTTAGAGGTCATGAGAGGAGTTTAGAATATTTAGCGAAGAAAGTTTTGAGGTTGCTGTATAACTGGTTAACAGTTCATAACATGACTAATATACAACTTCAAGACCTGCTCCAGTGTGAAATGTTTCCTGATGAGGGAAGGGATATCTATTGTATTATTCAGGTTGTCTAATATTGTATTTAGAATAGATATGGGAACTTTACTCATTCAAGATGTCCTTCGAATGAGGGGAATGCGAGGATCTCAAATAGAGATTTGTAACTTAGGTACACATTCTATGTACCTATAAAATGTTCTCTACCAATTTATATAATAATACATCTATATTACCAATAAAAAAAACATGTACCAAATCAGTTTGGGAAGGCTTTGAGAGTTGGTTGACAAATTAAGGTTTGAGTAGGATTTTTGAGCTTCTTCATCAAGACTTTCCACTCAGTTTGGATTAAAAAAAATTCCGACGGAGACAAATTAGTACCGAAGGAAGATCATTTTGGTCGTAAACTCACATTTTAAACGCTGAATCATATTACCAAAGGGCTGGCTTGGTGGTCTAGGCTTGGAGCCCAGGGGCTTAGGGCTGTGCTTCCTCTAAAGTCTCATATTTAAAACCTCATAGGTGTTATCAATTCAAGGTCAATGAGCTTTAGACTTATTTGAGTCATATGAGTTATAAGGTCTTGCATGGTTCTCAGGAATTAATTGGTTTACCCTGAGTTCTAAAAATATATATATCTATACTATTAATAAAAGGAAGATGGGGAATATTCCCTTTAGATTTTGGCCCCTTCTTTTTTTTTTTCTCCAAACATTGCCTTCTCCAAAAAAACAATCTCCCACTATTTTAAACATGTTGTAACTACTTTGGATTGTTTGTCTAAGTGGGCTCGTTTTCTACGCACGCAGCACGTGCAACCCCTAGTATATAATTTACATTTATTAAAACTTGAATTTCTTTTTTGATGAGAAATAACTTTGTAAGGTTTAAAGATAATAATAATAATGAATTTAAAAATATTGGTGATTTAATCATTTAAATTTTAAAATCTTTAGTACTTTAAATTAAAAAGGAATGAGGGCTACAATCGTTAAATTACTATTTTAAGTCGATTCTAAAAAAACCAGAAGCGGGCTAAATGTACCCTAAGTCAAAAGAAAACCTAGAAGGTTCGACGCTAAAAACCAGCGGATTTCATCTTTCTAACACTATTTTATCCGACGGCTGAGATTACATAATTCAAATGGCTCTACCATAAAATGGCGGTAGGGTACACCAGATTTGATCTACCTCACAAACACCGTAGATTTCTTCTTCGAAAATATCCGTCCAGGCTCCATAGAAGAAACATCCAACGACGATAAATACCTTACCGGTTAGCATACTAAAGCCCTAAGAACCCTCGCTAACTCTTGCAAAAGGATCAGGTCATGGCTACAACAATGGCTGGAGTCATAGCCCGAGCTGTCTTCACCTCCCGCCGCTCCGCACCTTCTCTCTTCTTCTCCAAGCGCCTCCTCTCATCCTCCTCCTCTATAGCTCAAGCTCCGCCCCTTCCCGGCTTCGTGCGGCCCAGAAGACCTACGGTCTTACTCTCCCATGCGGTTCGAGTGGTGGCGCCCGGCGCGAGCCGGTTGAACCTGGTAAGGTGCAGGGTGCACCGGTCGGGTGACGGGTCCTACTCGCCGCTGAAATCGGGGTCAAACTTCAGTGACAGGCCGCCGACCGAGATGGCTCCGTTGTTTCCCGGCTGCGACTACGAACATTGGCTCATTGTCATGGATAAGCCTGGCGGTGAGGGTGCTACTAAGCAGCAGATGATCGATTGTTACATTCAAACCTTGGCCAAGGTTGTTGGAAGGTAACCATGAGACTTCACTTTTAGGTTTTAGCTTTCGGGAGGTTCTTACGGTTATAAGTTATCTATGGAGCCACCGGCTTAGGTTTTAGTTGGATGATTAGGGTTTCTGCATTTCAGTAGCTTCTTATCGGTTGTCCACTTTCATTTTGGCGTTTAATGGTGGTTACTGCCCATAATTTATTGGATTAGATGATGGATACGTTGTTTTTGTTGCAACTTTACAGTGAGGAAGAAGCAAAGAAGAAGATTTACAACGTTTCGTGCGAAAGGTACTTCGGTTTTGGGTGTGAGATTGACGAGGAAACATCGAATAAACTTGAAGGTTTGCCTTCAGCGGTTCTGAGCTTGTGGATGTATATCGAACAGATCCTTTTCTTTTTTTCCTCTGATATATTTTGGTTCCAACGCTACAGGTCTACCCGGAGTTCTCTTTGTGCTTCCTGATTCTTACGTAGATTCGGAGAACAAGGACTATGGAGGTAAGCCTTCTGGGGCATTGGTAGCTTCGGTAGCTACTTTGGAGATATTACATCAGCATGATATTTTGTTACTTTAAGTTGGTTTCTCCTTTGCATATGCAAGACTTATGCATCCATGTGGCATATCTTATATCTTTTGTTATTGGTGTTTCTGCAAAACTATGATGTTAATTGTTTCAGGTTCTAGCTTGACCTGTCTTTTATGAGGAAGCATAAGATGCGTAATTGAGATTGATGGTTATCATAACTAATTACAAGCCTCTATTGTATGATGTCACAGCAAGGGCATAGACTATTAGGATCAGTTAAAAACAAAGAAGCAGAGCTTTGAATTTTTCACTTCAATTTGTTTTCTTGTGCTCCTTTTGTTGTACATCTCAGGTCAACCGCCACAGTTATGCAATTCCTGTGAAACTGGCAAAATTGACAGATGGAATTTTCGGATCACTGTAAACGAGGCATCAAATTTTATTTATGGCAATGCGTCATTACAGTTCAGTCCATCTTGGCAAAGCAGAAGAGCCCTACAAAGGCAATGATCAGCTTTGAATGCTAATGGACTCAGATAAGGTCATCTCTTTTAACTGTTCTGGGCTCCTAACTCAGTGGAGTAGCAGACCAGTGGAGATGAAACATGAAACTCTTTACCCCCTTGTTATCTCATGAGCATGCTAACTCAGGGTGTGAGTTGGTGTGCTGCATGACAACTCAGTCCATCTTGGCAAAGTTGAAGAGCCTTGCAAAGGCAATGATCAGCTTTGAATGCTAATGGACTCAGATCAAGGTCATCTCTTTAAGTTTTCTGGGCTTCTCAAACTCAGTGGAGTAGCAAATCAATGGAGATGAAACATGAAGTACTGCACCCCATTTTCCTGGTATCCATGAAAAATTTCATGGGGTCTTCTATTTTCCAGCTACGCGTTCAACGTCGATGATAGTTATCTTGTTGACCAGCTATGCATTTATGGTGGTTATCTTATCTATTTTTTTGTATGTGTAATACTATGATTATTTGATGCACAATCGACAACTCCTATTACTATGTCATGTTTCATGCTTTTTTATGATTTTGACGAGTGATTATTGCGAACTTGTGGATGTTGTTTTATGTTATCATTGAATTCTATTTGGCATTTTCCCATCAGTAATGCTTGTTGCTTATACAATTCTTAGACTAGGTAATGCAACTTTGGTATTATTGCTTTTAATTCTTGTCATTTATCCTCTGTTGGGGAACATAAATCGATACTTCTAGGATTTTATGGTTCTCTAAATGTATAAAGCAATTGAATTGTGTGCATTATGCTGTTCCTTATTATTTTAGTACATGGTTTACGTAAATTCTATCTGCACTTTATTTTTGGGCAAAATATTATAGGCTTCCATTGTTGTGTCTAACTATCAGTCTACATTGCGTTTGTCTTCTCGAAAGTGTGAAACCGTATTAGGTTGACATTCTACGTTGGGCATGGTAGTTCTTAAACATTTATAGGGTGTAATTTTTGCACTATGTATTTGTTCCCAGATTAGAAGGAATTTCTTCAAAAGGCCTAGTAATTAAGCATCATTTAGGTTTATTGCTCCTAAGTGGGGAAATTAATATGGAATGTAGTATGACTTGTCCTGTGGTTATGATTGATAAATCAACACTTTCTGTATGTATTTGAGTTCTGTACCATTACCAAGTAATGGTTGATGGTACTGATATTGGTAATCATGACTAAGCTACCTGACATTTCTTCTAAGCATTTTGAAAATTTTTGGGTCTTCAGGTTTGACTGCTCACCTAAGATGACTTTGAATTTCTCAATTTTAGTTGGATGATCAGCATTTCGTGTTTTTTAAACTAATGGAATTCTAGAAATTCATGAACCATGTTTTGCCGTAGTAGGGGGATATAATTCAGTTTATTTGAAGATTTTTATCAGTGTAATTTTTTTGAATAAAAATTTCCTAGTATTAATTGAATACTTCCATCATATCTGGAATTTGTTTTTTATTTGTTGTTCTGTAAGTACCCAGAGTGTTGTTTCAACTTTCAACATTCAAACTCATGCGTTTTCTTCCTAACTTGCAGCTGAATTATTTGTTAACGGAGAGATAGTTCAAAGATCACCTGAAAGACAAAGGAGAGTGGAGCCGGTACCTCAAAGAGCCCAAGATAGACCAAGATACAATGACCGAACTAGATATGTAAGGCGAAGAGAGAATCAGCAGCGATAAACATGCTTGAAATGGAGGCCTAGCTGTATATATGGCTTTGTGTCGGGGTTATGGTGTTTCTGAGCGTCTTAATTGTGTTTGTATTTGGATGGCCCTGTACCGCGGTGGAACAAATTTACAACTTAATATCCTCTTAAAATGTTGAGAACCATTTAAGTTAATATTCCCTCTGCTTGGATTCGGTATTATTCATTATGTGTTACTAACTTACTATTTAAAATAGCTGGTTGAATTAAGAGAATTTCATCCAATCTGAACGACTTTGTCTATTCACATTTATTCAGGGTAATTATAATGTGGAATCTTGTTTCAACGGTTGCATTTTCCTTGTGTATTCGGAAACAATTCCAAGTCGAGTGCCAGGTATTCAGAGAAAAAATGGAAAAAAGGATACTTCTTTCAGCATAGGGGGGCTCATTTAAAACTAAAGCGTCTCTTCTACAAACGAAGTCGTTCAGATTGGAGAGACGTTTAAGTGTTTTTTAATATCCAAACGCAGAGTTAGATAAGAGGCGATTTCGTTTGGGGTCCAGAGGACGCTTGGGGTCAGATAATCTTTGATTTGCTGCTGGTTTTTGACGGTTGGTTTCTTTCTCGCCCCCTTCAAACCACTCTTATTAGTGGTTTTTGTTGGCGGTTTTAGGTCTTTCTTCCAGTCTTCTTGTTGCTGCTCTTACTTGGTTTGGCGATTCGGTGAGTTCTCTTGTTCTCTGTTGGGTTCGTGCTCTTTGGTCTTCGTCGTTTTGGTCTTTTCGTTGCCTCTTCACTTCATGTGTGGTTTCTCCGGGTGTCATCTTCTGTTCCCCTGCCGTCTCCTCTCTTTGTGTTAAGTTACTGCAGGCTCAAGGGGTGTTTCTTTGTTTCCATTTGGTTTGGGCTCTTGTACCTCTTCCCTGGGTTTTTGCGCTATTGAACAGAAGAAAAACGTTAGAAGCATCTGCGACAGGTCCTTTTGTTTGGCAGCATTTCTCGTTTGTCTGGGCAGTTGTTAATCAAGTTGGGTGGTCGCCAGTTTGCTCCCTTCGCTTATGGCTACGGAATCGGAGGAAGAAGCAGACGACCCTGATGGGGTCGAAGATGATGAGGGGTTGCATAGTTTTCAGCTTGGATGGTTCTTTAGGACCTGGGGTTTCGATGCCTTGGTTGCAGCAACTCCTTGCCCGTGTAATTAGTTTTTTGGTGTTTTCTTTTCTTTTCTTCTCTAGCGCAATCAGGTTTATTGTGCTGTCTTTAGTCTGGTTTTGTGGAGTTAGGTGCCGGAGGGCTTCGACCCCCATAGTCCAGGTGCAGGTCTGGGTCCGGACGTGTCTCGGTTTACCGGGCACTCCTTTTCTGGCTTTCTCGTCTCTGACGAAACCGTTGCTCCCTTTATTGGGAATTTCAATCCGTGTTCCAACGGACCCTTCGTCCGACTTTACCCCTGTTTTTCAGGTGGTTTCATGTTGCTTCGACGCAAGGTCGGACACTTTCACTCAGAACTGTTACCAGATTGTTGGGGTTTTTGTTTCCCCTGTCTCCTGGCTTCTTTTGCTTACAGGCTTTTATGGGTGTTTTATTTGTGTTTTCTGCCTTGTAGCCACAGCTCTTGTAACACTGTGTTCATCTAATGAAGAAAGGGCTTAGCTTGGTTTTCCATAAAAAAAAATTAAAAAAAAAGTCGTTCAGACTAGATGTCTCTTGTTAGAGAAGAAATCGGTTCTTCTGATTATAGGCGTGTAGCTAGGATGACCCTTTTGGTTCAACCGTTCAATCTATTTTGTTAAGCTTAGATGTCAGGGTCGTTTACATCAATGAGAATTATGAAAAATATAATTGGTTTAATCTCATTATCTTCTTAAAGTATAGTAACATTTAAGTGTCCATTAAAAAATGTTTTAAAAAAAGAAAGAAATTACTTCATTTTTTGCACTCTCCCAAGCAAATAAAGTGTATAATTATTTTGGTTAATTATCTTTCATAATTAGTGACTTTTAACTTGAATATGGGAAAACAAATAAAAGGTTTTTTGTTAAACTTGCTGTTGCTCCGAAATTGGGCCGGTGTGGACACGTGTCGAAAGTGGTGATGTGTCTCTACGCGGGCGTGCCAGTATCGTTTTGATACGAATGATTTCGGGTTGAACCCTAACCCCGGGCACCTGTTCCGAATCTGAACCGGAATCGGTCCAGTCGTACTGCAAGTCACCTGTAATAAAACGGGTCAGGCGATGATATGATGACTAGGGGTCCGGTCTTCGTTTGGGTTCTTGTAAGTGTTTGAAAGCGAAAGCAACTAATAGCACACAAATCCTTTTATTATAAAATCGGCCGACGAGCCGAAAGCGACAACAGATAATCCTCAAAATGGAAACAAAAAATACAAAAAGAAAACCGATAGGGCTTGCAGGACCAGCCTGTCCTGGTCTTATAGCCGTAATCGGGTATAAGTGCAGGAGGAAGGGGGCGGCTGCTTGCAAAGTCAGTTCAGGGGGTTCATCTTGGATTGCTGCTTACCCGAAAATACACAAGTCACTTGGCATGATCAGAGCGAGTCTCGGGACCGGCTACTCGGGATTCTGTAACCACAGAACTGCGAGACAGGGGCGGCCTCAACTTACTCTCCGGTGGCAGGATTCTGGTGTTAATCGGAGTAAAGAAGGGTCGAAGATGTCACTGCGACTGGAAGCAGTGAGAGAGGTCCTAGTTTATCCTTCTGTATTAGAGGGGATAAAGGATCACGGATGATCAAAATAATATAATAACCGGTTGCGGTTGGGTGGATTGTGTCCCTGAGTTCTTCGAAGTTTATGCCTTTTATAGCCAATCATTGACGGTTGCTCAACGTCCCATTCTTGCACGATCTTTGAGGAACCCCTTTCCCAGGTCTGCAGGTCCGTTTTGCTTTACCATAAAATCTCTCAACGACTCACTTTTAGGAAGTTGAACCCACCTTATATAACCACTCCATGTTTTTAGAAAGTGGGGGACCCCACTCTCCACGTCTTTAGAGAATTACCGGAGTATCTTCAATGAGCCGTAATCGGCCAAAAGGCATAATTGGTTAAATGCACCTTTTCATAAATAAAAGGCAACTAAACATACCTTTTATCAAATAAAAGTATCATGGGGTTGATCAAGCGTCCAACAATTTTCCTCAAACCCAATAAAGTAGCACATGCCATGATAACTCATTTAATGGCTTTAATGGCAAAATCATTCACCATCGTTTACCCAATAAACATATATATATTATACTTAGACCCATGTTTACTCTGATTTCACCGAGTTACGGTGGGTGTAAACATGGGTTTCACTTGACCCATATGTGGTAGGACACAAATCGGTCAAAATGTATACATGACCGTAAAACACTACCACCGGGCTACGATGGGTGTAAACATTTCGAACTGTATTCTTGGTTCTGTGTTCATGCTGACGTGGCCTAACCAACTGTGCAAGGCCTACGTGCTTTGATGCCATGGCCTAAATAAGCCACATAGGCACCACGTGCCCTTTTCTTATTCGTTGGTCATATAGGGTGTAAACACTTGCCCAAGCATGAAGAATTAAAATGTTAGGCTAGTTTGGGTTAAGCCAAATTTGGATATGCATAAACATGATATATGTAATGGTACATACATACAATAGGGCTTGTGATTGGACCATTTTAAATAAAATAAATTATCAATTTTCTTTAGTTTTTTAAAATAAACAGGCCAGTCACACACCCTTTGTATATAAAACCATGCTCAAAAGATATGCATCACTCACTCATTTTGTTGAAAACACATTTAACTGTGAGATGATCCACAACAGAGCATCTCACGCTAGAAGCAGTAACCAAAGGCAGAAGGTGCTGCTTGCTCTAGTTGTAAGGTCTTGGCTTATTGTAGCCTAGATTAGAGATCCATTCTCGCGTTCACCCAAAAGAAAGGAAGTTTGCTCGGGAGTTTACCTCTATTTCAAACCAAGGTTGCAACTCCGTGTAGTTTGGTTTGGATTAGCCTCAACCTCAGACCAAACTAAGGATATTGATGGTAGATCTAAACCCAAATTGAATCGATCTTGTAATTGAAATTCCCAAACTAAAAACTGAACCAATCAATATGGAAAACCTGCAACCCAACTCGAACCGAATTTTGAATTAAAAATTTGCTTCGCTTTCACATTGTAAAATTGGTCATTTGTTAAAATAAAGTATTTTAAATAGGAAACTTGATATTCACATGGCAAGACATGGTAAAATCTATCTCGTTGAAACTTTGGAACTCTTAAAAGACCTACAAGTGTTAACCTAAAGAGTAAAGATTTATGAGTTAACATCATTTAATAAGTTAAATATTATTATATAACTTATATTTATAATATATTTTATATATAATATTGTATATTTCATTTCAGTATTAGGCTTAAGATATTTGGGGGTCGTTTGGTAGGGTTTTTGGTTTCTGGATTCTGATAGAATCTAGAATCCAAAGTCCACTAAGGTATTTGGTACATATTACAATATTGGATTTTACAATTTGATACTAGAATCAAGCCAAAAACCACAATCCCACAGATTTTGTTCATTAACCGTGTAAACCCCCAAATCGGAACGGAAGAAGGTTTTTAGAGAGCCCGACGTTTTCTCCCCATATTCTTCCTTGGAGCTCTCTTCTTCCTTGCAGCTGTTGCGACTAGGTACACACACTCTATCTCTCTCTCTCTCTCCTCCCTCTCATTCCCGCTCCCTCTCAATCTCTCTCTCTCTCTCCTCCCTGCTCCATATCCCTCCCTCCGTTCCATCTCAATCTCTCTCCCCATGCTCCCTCTCCCTTCCTCTCGTTCCCTCTCTCCCTTCCGCTCCCTCTCAATCTATCTCCCTTTCCCCCTGCTCCCTCTCCCTCCCGCTCCCTCTCAATCTCTCTCTCCCGTTGGTTTGACAGAACTTTATGGTTTCAAGTATACTAATTTTTTTTAACCTCTTTACTGTTATTGGTTTGTTTCAATTCGACATCCAGGGATTTATTTTGTAATTCTGCTTTCACTTTAGATTTTGGCCCTCGTATCAGTACTCAAATGTTTCCGTGATTGTGTTCTTCATTTTTATTTTATTGAGATGGATTTGGTATTTATAATTCCAAGGAATTGTGATTTGAAATTTGTTATTTGACAAATGAGAGTTGGTATTTATAATTCTGTTGAATTATGATTGTGTTCTTTAGATGTGGGGTTGCACAGTGCTTAATTTGCGTTGCTTCCTGTCTCCTTTTTTTTACAAGGGAGCAGATCCATTACGATTGATTTTTTTTTTTTGGAAACCTGGTGTATCCGGGCCAACTCGTGCGTACTACGACTAATCCCCTAGGGCTTGTGTAGTCCCCCCTTCCCATTACGATTGATTTTTTATAGAATATATAACAAATCTTTAAGCATTCACAACAGCAAGTTACAAGATTTAGCAATGGGTTGATTGTGTTAAAATAAGGATTAGTAATGGTGTCCTTAGCAATGGGATTGTGTTCAAATAAATTTTCGTTTTCTCATTAAAAAAAAAAAAGCAACAAATTATTCCATTACACTAATTAATGCAAAATTTTAAAATATGTTCTTACTAAAAGGCCAAGCAGACAAGATTTTGGTAAATTCTAGAAATTGGGGTATCCAAACAGGATTTTAGATTTTAGTCATCAAAATCAAATTCTAAAGTCTGTAGTGGCCAAACATGATTCTGGATTTAGAAAATCAACAACAAGAATCTGGATTTTCAAAATCCAAATTCTGATCCACAATCCATAAACCAAAAACCCTACCAAACAACCCCTTAGTTTAGTTTTCGGTTTGGTTTGGTTTAATCTGAGTCGTCAGCTGAAAACCAAACCAAACAAATTCGGTTCTCCATTTTTTAAAACCAATAGTGAACCAAAGACTTAAGAACCCAACTCAACCTGACTCAAATGTCGGGTTGGATCGGTTCGGTTTCTATTTTAACCAACCCAAGTTGCAGCTCTATTCAGACAGACAGTCCCCTTCCCAAGTAAGTACCCCTAAGCAAAGTGAGCATTTCTTCTACAGCCAAAATCCGGTGGTTCAGTGAAACCACCGGATGGGATGCATTTTGGAGTGTGGGCCCCCCTATTGAAAAGGGCACCCATCCGCATGTTTCATACTGGAACCACTGAGTGGCTCCAGATGAAACGGTTTCCTAAGCAAAGGAAAAAAGCAGTAACCAAATGCAGGCAAGAATTGTAGGTGTGTCATACGTGGTGACACAGTATTTTTGTTGGCGCACCCATAAGTTTTTATTTTATTTCCTGAAAACAGAGTATGCTACATCGTATTTATTAGGGAAAATTACATTCACACCCCTATAGGTTTCTCATGTATGCAGTTAGACCCCTTAACGTTTGGAAAAGGCCAGTAACCTCCATTCACATTTATACAAATGGACAAAGACCTCCCTTCCTTCCCTGTCACGATAAACACCGCTAAAAGGTCTGGTGAAAAGATAAAACTACCCAAACAAGTTAAAATCTCTCCAAATGACTGAAGTACTCTTCCAAGTTCTCCATTCTCTACTCTTTCAAGCTTTCCATTTCTCTCAACTCCATTGAAGCAAGAAGCCTATTTCAAGCTTTCATTGGTTACTAGGTAAGTTGATTCTCTATTTTTTCTCCCTTTTTTAGGTTTTTTATGCTATTAAAGCCAAAGAGATTAAGCTCTCCGTTAGGGTTCTTCACAAAGAGAGAATTGCAAGGGGAGCCAGTGAGCTTGAGGTCTTGCATTATGGGTTATCTGAGAAGACAGCTATTCTGATGGTTGCTTGAATCGATTATTACTCATTATTTATCTTTGATCTTAGCATATCTTGTTTCGTTCTTGCATTTGGATTTTTTAGGTTTTTAGAAATTTCATGTGGGTTTTGGTTGATGGAATGGTCGGGAAATTTCTTGCCTCAGGGTTTTGGGTTTTTCTGGTGATTTTGTTGTGGTGGTGCGAATTGGTTTTTGTCATTTGAGCATTTTGTGGGGATTCTTGATGTGCATTTCTGTTTTTATCGGGTAAAGGAATTGGGACCGTTGATTAACAGAACTCTTTGGCCTCAAAATATTTAGAATTCTCTCTTTTGAAGGATTAATTTTTTGGCTGTCGTGAATAACATGAAAAAACGCATATTAACAATGGATCACGTTAATTTTCTAAAATAAGACGTTTTTATTTTTTGGGTTTACCAATTAAGACGTTCCTGAAAGACTCAAAAGTTCAAACCCTAACCGAAGATCAGCGGTGGCTTTGCTTGCGCTTTTAGGTTTTTTCTGTATCTGAGAGTTGATTTAAATCTCTGATTGGTTCCAGGCGAGTTTTGTCGTTCGCCTCCAGTGCTCTTTCTGTTTTCATCTCTTCTACTTGTTCAGTGCTGCAGTTTTGTCGTATAAAATGGAGCATTAAGCTCTTTCTCTTATTTAAAAGAAGTTTTGCTTCATTGATTAAGAACGGCGAAATTATATTGACTGTATCAACCGAACTATTGTGTTTCTCTTTTGTCCTTTTATTTTATTGCTTGTTCTAACGAGAAAGATATACACCTCGGAAAAAAGGGGAAAAGATGAACTTAGGTTTGTAGTTAGTTCTTTGGGTTTGTTGAAATTGATTATATACTAAACATTGTTGAGATTCTTAATTTGGATTTCATCACGAATCCATGGCTAATAAACAAGCCTTTAGATGTCAATAAAAATTTTGTATGAATAATTTATCAGTACAAACAATCTGAACTGCTTACATTTATCGTTAAGAAGGCAATTTGTTCCTCCTGCTGTTTACTGTGATCCTTATTGTTTAGCAAGTCTTGGAAGTTGTATCCCCGTTAATTATTTTTGAATATCTGGTGTTTTCTGTA
Organism: Buxus sempervirens; assembly: GCA_947561395.2. Lineage (NCBI taxonomy): Eukaryota > Viridiplantae > Streptophyta > Magnoliopsida > Buxales > Buxaceae > Buxus > Buxus sempervirens. The sequence continues at coordinate 30,991,904 of OX387192.1, forward strand.
GTATTGTTATGTAGAAGGCCTTTGAATATGTTAATTGGGAGTTATTGAAGTTTATGGGTTATACATGGTTTTGAAGTTAGATGCAGGAAATTATTGCATTCATTTTTCTTATTATCAGTTGTGGTTAGCAGGCCTCCATGATGTTTATTTAAAATATGTAGGAGACTTCAGAAAAGGGACCCTCTTTCTCCTTAAAATTATGGTAGAAGTAATTCTTCATGGGATTAGTTTTTTTTTTCCCTTTTTTATCTCTCTTCTTCCTCTTGTGGAACAAAAGCCATTTATCATCTGTTGTTAATATAAGAAATGCTATTACTTTCTAATCCATTTTGTTCTCATCTGTATTTCATGTGCATTTTTTATATGGTTTTACTTAGTTTTAGGGTCATATTTAAGCTAAGAACTAAGAAGGAATGAAATATTTGTGGTGGCAGAAGTTGGTAATCAAAAACTACTTTCCATTATTATTTTTTGCTAAAGCTTGGTTATGTCACTTACAGCCTTTTTATGTTCAGGACAGTTTGGGTCCTAAATGTTCTAAATAATGGCCAGAGGATTGCTACAACAACTCATATCGGTGTCTCTTTCCGTCTCTGGAAAATGGCAAAAACAGCAGCTCCGGTATCTTAATAATCATGAATGTGAGGTGATCATTTCTTTTCTTTGACTATTTACTTCTTTCTATTGGGATTTTTTTTTATGATTCTTCAATTGTACCATAAACAAAGGCGAATTAATCTATCCTCCAGTATCAGTATACAATTTCAGAATGTTTGTGTATTTTATGCTTTTGAAGTAATTTTGTTGAAATGGTTGCCATCAATGCCAGTTATTCTCTCTCTCACTCTCATCTCATCCGCCCTTTTTAATTTTTTTTCTCACTGGATCTGCAAACAGGTGGCCAAATTGACGAGTATATGTGGAATCTATTTTCCAAATTATGTTGCTGTTTCGTCTGTTGAAGAATTTAAAGAAGCAATCCAGGGAGCATTTCCTAAGGAAAACGAGGTATTTTTTTTTTGCATATTTTTTACTTTTATGGTTTCAATGTGTTTCGATTCACTCCAAGGAGAGCCTACTGGCAAATAAGTTATCTCAAGCTTAAGTAGGTATTTATATGTGATTCTGTTGCAGTTGGCGATTAAAAGCCAAATACTGGCTGGTGGACGAGGTTTGGGGACCTTTAAAGGTGGTCTTAAGGGCGGAATGCATGCTGTTAGGGTTGAAGAGGTTCAAGATATTGATGGTATTGAGTATCATTTTCTGTTTGTTACGATTTGGCACTTGCTTTTTCCTTTTTGGTGTGGCTTTTGTATACGCTCTTGCATTTGAAGTCACAGTTTAATTTAGGCTTTTATCTGAATGCAATGGAAGAAAGGATTTTCTTTTTCTGACCATAATCTGTTGTAAATAAGAATGAAAATGGTCATCCAAAACAATCTTGAAAGGACTAAAAGCCTCTAAATGACTGGTACCAACCATCCATGAAACTCTTTGCCTCCATCAAATTATGATATCTTTTGGTCATATCTTTTCCTCAGACTTAGATAAGGAAAAATCAAGCAAAAATGAGTTGTAATAAAATTCAGGTGGAGATCATGTCACTGAATCTATGAGAAACTTGAAATTTCTGTTGAAACTTAGAGTAGGTCATTTGCTTGAAAGACATTTGAAACCTATCTTATAGTAGGCCATTTGCGTTGAAACTTGAAAATTTTTTTTTTGGAAGGATCTGGACTTCCCCTGGAATTACCAAAAAAATATACTTTGAGAAGTTATAGCACTTGTCAGTCTATTAGACCATGTTATACTTCACATAGGCAAATTTTAAAAGTGGTTATTTTTGGAAGAAAAAGTACTTGAGCATAGTTCTACTAGAAATTTTTTTGAACTTTATCTTTAAAATAGAAGTACAGAGAAAGAAATGAATTAAAAGGGGTAAAAGTTTGTTTTTTGGTGCGGCCAGGCAAATCAGTGCATCAGTGTTTTAGGCCATTTCTGCAATTCTTCTCGTTGGTGCAGATCCTTACACTTCATGCTTCTTGGGAAAGGCCTGCGTTGTAATCTTGGCCAAAGTGTAGGTCTACTTTTTTTTTTGGGTAGAAAATTAAGTTTTCTGTGTGTGTGCATCTTTTTTTGTTATAGTTTTCAAGAAATATTTAGAAACAGTATTTAACTTATTTGTTTGTTATATTTTTTTCCATTTTTTATGGTGCTGCAATTGTGGATTTTAATCTTGGATAATGATAATATATGAACTACAATTCAAGTTGTTGTTTTATTTGGAAAATTACATCATAATTGATTGTGTGCTTTTTTTTCTCATTTATTAATGGTTAAACCTTTGTTGTTACAATAAAGAAGCTGTGGGAAGTATAAACGTTCTGGCTTCTGCAGTTTGTTTGCATAACTATAAAGGGAGCTCTCATCTTTCTTATTACTGCAGGAGCAAGTGCCAAGCACATGTTTCCATCCCATAGAAAATGTCTGGGGATAATGTTTGATTTTGTGAAAATGAAGGGGCATTTCTCTCATCCATATGCTGCAACTTTTAGTAGCTCCATACATTCTGTGAGCAGAAAGGATTCTGAGGTGAGGAGGAACTCTATGAACTTTGTTCGGGGTGTTGCAGAGAATGATGGGCTACCGACGGATAGTAGGGTTAATAAGGACATTATGTTTGGCGGTTCTCCTCTCTCTCGGTATGCTGCTGAAGGAAATACCAACGTAGATTTTGTCCAAGAACCGCTCTCTCGGTATGCTGCTGAAGGAAATACCAATGCAGATTTTGTCCATATAAAGATGATTCACAATAATACCTTTGTTACCATAACAGATTCTAAGGGAAACAAAAAGGCAGGGGCTTCCTCAGGGTGTCTGGCGGAAATGAAAGGGGGGCCTAAAGTTTCTCGCTATGCCGCTGAAGCAACTGCAGAGCATGTTGGACGACTTGCTAGAAATCTGGGTTTGAAGTCAGTTGTGATGAAAGTTAAGGGGTTTACTTATTTCAAGAAGAAAAGGCAAGCAATAATGAGCTGGAAAGAGGGCTATTCCTACTCTAGAGGAGATCGAAATCCAATTCTATACATTGAAGATACAACTCGACTTCCACATAATGGCTGCCGACTCCGAAAGAGACGTCGTGTTTAAATAGTTGGATGCTGGCAAAAAATTATACCAGAATATTATTTGATTTGTTAGTAGAAAGCATGAATTTGGAGGAGCCAAATTGATGGAGGCAGAATGTTTTTGACTTTGAGTCACTATTTTTCTTTTTCTTTTTCTTTTTTAAATGAATGATAGACGATTTCATTAAAACACAGAGACTCTGGGTGACTTTTTTTGATTGGAAACAATTCTAGTAGCGTTTGTGTTTTAATTTGGCTGTTTGTCTATATAAATTGACTGTCATGGTTACTTTGAAAAACGTATTTGTAAATTTATAAATTTGTTTTAATCCGACAATTGCAGAAATGTTTATCTATTGGTTGTTTGTGGTCATCAAAAGGGATGAATGATTTTCTTGAGATATAATTATTCATCTGAAGAAGTTCTGTAATAGATACTTGTTAGCGACAGTTGTACCAATGGATCGGGAATGAAGGCTTGAACTTTCCAGAATCTACAGGTATGGACATGTTTTCATTACTCTTGTTTTGGTTTGCGATCTGCTTTCACTTGATTTGCAGTGGACCGCGTCTGTCTCTGACATATAGTTTAGGTATTAATACTAATTTCTTAATCCAATGCAAGTAAATTACTTAGGAACCCCCTGTTTTTGGTCACAAAATTTTGTGTATTCTTCATGATTTCTATTTGCTTAGGCACCAAATTTTTTTTTTCTGAAAGGGACGCTGAACCCTTATAGTTTGCTTTTCCTGTAATAAAACACCTATTTGTTCTTTCTGAACTGGTTGTGATGACTATTTTGAGATGGTTGTGGTGAACTGATATATCTGTTTAACTATAAGATTTGAGAAATACAGCTTTTTCAGCCTTGTGTAACCATCCTAAGGCCAGTTTTCTATCTTTTCTTTACTTTGATATGTTAGTGATTTGGTTCGTCTTGTTGGTTGATGGTGTTCAACACTTCAACTAGAAGAACAGCTTTCTCTTTGTTTCGATATGTCGTCTGGTTTGTAAAACCCTTGTTTAAAATTATTCTTTTTTCAAAAAGTAATTAAATCAATATATATCATGTTCTTGAGAAATAACAAGAAGTAACAACAGAAAAACAAAAAGATAAAATTAAACTCAAGCCATGACGGCCATGGCCGTGGACATCAAGACCACAATTGCCAAGGAAAACGCAGATACAGTAACCCCGTTCACCGAGTTGTTTGGTGCAGGTTCTTGGGGAGACGGCACCAGAGCTTGTGAATCAGATGATACAGTAATAACAAGCTTCTGGCCCCCTTGTTCACAATGCTGGCCGATGTCACAAATGTACCACTTTCTTCCCGGGCTATTAAGGGTGATCACATCATTTCCGGTTGCTAATTGCTCGCTTCCGGCCGTTGCAATGCAGTCTTTGAAACCCGTTCCATTCACTCTAACTACATTGTGATCTCCTGCCTCATACTTGAAAACTGCAAGTTCATATATCATTCATCTGGTTAAACACATTCTATAGTTGCTAAATTATCAGTTGAAGACGAGCAGGAAGGAAAGTATAGAAGTGCTAAATTACCTAGTTTATCACCAACGGAAAAGGCTTTGCCTTCTGCCCAAGCTTGATAATTGAATCCCATTGTCCAGCCGCTCTCGTCTCCAACGATAAATTCTTTTCCCAGAGCAATTGGAATGAAAGCTGCGATGATGAGGAGGAAGATGAACGTGGGGTTAGAAGCCATTAAAGCTTAATTTGGTTTAGCTGTAGAATGGCTCTCTTTTAGTTTCAAGTAGTGTATGAGATTGGTCGCTTAAGGGGTGTGTACTTATAGACATTGACGCTAGTCTATTTGAGTCATATATGATAGAATGATCGGCTATCGACGGCAGAGTCCCAGAGAATCTGATATGCTGTTGCCATTTGGTTGAGTGGACAAACTGTGTCTGATCCCATGACCGGCAGGCCATTGAATGTCGTATTAGTGTCAACTAATTGAATATAAATCCTAAATTTTGTGCTTATAAATACAGTGGGAAGCTGTTCCTTAGGGAACATGTCAAATACACTTTTTTTTCCCCAAAAACAACTTATAGAATCCAATTGGCCTGCATTTTTTATAAGGGTAACTTTGTTTTTTTGTTTTTGCTTTCAAATAATACCCTTTAATAATTTCTATAACTTAAATGTTTCAAAAAAATGTTTTTTGTTTTTTACTTTAAAAAAATACCCTTTAATAATTTTTATAACTTTAACTGTTCCAAAAAATTGCTCATATTGAAAGACCCAACTAACCAATCTCACCCTTCCATACAAATTATTCTCTTCTGTGCACTTATTTTTTTAAGTGAAAAGAAAAAAATATAATAATGGCTGTGCAACAACCGCAACATCACTGAAAGTTTACAGTGTATCATGCATTCTAGTGGTTTAGTTCTCCCTGCTTGATCTTGTTTTCTCTACCTCATGGCATAACTCTCCTCCTATCCAACTGATCATCTTTTACACAAAATAGGAAGAATTTTAATTTCCCTTTGCTCAAAATAACTTTATCTTGTATGGTCAAAACTTGTAGTATGCTCATTGAATGAAAAATAAATAGATAAAATTCAAATACTTTGACTTAGACTCCAATTATTTATATGAAAGTAATAAATTGTAGCTTGAGTCCAACACTAAACCCAATTTAACACATATACAAAATGATTCTTAATGTGTATATAACTCGAGATGAATTTGTCTGTTGCTTTGTCTTGCAGTAGACTATGCATTGTCAGTGAGATGCTAATACGTACAGTATCTCGTGGCTAGTATTTTATCATGTTGAAAATGTTAACTATTTTTCTTATTAAATAAATAATAGCCATGGCGTGTCAACATCTCACTCACATTGCATCCTTTATTACATGAAAAAACATTGGCTGTGATATGCTGCACTTGACAACATCTCATTCATATGCATAGCAAGTGGAGGCTTGGTGTATGACATGGGCTTGGGCCGGGATTTTGGGTTCCCATTGTAAAGAGGCCTTTGTGTGTGCAGATGATTTGCTATAATCAAGGTTTACAGTTTCGGTGGCACGCCGTAGTATGCTGCTGAAATTTCGTTTTTTGGCCCTTAGCGATGCGTTTCGCTGAGGGAAACCGCTAGTGAAATTTCAGTGATTTTTTTTGCCAAACAGAGAAAAAAATGCAAATTTGTTAAATTTTTATTAAATTTTTTTATTAGCGAAACGAGCGGTGTGCCGGCGAAACGTAGCTGTGCGTCGGCGAAATTTCCCCAAAATCCAAAAAAAACAAAATTTTGCCCATTTTTTGCTTATTTTTTGCCTTTTTAATTTTTACCACCGAAATTTTGTTTTTGCCTATGGGAGCGACGCCCATGGGCAACGAGACTGTAAACCTTGACTATAGTCACCAAACACTATCGCCCGTAATAGATAGCAGGTTTTTCTTATAATTCTCCTACGTCAAACAGGGAATCCATAAAACCGATTTTTCTCGTTTATTTTATTTTATTCGTTTATGTTCATAATTGTTTTCTTCGTCGACTCTTTGCGTGACTTCAAACCCTAACTGGCTCACTGAAGTCTCTTTGCTCATCGTTTTAGGTTTTTTATTTCCCTGTCTGCCCGTTCTTCAAATCCCTGATTGGATCCAGGTGAGTTATGCTGTTCGTCTCCAATGCTTTTTCTCTTACATCTCTTCTACTGTTTCTGCTCATACGCACTCAAAGCCACTAAGAGCTTGTTTTATCCTGCAATTTTGTCGCATAAAATACCGCGTTATGGGCAAAATACGCACTCAATGCTCATTTTCGTATTTAAAATAAGATGATTTGCTTCATTGATTGAGAGCTGTGAAATTATATGGATTGTATCAAATGAAACATTGTGTTTGCCATTTTGCCCTTTCATTTTTTTGCTTTTTCTAACGAGAAAGATGTGTATCTTAGAAAGAAGGGAAAAGGATGAACGTAGGTTTGTCGAAATTGATTATATATTAATACATGTTTAGATTCTTAATTCGGCGTTTTATTACGAAGCTGTTGCTCATAAACAAGTATTTAGGTAAAAAACAAAAAAAGAAGTGTCTATGGAAATTTTGTATGAAAAACTTATCTGTAAAAACGATCTGAAATTTGTACATTTATTGATAAGAAGGCAGTTTATTTTCTTCCGTTGTTTTCTCCTTCCTTCTGCAGTGTAGCCTGACCCTTTTGTTTAGCAAGACAGAAAGTTTTATTCCTGTTACTTATTTTTGATGAATGACTCCTGGTATTTTCTGTTGTATATTTTTGTAGAAGGCCTGGGAATTTGTTAATTGGGGGTTATTGAAGTTTATGCATTGTATGTGGGTTTGAAGTTAGATGGAGGAAGTTGATGGCATACATTTTTCTCTAGTTATCAATTCTGATTAGAAGGCATCCGTGATGTTTATGTAAGATCTATAGAACACTTCATAGAAGGAACCCTCTTTTTCCCTCTTGTTCTTCAACCGCAGTTATTGTAGAAGTAATTCTTTATGGGCTTAAGATTTTTTTGTTCGCTGTTACTTTCTAATACATTTTGTTTCATCTGTATTTTCATGTGCTTTTACAGATGTTTTGAGGTATTTTTAGGCTAAATTTAAATCAAGAAGGAATGAGATATTTGTGGTGGCATAATTGGTTAATCAATATCCAGTGTCCATTGTTCTTGGTTCTAAATATTGGTTATGTCTCTTATAGCCTTTTTATGTTCAAGGCAGTTTGGGTCCTAAATTTTCTGGTTTGGGTGGATTGCATGCATTTAAAGTGAGTAAACTTACACTGAGTTGAACACTATTAGATTGCCAAATCCTTATTTATCATTTAATACCATACCTAAAAGGACAATTCGATAGGGGTTTTTGTGTCACAAGGGAATAATAAAAAAAAAATACCATGTTACAATGTGAGAAGTGTCTATTTTTTTTATTAAAAAACATTTAGGTGAAACTTATAGATAGAATTGGAGATTTAAGAGGAGGTTGGAAGCCATTGGAGGATCATCAGTGCTGCAAAGCATGAAGCATGGGTGTGGCTTGGATTCTAGTAGTGAGTGGGAGCCACAGGATGAGCTTTTCACATGGAATTATGCTACTATTTTGCCCCTTTAGTGAAGGCATTTGTTAGTGAGTATGGAAGGGGTAATGAATCAGCTTTCAGGGAGATCTTTGATTTGATGAATCAAATCTCTGACTATGTTTTCTGCACCTGTATGCTGTTTCTGAGGGCATCATTTGGTGAATACATGTATGGGTTAGCATTTAATTTCCATTACGTGAGAAGTTGGAAGGCTACTCTACATCGAGAGATTGCTCTTTGGCTGACGTTCTGGTATGGTTCCTGGATGTTAATATTTTAAAAGAGGATAGTAAAAATGAGAATGGATTTGGAGCTATTTAAGATATATTTACTGTTCGCTAAAGGTATTCTGTTCTGTTGCAACTGCTTTAGTTGGTGGTTGCAACAGGCCAAAATATGCCCTGTGAAAAAAATGATCTGACCAATCTAGATATTTGATATGGGACCCCCTGTATTTATTATAAGGAAATAATTGTAACCATATAAATCCCATAGTGGACATGTATGTTGCCAATTTGCCACAGGTATCAGTGGCTATAAATTCTTCTTTATTATTTCTTGAGTTTTAGATAAGAAGAGATGTCAGTCTTTGTTGAGCCTTTTATGCCACATGAAAAATTTATTTGGCTTTCAGACTTAATATTTGACCTAGGTTTATATATAGTAATATAGAGAAGTCATGCTATGCAAATAACCTTTCATGTATGAGTTACTTGCCTCAGTAGATTAGATAACTCTGTCATGGCTCTTTAGTACATTTTCTATATTGTCTTTATAGCGACAGAGCATTCCTTTTTGTCAAAGCTTCGTTAGAGTACTCAGTTGCCTTCAACAGTAGCACCTTTTGTTTGAGTTTCTAATCCATATGACATTCTAATCATGGATTAGTTTTTGTTAGGGTTTTCAGTGAGCTGAGCTGAAGCTCAATAATTAGGCTCCTAGCCAGTTTTGAGCTGGAAAGGGGCATTTCTTTAACAAGCTTGAACTGAGCTCGGGTATCTGGTCTTTTTTAGAGATTGGTTTAGTTATGTGATATAAGATAATTCAATAATTTGATTTTATTCATAAACCTAAACTATCTTTTATTTGTAAAAATGAGGGCCTTTTTGGAATGTTTTTTAGGTGTGATTTTTTTTTCCATTTCTTAATAAAATTGCTTAAAACTGTTTGGTAAGTTTTCTTTTGAATTTAGTTTGTCTCTTCTGATATGAGAATTAAAGATATGCCACGGTTGCCCTCAACGTTTCAAACACCATTATAAAAACTAAAAACAAAAGAATAAATGCTTTTGGTTTTTAGAAGGCAACATTTTCAGCTTTTGAAAATGCGGTGGTTCTTAGGTGAGATGTTCTTTAAACCAGATTTGAAAGCAAACTTACCAAAAACATAGTCTTTGTTTTGGGAAATGGAAGAACTGTTCTTCTTTTTTTTGACTGGTAATAATAGAGAAATATATTAAAATGAAAAAAAACCACTCCAACAAGCACATAATAAGTGTACCGGGACTGGATGGAGGGAGGTCCCTTACAGCTGGAAGAAATTATCACAAGGTAGAAACATCTGACTGTCTAAATGTCGACAAGACATACAACTAGAAGCCCATGAAATAAGACAACTGAGAGATAATTGGATTAAACAAGACCTCTAGCCTAGCTGATCCTTTACAAAAGTTTCAAGCCAGAATAACTTGCTCCAACTCATGAGGCTGCACCCAACTTTTCCCAAATCTCGATAATAATGCATTCCAAATGTCATTAGCCACCTTATAATGCACAAGTAGGTGATTTATCGATTACCCTTGGGATTTACACATCACACACCTGTTTGGCATCTGCCAACCATGCTTCATGAGGTTAATTGTTAATATTTTCCCCAATGTTGCTGTCCACAAGAAGAACCCAATTTTTGTGGGAAGGACTGATTGCCACACCATTCGTGATACTTTGAAAATGTTCTCCTTATTACAAGCTTGGTTGTAGAGGCTTCTCACAGAAAAGTTACAGTCCTTACTGCCACCATGTCATTACATCTGGGTTCAAAGGAAGATGCGGGCCACGAACTGAAGCCAATAGGTGAGCTAGTGAGTCCATCTCCCAATCAAATATATTCCTTCTGAAATTCAGATCCCAACTCCCTCCTCTAGGATCATATTGATATACCTCAGAGATAAATGCTTGAGGCCCTGCTGTGATATTGTAAATATCCGGAAAATTGGCTTTCAAAAGCCCATCCCCACACCAAAATTTTATGTGGCCCCCTCTTCCCTCTAAAAATCTCATGTTTTGGGCAATCAAAGCGGAAAATTTATTAATAGGCCTCCAAATACTGCACCCAACACAGCCAACAAGGGGAGAAGGGATCCAACTACTAGAATTGTAGCCATATTTTATTGTAATTAGATTTTTCCATAGACTTTGCACTTCTTTACTGTACTACCAAGACCATTTTGCTAATAGGGAGTGATTAAATGTGCGAAGATTCTTTATGCCCAAGCCGGCTTCTTTGTTATCTCTACATACGCCTTTCCAGCCAACCAGGTGATATTTGTCAGCTTCGTCCCAACCTTTCCGCAAAAAAACTGCGTTGAATCTTTTCCATCTTATCCACAACCAAAACCGGGGCTAGCATGGACGAGAGGAGATATTTAGGGAGGCTAGAAAGCAATCTCTTTAAGAGAATCATCTTACCGCCTTTGGATAAAAAGCTACTTTTCCATGAAGCTAGCTTCCTTTGCATTCGGGTGATGATTGGCTCCCAAATCACTTTAGACTTATAGGAAGATCCAATAGGGACCCCAAGATAGGTAATAGGAAGAGAACCAAGGCGGCAACCAAACAAATTACACAACTCATCAAATCCAGCCAAGTCACCCACTTTGAAGATCTCTCTTTTATGCAAGTTTACTTTCAAGCCAGAGACGGCATCAAAACATGTAAGTAGAGCCTTGAGAGTTAGGATTTGGGAGGAGTGCGCCTTACAAAATGTTACTGCATTGTCGACGAAAAATAGGTGGGAAATAGATAGCAACCATCACCAAAGGACACACCATCAACTAGCCCTAAGGATACCGCTCTGCATGTCAGCCGACTGAAGGCTTGATTATAATGAAGAGCAGAGGAGATAGAGAATCTCCTTGACTCAGACCGCTAGATGATCAAAAGAAACCCGCAGCTACACAGTTCACGAGGATGGAAAAAGAGGCTGAGGATAGACAAAAGGACATCCAACTGCATCACTTAGCAGCAAAACCCATGCGCTGGAGGAGATAGCCTTAGAAATTCCAGTTGACGTGGTCATAGGCCTTCTCGATGTCCAACTTATGCATTAACTTCTCATCTCCACTTCTTTGAATAGAGTCCAAACACTCATTGGCTATTAATACCACATTCAATATTTTGTCTAACACCAAAAAAAGCATGCTGGGATGGTGAAATAATTGATGATAGAACCTTCCGAGGCCGGTTAGCCAACAACTTTGCAACGGTTTTGTAGAAGCTGCTTACCGAACTAATTGGGCGGTAATTCCTTAAGGATGCCGCCCCTTCTTGGAATGAGGCATATGAAATGGAAAAACTGTTTCCAAACCGTTTTTTATAGAGGGGGCTTTTAAAAATCGGAAGTTTTTTGTGGTTCTTATTGTGTTGTTTTTATTATAATAATGATATATACTGTCATATTTGTAATCCATGTTTAGGAAAAAATAAATAAAGATAAAGCCTACTGGCTTCTTCAAGAGATACAATTCTTGGAGTCTTCTTCTTTAAAGTAATCTTGTCTTCTTCCTTACGAAAGCTTGTTTTCTTCATCAAAACATAAAAGCCTTTGTTCCTTCTCTCTCTTTGCCAGATATTGTTTCCGCTGCTATTGCAAAGATCAACTATGAGCTCCCTCGCTTCTGACATTGGATCCATAACCAAACAAGATTTTTAAAATCTTGCTTTGAAAAACCTAAAAAGAATTGGAAAGCTTTTAGGCTGTGTTTGGAACCTTGGATTTGGGGAGAAAAGAAAAGAAAGCTAAAAAGGAAAAGAAAAGAAGAGAAAAGAAAAGAAAAATACTGATTTTTTTTTCCTGATGTTTGGATGAGATGAGAAATGAGAAGAAAAAAAAAATATTTTAGTAAAGATGATGGGTTGGGGTGGTGGGCGGCGGTGCCAGGTGGCAGTGGGTGATGGTGACGGCGGGTGGCAGTGGGTGGTGGTGGTGGCGGTTGGCGGTGGTGGTGGTAGTGGGCGGTGGTGGCAGCTAGTGGTGGTGGGCGGTGGTGGCAAATGGTGGTGGTGGTGGGTGGTGGCGGGCGATAATGGATTGTGGTGGTGGTGGGTGATGAGTTATGGTGGTGGTGGATGGTGCTAGTGATGGGATGGGTGGGTGGTGTGAATAGTGATAAGTGATGGTGAATTTTCTTTTCTTTTAAAATTCCTACCTTTTTAGAGAGAATTTTTTACATTGGAGAGAAAGAGGGAGAAAATTTGGAGAGAAAATCTCGTTTTCCTTCATTTAAACCAAACAAGAGAAAAGAAAATTTTAGCATTTTCTTTTCTTTTCTCCCCAAATCCAGGGTTCCAAACACAGCCTTAGTTTTCAGGCTGGTTCTTTTTTTCCTTAAAATTTTGACCAAATTACCTCGGGTGTTACTAGTTATAGTTTCTGAGTTTCATTTTCAAAATTTATACCAATCCATAGGTTTCCTAGGTTTGTAATTAAGGGAACATGATTGGCTGGTACATGCTTGAGCCCTTTGAAACTTAATTTGCTTGAGAGGAGCTTGAGCCCAACACCAGGAGCAGCAGTCGAGCTGGGAAAAGCAAGGCTTGGCTGGGTTAATCTCATGAATACCTCTATTTATGCTTCCCAATTTATGTATACGACTATACGTGTAGGACTGTTAGATGCTGGACCAGATTTGGTCTAATGTTCTTTTCCTTTACTTATCTGGGATGGCTCCATGAAATGAATTACAGTCCCTTGGTCTATTGTCTCATGCTTAAAAGGTTGAGTAATACAATTAGCACTTGCATGTCAGAGTTTGGTGTAAGAAGGAATGAAAGATATACCAATCTGGAAAATGGCAGAATCTTTGTAGTTGATTTTTGATTGAGTGGAGAGTCTAGCTGTCGCTGCTAGACTTTCCATGGTTCAAAGAATTACTTTCATCTCGGGTATCGGCTATCTGTGAAGCCTGTATGAATTGTGTGTTGATACAGTAAGAGTCAAAAGTGAATTTTTTTGCTAGTATTGCCTTCTACCCTTGTTCATGTTTCATTTCAGCCAATATTTCAAAAATTGGCTGATACCTTTACCATTGGCCTCTATTTTGGCTCATATCTCAAAGTCTGAACCCATGTCTTATACAACTCCTGAACATGAGGTTCAACCTTAACTTGTTTTTTCTGAATGAGAATCTCATCTGTCCATGTCTTTGATCATATGGCATTCATGTATGATACAGTTATATTTTATTCAGACAGTCATTCTTTTACATGTTTTATGTGGCATAAATATGTTATCAGTGTGCATATCACATTTTTATTAGAAGGATTGTTGAAGTTTAATTCTTGTTGTGCCTGTTTTCTTATTTCATTGTCTGGTACTTGATTATACGTTCTTTTTTATTGTTTCTTCTTGCAGGTGCAGTATTAGATCGTTGTAACTGATCGGTGGATGATAATCAATCATATCTTTATATGACCTGTAGGGTAGCCTGTTGGGTTTTGGGCTTAGGGGGTTATTTGTTTCATACTGGATTTGGGCATCAGGATTTAGATGTTTTCCACGCTGTCATGCAACATTATCTTCTGTTAGTATAAGCATTATATCTTGAGAAGATGAGCAGAACTGGTTTGAAGAAAGAAAAGTATGACACTGGTAATGAGCAACCCGGAGAAAGCTGTATTGAAGGAACTGCGGCTCGGACAAGACCACTTAGCTTTACTGAGATTATGCTGAGAAGAAAAAACAAGAAACTATCTGATGATGCCAAAGAGGGATACGGAGAGCCAGAAAAACTGTTAGAGAAAAGCAATGTTGAAAATGTCTCTGATCGTTTAGGATCTGATGGAAGTGACAGGCATGGTAAAGATCCTGTATTAGCAGCCACAACGAGGGCTTTAAAAGATGTTCAGAAAGGAAGTCCCAAAAAGAAAGAAGAGAAGGAGAAGACAACTATGAAGAAGGTTGATACAGGTAAAGGTAAAGACAAAGAAATTCGGGATTTGGATGGTGACTTGAAGTACAAATCTAACAAGCATTTGGGAGGCGCTACTAGTGGGGGAAAGAATGATAAACGAAAATACCGTGGAAGCCAAAATGACAAGGGATTAAGGGATGATTCGGATGATGAATTTAAGAAGAATTACAGAGATAGATTTGGAAAAGACAAATTTATTCACAAAAACAGAGAAAAATCTGTAAAAGAAAGCAAAAGGAGGCACCGAAATGAAGATGATGAGAGGAATAGGTCTGAAATAGATGGTGGTGTAAAGAAGTATGACCTGAGCAAATTGCATGAATCAAAAACTTCAGAAAGAAGTGGTAGAGGGAAGGAATCATCTAGATCTCATTATGAAGAAGTGAGGCTGAAAAGGAGACGGTCAAGGAGTAGGGAACAGGACAGAGATAAAAGGTCCTTTTCACTTTCGCCAAGGGCACACAAGCGTACATCTCATGGCCGGGAGCATGAGCAATCATCATTTCGTACCTCTAGAGACAAGTCAGGAAGACAGCATACTGATGTTGACCGGCACAAAATGTCAAGCAATGGTGGATATGCAAGTAGTCAATATCGGCGGCATGGTGGTTATTCAAGTGGCATTGGTGGCTATTCTCCAAGGAAAAGAAAGACTGATGCTGCTGTGAAAACTCCTTCCCCTACCAATCGCTCACCGGAGAGGAGAAGTGCAGGTTGGGATCACCCACCTTCACGAAAAGACAGTGTTGCTGCTGGTTCAACACTAAATGTTTTTCCTTCATCACAGCAAGCTGTATCATCAAATGCTCACGAAAAGCCAAGTGCCGTTCCTGTAACATCCACTGCAGCAAGACCCTTATCTGGCACTTCTTCCAATGCTATACTAGTTACAATGAATGATGCCATTGAGTCCATTCAGCTTACACAAGCAACTAGACCTATGAGAAGGCTATATGTAGAAAACTTACCTGCTTTGGCCTCTGAGAAAGATCTAATGGAATATTTTAATAGTTCTTTGGTGTTGTCAAGTGTTAACCGCAAGCAAGGAACCCAGCCTTGTATCAGCTGTATAGTAAGTGATTCATCTAGTATTATTTTTAGATATATGATTGTTCACTGCAATGCTTGTGAATTCATTGTGGGGGCTGTGGCATGTCTTTAATTATATCTAATCACAGATAAACAAAGAGAAGAGCCAAGCCCTTGTGGAATTTCTTACAGCAGATGATGCTTCAACAGCTACGTCTTTTGATGGCAGATTATTTTCAAACTCTATTCTAAAAGTCAGACGCCCCAAGGACTACGTTGAAGCAGCAGTAAGATAGCTAATTATGACTCTCTTTCTTTCCTGCTTATTTACATCTTTTAAGTGCCTGTTATATTCATTTTGATTGCTATTTGATGCTTAATTATTTAAAGGTAATAATCTCCATTTGAAGGGCACCAGTGTTGTTGGATGATTGTTCATATGTGTTTTCAAGATTATTGATGATATTCTAGTAGTAAATATATAAGGATTATGAACTAACAGACTGAACACCTCAAATTTTTCCTTGAATTGCTATAACTTTAGGCATTGCTAGACCCAGACCTGGGAAAAGGAAGAGGATTGCATGAGACATGGTTAATAAGTAGGAATATTTATTTTGGGACATTAACCCTGTTTTCCCAAAGAAAACAGTGTTAGTAAGTGGGAATATTTGTTGTGGGGGCATTGGGCCGTGTTTTGGCAGGGATGTTAAGTGTTTAAATGTGAAGGACGTGCAGAAAGAATGGTTTAATTATTAATAGTAATAAAACAGAAAAAAAATGGAAGATGGCGTTGAGACAATCAAGTTCCCTGTGATGGAGAAATAGAGATGGCATATTCTTTGCAAATCCTATAGACAAATAGTGATAAGGAATCAAAGGAGCTCATACATTTTTTTATTTTTTTTTGAAGCATGTTTTCTGGGGTGGATAGGAATCAAAGGAGCCCAAATATTCTAGCAGCATTATTTCAATAGATAAAGGAGAAGGAATCAAAGGATTGCAGTATTTACCCTGTTAGGTTGCTTGATGGGAAAGGATTAACTTATATGGTCTGGGAAGGAAGACAAGATGCAGAATTTGTTGGGGGAATTGAGAGGATTTTGTTGACTTCTGAGGGGGAAGTGCTTCTTTGGGAATTCCTCGTATTGTTGTTTCCTTTGTCGATAATGATGGAGCCATTCGTGAGAAATTAGCATGTAGCATCACACCTTCAAAGATAGGAGCAGATTCTAGTGTGACTTCAATCTCAACAGGTAGTCTCTCAAGCTGATGATTAATGTTCCGGTTCTTCGTACTGCCAAGTCTCTTTTTCTTTGCTTGCTTTGGCCTCTGTCGCTGATCTTCTGTCTCAAGGTACAAATTTGGATTTGGGTTTTAGGTCTGATCCTCCTGTTTCTGTTTCCCCAGTGCTGCATTCTCCTTCTGTTGGTACTACTCCTATCCAACCTAAGCTAGTAGATGGCAAATGGAAAGAGCTGTTAGTCCCTGCCAAAAGTGATGTCCAGGAGTTGGGTGGAGTTGGGTGGAGTTGGATGTGTATCCACTTCGATACAGGTGGTGGGTAAGGAGTCAGTGGGGTTAGAGGAGATAGCACCTTTGTTCATCATTGAAGTTAAGAACCAACAACGGTATTTTGTTACTTGTTAGCATCCCAGATGTTATTTACAGGTCTTAACAGTCTAGAGGACTGATGAAATTTGAAATAGTCCTTGCGCTATAAGTCAAGAAAGGGGAAAGTCTGTAGGGTGAAATTGAAGTACCCCAATGTTAATCTTCAGTTGGAATATTAGGGTCTTGGTGATCCCTCAAAGAATGAGCTATTAAGTCACTTATCTAAAGTATAAACCTCGTATTCTGGTCCTTCAGGAAGCTAAGTGTGTTAGTGTGGATAGTAGTCTAATAGTAGTAACCATTACAGCCATTACAGAAAGTGTAATCCCTTGATTCATGTTGAAGTAGTGTTTACAGTTTTGACCAAAAAATCGTTTTTTTTCTTTAAGGCTGCGATGCGTTTTCGCGGCATGCCGACGAAATTTGATGAAACTTCCCCCCCCAAAAAAAAAACTCATTTTTTGTCTTTGTTGATTTTTCCAGTTTTCCGGCAGGAAATTTCGTTTCGTGCCCTTGGCGGCACGCCCAACGACACCAAAACGATAACTTTGTGTTGAATTAAGTGATTACATGGTGAATTAAACTAAACGAATAAGAAAAAGTAAAAAACTATCGTAATGGGGAAAGCTCTAAAATTCAGGACATAAAGAACTCAATCAAACTTCATATTTTTGCAAATTTTAGGTTTCTATTAGTCTATACTATTTGCTAAGATCATTTGAAGTGTAATTTAAGGTGCTAAAGTGGATACATATGAAATAAAATAGCTTTTCTAGTGTTGTTCCTCCTCTTTCAATCTCTTAGATATGCAAAAATGGGGCATTAATCTATGTTGTGGCTACTACCTGATGGGAGATCACCTTGGGGTGGGGGGTATCAATTTTTTCAAAGGACCTTTTGTGAAGTTACAAGCTTGGGATTGCCAAAAATGGTGTCATGCTCGAAAACTACTTGAGAGATACCAAATAGCATTGCCCAATATGACTGTATCACTTGAGTCATATCAGTCTTGGCCCGACTTGATCAAGTTTCATTGAGATGAGTGGAACCCCCTCATATCACAACTCAGTATAGGTTCATTAAGAGCCGATATTGAATTGATTTGCCCAATGGCACTTTGTATCTGGTGAGTTTTTTAAACCATTATCTACAAGCCAAATCTTCTATCAAAACCTAAATATAAATCCTTGGTCTCCAGCTGTGATTGTACAAGTTACTCAAATTACCATAACCCATGACTCTAGTAAAATGAGGTAACTTCCATGTGATTTCAACTCAAATGCTTTTAATTTAGGTGAAATTTTATTTTGGAGGTAGAGTTGTCTATAATGCTCACAAGAGGTAGCTGTATGCATCTCATATGGCTTACTATGAGTGGTTTCAACATATTAGTTTGGAGGATATGCCTTTTTTTTGTGTGATAACCAATGAAAATGCATGTATTAAGAGGAGAAAAAGGGTAAGTACAACAGGAGAAAGGGAACCACCCACAATAAGTGGTGGAAATGGCACACCAGTAAATTGTATACCAGATTTTCTAGATCTACTGTTCACAGAGTCATATGACTTGACTCTGTCCACACTCTCTCTTTCACAGATAAAGAGACACTGTGGATTATGCCCTTAAAATGTTGTCCTTCCCTATTTCCTGGAATTCCTTACTAGAGGTTTCCCGTGTAGCCACCATTGCAATTATAGTGTCAGTGGTAACCAATACTACTATGATAGTGTCCTCAACCAACTCCTTGCTCTCCATACTAGCCACGATCTTGCTTAAAAAGTAGCATAATACATTCTTAATCCATTCTTTCCCAGGAACAGTAAGCGCCATTGTAGTTGATGATGACAAAATTCCTTTGGGAATACGGAACAAAACCTATCAACTGTATGGAGGTCATCCAAATGTGCCTAGTATGTGCACAATGAATCATGCCATGATATACAGATTCACCCCTCCTTCAAGCATAGCGCATATGCATTTGGTGATGGTTACCCAGGTTTTTCTCTTCCGCTGTAAAACATCGAGTAACAATTTTGTCAAGGACAGTGTAAGAAAAAGCCTTACCTTAGGCAGTCTTGGGGCTCTCCAAAGGAACGAGACTGGGAAACAGAGGATGATGATTTACGATTAGAGGAGAGATGTCAGAAAAAAGAAAAGGATTTGGAGGTGATAATCTCAAAGGATCAGTGGCTGAATGGTGGAAATTGGGGGTTTCAGGATAAAGCTTAATATTCTTAAGGTCATCCAGTAGTGTACATCTGTACGAAGTTCCTCAAAATCTACAGAGTGAAGCTCTCTTCAGAAAGGTAAGTTCCTAAGTGTGAGGACCAAAAGAGTACATTTTGAACCAAGGTTTACCGTTTTAGTGCCAACGCCCAGGGCACGAAACGAAATTTTGATGGCACGAAATGCTGGAGAAATCAACAAAGACAAAAGACTAGGAGTTTTATTTTGGGGAAGTTTTGCCAAATTTTGTTGGCACGCGTCTAAAATTAGCCAAAAAAATTCCCCCCCCTCCTCAGGGTTTCACTCAGCACGCAGCCCCGTTTTGCCGGTGCCTAGCAAAAAAATCCCCAAAAATTCAAATTGGCGATATTTTAGCCACGAAACTGTAAACATTGTTCTGTACATAAGGATCCCTATTGATTTGCAAACAAAATAAATGAGGATATCTGGAAGAAATGGTATTATTCCCCCACAAAATGTTGAAACAAAATCTAGTGGAATCTTCAGCTTTGAGTTTTGCCTTAATCTGAGGGGGAAAAAATGGAAGTGATAGCTGTGATGGCTTTCTAGGGGGCTACCTGTGAGTATTTTTGCATTCAGCCTAACGTCTCTTCCATTTTTATACAGTCCAAATTCTCTAGCTGTAAACTTTCCCCACAAAGCATCTCTCTCTTCCCCCCAAGTTTCCAGTCATTTCCCAAGTAATGCCGTGCTCTTAAGATGGATAGTATGTTATCTTGATTAAGCCTCTCCTAACTCTTGCCTTTGGACACCATACTCCATTTTACAAGGTGATTTTTTTTTATTTCCTCTGCCTTTACAAAGGAAATCTCTATGCATCTTCTTTATCCTCCTAACAGCCTTCCATGGAGCTCTAAAGAGACAAATAATAAATCGAGAGATTGGTTAATGAGGATTGGATCAATGTTATTTGATCCTTGAAAGGTACGTATGATCTTTTCCTGATCCCACTCTCTTATCTATCCTTTCAATCATTGGCTGCCAAAATGATTGATTACTAAGGATATCTTGTAGCGGCATCCCAGATATTTTATATGGGCCATTCCTTAACACTGAAGCCTAGGATCTGTGCAAATTCTTTCAAATCCCTATCATCCACATGGATCTCAGATAAGCTAGATTTCCTAAAATTAACTTTCAAACACGATATGAACCCAAAACACCTTAAAATGCATCGATTCCAAAACATGTGATCCTTAGAAGCCTCCAAACACGATATGGAACTCTATTCCTTCAGCTGTTGCTTGGGTGATCTGGAAAGAGAGAAATAGAAGGACTTTTCAAAATATATATATATTTTTTATCAGTGAGGACTTTTCAAAATATTGAAAGGAAGGAGACAACATTAAATTGAGCTGTCCTGAGATTAATACATAGCTGGGTTTCAAGTCAACCTGTGGGAGCTAACATTCCCATCGAAGAATTCCTGGGGTGCAATAGATTTTTTGAGATGGGAGGGGGGTAGTGGCTGGTTGTGGGTTATGTTTCTGTAGTTTTGGGACAGTAATGTGTTCTACTACTGGTACGCAGTTTGTGTACTATGTAATCTTTTCTAATTATTTATAATATTTCCCTTTGATTACTAATCAAAAAATAATAATAACGAAATATTATTATCATATGGTTATGTTCTCCTTTCCCACAAGGAAACTTCTGATCTTGCCTAGCGAGTCTGCCGTTTGGAGGTTGTGTCTTCATTAGTCTTATTTCTGTTCTCACTTTATTCCATCAACTACAATTGGATAATGGCTTGTTCCATATGGTGTACATTTTATTTATCTCTTATTGTCAGTGCTATTACATTGGTAGGTCAATGAACTGGAGGTTAATTATCGATCTTTTCTTCATGTAACTGGTCCTTAACCTCAGTTTTGCTTCCTAATTTTAAGTCTCAAACCATGTTGTTCCATTTATTTCATCTGATATATATACATGATTATTTCCATGCAGAATGTTCTTTGCCAGATTTCTGATTGAGTTGCGATTATATCTCAAATTGTTTTTTATTTTATATTTTATCTTATTCGGGTTACTTCAGAATACAATCATTTTGATTGCCTTCTGCCATTTTCCTTCTGTATGTGTTGATGAAGGCACCTTTTGGTTCCAGTAGTACTTTATATATCACTTTTCAGCTTCTGAGGTATATTGTGGTTACTATTCATGTAGCAGGTTTTCAGACAGTTGCTATTTTCATGCAGACTGGTGTCCCAGAGAAATCAGTGGCCGCGATCAATACGGTATCTGACGTTGTAAAAGATTCACCACACAAGGTATGCATGTGAAACAGTGTAAAATAATCCTCAACTACTATGCCCACAATTTTACCTTCTTTGATATATTAGTTATTGTTTTCCATCTTCCTTTGTTGAGTTTATTTTGTGTTTTTTTTTCCTTTGCACTTGCATATGTATTTGTGTGTAGAGATGGTTTTGGGTAGTTTTGTTTTAATAAAATAGAGTAAACCAATCACCCAATACATGTATTGGTTAAGTATGAAGATCATTCTTGTCCATTAAATCAAAGGAAAATTTCCAAAATTTAAAGCTGAACCTAGCCCGAACCCTAAAATTCATATCTTTCCAAATTTAAAGCTGAAAATCAATAGCTTTGTATGATCTCAAATATAGCTATAAAAGAGTTAAAGTTTTAACTTATAATTATACATATAAAATTGTGTTTTTCAGAATTGCATATATTATTGCCAAGCTTTCATCAGCCTTTTCCAAGCTTGACCTACAATTTGATCTCGCTGGGCAGGGTTGTTTAGAGTGGAACCCACGGGCCAACATATCTTGTCCAAGACTGCATAAACATCAAGCAATACTGGCTCATCTCGCCCACTACCGCCCTTATTAACAAAATTTCAATTGTTTCCTCCTCCCTTTTGCATATTACACATCTTTTGAAGGCTGTCTACTGGAAATCAAATGTTCTATCATCAGTTTCTCTTTAATAGTGTTGTCTAGACTAAGAAAGCAATCTTTCAAATTATTTTTCCAGACTGAAGTATAATTTCTGCTCTACCAATGACTGGATGGATGTTCTAACTATAAAGAAGTTCCTTTTTTTTTTCTTTAATGTTTACCATCTATCTTCTCCTCCCTGAGGGTGAGCCTTGGTGCAACGATGAGTTTGCTCCATTGTGGCCTAAAGGTCACAGTTCGAGTCATAGGAAACAGCCTTCCCACTTACGGGGATAAGGCTGCATACATCGGGCCCTCCCTAAACCCCGCACATTGGCGGGAGCCTCGCGCATTGGGCTAGCCCTTTATGTATCTTGTCCTCCCTCTAAATGCCTTTTCTCCATGGATATGTCCAACATTGAAGTGTGGCTTTTGATGTCAATTTTGGTGGAAAGTTTGGAACTCTAGAATAAAAAAGTTCCGAGGGAATTTTGCTATTTTGTGATGCTTCTTGTTGAAAATCTTACGAAATTTTTTCCTATATAAGTGGTAATGTCGATGTGAGGAAAATTTTGGTATCCTTAGAAAGTGAAGTTTTGTTGGAAATTTCAGTATATTTTGGGAAAATTCAAAACCCCACAGTGTAAGGAAAATCACTTTCTCCAACTATAATTCAAACTGCTATGGTGGACTTGCTGATTACCATACCTAGACCTAATAAGTCTGCTTTGCTCTTTCCAAAACCCCTATAACTGCATTCCAAGTAGTGCTTTGCTGAATGTTACAGGTGGCCCTATGCCAAATCCACCATTCTCTTTAACTTCATGCAGTGGAAGTTATGTCAAAATGATTTTCGAATTCATTACCTGTTAATTTGCTGTATTTAATATTGCTGAAGTTTTTCCATTATCTACACTGCTGAATATGGTATTGGGAATATGAAAGAATGTATGTGGATAGGTTTGAGCATTTACTTTTCATTAATTTTTCTTCTCTCCTTTTTAGTTATTTTCTCATACATATTCTTAATTTTTTTTTCTACCCATCTCATGTTGATTTAGCATTGATGATCTCCTTACTCCTAAGGATAGTCCTAAATAACCACTATTTCAAAATTTGTAAGATTTACACCTCATGGGTCAACAAAGACTCAAGGGGCTGATGTATAAGATTGTGCTTCAGTA
Organism: Buxus sempervirens; assembly: GCA_947561395.2. Classification (NCBI taxonomy): domain Eukaryota; kingdom Viridiplantae; phylum Streptophyta; class Magnoliopsida; order Buxales; family Buxaceae; genus Buxus; species Buxus sempervirens. The sequence goes on from OX387192.1 coordinate 31,015,291, forward strand.
GCTTATCATAGGGTGCTCATGTAGCTTATCAAAATTTGTAGACAGATGTCAATGCACAGAAATTTTCAGGGAGTCTCTTCGAATGAGATAATAAGAGTGTGGGGAACCTTGGCCAGGGAGGGAAGTTCACGTGGTTGGATTTTAAGTGTGGATGTTTTTCTGGGCTTTTTTTTTATGTATTTTGATTAACAGGTTCTGTATCCAGGGCCTGATCCCTTGACTATATACCCATTTCTCATGGGTATCTTTTATCTTATATAATGAAACTACTATTATTCATCAAAAAAAAAAAAATGTAAGTCTCTTGATGATCACACCATCAAGTGTGAGGGTTACTTAGTGCGTAGACCTCACATCTTAAGATCTTCTAATGTCTTGAGGCTTCCTCCCCATAAAAGGACCATTTTGACACACCACTAGATAAATTTAGTATAACTTTAAAAAAATTTAGACAAGACTTCACTTGAAAACTGGCATTTGATAATTAAGTTGTTTTTTTACAATATTTTGAGGCTCTATTTCTCTTTAAGCAATCTCATTTGTTTAATAGACATTGAAGAGATATATGGACTTCATTAATTATCAAAAAAAAAAAAAAAGAGATATATGGACTAAATTACATTATCCTTTTCATGAACCATTTTCCTAATTATGGTTTTCTTATTGTTATGAGTATGTTATATCTGTTATGGGTTTATTTTTACAATGTAAATGGATGCTTGTGAGGCTTATGCCTTTCATCCTGTGACTTGGACCTCACCTTGTTAATCCCTTCCTTTAAACCTTAGCATTTGAAAAATATTGGTAAGTAGTTAAAACACCCACTTTAGATCTTGAACGTACTTTACTCCCTTAGATTCATCACTACTCCTCTTCGAGCACCAGAACCTGCTAAATGGACACTGAAAGCTGGTACTGCTTTAAAACAGATAAGTAAAAACCTGGTTAAACTCCTTTGGTTATGTCTGGTATCACAAAATAGAAGGTTTCCATTTGCAAATTGTATATTAGGAATGACTGAAGTGTTCCTGCCAATTGAAAATCCCTTTATTAGGCTGGGCAAGTCCACCACTCTGAACATGTCACTTTGGTTATGTAATATGTTTCATTGTATTTCTTTTTTTGGCCCTACTGCACAATGACTTGCTTTCAAAATCATTGGTGTCTTCCGATATGGTTGGAGTTCTCTGTAGTCCGTACTCTGTACAATGTGACCAAGGCTTTAGTCCAGTTATATTTGATGATGTTATCTGATTTTATTCAGTACTGCATCTTGACAAACCAATGTGCATATGATTTATTAAAATTTGATATTAGTTCTGATACATCTTATTAATGCATTTTGTAATGGATTTTGCGTAGGTGCATTTAAATTTTACTATGTTTCACTCTGTGAGGTAAATCCTGTATTTGATGTTGTTCAATATCAAGTTCGTCCTTGTTATTCTGTATTTTCCGGTTGAATGTTATAGAGCAGGACATCTGTAAGAAAAACATTGTGCATTTGATTGAGTTACATTAGGCTTTCTTGGATTATCCTTTTTTCATACATTCGTCATTTTTGCCATTGATATGGAAGAGATTTGCCATGGAAATCATTATTTTGTGCAATATAATCTAATTAAATTGCTTTATGAACAAAATTATGAATTACACATTTCTCAACCTTAAAGGTCTATCACAAAGTACAGTAGTGACATTAGTCTTTATTAGATTTTTCTATGTGCTTATTTATATATTTTACGATGTATATGTATGTTTATGTTTTTTACTGATACTTCAGTGTCAGCCTGTTGGGGTGAGATTATCTATGAAAATAATCGAATTTATTTAAAATAAAATAACATGTGAATTCAGTTAATTGTTCCTTTTTTCCCCCTTCATTTTGCTTGTAACACATGAATTTATTGAAAAAGAAAGGCATCAGTTCCCACCACTTATACAGCAAAAGCCCTTCTAAGAAAACCTTACAAAGACCAATTGATCCAACTGGGAGTTATCTATCTAAAAAGCCGACTAACCCCTTTGAAAGTAATGAATATCTGTACTTGGCCTTAGTTGCCTAGATTAACACTAATCTGGATTCCCTTTGATATCAAACAGAACAGAGAAACCATTTATGGTTACAAAAAACCCGATCAGAACTCAGAAGGGCAGCTACCTAATGGCATAGACACAATGTTGACGATAGTGTTACAAAGCTCTGCAATCAATTCATTCTCATTGTCCCTCTTATTAATGTCTATCCAGATTCCCTGATACAGTGTGTATGGGACCAGTTGCGCTGATATTGAAGCCTTATTGTTTGAAAAAAGTGCCCCTAATATCTGTACCTCGTCTATGAATCTTAACAAAGCCACATGGGACACCAAACAAAAGAGGGAAAACGGATTTGTAATCACATTTCCATTAGTAAATAGGTGAAGTTGATTTTGTATTCCGTTTTCACATTACACAGTTTCTAATATTCAGTTCCTATTAATCAAGTAGTCTGTTATTAAGGAATTTTTCAAGTGCTAACCACAAAGAAAAAAAAAAACAAGTTGTATCACTTGCGTTGTGGAGTTATAGACAAATTTCAAATTTTCAGAAAATAAAACTATAGTATTTATCTGGTGAGAGTGTTAAGAGTGATGATGTAATGGCAGTTCAATGCTAGAACAATATTTAATGTTCATCGGTATGGTGGAACTACTTTTCTTGGAAGATAAACAATCATAAGAGTTTTCCCATTGATATATTTTAAGATAGTTGTCAAATCATCTAGGGATTGGACTTGCCTACTTCGTAGGTGATCTCCAAGGTAATTAAGACGCTAACTTGGGAAGATATTTAAATAATTTTGATATTAGTTTATATTAGCTGGTAAATTCATAAAGATAGTATTAGTAAATGTCAAGGTTTACAATGTCGTTCTAGTTGTCACTGACAAAATGTCGGCAAAATTTCGCCGAAATGAGGGAAAAATCGCTAGACATTAAAAAATTAAAAAAGCTAAAAAGAGGAGTAAAACACTAACATTTCACTAAATGTTGTCACCATTTTGCTGACTTTAGGGAAAATCTGATAACTTTTACTTGATGTCGCTGAAATGTCGACGACATTTCGCAAACTTCAAGGAAACCACAAAAAATCATTTTCTAAGGTGGTTTCGTGTTGCGACATTGTAAACCTTGGTAAATGTCAATGAATTATAAATAATAACTAATAGGTAAATAAAGATAAGGAAACAAAAAAGATCTGATGAAAGTGCAGGTTTGAGTCTGAGCTCAACCACTTTGCTTGAAAATGCCAACACTTAGGTCATTTGCATGTTAAACCCTCTTAGGATCATGCTTTGGTGGGACATATCTGAGGTTATGGCCCTTTAGGGCAGTGATATTCCACTCTTCCTCTCGTTAGAGCCTAAATTATCCTTATTACTGATAAAAAAAAATATGTCGTGTTATGGCCCTAAGGATGATTTTTCAATAAATAATCCCCAGGCAGTGAGATTCCACTTGGGCATATCCGTGATATAGTTGACAATATGTCCCATTATGGCCCTAAGGATGAATCCATCGTACATCTCTTTTTTGAGTGTGCTTTTTCTTATGAGATATGGCATAATTTCCTATTCTGTAATGACTTTGTGGCTTTGATTTGACAATGTTCCTTTGCAGCAGCTGTTTATCACATCTGGGCAGAAAGAAACCAAAGGATGTTTGCTAACCATTACCCATCACGATATTCAAGTTCATTTTGGTCAGAATTTCTTAACCGCTTCTTAGGCCTGCCTTATCCTTATCCTGCTTCACGTGATAATTCAGTCATTTTGGATGATCACTGGGGTCTCTCTTAAATGGACTCGTACTTTACCTCGTTTATTCTTTTGGTTCAACTGTTTGTCTGCCGGATCCTTCTGTGGATATCTGTTGCGAGGTCTACTAGTCTTTTGAGGCCGTTTTTCATCTTTTCTAGCATATACTTGTACATCTTTATACTTTTTGGGAATACGTTTATCCTTTTCCAACAAACAAACACACACACACACACACACACATAAAGATATTAGTAGTAGCAAGTAATTACTTATCTATATATTTTGATTGTTAGATCTCAGTAATGTAATTTTATTCAATAATTTTATTAGTATAAAAAGCACGTCATGAAAATATATAACTATCATGGTTTACGGATCTGGCGGCACTAAACAAGGGAAATCTGGCAGCAAGCCAGTGAAATCTGACGAAATTTCCCTAGATTTACCCAGGATGTGGAAATTGTGGGGAATTTATTTTCCATAGCCCAACGAAATTTCGGGAAACTCCAGAATTTCTAACCTTGAATACTATTAATAATTAGACAACTAAATCATGAGTCAGTAATCATATCATTAAATCTAATGACATTTAAAATATAAACAAGATATAAATTAGAAAACTACTATCTATGAACTCTCACCCAGGTAAATAATCTTGCTTAGTTGATTTCCTAAAACCTGAGCGGCAGGCTCCTAGCTATAGCTCTCCTATGCTTGTAATAGTGCCTGGACTCAATGCCTAGCTGCCTACATGATCGTGCTTATCAGTTCTGTATTTTAATCTTCTTAGTTGCCTGTTTCTCACCCAATGCAACATATATAAATAAATTGGAAGCTTCTTTTCTTTGGCATTTTACTTATTACTGGCATATTGCGCTCTTTCTTTTTTATGGGCAATCAGTTTCCTGGAATGTTACCGGCCATATGGCCTATGACCTACTTGTGATGATTCCAGCAATATTTAACTGGTGTTTTCCCAGTAGAGGTATGAATGTGGAAAACCACCAGACGTGGGATGAATTGCCCAGGCGAGCAAGCTTCTACCTTCCTTTCTGCCAATCCTTGTCATTTGTGTATGATTTGTGTACATTTGAGTGAGAATAGCAACAGACTATAGTTTTTCTTCCAATAAATGGATCAGTCAGATTTCTTATGTGACTGATTTGGTATACGTCACGTTACAGTTTTATCAACACAGAAAAACTTCAATCAGAAGTTTAGGATTGAACATAAAATGGAGTTTAGGGGTTTAAAAAAAAAAAAATTTAAATTTTAATGGCTTAGAGAGAAAGGGAAGTAGTTGTCTAATGAATTATTATTTTTCTTTAACATTTCAACAGTTTCCGAAATTCCATTTGATTTGCACAAAATCCCACCTAATTGATATGAAAAAGACAAGCAGAACTCTTGTTCATTTTCTTCGATTTGATTTTGTGCAAATTGTACCCATTTGATATGAAAATATACGTGAACAGGGCTCTTGTTCATTTTCTCCATGTGGACTATTGATGTGTTTGAGGTTTTTGATGAATTCTGAAGATTTTATTACGAAAAAGGTGGTGGAGTGTACAAAAATGGGGTTATAGGGAAGCTTCAAGAAACCCTCGGAAGCAAGAACAAAAACAAAGACAAGATCGGGGGGAAAAAAGTGTTGACTATGCTAAAATCATAGCCTCATCAAGAAGACCATGAAATAGTGTTGCCCGAGCGCCGCAATCCCTATCCACTCTATCAGCCACATAGTTGGCCAACCTAGGTGCATCATGCATGGGAGAATGAGATGTTCAAACCATTATTCATTTCATGCGCCATATAGACTAAATAAGATAGCCTTTAATAATGGGCACTATGATCCCTCATTTGAGAAATAGCCACCAGTGAAGCACCGTTGCTCAAAGATCTTCCCTTGCTCAAACTGACCAGTAGTGCATGGATCTCCGGCATGATAACGTTCCCTTCCCCTAGGGTATTATAGAAAGCTTGAAAAATAATACCTCTGTGGTCTTGAGTTGAGACACCCCTCTAATCTGCGAAACCATCAAAGTTATTCTTGATTGTCCCGACCTGAGGTGGCAAATATCAATCTTTATACTTACATGCAAAAGAACATATAATTGCTGAATTTCTCATGCCTTGTTCATGTGTATCTGATGCTGCCTGTTAATAGTACTGTTATGATGCGTGCGCTTTGAGCTTTTAAAATTTTTTCTCCTGAAGTTGGTCTTGTTCATCCTTCTTCTTGCAGATCTTCATTGGTGGAATTTCAAAAGCTCTTTCAGCTAATATGGTAAAGTAGTTTAGAAATTTGATTTGACACAAATCCCATTTTCCTGTTATATTCCCTGCTCCTTCTTTAATGTTTTTGGAGTTATATTCATACTGCTTGTACAGGTTATGGAAATTGCTAGTGCCTTTGGACTTCTGAAAGCATATCACTTTCAGTTTGATGAATATCTCGACGAATCATGTGCTTTTGTAGAGGTATTTTGTTTATTTTTTGCTCTTGGTGCATTAAAGGTCACCAAGATCTGTATTCTTTCCCAAATAAATTATCTGTAGAATGAATTATTCCTGAAATACTTATTTTTGGTGTTTTAAACCTGAAATTTATTTATATTCAACTTTTAAAGAGTAAATGTTAACTGTTAATGGAAATAAATTATCGAATCTGCCTAGCCAGTAGCCACAAATCAATTTATGGAAAGTTGATCCACAGACACATCTTGGTACATACAAATGGCGCAGATGTGAAGAGATGGAATTAGGTACTTTCTTCACTTATGAAAAATGTCAAAAGCATTACTCAAGTTGAGAACTATGGTCCACACTAAGGCTTTTATCCTAGGAGCTACACATGCTTTCTAGAATGGGGGCAAATCCCTTTCATCAGATGATATAAAGGGCCTTAGTGAGAACACATCCATAGTTCATATTTCCACACAAGGGAAGCTAGGAATGAGGGATCAATGAACATATTTTCTGAGGACTTGGAAGGTGCAAACAGGTTCGCTGATTCTAAAATCCAGATTCCAAATCTATCCATCGGAAGACAGCAACAAAATATCTGCAACCAGAGAATCATTCCCATGAGACAGTTTAAATAGTTTGGAAAATGGGCAGACAAGGGACCTTAACTCTCTAAGTGCCTTGCTACTATTCTTTTCTCCTCGTCCTTTGATAAACCCACTATTCTCCATTTTATCAAGACCATCAATGTTTTTAAGAGCTTCTTTCATCTGATTTTTTCTTATAAGCTTTTGACGTCTCCAAAGTCCTGCTTTGCCTTCAGCTTTTTAGGTACCTGCCACTACACAAATTCCACAAAATTCTGATCTTTTAAGCACACAGTTAGATTAAATATCTCATACAGTTAAGAAACAAAGGTCCAAACTAGAATGCCAGTTTTGATGGCTGTTAAAAGTAAGAAGTTGAGCCATGAAAATCTTGTACTCATGCTATGGATTACATTCATTCATATTGCATAAGCTACAGTTTCCTAATTCAGATGCAGTATCTAAGCCGTCCTACGTTTTGGTTGCACAATTTTGTCTTATGATTATAGATTGACCAATGTGCTTGTTATAGTTCACTTTTCAGATTATATGATAGCTAGGATCCAATTTGTTATCTGAGATACACACACGCGCACACGCGCCAAACAAAAAACAATGACATGAATTTGTGTTTATTTTATCTGATGTATGCAATTTCCTTGTTGATCAAACATTTGGCTACTTCTCAGGCATCCCACTTTGGAATATTTTTCAGTAATTGGTAAATTCTTATAGACAACTTTAACATATAATGATTGGATTATTCTGTCTCAGTATGTAGACCAGTCAATCACTCTTAAGGCATGTGCTGGACTGAATGGGATGAAATTAGGAGGGCAAGTTCTTACAGTAGTTCAAGCTACTCCAGATGCATCAGTAGAGGTATTACAATTTCTTTCTCTGCTTCCATAAACTGAGGAAAACTTCTTGAGGAGAGTGAAATTGATAAGTCAATTATCTTTGTTTCGATTGTACTCACTGAATATCTATTTCTTACTTGAATAACTGCACTCAAAGGGACAATATAGCCAGGAATATATGGAGAAGCCACCATCCTATGGGATTCCTGAGCATGCGAAGCCACTACTTGAGAGACCCACACCAGTCTTAAAGCTTACAAATATGGTAATGGTATTTGAGGTTCTTCTTTCTACATATTTTGGGGATGCTTTTTTCATATGTTCCTAGTTTGTCTCATAATATATTTTACATGGATCAATGTTATTTAGTTCAACCCAGAGGACCTCCAGTCATTATCTGGACTTGAACTGGATGAAGTGTTAGAAGATATACGGTTAGAGTGTTCCAGGTCCGAGGTTATACCTTTTTTTAAATTTTACATTATTAGCTTCCCTTCCAAATGATAACATCCTTACTGTGTGCAGGTTTGGCACTGTTAAATCTGTTAATTTTGTCAAGGACAACGGCAGTTCTGCCCCTGATAGTGAAGCATTTGAAAGTATCAACAATAGCAATATAAGAGTGGCATCAGCAAACCCAAAGGATGATGATGAAACCAGGAAAGCAGAAACTTCTGATGAAGATGTTGACCATGACGCTGTAAGAAAAGGCAAATCGGAGTCTCCTAGCAATGTCACAGAATATCCAGTAGATGGAGTTGCAGAAGGTAATGGAACTAGTGAAGATAAGCCTGTTCATAATTTTACTGGAGACGGATTAAGTGAAAAGAGTGACATTGATGTTGGTATGGCTTCTGAAGAACCAAGCTGTCCGATGAACATTGATGGAACTCGAGAATCTCCAAATCAACTGGCTTCTACAAAGGATCAATTGACATGCCATAATGATGGGGACTCTGAAATTAGTCAAGCCCAGGACTCTGGTGTGGAAAACAGTATCGTGGTTGCAGACGAGTTGAGAGTTGAACCCACTGATAGCAAGTTGCTGCAATCTTCTACTGAATTGCATAGTAGTCCTGGGCAGGAACCAGGCGGTGGTGATGATCGTGGGGATATTTTTGAACCAGGGTGTGTTCTTGTGGAGTATGTGAGAACAGAAGCCTCCTGCATGGCAGCACATTGTCTACATGGACGGCTTTTTGGAGATCGGGTTGTGGCTGTAAGTTTTGTTGCTCACAATGTTTATGTGGCCAGGTTTCCAAAATAAGCATTCATGTCATACTTTGGGAGTGGCTTGCGCCATTGGGTTTTGTGGGATCAGCAGCTTTGTTGTCAAACAGCCGCAATCTGTTTTATCATGACCTTCATCAGGGGGATTTGGGAACAGATTTGATGTTGGTTCCCAGTTTTTGGGCAGGAATTCAATTCTTTTGGAGGAAAGCATGATCTCTTCTTGATCAATAAGTCTTCCCTTTTGTTGTGAGATTAGCATATGGGAGTTGGCGCCTTAATGGGTGTGCCGAAAGGGTTAGAGCTGTTTATTCTATTTGTATTTGACAGGTTTATTATTGGCTCACCATATAACATCAGTTCAATTAATTAATGTCTTGTATTCTTGCCCCTTTTTTATGTGGATACAGAGACTATTGCAAGCACGCACCGGGTGCATTAAGAGTTATAGTCTGAGATCCTCCTGTGAATAAGGTGGGACCAGTGCCCTTGGCTTTCTTTATTTATCCATTTGTTTCTCCTTACCTGTTTCTACCCTTCTGCCATGCTTATCCTGTTGGTAAAATCATTAGCCTAATAGCTGCTTGTTTGATCAAAAATACCGTAGACGTTTTGGTTTCGTTGAAATCTGCTGCACTCCACTTAAAAGGAATTGGGGAGTGTCAGTGGATTAGGGGTCAAGTGCGTATGAGCTAGAGCTTCAGAACCCACTTCACATAAACGAAACCAATATAAGAGAAGCTTTTTAGACTTGGATCATTCAATGTGCAATTTCTACCCCTTTCGCTTTGGTACTTGCGGTAAAATTCATGCCAGTGAATATTTAATGGCTGATTCATGTTTCAAAGAGCTTGACTTACTGTTTTAAAAATTACAACCTTTTAAACCATTAGCATTTTAGGGCTGGTTATATGCATGGTAACTCCAAATCTATTTATCTATTAGACTATTACTATTATAAAGTCAAACCATCGTTTTTTGGTTGAAGTTTACTTCCTAAAAAGCCTACCAATACTTTTCAATTTTACTTTAATACTTGGGTTGTCACTGCCACATGTCATAACCATGTCATAACCAATTGCAGTAACATTTGGCTTGTTACTGTCAAATAATTCAGATTTCGTTAGAGATTTTTTGAAAATTAGGAATTAGTGATACTTTTTTTTCAAATAATTGAGATTCAATGTCATTTTACTATTCATGAAGAATTTCTTCCAAAATACCCTAAAAAAGACTTGCGAACCTCACTTATACCTAGGGGTGGCAATTTCTAGCCCGGCCCGCCCAGCCCGACCCTCCCGGCCCGGTTTTAATAGGGCTTGGGCATGATTTTTAGGCCCAGCGGGCTAGCCCGGCCCGGATTTTAAGAGCCCATAATATTTAGGGCTGGGCTTGGGTGAGTTTATTTTAGCCCGAATCAGCCCGGCCCGGCCCTATTAATATTATGTTTACTAAAAAACATAATTTTAGTCTCTCCTTATCACTCTCCAACAAAACATCTCATTTAAAGTTGATTAGTTTAACATATTTTACATGTTTTAACGTATTTGGATTGTGGGATTTAATTTTCCTAGGCAATATAGAAACTTTCCAATAGTACATATATTTTTTGTATTCTAAGTCTCAAAAAAACATTTCTTATCAAATATATGTTGAATGTGCATAAGAATTTCTATGTTTCGGAATGTTAAATACAACAATTCGTTAGTGAACATGTGGCCTCATTGTCTTCTTTTGATTTAACTAAGCCTCAAAATGTCTTGTGTTTTTGTTTCTTGATTAAAAAAAATTAATCATTTGTAAAAAAACCGGGCCAAATAGGGCCGGGCTTGGACAACTCTACTTTTATTAGGTTCGGGCTTGGGCATGATTTCAAAGCCCAAAATTAGGGCCGGGCTGGGCTTGGGCAAGCCCTAAAGTACTTATATATGCTCTTAAGCCCAGCCCGAACCCGGCCCAGCCCGATAAATTGCCACCCCTACTTATACCTAAATGAGTGAAAAAGGTTTTTAAAGTCTTTTGAGGGCATTGTTGGAAGATAGTTTTTATAAACAGTAAAATGACACTGAATCCTAATTATTTGAGAAAGGTATCACTAATTCCCAGTTTTCAAGAATTAACCAACTAAATCAGAATTATTTTGAAAAAATATCACTAAAAACCAATTTTCCCTAATTCTTTTGCTACGCACGTGATGCGTGCATTTGCCTAGCATATATAAATGCCAATGGAGTCGAGCTAAACCACCTTTGTCCCACTTTACCTTGCTATGAATTTAACCCCAAAGGGTTGACTTGGTGGTCAAGGCTAGGGGTCGAGGGGTGTGCTCCCTTCAAGATTTCAACTTTCAAATTTAAAACCTCTTAGGTGTTATTAATTCTTTGGAGCTACCTGCATGAGGTCTATGGGTCTTAAATTTACTTGAGATATGTGGGTTGCAGGGTTTTGTATAGGCCCTTTAGTACTAGTAAGCGGGGCAGATACCCTGAGTTCCTAAAAAGAAAAAAAAAAAGCGGGTGCCAATTCACATAAACATAAGACATGATTTTATTCTGATTTTGGGTAAAGTGATAATAGATTCCTTCAAATTTTTTGTCATTTTTATCCACGTACGAAAAATATTCTCCATATATGGGTCCTAAAGGGCTCCGTATGGTCTAGTGCATGACCAACAATAAGATATGGATAGCTGTCCAATTGGCCTCGTCACCAACAAAGTACGCAAACGGCCAAGGTTCGTCTCTTTAATGTTCAATTTGCGTGTATTTTTTTTGTTGGGTTTTTTGCATTTATACACCTACATTATAATATATTTGCATTTATATCCCTTTATTTAGCATAATTGTTGCATTTGTACCCCTAACATTAAATTCTATTAAGTTTTGTTATTTATTTTTATTAAATGATTAAATTAACCTTCTATAAGATAAAAAAATATATTAAATATGAGGACATAAATGAAATATATAATATGATATACAAGATAAACACAAAATATTTTTATTTTATAAAAGGTTAATTTAGTCATTTAATGAAATTAACAACAAAAGTTAACAAACTTTAACATTGGGGGTACGAGTGCAATGATTATGCAAAACGAAGGGATATAAACACAAATATTAAAAATAAGAGGATATAAATGTAAATATAGCATAATGTAAGGATATGGATGGGTTTTTTGAATTAAATCGAAACAGTGCAAAACTTGGGGAGCTTCTCATCATCACGCTGTGCGAATCGACCAATCCCTTCTCGGATCTTGCTTTGAAGTTTGGAGATCGACGGTGCCAGGAAATGAAACATTCTCTCTCTCCGGGGAGGAGGTGCACAGAGCTGGGTGCAGAGTATACGGTGCCGTTCTGGAGCGGTTGGAACCCCAAAACCTAGATTTAATTATTTCTTTATGTGTGAACACAGTTTAGTTAGCAACAATGGTCATGTCCGACTTCTCACCTGCTTTCCTTTTTGATCTTTGATCAGTAAAAGCGTAAATCACCTGCAATCGGGCCAATCGGCCTTGATAGCTGTTCTTCTCCTTCCAATTCTCTATCGCATTTCTTTTTATTTTCTCCTCTTCTCTCCATTCCCCATTTCGAAATTCTTAAAAAGTATAAAGATCGGAAGGAAATCGCCGTGTTTCTTCGCGAATTCACCCAAATCTTGTCTCTATATCTGCAGATCTCTGCTGAGCGACCATGAATTTTCTCATGCGAACTGCACAAGCTGTAGCTCCAGATCATTCGACTCTTAAGGAGTCCTCTAATCATACGCATTCCGTTCCCAGACCTTCGACAACCGTCGAGGACGTATCAAAAAGTACAACCCTCGAGGACGTATCAAACAGGACAACCCTCGAGGGTCTCATTGCTGAGGATCCGTTTCCGCAGAATCCCACGGGCGAGGATGGTGATAGAGAATGCGGGGGACTTGGAAGCGGGAGCAGTACTTTTGGAGGCGCAAGTGCGAAGAACGGGTCTCACGTTGCGGAGAACCACTCAGATGTCACTGAAGATGAAGGATGGATTACTATTCCATACGGTATTCTCTTTACCAACACTCTTTCTGCTATTTTGGAACTTTGGTTGGTTTATCAAGTAACGACTCTGTGTATTTCCGTTCTTACATTTATTCAAACGTGTACGGATGTATGTGTGTGTATCTATTTTGGATCACTAGATGATTCCGCCTTTGTAAGCTGAACAGAATTTTCATCATGCTTACAGTCTAGTTGACTTTTGAGTTATTTTGGAACTTGCCCTGTTTACATCCCATGTCACTCAAACTGTTTTATGTGGAATTTAGAATTCTCTTCCTTAGTTTTTGTACCTCTGGAATTAAATCAACTCTATTGAATCTCTAGTAAAGGAGAAGGCGGACTAGAATTCAATGCTTATGTGACCTAGAAGAATCTAATAGGTCTGCCTGTTAGAAAAGCAATCATGTTGCTATTGAGTCGATGTCCTTGAAAATCTTCTGTTAGTGACAAATACGACCGTGTCAAAAACAGAATGCTTTGTCCCTGTTAGCTGTGTTTGGAAACATCAAACCTTTTCTGTATCAAAATCCATCTGCAGGTAGCTTTTATGCTTTTTATGGACAAGAACTGAGAACCATTTTAAAGGAACAAGGGGATAGGCTGATGCAGATGAACTAAGTGGGATAATGCACATCCTTTAGTGATACTAAACACGAAAGCAGGAAGTTGTTGTGAAAACCATCAAAATTTATTAAATATTTTACTGTTTTTAGATGGAGATATCATGTCACTGATAAGTAACACTCTTTTGTGTGATCAGCTTATGATTTTTAGTTCTCCTGATCTGCTAATTGGTATCTATATTATATTTAAGTATAAATTTAAAGGGCAGTGCCCTATTATGTACACGGAGTATACAATGAGCAAGCTAAAAGATTCAAACAAAGAAAAAAAAATTGAAAACAGAAAAAAGGAAAGCCATATGATTAGATTGTCGGACTAACCTGTATATAAACTTTAATGCTCAACGAGTGAAATCTGAAAAGGGAATCCCAGCAAATTAAGGAAGAATTGTTGCTCAATGACAATACCTTCTGTTTTCCTTTGTATGGTCAATCATATACCCTACACTTTCAGCTATATAATTATCCCTTCCTTTCCAGAGGGCCCAGCACAACAGGTTGCCAACATTCATATGTTATACAGATGGTTTTGCTTCAACTTCTCTTTTTCCCCTAACTCAATAAAATTGCAGAAAAGTCTACTGTGTGCCTGTGATAGTTGAAGCTTTCTCATGAAAATGAACCATAGACAATGTGCAAACTCGTGGGGCCTGAAAGGTGTGCTACGGATTCTGCATCCTACATACCAATTTGGCAACATCCAGTTTCTGGAAATAATATGGTCCATTGTAAAAAATTTGTCTATTGTAGCTAAACATATATACTTTGGAAAGTACATTTGTCCTCCAAATCAGCATCCAAACATAAATTCTACAACAAAAGATTGATTTTTCTTAGAATAACTTATTTTGCACTCAAATCCACATATTTGAATCGAGTCTCCTGTTACATGAACCGTTCAAATTATCTTTCCTGAGAATTTACCAGGGATAGAAATTGGGTTTGTAAAATGGGTAACCACCCTCCTCCTCATGGAGCAGGTTTGTTAAGTCATAAACTATTCAGCTTGATGTGAACCCGGCTTGTTGCCATTCAAGTATAGGTTGATTATATGTATTTTATAACCAAATCAGTAGAATATAAGTATATATGTTAAACCTTATATTTCTTTTACTATAGAAACTGGCATTTTTTTACTGTAAAAACTCCATATTTTATAGTAGAATTTGTACTTAATATGACATGATCAAATAAGGAGCGGGTTTGGTATGGGGTGGACTCTTATGTAGCCATATCCAAGAGGATGTGCCTTGGCACATGTCATTTGCAGATGATGTAGTTTTGGTGGACAAACTAGAGAGGGAGTAAGTGCAAAATTGGGATGAAGGGATAATTCGGAATTAGAGAGTTGAAATAAGTAGAACTAAGATTGAGTATATGGAGTGTAACTTCAATACAAACAATGATTGAAGTGAAGCAACTGTAGGAATTGAGAATCAAAATATTTTTGTTTGATCAGTAAGCAAACTTCATTAATTAGAATCATTATAGGTACAAATTACACAAATTGTGTGTGACGAAAAAAGGAAAGAAAGACAGAAATAAAATCATTATAGGTACAAAGTACACAAATTTGATCAGTAAGCAAACTTCAAAATATTTTTGCTACCCCTGAAGATAGCAAAAGAAAACTGGAAAGTAAGGCGGAAAAAGGAGACACCCTCCTAACTCAGAAAATCTGGAACAATCCAAGAAGAGTGATATCGAAAATTTATTCCTTAATTGACTAAAATATTAGTAAAGGTAATCAATTTCATTATCTTGGATCGATTATTTACAAGGAGAGAGATATTGAAAATATGTTGTACATTTGATGCAGGAGGTATTTAGAAACTAACAAATAAAGCTACAAGCTGTTTTTTAAATTTTGTTTCTAGAAAGTTTCTTATTTCTTAAGTTTCCTATTTAATATTAGGAAAGACTTTCTATTTTCTATTTAAGAAGTAGCTATAATTTCTTATTTTGATAGTTTCCTATTTCAGTTTTAGGGAAGTTTCTATATTCTATTTTAGCATTAAGAGAGTTGGAATATTTCTATTTCAACTTTAGAAAGTTTCTATTATTCTTTTATAAGAAGTTTTGTTACCTCTATAAAAAGGGGAATAGTTTCATAATGGATCATTGGAGAATTATATAGCAAATCAATTGTTCAAGAAGAGATTCCTTAGTCTAAGCTTAATGTGAGAAGCCAAGAGCTTGGGAGGTGAGATGTCTTCCCTTGGTTCTTTTTCCTCTTAATTTTTCTGTTCTAAATTTTTGGGTATCCTAGCTTGAGAATTCCATCCTATATTCTTAAGCTACGTCAACATTGAATTAGAGCTGGATGGCTTAAGTGAAGAGTCATCTCTAGGTTGCTATGCGATTGACATGTCTTGCTTAAACTAAATGTAAAATTTTATAAGACAGTTAGTAGGCCTGTTTTGTTTTCTGGATCAGAATGCTAGGCAACCAAAAATGCAACATATGATATGTAATTAACACATTTGAGAGCGGTTAGGTGTGACCTAAATAAGTGACCTAAGAAATAAAAGTAGGTTAAATAAGATTTTTGTGCATGTAAAGTGAAGACCTAGAGAAGCAGTTGTGAGAAGGTTTGATCTAATTGAAAGATTGAAGAGGCTAAGGAGAATACGTGAATGGTATCAGTTAGAATGGTTATGAATATTCATATGGTGACTGAAGATATGGTCTTTGATGGATTGGGATGGAGGAATATCATTCATTTTCCTAATCCTATTTGGCATTGTTTGATTTGACTGATATTGACTTGATTAAACTATTGGAGAAGAAAAGCCGACATGCATCTACTGGGAAAAAACAACCAATGTAGATTGTCTATTTATGGTAAAATGTTTTCTTTTCCTTTGTTCCCTGTAAAGGGGAAAAGAAAATGAAGGCTTTGGCCTTTAGTTTATAACTGGATGATGATGAAAGCTAGTAAATTTCATGTTTCTGTTGATCTCAAGAAGCATTTGATATTTTCATGCACATCTAATTATTTTACCAATGACTGGTCTTAATTAACAGGACTCTAATTATTTTACCAATGAACTGATTTTAATTGACAGGATGCTTGATTGCAGAATAATTAAAAGGCTTGCAAGATGATTATAAAAACCATTGATTTGGTGTTAATATTCTGAACTCACATATCTGTATCTTACTGATTCCTTACTGTATCATTATAAATTCTGGAGTTTCTCTATTTCTGCACGTTCAACCAAATAGCAAAGGGAACTAGACTACAAAAATATCTAGTGAGTTTGTTCCGATAAAGGATCCCTCCTTATGGTTCAAAGTTGAGGGATACAACAATACTTGAATGTAAAGAGTTTGGAATTTGTTTTTAGACGGAATGGTTTAATTGCTGAATAGTTTTTACACATGGAAAAAATCTTCTCGCTTTTGTGCTTGTTTTAAATTTCTTAATATGATTTTCTCTGTTTACTCTAAAAAAATAAAAGTAATAATAAAATAAAATCTTGCTTTGTAATTCATGTACTAAATAGAAGTCTCTCTCTTGCTCTTGTGTATGTCTTTAGTTTTTTGTTTTTTGTATTTGGTGGTTGCTTTATATGCTTGATTTTGTCATTTTTACAGGAGCATGTCAAGTAACCGTTTCTTGAAATTAACCTTCACACTTACTGTTCTGAACTATATCTTGTACAAAAATTATCCATATCTCGTACAAAAATTACCTTATTGGTTTCGTATTTCTAATTCTTGGTGTGTGCCTGCAGAAGAACTTCCTCATAATTGGAGTGATGTGCCGGACATTTTCTCTTTCCGCTCTTTGGATCGTTCTTTTGTCTTTCCTGGTAGATAAATCTCTTGAATGTCTTTCCTTTTTCTGCATTGACATGTTTTGATGGCAACCCCTTTTGGGAGCTATGGCTGTTGTTATTTAGGTCACATAATATATTTGTGTCCTCAGGTGAACAGGTTCATATATTGGCATGCCTATCAGCCTCTAAGCAGGATACCGAAGTTATTACTCCATTCAGAGTTGCTGCATTGATGAGTAAAAATGGAATTGGACATACCACGAAGCAGCAAAATGTATACAGTGGAACTGAATTCAGTTGTGCCAGTGAGACAGGGGAAGCAAATCATGCTAGTAAAAATCCAGATCAGAATGGTGAAACCCCAATAATTACGGAGAAGAGTGACACAGAAGGGGATATTTCTGCAAGTGAATCTCTTCTTAGAATGGAAGACCACAAAAGACGAACTGAAACAGTATTGAATCGATTTAAGAACTCTTATTTTTTTGTGAGGTTTGCAGAGTCAGATGAGCCACTTTGGTCAAAAAGAGGGGAAGCATCTTCTGAATCTTCAGAGGTTGTCAATGAAATGTTAGCTGCAAATGGTGCAGGTATTGGAAGAGCATCGAGGAAGAATACTCATCTCAGTGCAGTTATTGATAGAGGAAGTTTTGATGCTAGCTTATCTGGTGGAGTGGCAAGGAATGGTGTAAAGTGCTGCTCTCTTTCTAATGGGGACATAGTGGTACGTTTCATTATATGTCTATGGTCATTCATGAAATTATTTCTTTTTGTTGGTTTTGTATTTGCTTTACTTACAAAAGAAAAATGGTAGGAGGCAAGTTCATTGGCCCAATTATTTTCAATTAAATTATTTTTGGAGATCATAGCAACAGTTATGCTGATATTGTGATCCTTATCTCCGTTTCCTCTTTGTTTTGGATAATCAAGAAGCGCAGACAAGTAGTCTTTTGACTACCTCACCTATGTCTCCCTAATACTTCATGTTACATGTCCAAATGTTCTTAAAATTATCTTATCTCCCATGAGGAATCTCCAATCTGTTTTGGATTTCCTTTTGTTGTTTTCTGTAAACATCCATTTCAATATTTTCATCTGAGCTACATTCGTCCTATGGATATTTTGCATCTTTGTTTCCCAATATTCTGCTGACATTCCTCATAGTTGACTTCGATGATATTGATTTATGTGAGTTAATTTTATGTAGGTTGCATTATCTTTGAAAGCTCTTTTAATGTTGTTTCTTTTCCTATATATTTTGGACATTGCTAGTTGCTTTAAGTTGGGAAGCTTTTTTTTGAATCTCTTATGACCTGAATTGTTAACCTTCATCTCGATTTTATGCTGTGATCATCATCTTGATCTTAGGATAGGGGGTCGTCTAGAAATTGCACTAAAATAAAACACTATTGCAGCGATAAGTGAGCAACAGTTAGCTAGAGTGCCCTTCAGAGACAATGTTTTGCAACAACACATGGTTATAGGGGATATACAAGGATTATTTCATATTTTTGTGAAAGTGAATGGAAGTTGAGAAGCTAGTCCAACAAAGTAGGATTTCCTGAACTATTTGAAAGTTGGAATTTAAGGGCTTGAAAAGGAATAGTTTAGTGTTAGTAGGTGCAATGATAATAAATTTAATTTATCTAAAGGAGAATAAATGGAAAGGAAACAAGGATGACAAGATTAATGAGTGTTAATTATTTTATACAAGTAAAGATAAAAATAAAAATGGTATAATAAAGATAGTAAATAATGACAAGAAGGATAATACTGTTGTTATAAGAAGAAATAAGAGAACGTACATTGGTTTATGCTATTTACAAATGATGTTTATTTATAAACGAAATTTTAAACAATGTGAACAAAAATCTGGAGTTATGGAGGGTTATCTTGGGGTCAAAATTCTTTAAAGTAAATCAAATTAAAATTAAGCCTTTGTATTATAATTTAGGACAAATAGTAATTGAGGTGAAATAATGATAATAATTGAGAATAAAAAATTCCTAAATTCAATTAGTTTATTTGATGTGGATCAGTTATAGGATGTTGCACATTGAATTAGTATTGGATGAATAAAAAATAGAGGCGCACAGAACACTTTTTTTTGGAGACTGAGAAGGTATTTGTATTGTATGTATGTAACGTACATGGTGGCTCGTTTACAATGGGGCACTAAGGTGCCAACTACAACCATGAACGAGTTGCTACCAGCAAAAAAATAAATTAACCATTTTGACCCAACCACAAGACTGACCCTATTTTGTACCATAAAATCACCATACAAACAGAAGTACAGAACTTTCCCATTGTTGGTCTGATGCTTTATTAATTAATTCTGTTTTATGACTTGAGAACTCTTTAATTCCATTTTTCAATATTTTGGGCGTATTGTGGTTGGATAGACAAGTGAATGGATTACTACTGGTTCTTATCCCATTTTATTATCCAGATTACTACTAGTTCTCATCACATTTTATTTTTCGGAAGGATACAGGTACTTTTACAAGCAAATGTTGGGGTTGATTTCTTAAGAGATCCCATCCTGGAGGTCCTTCAGTTTGAGAAATATGAAGATGATAGTTTATCCTCTGAGAGCCGAGACAATTTAGTTACTGCAAATCAGGAGGATCCATGTGGGGAACTGTTAAAATGGTTGCTTCCTTTGGACCGTACTCTTCCCCCTCCAGCTCGTCCTTTATCACCCCCTCCTTTGAGTTCAAGTTCGGTAATTGGTAGCGCATCTCAAAAATCAACCTTTTCTGCCTCGTCCGGTTCACAACTTTTCTCTTTTGGTAATTTTAGAAGTTACTCTATGTCTTCACTTCCTCAAAGTACTGCTCCCCCTCCTGCTTCAGATACAACCCCCAATTCCAGATCCACCTTGGATCTAGAGGATTGGGATCAATTGTCTCACCTGAAACTTGGGAAGAGCTATGATGCAGGGAGTCAGAGCCTTTTATCTTTTCGTGGTGTACCACTGGAACCTGAAAGATTTTCTGTTCATTGTGGATTGGAGGGCATGTACATACCAGGAAGGAGGTGGCGAAGGAAACTTGAAATTATACAGCCTATAGAAATCCATTCTTTTGCCGCTGACTGCAATACAGATGACTTGCTTTGTGTTCAGATAAAGGTGTGAATAAATGCTGTGCTCTGAATCCATGATTTCACACTAACCAAGTCAAGCTTGTATGATTTATAACATATTTTGGAACATTGAAAGAACATGAATAGAGTATATCATGAACTTAATTCTAAAATCCTTCTTGATTTGAGTTATGCTGCACACGACAATTATATAAACATGATGTCTTTGCAGAATGTTTCTCCAGTGCATACACCAGATATTGTTATATTTCTAGATGCCATATCAATTATTTTTGATGAAGCTTCAAATGGTGGGCCACCTGTGTCTTTACCAATTGCATGCATTGAAGCTGGATGTGACAACAGTTTGCCAAATCTTGCTCTCAGGTTGGTTTGGTTCATGAAATTTTTTTATAAATATTAGTTGTTAAAATTGGGTAAGATTCTTGCAATTCTGATTGTGGCTGCAACTAGATATGATTCTTAAGCAAATAGTAGTATGGATGTCTTTTGAATATGCCAAGATAATATCCTTTTCAGAAGAAATGAGAATTGCGATTAATCTTCTAATGATTTTGTTGTATCCAAATTAGAATTAAAAAATTTAATTATTCAAGATTGCTTCAAGTATGCTTTCACAGTGAAGTTTTACCATGTACCATTAATCATTAGTATATTTCAATGATACACATCATGCTTCATATCAAGTTAGTTGATATATATACGGACTGTGAAACTGAGTAATAACGATGTAATGCTACCACAATTGCTGTTACAGCATTGCCCAAGTATGCTATTGAGAAATTGAAGTAAATGTCCAAACTATGTTTCTATGCTAGTGTCTGTTTCAATTTTGTATTTTTCTCAACTAAAGCATGGAGGTCACTAAAAGTTGGTGCAAGGACAGGTCAGGTCAGGTTTTGGCCAAACAAATCCACAGATATACGAGTCTGCCCTAAAACAGATCCACTTTTAGGCTGGTTGGGATAGGATCAGCTCTTAATTTATGATATCTTACATAAAATACAATCTTTAACTTAATTTTTTGTTGAAGGATATATTTTTGTATAAAATAATTAATGCATACCTGAATGGCTAAGTGATTGTTTGCAGCTGGGTTGAATCAAACCTGATCCCAGTCTTCAGCTGATTAGCTCACCAAATTGTTTTGTTAGCTGCTTAACCTGCTCCATCACAGTTTCTGTTTTTGGATTTAAATCTCAGTTCAACCTACTTTGATCTGAAAATGTCTAACATGGTCACGCCTACATATTCAACTGTTTGGACTTGAAATGAAAATTTGAATCTGTTTAAATTTGACTTCGAATATGGACAAACCTTGACCGACCCGAATAAAACTATAATTTCAAAATTTTCACACTAAAATTAATTTTTTAATCAAATGGTTTTCTGTTCACTCTAGAGAAAGGGCGGAGAGTTAGGGTAGGGGGTTGGGGTGAAACCTTGTTTTCCAAGCGGGATGGACAACCAAGAATTTACCACATACATGACTTGGTTCGGCAACTCTTTTGTATCATATCTGCTGGGAAAATGAGAAGCCCTGTTGGAGAATATGATTATATATAAAAGTGCTGCCATATCTTTTTTTTTTTTTTGCTTTTTTGGTGGCAGTAAAATGCTGCCATATATTAGCAGCTATATTGGTTCAGTGGTGGCTTATGTGGTTTGACCACCTGTTAGAAATGTAGCATCTTCTGTTTAGGTTTAAATTTTTCGATAACTGGTTAAATTTGCATTAAACTTCAGAACTTGTTGTCCAAACTCAGGTAAAGCTTTTCTGAGGTTCATTTTATACCAATTGACAATAGATCATGGATTTAAATTGATTTAAATATGAAACATTGTGCATATGATATATATATGACCTATTGATCGCCGTAGCTGATTGTCCGTTTACTGATGTGATTTTCGTTCAGTTTTTGCTTTTGTGCAACTCAATGTCTCATACATGAATCACCAAAATATGTTCATTATATTAAGTATGAGGTTTTATGTGGAGGATACATAATATCATATGTTATGGTATATTGATGGATTGGAATTTAGCAAGTATAGGTATTCAGGTCTGGCCTGTTGTGTTGGCCATATGATTCCAATCCTCGTGTCTCTTAAAATGAAGCCCATATTTGAGACTGCATTCAATGCTAGATAAGGATTCATTATATCAAGTTTTTTGTACTAAAAGGATGAAGGGGGTAGAAAAAGTTGAAATCTGAACTTTGACCTGTTTGCCAAAAATATTAATGTATAGCTTTGATAGTGGAGGAGGAATGAACAAAACTTCTTTGAGTTCTTTAGCAATGTCTAAGAAGGCTATATTTTTTCACTTACTGTATAATTAGCAAGAATTAATCCTATAGTTACATTGTTTGACTAATTGGTTGTGCTTGTTCACAAAAGCCTCTTCTTTTACTGTTTTCTTTAACAAACATGACAGGAGAGGTGAAGAACACTCCTTTATTCTCAAACCAGCAACTTCAGCTTGGAAAAATTTTAAGGGTCAAGGTGAAAGGGTTGAAAGGAGTTCTCAGCCATCACCTTTGCAGGCTGGAGGTCCTGCATCAAATATGCGTCTGCCCTCCAAAATTGCTCAAGGAAAGAGAAGTCCTCCAAATGCTGATCAGTATGCGGTTCTAGTATCGTGTCGATGTAACTACTCTGGTATTTGTATACTTCATTGTACCATATTATCTAAAGTACTTCAAAGACTGAATGTTTTGTATATTTATTCTTACTCTGTTCTCTATGTCATCTCAGAATCAAAACTATTTTTCAAGCATCGTACGTGTTGGAAGCGCCGTATTGCGAGGGACCTCATGATCTCAGTTGCATCTGAAATGTCAGAACAAACTCTTGGACCCAGTGAAAGAGTTCCTCAACTTCCAGTTCAGGTTTTAAACCTTTCTCACTGATTGATCCTGTTTATAATTTTCTTGCATGCATAAGTTATATTTATCTATCAATTAATGCAATACTTGTACAATTGTCAGGTGCTAACCCTTCAGGCTTCAAATTTAACATCAGAAGATCTAACCTTGACAGTTCTTGCTCCAGCTTCATCTACATCACCCCCTTCAGTTTTGTCCCTGAATTCTGCACCATCAACTCCAGTGAGCCCCTTTGTTGGGTTTTCTGATTCAGCAGGAAGAGTTGGTAGTGAGAGACATGGTGCAGTCATGCCAAGGCTGAGCTCGTTGCCTTCTGAATCAGAGAATCAAAACAAGAGCTCTGGAACTGGAGCAAGATCTGTTTCTTTTGATGAGCAGACTGTTTCCATTTCTGATGTGATTCCAACTACTGATTTTGGTTGTACACATCTGTGGTTGCAGAGTACAGTTCCGCTTGGGTAATATTATATGCTTATTACATATTTTAAATTTTTATTGAAGGCACTCAGAACTAGATTTCATGTGACTATTCAGGTGCGTTCCTTCTCAATCTACGGCTACGATAAAGCTTCAGTTGCTTCCATTGACTGATGGGATAATCACTCTTGATACCCTGCAGATTGATGTTAAAGAAAAAGGTATCCATTTGCTAATTCCTGTTATTTGGTCACAGCCTGAAAGGCGTATTCTATATGAAAGACATTGATGATTTTACAATTTCTAAATATAATGCTAAGCTTTTCATTAACTGCTAAAATGGTTTGTGAGGATTAAACAAGTCATTCCCTCCTAAGGAGCAAACTTCGCTGTAAATACTTTATGTTTATATTTCAAGCCTTTGGAGCTTGTAAGAAGTAATTTGCATTTGTTTCTGTTCATGCATTGTGTGAGTGCGCATGCATGCGCATATATAAGGGTTTTGCCTATGTTATCTTAAAAATATTGGGGCTCTGGGTTAGATTTAAATTAATGTAGGGTAAAATAATTGGTGCTTTAAAGTAACGAAATTGGGTTTTAGGGGCGTGAGGAGTATTTTATGATATATGAAGCATTGTTGGCGTAAAATTGTGGATCAATAAACAAGAAATCTGTAAAATTAGGATTCCATATTCTGAATTAGGGGTTGATTTGAAGACAGAAAAGTTAGAAAAACAAAATCATGCAAAATAACTAGAAAATCAAGAAGATCAAATTAAAAAAATATATAAAATTACTAGAAAGCACTGGGGCAGTAGGGCAAACCACCATGAAATCAAATTGATATCTCTGTGTTTACGAGGCACCAATGCGAAAATATCAACCCATATATCAATGCTGTCAAAAAAATTTTGGTAAATTGGAAATATTGAGTGAAATAGGGGAAGCAATGATCTGAAACAAACTTGCTTAAACTGGAAAAGCTCAAAATAGAGGAAAACAATATAAATGAAGCATCTATAGAAAAGGAGGATCCATGCTATGTATGCCATTTGTTGCATTGATATTCTAGATAACATTTCAAGTACATGAAAAATCAAAATCAATAGAAGGATTTATGTTTGACATATCACTTCCTGTAGCTGAGAGTAAATCCAAAAGCCATTTGTATGCGAATAATGTACATCATGATAGCCACACTAAATGCAGCCAGCCAGGACATAACAACATACATCAGCAGGTAAGTTACAAGATATTTCACAAAGAATTTATATTAAGGGATTAAAGACAGTACAACACGTTCTTAATAAAACCACCAGCAGGAAAGTTACATGATATATCTAGGAAGTGAAGAAAAACAGATGAAGACCATAAGTAAGCTCAGGTGCACTGCTTACCTGTTTACTTGGGGGCTGTTTTTTTCTTTTTGATCGGTAATAAGGATTCTATTAAATTAAAGATCAAATAGCATGGTTTACAAAGCTGTACACCAAGGTCACTACAGCTCCCTGAATTTTTCACAAACTACTACATCCTGAAGGGGGCTGTTTGGTATAACTTTTCAAAGTTACTTTTAACTTTTTAAAGTAGAAAAGTTAAAAAATTCTAAAAAGTTAGTTTGGTGACCTCATTTAAAAATTAAAAAAAAAAAAATTTTAACTTCCATAAGTCGAAAAGTAACTTATGTTCTTCTCTCTCTCTCCCTGACTAACACCACCTCCACCCCCTCCTCCACCCTTAAAATCAGCACCCCCACCTCCTCCACCTCACTGCGACCACCACCACCACCCCAACCTCCACCACCATGATCACCAACTCCACAAAAACCACCACCACCCCACCTACTATCAACATCATCACCATCTCTACATTAAACTTGTTTTTAACTTTTAAGTAGATTCTGACTTAGTGTGACCGAACAACTTTTCTACTTACAAAAGTGGAGAAGTTATTTTCAAAAGTTACTTTTTAAAACCTACTTTTTGATTTATGGAAAGCTATTTTTGAAAAGTTATACCAAACAAGACCTTGATGTCATTGAAGTTGCTATCCACTACTGAAACAAAATTATTTGGTTTCATGACTTTATAATTACAACTGATTAAGTGGTTCCAGGAGTTAGGTGACTGTGTACCTGTTGACTCCTGTAAATGACAAGCAATAGGATCTGAAAGGAATGGTAGAAGTGGGTTGCTCTTAAGGTGTAAGCTGAGATATGAAAGGTTATGTAGCATTGTAGCATGGAGACGTAAGTGTGGACCATGTAATCAGTTGCAATTTACCGCAGTAGACATTTCATGTTTATGGAGAAAGGGAGAATTTAAACCTTGGGGGTGCCTAATGGAATTCGGATTTTATTGTAAAGTTCGGATTTTATTTTAAAGCTCTTCAACAGTAAAATGAGGTGTCCATAGATAATAGGAGACTTTTCCTTGGGGTGCCTAATGGAGTTTGGATTTAATTTTAAAGCTCTTCAACAGTAAAATGAGATGTCCATAGATAATTGGAGACTCTTCTTTTTCCTTTTATTTTTCAAACTATTGTGACACTTCATTGATTAACACGGAGGGGAGTAATTTTCATATTTATAGAGGCCTCTGTCTTGAAGAGGGCTATACAACTATGACAAAAGTAATCCATGAATGGAATCCATACAGATATTGTTTGTTCTACTTAATTTTCGAATCATGGTATCTTGTTTTGTCGACTTTATTGGGCTGGGGGGATGATAGCTCCATTCCCATGTCATTTTGATAAGAGGAAAATAGATGGATATCTGTTAGATATAGTTTCTCCTATTAATATTTTTCGGGAGATTGCAAATCTATAGGTTGACTCCATATCCCTTTTTATTCAACTTGAAATTTATGGTTGAATCAACATTTATTATGGTGGAGAAACCGTAAAGGAGACAAACATGTGACGCCAAAAGATAGGCTCTTAATATTAAAAGCTGGTCACCTGCATGACTAAGAAATGAAAACCTTTTTATTTTATTTTTTATGGATATCTTCTTTATACAAAATTTTTAACTGGTTTTCATTTTTACATCTGAGCCTTTATTTGTCTACTTACAATTACCTTGTGTTCTGACAAGGCTGTGGAATTATTAGCCATCACTTACATGCATTCCCTATTTACATGAGTGTGTGGAATTCAAATATTTTTCCTAAGGGAGGTTACTGGAACTGTTATCCACTCTGCTGTAAGCTGTTTTAGTTCCGAGGTGCTGTAGTCAAGATTTCTTTAAATGATCTACCAAAAAAAAAAGGAAAAAAGATTTCTTTGAATGATATCTTTCTTTGAAAGCAGCAGTACTGTGTGTTCAGAATGAATCGGAGTAAAAACTTGGCACTATTTTTTTTTTTTTGATCAGTAAAAACTTGGCACTATTTTGGAACCTTCAAATACAGGAACAGGAAGGCATCATCTGCCAGGTTGCTTAATCAAGTTAAAAAAAAAAAAATTTTTAATTTTTTCTTTAGAGATTGGGGTGTACAGAACAGGATTTCTGTCTCCAACCCCAACAAATGGGGTGGGGGATTTTCTTCATCTTAATGTTCTTGAGAAGGTAACTTTTGCATGCTAGAACGACATTTCCATCACACCAAGCCTCCTAAATTAGAATGAGATAGAAAATTGCAAGGAAGTACACAGATTCATATGTAGAAAATTATTTTTGCCCCCTCTTAAAAGATACCTTTGTGACATAGTCACCTGAATCACCTGAAAAAGTCAGTTCCATCTAGTTCCAAAAAAATACGAGTGACACTATGAGTTCTTTATGACAGATAATAGGTTTTAGGTTTTCCATGTGCAAGTAGTAGCATGTATCTCAAAAATCAGAAGTGAAATCTAGATGCCTACTCCTAAGAAAGTGATTCATTTTGAAATATGAATTGTGGACAGAAAATTAGCTCCTTGCCTGGTAAGCATGGTAGGGACCAGAAAAGACTTCCTGGCTACGATCCTTACATGTTGTTATTTGGCTCATAGTAGTTGAAGGCAATTATATGCAATTTCCATCTCAAATTTGACACCCAGTTATTACTCTGAAGTTCTAACTGGAATATATTCCCTGACATGACAGGTCTGACCTATATTCCTGAGCAGAGTCTGAAGATCAATGCAACTTCCAGCATTGCAACGGGAATCGCATAGGAATTTCATCTTGCATACACATTTTTGTATCATTCTTCTGGCCAATCTGTCAAAACATCCAGTGATATATCAGGTTGCCCAACATGGCAGATCGTAGCGATTATCCTGCATGGACGGGCAGCTCCAAGGTTTGTCATTGATCCTTTCTTGAGTGGATTCTGAAGTAGAATGCTTAATTTCCCCACAGTGATATAGATCAGAGAGAGAGAGCTGTCGGGGTTCCGTTATCAGTGGACCTTTGCATTTCATACCGTAAACCATATATCCAGGATGGCATTTGTTTTATTCCCTTGTTCTGGGAAAGAGCTCAAATGTATACCACCATGTAGGCGAACATTGTTGTGTTTGTTTAGACCTCATTTTTCAATAATAAAAGCAGCTAATTTACGGACACTACTGATTTTCATGGTCTGTCTGGTTTCAGGGACTACTGTTTTGTTTTTATAATGAACATTAGCGGCATTTATGGCCAAGTAATGAAGTTTACATTGAAATTTTCTTCAGTTAATTAGCATTCATGCATCATCGAAGCATTATCTTCTTATTTAAGTTTCGAAGCTCCAAGAGAAAACTAGTGAGGATGATCTCCCACGCTAACTGTTAGGACACCAGTATTGTAATTTTTGTCATGAAACATGGTTCATTAATTGTATTGCTTCTTTCCTCTTTCTGCACCAGAACGTAATTCAGTTTTTAGGCATTTTAACCCACAATATTAAGAACATTTACGGTGCTCGAATATTTATGGCGAACTAAAGTATAGTTTCCGCTGTAATTTATTCTCACGTTATGCTAGCGTTTCCCAGTCTCCTTTATCTGCTCTTCACCCAACAAAAAAAAAAAAATCTCCTTTGCCATAATGACATGGTATGGGTTTGCATGTGCTATTGTGCCTGTCTTTGTTACAAAATTTGGCAGCTCTGTGGATGAATCTCATTACCGATTGTGTATATGCAGGTCTTTAGGATATGTATGATCCTTGCGAAGAGTGATTATGAGATTTCTTTTACATCTAGGATTTCAGTTGGCATTCTCATACAGCTATGAATAAGTGCCTGTCATTTTTGCTTGTGGACGTAACTAGGGCTGTCAATGGGTCGAATTCTTGATCTTGACTCTATTGGTCGAATTCGGATATTCATTTATATCCATTGGATTGAATTTTTATAGATTTTTTTATCCAATTTATTCAAATCCGAATTCTTGATCTTGACTCTATTGGTCGAATTCGGATATTCATTTATATCCATTGGATTGAATTTTTATAGATTTTTTTATCCGAATTTATTCAAATCCGAATATGAGTACATGATGTTAAGATTGATTTTATGCATTTTTTTAGCAACATATTTGTAATCATTGAATCAAAAGGTAATGTTTATTCAAACATATTTTATTTTGAATCTGTAATGTTTATTAAAACATATTTTATTTTGAATTGTTTTCGAAAATTCACAAGAACTCTATATTATCACTTAGGCTCCGTTTGTTTTGATGTAAAACGTTTTCCTTTGGAAAACATTACATCAGAAAATATTTTCAAGAAAATCAAAGTTTTTCAACTGTTTGGATGGACATTGGAAAATAGAATTGGAAAATGAGAATTTTTCATTTTTTTATGCTAGATATTATGGATGCAACTTGGTTCGGTTCAAACCAAACTCAAACCAATTGACTTTGGTTTGGTTTGGTTTTTATGTTTTTTGGTTTAGTATTGGTCCAAAAATCCATAAACCGAACTAGGTCGGTTCAGTTTTGGGTTGAATACTCAATTAAACTGAACTAAATTCATTATTCGCCTAAACTGAATTGAGTTAATCACTTATAATTCGGTTCGGTTTGGTTTGGGTTCAGTTCTTTTATTTATTTTTGGTTTGATTTTTGATTTTTGATTTTTGGTTTTTGAATGCGGTTTAGTTCGGTTTGGGTTGATTGCAAATATTTCGATTTGGTTTTGGGTTAACCTCAACTTGAATCGAATTGACCTGAGTTACACTTTTGTTAGATATTGTACATGATCCATTTTCCAGAAAATGACATACGGCATTTTTAGTGGTATGTCATTTTCCGGAAAATAGCTATCTTTTAAGAAAATCGTTTTACATCGTATTGTATTTTACATTGAAACAAGCACGTGAAAACCCCATTTTACCCAGAAAACATTTTCCGTATTAGATTTTACTTTAAACAAACAGAGCTTATAATTCTTTTTCCTTTTTAATTTTTTTTTAATTTTGGGGATGTTAGTTTTTCACTTTAGTTCGTGCTTTTAATAGTAGTATAGATATAGATTTGACCAATCCGATTTTATATCATATACACAATATTTTATCGCATTTATTATATTATTTTATTTTATTAAAAATAAATCTTGCTGTTTGAGCCGATTTCTCCTGTAAAAGGCCCTCTTTGCGGCTTTGCCTTTTCAAATGCAAGGAATAGCATGGTTCGACCGCCTCAAACTGCTTTTAAGTTAACCAAAATAAATATTTTAATAATATTTATAAACGAATAATCGAGAATATAAAGATAAATTTGGAATTCGAATTCAGTTTCAAAGTTTCAACCGACCGAGGTAAATTTCAAATTTGAATTCGGTTTCAACTGATTGGTATTCGATCGGATATTGGCCGAAGTTGAATTCAAATCTGTGGACAGCCCTAGATTAACCTACTGAAAAGGAATTAGGGCTGCAAGTTTGGACTGGCCAATCCAGAGCATGATCCACGGATTCCTGAAATTTGAATCTCTTTCAGGCTCAACCAGTAGCTGGCTAGATGGCCTGAACGTGGCAACTCCAAACTCCGGTTCCGTGCAACGAACCAACAAGTCACAGCGAGTATAGTGGGGCACAAGACTATCCTTCTAATTCTAAGAATATCTTGCTTTGTCTTTGACTCTTGCTCTGCTCTTTCATGGTGGTCGCTGTCAAGATCACAATGACGTTAGAGTTTGTCGTTTATAACGGCAGCGGGTCCAAAATGGCAGCCAATTTCTCGTTCCTTAAATCAATAACTTGGCGATTACAACTAATCAATGCCTTGCGCATTTTATTAGGTTTTTGCACATTTAATTAGGGTTTTGAACCAATGTATGAGGCGAGTATGTCCGTAACTTGGTTTGGACGGAGACAAGCCGAAGTTTGACCAGCAAGTGTAAATAGAAGTTTTCAGGGTAATGGAGCTCATTTAAATTAACTGGGCTGTACAAGAACACCGTTCCAAGCTCCAACGTTGTACGACTCCATCGCAGATGAGAGGAGTTGGATACGTTGTCGCAGTCCTCATAGTCGTCTCTCTAAAGAGAAGCTCTGTTAATGGCGGAGAATTTTCTGGAGATTACTCGAAGCTTTCGGGGATTATAATCCCGGGTTTCGCTTCCACGCAGCTTCGGGCTTGGTCCATCCTCGACTGCCCTTACTCGCCTCTTGATTTCAATCCGCTCGATTTGGTCTGGCTAGACAGCACCAAGGTAAGCTTTGGTAGCACAGTCACTTTTCATCGATCAAGGCTTCGTTATTTTGCTGTCCATTTTGATCTTTCTGTTCTGTATCTTGATAATGGTTTTGATAATCGTGCTTTGCCTTGACTTGTTGAGTCGTTTGTGTTTTGAAGATATTTGTTCTGCTTTTTTTCTGACAAAGCAAATTGATTATGTATTCCTTAACTTGTAGCTATGGACTACTTGACTTCCCATAGTAATTTACATTTTCTTCCTTCAAGAAAGAGCCTTCATTCTAACACAATGTCTATTTAAAAAAAATATTCTGAATCTTCTTTCTTGGAGCAGAGTATGTTTTATGCACTTAGTGATAAACAAAGAAGATGATAGAATTATAACAGGACAATTTGAGGGCAACATTTTCATGTTTCCTTGCAGCTTCTTTCTGCTGTGAATTGTTGGCTTAAGTGCATTTTGCTAGATCCTTACAACCAAACAGATCATTTTGAATGTAAATCACGCCCTGATAGTGGCCTTTCTGCAATTACAGAGCTTGATCCAGGTTATATAACAGGTAAGTACTTTTTTATGTTCTTTTACAAATTCTTTTTATGAATGTGATCCATTCCTTTGTCTGCAATGTGGAATTGTTCTTTTTAACCTACACATTGATACTCATTCTAAAGTATCCAGAGAGCTGTTTGATATATGTACCATTTATGCTGTAAATCAAAATTTTGTCTTTGACATTGTTTGTTGGGCCATCGCTTTTTGTGTTTTTGTTGAATCATTTATTTTCTTGATTCATTATCAAGATCTTGTGTAAAGCCACGACGTATACTTACCACATAATCCTGAATTATGGATAAATACAAGTTGCTATGTTAACCTGCTTGATTAAACACAGAGCATATTAACTAGAAACACTACTAAATATTTACATTGCAGTGGAAAATTACAATGGTTGCATATATAAAGCAAAAATTCAAAACTTTCACTAATTATATTTATAACACAAGGTCTCTAAGTATATACTCGGAGTCTCTCAATCTAACTAAAATCAGACTTCTTCTCCTTAATCCTTTCTTCCTTTCCCAGGCTTTTATCAAAAAATTTGAGAATTTTTGTGAGTTTCACATCTCAGTAAGTAACAACTAACCCAAATATGTGATAAACTCAAATTATAAGGGAAAAAAAGATGTGTTCATATTTAAAAATCAATGCATAAGACATGCATTCATAACTTAGAGAATAATTGAAAATTTTCAGGATCCACAGATAGGAGTCAAGACTACTCTATAGCTAACAATTGCACAGATATTAGGTGCCTTCCTAGGTGATATATAAACTCTCTGGTCTACTGGCCTGTGGCTCACAATAGTCTTCTCATATCACAAATAGGGGTCACAAGGAATCAATGATCGACCAATAGGTCACATAATGATAGCAAAATTCCTCTGATCAGGGTTCTATGTATTGCATATAACATATCACAAAGGTATATCCACAAAGATGAAACTAGATATATATAACTGACATGAACACATATATATGAGTTCCATGTGAAATTCCATGTCTCCTAACAAATTAGAAGTGACACTTAGTCTCTATAATCAAAATCTCTTTCACAACACGAAACCACAGATCGATTGAACATACAACATAAAAGAATTAACTACATATACTGGACAGCTAAAAGCTAGGAAAACAAACTTGAAGTAATGCCAGCAGAAAAATAGGCTGAAAACCTGATTTCATCTATCTTTAAGATGTTGCAGAACTCCAGATCAATACTTACAATAATTTAGAAAATTACAAAAAAAAGCTGAATTTATTATAATTGCATTAAATTTAAAATTTTGAAAAGCAGATTTGATAATTAGAAAGTTATGAGTGAAATACATTTGGGACATTCAAAACTTACGGAGAAATTTTCTAGCGAAATCTGAAATTTTACATTTTACGTAATTGGAGGAAAGGAAGTTGAAGATCTGAATACGTGATTCAATTGTAGAACTATTAAGAGATTTCTGAACATGTAATTAACTTACTAGTTTGGAATAATTTCTGTTTGTTTATAACTTTCTCTTGCACTTTCTGCTCCAATTGTTTTCTTCTTCTCCTTATCCTCCTCCTGCTCCTCCTCTTTTGTAATCTCGCCTTTAAATTCTATTTATATTTTTTCACCATTATTTTTCTTCTACAAATTAATAGGTGGGATTAATTAGGTTAAGTTAAAAAATTATTCTTAGTGTGTAGGTTGCCAAGTATCGACCTGTATCTAAAGAGGTGCAAGGACTTAGGTTGGATGCCATGCCATGTGGGTTGCACATGTCACATGTCACCCACGTGCACATCCCTTAAGTCTTCAAGTCTTTATTCATCATACATAACGACATTAGTTACAGCGGCAACTATTGCATCAAGATAACATGTAGGAGTAATTTAATAAGTAACTCCTGCCCAATTACAGTAAAATCGTCAAACAAAATACAAATGAAGCTTACTAATAGAGATAAATGATAAATAGAAAATTGCAATAGAACAAGTATGTATAAAGCACACTAGTATTAGTAGTGAGATAAAATTTGTCATAATCATTAAATTGATACTACCTACGAGTTACTAATTATTAGTCCTAGTTAATTAGGAATGAAATATGCATTTACTCATAATATATATATAAAGGAGTTAAATACTATCTTTGAGTGACATGTACTGACATTTAAATAGTTGTTATACACAGCAGTTTAACTACAACACCAATCGAAATCATATGATCAGAAACTTATAATCTCATACAGTATTAGGACAAAATCATCAAAGACAGATGAATATCATACAATCTAGATTTATTATTACATCATTCTTGGTCAAATTTTTTTACTTACCATCATTTTGGTAACGACAGTGGTGGTTTGTTCTGTTGAAGTTGTTGTGGAAGCTACTCATATTTGATGAGGTAGCACTTTTCATGCTTCGAAGGATGTCCAAAATAGGTTATAAATTTTATTTATATGGTTATTGCAACAATTTTTTAACTTATGTAATGATGGAATTATGGACATTTTGAAGCTCAAGTATTTTATAAAGGAAGCTTGCAAATATTAAACATTTCTTTTCCTTTAGTAACTAAATTTTGTTCCTGTTTATGTCCAAATTACTGTCTTAGTAGTCTCAATTCTCAAGCATGTAATTTGTTCATTGTCAATGGATAGAATGTGATTTTATGGAATAAAGAAATATTTTATTTTTGTTGTTATTATGAATGACATCTGATTCTGAATTTGAAATTAGGCATACGAGTGGATTTTCCTGTCTTGTTCCTGAAAGTTCACACAATATTTTGTTAAGTTATTTGAAATCTTTAAGGATCTTTTAGTGTTGTTGGTTTAAACTTCATTGTAAAATTAACTTTTTGTGCTTTTCTAGTTGGTAAAGAGTGAAACAATGCGTACTGAATGAACTTCTCTTTGCTTCATTGGGTTACCTTCACTTGAAAATCTATGCATGGTGAACAGGTCCTCTTTCTTCCGTGTGGAAAGACTGGATTAAGTGGTGCATTGAATTTGGTATTGAGGCAAATGCAATAATTGCTGTTCCATATGATTGGAGGTTGTCAGCATCAATGCTTGAGGAGCGCGATCTTTACTTTCACAAGCTAAAGTTTGTATATCTCATATATTTTCAGTAGTTGATGCTCTCTCTCCCTGTGTGTGTGTGTCTCTCTCTCTCTCTCTTTCTCACTTTCTTTGGGATATTGTTATTCTCTTTCATAACAGGCTATTACCCACATTTTCATTAGTATGCTTTACTATGAATAATCCTGGGAAGATTTGAGTGAATTCTTTGAAGAATATGGTCATTATCCACAATATGGATAGCCTTTAGTGTGTTACCTTCGATTGCTGAAGATATTTTCAGTTCATGTCATGTGGTTATACCAACTTCTTGGATACACATAAAAATAAATAGAATATAGTTCTAATCACAGTAATTTATGGAGTTTTGCCACATTTAAGACACTTCTGTTATGTGTGATGTGAGGTGCATCTAAGTTTGTGTGTGGCATGTAAAAGTAGAATCATTGTCTGATGCTGGGCCTTCCTGATTCTCGGTGAAGTACCATGTTCTTTTGAGTGAAATGTGGTAGAGATCATTGATGCCTAAATTTTTGGGGTTACCATGCTCATTATGTAGTCTGCGTGTTACTAAAAGTAAATAACTGCAAATATTATCTGATCCACCTGGTATTCTGAATTAATGCAACATCTGAAAAAATCGAGAACCAAGTATGAATAATCTATTGATATTCCTATGTTTTTCAGGAATTTTTGGGACTTTTTCTTATTAATTTTGGTATCTCATGACTATTTCCAGAGATATGTAGAAGCACCTCACTTCACAAATTAGTGATCATTGTAATTTTAGAGGGTCCATTCCCATGAAGATTCTTAACTATTTTGGGGATAATTCAAGACAAGAATTATTGTCTCTAATGATAAAAAATAAATTGAGCTGAGAGTATATGTTCTATTGGGCAGATCTTGATCAACTGGTCAAAAATTTTTTAGGAGCTCAAAAGGTTAAATTTTTGGCCACTTTTTAACTGGGTGGGAATCATAATGTTGGGCCAAATAATATCACCTTGTGTCTAGATGCTTTGTTATTATTTTAACTAATTTTATATACTGTAAAATGTTCCTCTTTTTGCCAACCTTGTAAAATCAGGATGAGAAGTGCTGTACCAGTTTCTGTGAACTTGAGGCCAAATCAGTACTTCTACTTGAATTAACTGGTCAAATGATAAACAGAGATCTGAGCAGGAAAATTGGAGTAGCAAATGATTAGTTTGGTTGTCTTTATTTAACAATATGTTTCAGCTAACCTGCGCATACCCATTTATTAAAAGGTCGCAGATGTTCAAACTGAATCCACCCCCTTAAATTTTTTTGTTAAATAAATTTTTTTAAATAATCACAGAACTCTATATATGTTGGATTATATGTCTTGTTAGTTATTGAGCACTTTATTTATTAAATTATATTGTATTTTATACATTTTATTTAGGGATGATTACATTTTAACCCCTTGATGTTTCAGGCAATTCTACTTCTCCCTTGAGGTTTTTGAAATACCAGTTTACCACCTTGAGATCTGTTGTGTGTAACAGTTTTCCCTCTTCTAAGGGTTTGACTGATAAGATGGTAAGAGAAAAAAAAACCATATATTTATAGCTTTGATCCTTTTATTCTACTAAAGGGTAGAATTGGTATTTAAAAGGGGCAAAGTTGTCAATATATGTTTTTTTCTCTCTTGCCACCTTATCAGTCAAACCTATAAAAGAGGGAAAGTGTTACACACAACAAACCTCAAGGTGGTAAATTGGTATTTCAAAAATCCATGAGAAAATGGGATTATTTGAAACCTCAAGGAAGTAAACTGTAATTATTCCTTTTATTTATTATATTATATCATATTTTGGAAATAATCACACACACACACACACACGCTCTCTCTCTCTCTCACACACACACACACATACATACACACAAATTTGGTGTTTCGACTCAATGTGCTGAAGGGGTTGATCCTGTACTAAACTGTTTATTGGTGGTTGAAGTACCCCAGCCATAACCTGCACCTGCCAAAATGCCAGGCAGGTTTCGCTGGTTGGACAGATTGTCTCAGATTTTGCCACCCTTAGCATAAAGTGCAGTTTAGTCTCTCTATTTACTAGCTCTATTGGTATAAAAGAACCGGTATCTCATTCCAAGATTTGTGCTTTTGTTCTTGGTTTAATAACTCTAGTACATCATTTCACAAGTCCTGACTTTGTGCTTATGTACCAAAGGGGTTTATGTGCTTCGCCGGACAGTATTCATAAGTGGTGTGGATTTTGTCACTTCTTTGGTTTGGAATTATTATTTACCGCACCTAAAAGGCTTATCATAGAATTCTACCTCTTGAAAGTATTTAAGCTGGGCCTGCTGTAAATTATTTGAACAGTAGATAAGAAACATAATAACAGTTTATTAATGTCTGGTCTTTGACTATGGATGTTGATTATTGACTAATTAAGGATGTGTTAGGTGTTCACACTTGTTTTCTTGTTATTACAGACTGAATTTTGAGACTGCTTTTAAACTACGTGGTGGGCCCTCAATCGTTTTTGCTCATTCGTTGGGAAACAATGTATTTCGCTACTTTTTGGAGTGGCTGAAACTAGAAATTGCACCAAAAGATTACATTCCATGGCTAGATAGACACATTCATGCATACTTCGCGGTTGGTATGCTTGAGTTCCTTTCAAATCATTTTACCTCAATGGGGAGTCATCTCGAAGGCATTACATGCTCTTTATTTTTCCATGTTATGTTTGACTAATTTCAGGAGCTCCTCTTCTTGGTGCTGTGGACACAGTCAGAGCAATGCTATCTGGAAGCACATTTGGTCTTCCTATTTCTGAGGTTCCTCTCTTTTAAAATAACTTTTTATGTGGGTCATAACCAAATCACTTATTTATGCTCCTATTTCTTTCTGCTAGTTATTATGTCTC
This sequence comes from Buxus sempervirens, assembly GCA_947561395.2. Lineage (NCBI taxonomy): Eukaryota > Viridiplantae > Streptophyta > Magnoliopsida > Buxales > Buxaceae > Buxus > Buxus sempervirens. The sequence goes on from OX387192.1 coordinate 31,053,257, forward strand.
ACTTTAGTTTGTTAATTTTTCTATTTATAATCTATTGTGTTATGTGAAATCAAATTTTAGAAATTAATTTCCCTTCAGGTTTAAATCCATTTTGTATCAGTCTATCGTTGTTTATTAGGATGGGTCGCTTCGCAATCAGTCCAAGATCATTTTGATGCTAAATGACCAATCCCTCCTTAGCACTAGGATTATCACATAATTTCCTTTTCTTTTTGAAAATATTTTTAAGAAAAAACATAGTATTTATACTTTTAAAATAATTTTATGGAAAGTCATGGGCCTCATGGCTCATTTGTTTTTCATGGGATTTAGACTAACAAAATTATCTTCAATTTGTAATTCGTAGCAAAGGATATGATTGTGGGATAATATCTTGGGGGATTTTAAGTTTAGCATGTTGTTAAGACCTCATTGCATTGGGTTTTTTTTGCCACCTAAGTTCCCTTTACAAATTTGAAATGAATTTTATTTATTTATTTTTTACCTATAGGAAAGTAATCCTTGAGAGGGGGCAAGTCTGTCCTTTTTTGCCATCTATTTGTAAGTTGCACTTTTGCGGTGTGCTCTTCTTAAAACACTAATTTCATGATCAACCTAATCTATCCATTAAAAAATAAAGAAAGAAAAATGAAATCTTATTTATCTTGTGTTGGTCTTAGGCAAATATTGCATGATTCTTTTTGGATTCTCAATGATTGTATTTAGCTATCTTGGCTTTGTTTTAGCTTCGCTAGGGCAACGCTAAGGACCAAGTTCCAAAATCATGCTAGCCAGTCATCATGCTAACCGGTCAGTGTTTCCTTTCTAGAAAAATTTCACTAGTTGGATATTGGGGATTTCATGTGAGGTTTGAAAAACCCCCTGTTATGAGCAGTACAGGCGACATGCAACTCCATGTCGCTCAAAACGGAGGAGAAATTGATAGCACGCACGAAAAGGAGATAAAGAGAGAGGGGGGAGAGAGAGAGAGAGAGAAAGAGAGAGAGAAGGGGAGAGTTGTACTTGATTGTTGGCGACTCTCCTTCATTTGTAGAGATGGGTTGAGTGAGAGTTGAAAAAGATAGTGAAATAGAGGTCTTGTCCTCAATCATGTTAAAAAAAAAATAAAAAAGAAGAAGGATAAGACGATTGCATGGCCTTCTCCCTTCTTGTGTCTATTGAAAAAAGTAGTGGTGGTGGAGGGATTGCGTGGCATTCCTATATGTTAAAAGAAGTAAAGAAAGAAAAAGAAAAGAGATAGAAAAAAGAAGGGAGGGGGTTGCTACTTATTATATATATATATATATATATATATATATATATATATCTATATTTCTAACGGTGTGTTGTATAATTTTTTTCAATTTTATTATATAGATTATAGATGATATAGTATTGGTAGATCAAACTAGAGAAGAAGTAAATATTAAGCTAGAATTGTGAAGAGACACCTTTGAATTAGAGGGTTTTAAAATATGCCATGCAAAGACTGAATATATGAAATGCTATTTTAATACAAATAACAATATAACTAATGAACTATTAGAATTGACAATTGGGATATCCCTCTAAGTAATAAGTTAAAATATCTTGGATCAATGGTACAAAAAGATGGAGAAATTGATGAAGATGTTGTATATAGAATTAGAGTTGGTTGGCTTAAGTGGAGGGTGCTTCTAGAGTTTTGTGTGATAAGCGTGTACCTATTAAATTAAAGGGTTAGTTTTATAAGACAGCAATTGGACTAGCTATGTTGTATGATGCAGAATGCTAGGTGGCAAAGAATCAATACGTTCAGAAGATGAGTGTTACCAAGATGAGGATGCTAAAATGGACTTGTGAAAACACTAAGAAAGACAAAATAAAAAATAAAGACATTCGAAAGTGGTTAGCCATAGAATGGAGGAGAGTAGGTTAAGATGGTTTCGTCATGTAAAGCGGAGACCTAGAGATGCAGTTGTAGGAAGGTGTGAGATATGTATATTGAAGGCACTAAGCGAGTAAAGAAAAGCTTAAAAAGACATGAATGGAGTGTATAAAACAAGACCTACAAAAACGTAGATTAATTGAAGATATGATTTTTGATAGAGCAGGATGGAGAGATAAGATTCGTGTCACTGACTCCACTTTGGTGGGAGTTGGCTTATGATGATGATGATTATGTAAAAACTCATAACCATTTAAAAATGTAAAAACAACAAATTACAATTTCTTAGATTTTTAAAGAAAACTTAAAAATGTTTTTTTTAACATTTTTTGTAATTAATTTGGATTGAATTTTTTTTTTATAAAAATTTCTTGGCATGGTGGCACAAAAAATTCAATAGCATAAGCAACATGCCAACGGAACAGTATGATAGGACCTTGGTGAAACGGCTTCGAAACCAACACAACAAACCTTGATATCAGTAATGGTAATTTGGGCTACATTGACTTGGGTACATGTCTTAGTAATACTATTGGGTATCAGTCTAGGTGCCAAATCAATTTGACCCTTGTATCTCAGGTTGAGGGGACCCAATTGATAGATTTCTGCTCTTCATTACTCTTAAAACTTATGGTGGAAAATGCTAAAATATTATGCGAGGAACTTAGGGCCTCAATACATGAAAGTATAGGTTGACATGTAATAGTACCAAAATGATACATATTTTAACCATTTTCGTTGACTCCTTGATTTTGAGTATGTGTAATAACCAATATAACAAAAAAAATTTCTTTAAAAGTAGGGAAATTTACATCTAGGCCCCCTGAGGTTTGAGAAAGTGTCACGGACACCCCCTGAGGTTTAAAAGTGATCACTTACTACCCTTTACCTTTAAGAAAGGTGCACAGAGCACCCCTACTATTAGTTCACAAGCAAACGATGTTTATCACTTTTTCAAAATACCAAGAACACCCTTCGTTATAATCCTAAAACCACTCGCCTGCTTCCTCAAAACACATGCTTCAAAACCCTAGACCCCCTAAACCCCTTCTATCAATCCCTTCCCAAAATCAACCCCTTCATCAACGGTTTGATTTCGATTAACTAGGGTTAGTGATATATGATTGTATAGAAATGAGTTGGATTAAATCTTTTCTCTATCATGGTGGATTCACAAATGGAGAACCAGTGGACGTTCTTCTCAACTGGACCCAACATTTAAAAAGGAAGTCTGAATATGTGAAGGAACCCATGTCGGAGGCTGCACTGGAGGGATAATGGTTGAAGATGATGTCCTTATAGACAAGACCTGGGTTGAATTTGAACCCTTATGGTGGAATAATGAACGAGATTTCACGAGTACAATTCCCGCACAGGGCAGCAATATCTATAAAATTCAGTACAGTTCGAATTGAGATGAAGAAGGGGATGTTGCAGACAAGAACAATATTGATGACATTAGGAGTCTTTATAGTTTCATGACTCCTTATGTTTCAAAGTCCCCAAGAGCGTCATGTCATATCTGGATTACAGAGATCTTGATATTGACACAAATAAGGTTGAGCATCTGGTTCTCTCCACCCTTCGTTGAAGGATGAATCTGGTTAACCCAGTTTCGTTCCTCGATCACATTAAGAAAGCTTGGTTTGAAGACCCCCATCTCCACCGGAAATTTCTCCGTAGTTGTGAACGCCTCCTCATCTCTATCATGGACGGTGAGAAAATCCTTTAAATTGTTTATTTGAATACTTGTGATGATGAGATGACAACAATAAAATAATGGCATCCCATTAGCGTCTCATGTAATGTTTGCTTCTTAATTCCAGATTTGAGGTCTGTGCGCTATCTTCCTCCAATAATGGCTACTGCAACAATGCTACACGTCATCAATGAGATTGAACCCTGTAATTACCAAGACTAGCTACTTGTCATCAATGAGATTGAACCCTGTAATTACCAAGACTAGCTATTGGGCGTACTCAAAATTAGCAGGGTTGGCATCGTTCTTAAATTTTTTACTTGAGAACCTGATTGTGGAATATCTTCAGTCTTGCGTGTTCTCCTTGATTTGTGTAACCCCAGATTGAATTGGACTAAAGTTTCCCCTCAACGAATAGTCTGTAAAACTCTTTTTCATCTTCAACAAGACAAAGTAGATGACTATTATCAACTCATCCTCGAAGTATTAGGGAGAGCGAGAGGGGCTGGTGGAAGGTTTTTGTTCTTCTTAATTATTTGCTTGGAGATGATGAAGAAAAACTCGGTACATTGTGACCGGGGAAGAAGACTGTTTTAGGCGTCTTAATGAGGGCATTTTTGGTATTTAAAATATTTTTTTAACGCTGTTTGCTTGTCCACTAACGGCGAGGGTGTTGAGTGCACCTTTTTTAAATGTAAAGGGTAGTAAGTGATCACTTTTAAAACTTAGGGGGTGTCTGTGCCACTTTCCCAAACATGAGGGGGTCTAGATGTAAATTTCCCTTAAGAGTATCATGCTTTTGAAGTATCAAACACATATTGTAACATGTCAAACACATATATCATAACTTGGGCAGAATAGGGAATCTGATTATGTTGTATGATTTTCCAGGTACACTACTCTCTTTGTGGAGAGTGCCACTATGTTTCTTTGTTTCCCTCTCTTGATTTAATATATACCTTCATTTTCACAAAAAAAAAAATGTCAAACATGGGTATAGTAAAAAAGTGATGAATTGTAGTATCACAATTCATAATGCAGTTGAAACTTTGATTTCAATCATTGTGTCTCCATCACATGCTTTTTCTTCTAGCGGAAACTGCCACTCAGATGCTAACAGCTTCAGCACTTCAACCATACTGAACTTCTGTTGTTCTCACCTGCCTTGAAAGTTTGAAACTTACACAAAATCTGAATAGGAAACAACCTTGAAGTTATGAACTCTAAAGTGACCCAAGGATCCAACTTGTTTTGCCAATCTTGCCACTTCAACAAGCATGGATAATTCATGATGATTGTTTCTGAAACATATCACACCTCATGATTATGGACCAACCTAATTAGTTATGAGATTCTTAGACGTCATAGTAGTTCATGGATTGTATTCTTATGTGGAAATAGCTGTGTAACTTGAGGTTATTACTTTTTGCAAGATACAGGGGACTGCTCGATTGATGTCCAATTCATTTGGTTCTTCACTATGGATGATGCCAATCTCAAAATATTGTAGAACAGAAAACATATTCTGGAACCATTTTTATCAGGGAAGAGGAGAGGCCCATCACACATATCGTTGTGATGAGAAGGAATTTCAGTTAAACTACTCTGGATGGCCCACGAATGTCATAAACATCGAAATTCCCTCACTGAGAGGTGAGGTATTATTGATTAATTAATTTTCAATGTTAAATATTTTATCATATATATATATATATATATATATATATATAATGTCTCAATAAGTCCCTGACAATTTCGTTATCAGGACTGGATGTGTATCCATCAATTTCAGAATTAGCACAGGGAAACTTGTCTAGCTCGGAATGTGGATTACCAACTCATTTATCATTTTCTGCTCGAGAAATATCTGATGGGACCTTTTTCAAGGCGATAAAGGATTATGATCCTGATAGTGAAAGGATGTTGTATCAGCTACATAAGTGAGTACTGCCCGAATTAACTGTTAAAGCTTTTTAGGTTCAATATGTTTTCTTATGTCTAGTTTGAAATTTTTTCTTTTTTTTAGGCACAACATGATGCACATTCTCTAACCGCAAGAATGATTGTAATACTTATTGTCAACTTTTACAGTATATGCACAATGTTTAAAAATTTTCAGAAAATTATCAGTGCATGTTAGCTGGTAGATAGTTTACCCACATGGAATATACATGCATGAGTACAAACCTGGTATTTTGGTACTAGATAATTGCATCCAGTTAATGTTTTACACATGGTAAAGAGGAGTACGCACCTGGTATGCCGGTACTGGATAATTACATCCGCTTAATTTGTTACGCATGGTAAACAGGATTAGTAACTAATTTTTTCCCATCTATTGTGCATATCTCTTCTAAGACAGTACTTCATACCCTGGATTTTGTGTTTGCATTGGTCTTGGTCTTCGCATATTGGGCTCCACATTTATATGTGAGCTTCTACATTTAATGAGAAGTGAGCACTGAGCACATTTTGGAGTAAGGATTGTGTGCGTACGCTTCTTTTTCATTGGTCAGCAGTCTGTAATGAGTTTTCTTATGTCTAATCCATGGTTTTAACTTTTAAGTCACTCCCCAGAATTTTCCTTTTCGAAGGGCACCAAAATTTCCCTTTCATTGCCGTATCACTTGATTCACAAATTTTCAGTATCCTCTTTTATGGGAGATATTGCAAAGAAGAGAATTCACTTGAAATTTCCCCCAAAATTTCCACCGAAATTTTTCTCGAAATTTCCTTGTCTCAAAGGTATGATATTTTCTCAAATCAAAGTTTACAAGCATGTTATAGTCTTTGGCTAGCTTCTCTATGACAAATATACACCTAATTCTTGCAGGTGCTTTCATGGCTCTTTCTTTTACCTGTAAAATCCGTCTTAGCATAATCTCCTTTATTTCATCTTCTATTTGGCTACTAGCTAACTTTATTGCACTTGTCCGTATCTTCTTTTTATTTCCTTGTATCCCCACATATCTATTGCAGAATCTTGATCTCAGCTACATTTATCTTATGAGTATGTTGCTTTGTTCTATTACACATATCACTCCAGGCCAAACTGCCGTCTTATAAACTTTCCTTTCACCTTGAGTTGAGTGTAGAAGTCAAATAATACTCTAGAAGCACCTCTTCACTCAAACCACCCTTATCTAATTTTATGTTTAGCATTCTTTTCAGTATCTCCCTTTTTATTTATTTTGCCTTCAAAGATCATAATATAGATAGACACTTGTACTAGAAGAAGCTTGTCATCTGTAATTACTATAGTAACAGAAAGTTACATATTAGTTTTTGTATCCAAGCAAAGTATTTTTGGTGATACATGATGGATACAAAAATGCAGGGATGTTCATAATGAACAGGAATTGGTTCAATGAAAATTTCTTTTAATTTTATTTATGATCTGACTTCTTCTTTTGAATATTTGCTCTAAATGAAAATAATCACTAGTTTTTTGGTCAAATTATCCCAACAGGCTTTTTTGCTGCATGTCTCAGGTTATATCATGGTGATCCAGTGCTGAATCCGCTCACGCCGTGGGATAGACCACCACTTAAGAACATCTTTTGTATATATGGAGTAGAAATGAAGACTGAGGTATAGCTTTTTCTTGAATTGAAGCAATATTCCTTTTGTTACTGATCCAGCAGTAAATTTTCGACCTCCATTTTGTCTTTATTTGTATCAGAGTCACTGAGTTTTATGTTACATAATATATTTGGAAACGAAGTTGTTGTTATGTTTTATTATTAATTATGATCGGTGGAAATGAGAGGAAGGAAAAGAATCAGATCAGGAACAGAAAAAAAAGGACAGGCATGTGCTGCTAGATCCCATGATTCCTTCCTCCTTCTCTTAATGAAAAATAGAAGTTTTTATGATACTGCCTCCTTATGTGATCTATGGTCAGGTGTTTCGTGGGTTTATCAAAGACACCATCCAGGCTGTAGCATATAAAGTCCGATACTCATCCTCAAGACGATTTGTATACATACATGAAACACTTGATTATTGGATGTATATATTGCAGAATGATGGTCACAATATACCTTCAAAGGATCTTTTAGTTTAAACCCCAACCTTTTTTAGGGTGAACCTGACCAAAATAGTTTACATGTAGAATGTATCATATCTTTATACCATACTTGCTGCTTTATGTTCTTCCAGGTGTCTAGGTTCCTTCTAGTTCTAGCAGAAGTACAATATCCATTACTTTCCTGTTATAGCCTACTGTATTCAACATATTTGTGCTGCAAAGCACACAGTCATTCTTCTTTTATGTCTCCAAGTCATCTTCATTATTGTGATTCACAGATCTTTATGTCTTCTTATTTCCAATGAAAATTATTTTGATCCTTTAAGTTTCTATTTGTTTACTTAGCATGTTCTATTGCTTCAAGATTCATCTGCAAACGAGTTCTTGCATGGCATGGGATGTTTTTTGGACTCTGAAAATTGGCCTTAATTGCAATATAGCTGATTAACAATTTAGAAACTAATTTGAAGTCCTAGAATCCCTTTCAGTTGCAGTTCCTCTATATTCCTAATTGGTAGATGCTGGCTTGGAATGTCATTGTTGGCGCCTGTTTTCTAATTCAAGAGTTGGAAGAGCACACTCATCAATTAAAATTGTCAAGATACTCCATAAATAATGTATTTACTTGCCAAGTTGGTTGGATTTCCATTTTGGGGTCAGAAAAAGCCATCTGTGGCTTTGGTGTCATTGTGCGGTTTGGTCTGACCTGCCAATGTGGTCGATGTTTTAAAACATTATTCTTTCTGCGAACAAAAAGGTTTCTTATTTTCTCAATCCTGTTTAGGGTGAACATTTAAGTGTTTTCCAGGTACCTTCATTTTTCTTTTCTTTTCTTCATTCTTTTTTTCACAAGCTTTAGATCAGCAGCCGTCTCAAAGACTATATTTTGGAGATGATTCCTGTTTACTTTGAACAAAGATCATCAGCAAATTTTAGTAAACTTCAGTTTGAAACTTGATCTAGTTTTTCTAGATTCCATAGGATTTGGTAGCATATATCTATACACATGTATTTATGTAAGAATGGACGTATGTGTACACACAACGATACACATTATACAGACTTTATTTTACCTTCTCAAGATATTAGTAACCTTATCTAGTTACTACTATTTTATCGTTAGAAGTTTGGTCACGGTGTATGTTTTTTTTTTCTTTTTCTTTCTTTTTTTGGTTATGTTCATGGTGAATGATATTTTTTTATGTCATGGAAATGGCCTAACAGGTTGGATACTATTTTGCACCCAGTGGGAAACCATATCCTGATAACTGGATAATTACTGATGTCATTTATGAGAATGAGGGAGCTCTATTCTCCAGGCAAGTGATGTCCAAACCTGACCAGAGAAATTTATCTGAAAATATTCATGGAACTTGTTTGAACACTTTTTATTATTGACCAGAAAGGACAGATGGAGAAAAAATGGTTGTTTATAAGAAAACTTAAAGGCCTATATATCTTTTGATGTTATTACTATTGATTTTTCATTATCTTGCAATTTATCTCCTTGATGAAACAGTGAGCAAAAGAACTGGTGTCTAGATCTTGTTAAGGCAGAAGAGACACTATACATGAAATTGACATAGACAATGTTTAAAAATAATGTTTTACAAATGTGACTCTTCTGAATTTAATTTTAAAATATTATGTGAGATATTGTCAACGTAGTTTAGATAATCTTTAAACTGAATGGAGATATATATTATTCTTTTCAGGTCAGGGGATCTAGTCGGTGGGAACCCAGGAGCTTTAAGTGGGGATGAGACAGTATGCATTATAATTTTCATACTAATTTGTGTTTAATACATGACATTTTCAGATTCAGACACTTCACAATTTTTTTTAATTTGAAATTCCATATCTGGCGTTTTAACTTTAATATAAGCAAGCCCATGTAGGTACCATACCATTCCCTCTCTTGGTGCAAGACATGGCTTGGATCTAAAGTGAACATTACAAGGGCTCCACAGGTACTATAATCCTTGGCACAAAAGTATTATCATAGTGGTTATATGATTTTGTAGACCCATCACAAGTCCAATACATTTTACGTATTCTGTTGCAGAAATTTGTTGTAATTAATTTGTGTAATGGTTTCACTTATACAGAAACCTTCAAATTGCATAGTTTAGATAAATGGCATAAAATTCTGCTTTTGAATTCATATGACGTGGCTTTACGGACCTATGTGTAATTGTGTACTATAGAAGATAATGATGTAAATTTGCATAAGAAAAGAAACTGTTTAAGTGTCTCTTTGTTTTTTTTTCCCCCAAAGAAATCACCTCCATGGTATAGAGGTTGTTAGGCAGACCCTGATCAATCAATAAATATAATTTAATTACACCCAGACATCCCTTGAAGGGGAAAAATGCACATGAACAAAAATTAAGATCTACGTTGTACATACTATTGGTGATCGATACACCAAATATGCATTGGAACAAAACAAACAAAATGTAGCCTACTATAACCATAGCTAAACTCTAAGTTTCACTCAGACCAAACTTTTCCAGGAACATAAATCACGATTTTAAGTTTAGGCCAAAAAGCACTGCATATCGGCCTCTATAGAGACTGATATAGTACTTTTACATCAAGCATTGAAATTAATGAACATATTCTTTTAGATTGCTTTTAGTTGCAGCTGATTTGTACTAGCACCCAATTCCTAATGGTTTTTGCTTGTGGACAGAACCTTCGAAGTGCTTATTGGAAGACCTGGTGCTAATAAACAAGATTTACTGTCATTATACCCCCCAAAAAAAAAAAAGATTACAGAGAGATTGAGTAGATCACAAGATTAGTTGCAACACAAAATCTCACCTGAAGGGTCGAATCGAATTCATGAGGAGCTGAAAATGGCCTTCAGTTAAAATGACAAATTAGGAAATAAATTCCTTCACCAGTGCTTCAGCATTCTGCATTGAAAAAGTCCTCTTTTAAGCTGGGGAGAACAATTCATAAGCCACCCATTGGCCCTATAGGCCCAGTTATAGTTTCTGGCTCAAGCCCTAAGAAAGGAGTATGGATTTTCTAGCTGCTCCATTCCCATGGCCCAACTCCAAGAGTCTAGTCAGTGTTGTTTAGGATATGTTATAAACTTACAATTTTAGCTATCTGTTTCAGTTTAATAGTTTGTCTGCAGCGTATCATTTTTGTTTATTTCTTGTGTTGGCTAGGTTAGAATATATTTTGTTACAAATATGCCTTCATAAGGCATAATTTTTTAACAAAAAAAAGAATTGGTTTTCTTTATCTGATCTTCATTCTGTTTTGTCCCACTTTTTAATGGTGATTTGTTCTAACTTCACTAGTTGAGTGCTGAAGATCTTCCTTTTGGCCCAGTTGAGAGTTTCTGGGTCAAGCCTGAAGCAAGGGGTATGGACCTTCTAGCTGGTTCATTCCCATGGGCCCAATTCCTAGGCCCTAATTAGTGTTGTATGGTATATATTTTAATTTTAGCTATTGGTTTTCAGTTTAGTAGTTTCTTTGGAATGTATCATTTTGTTTTCCTTTCTTGTGTTGGCTACGGTTAGCATAACTTTTGCTATAAATAAGGTTGTACTGCCTTTCGAAGTTATAATTTTTTCCTTTTTACCAAAAAAGAATTGGTTTCCTTTATCTGATCTTCACTCTGGTTTGTCCCACTTTTTCATGGTGATTTTGCTCCAACTTCACTATTTAAGTGATGAACTTCTTCCTTTTGTTGTAGATAGACTATCCTGTTGCATTGGTCCACAATCCGCTACTCAAAAGTTCCACGTTGAGTAGCTTTAAAAATTCTTTTGAGTGTATTAAATTTGATTCTTTGATATCTGTAACTCAAAAGCTTCACACGGAATAGCTTCACAAATTCTTTTGAGTGTATAAAATTTGTTGCTTTGATCCATCATTTCATAATTTCTGAGATTGATCCTCTGAATAGGGTATTCCTGACAATTGTTCTCTTTTTGGCTGGATTATTTTTCATGTTAATTGCCTTAACACATTTGCTTCATGTACATGAGAATTACTTCTAATCTTCATTTAATAAATAATTTTTTTAAACCTTATTAAATTCATACACATAGGGAATCCCTATGTCTGAGACATAGTAAAAACCATCATAAGGTTCTAAGGAACTGTAATTGTCATGGAAAAGTCTTTTTAATGAAGACTATGTGGTACATGCACATCCATGAGTCAGCATGTAAAGTACAAAGGAAGGGAAAAGAGTTTTAAGACATACATGATGGAGTAAAGGAATGCTTTATTTGTGTACTAAAGATGATATACTATGTTATTCTATAAAATCAGGTTACATAACAATGGGAGGGACCTAAACAAGCCCATTGGATTAGCACCATAACCCACTTCAGAATTTCGATGCTAAGCTTTAACTGTTTCATTAAGAGGAAGCATCACTTTGTTGGCATTTTCGTATTGGAGTATTTACAACAATGCTGTCGATATTTGATGGACAAAATTATCTCCAATTCTTGCTTATAAGACCTAATTGTTATGCACTAAGTCTTGCTTCATGGAAATGCAAAAAACCTTGGACAAATGGTCATGACACCACTTATTAGGTTCATGTCCTCATCAAGTTCTTTGACAAGCAGTTTTCAGTATTTTCTAGGAAATTGTCCTTCATATTTTTAGCAAGTCCTTTTTCACCTTAAAAAATAAATGACGGCCAAACTTAATATAACTTGGCAAGCATTAATTTGTTGCCTTGAGCTCATCGAGTTTATGCTTCATATATGCTCATTTCATATTGTGAAACCTTATTTAATTATGAATTGGGAAATGTGAGAATTCTTGTACAAATTCTTAGCAAAATTTGTCAACACTTCCTTTTATCATCCAACTATCATATAGAGCATGAAGGGTCATTGGCCTGACACAATCTTGAACAATATCTGATTGAGTGAAAAGCTTTGTTGCAAATTAGAAGTGTAATTGTCATTGTCAAACAAATTGACCCAATTCTTCTAATTTGTACTGACAAGGCCTCAAGAATTCTTTTTATAGTGATATAATGCTTAGTCTGGCTATTGGTTTAAGGAAGGTTACTTGTTTATAAGTCTAATTGAGTCTAGGTTCAAGGATGGTTACTTGTTTATGAATTTAATTGAGTCCATTCGTCCAGAACAGTCCATGAACCAAGAAACTACATAATTGACAATGTTTTAAGGCATATCCAAAAGGCCAAAACTTCATCACATGATTCATGAACGTAGACTGTCTCTTCTATGAGGTATTATGTGGGACCAAACTTGTTTCAATGCCTAGTCAAAGCTAGGTAGTAAACCTGCCTGTAACCTACACAATTTGGCCGTTGCCTCGGCAACAAGCTTTAGATCAATATGTTCCACATGATTCTTGAGTAATCTACAATAGGTTAATCAACAACGTAATGAGACATTTTCTCAAAAGAAGGTTAATGTTATACATTTCCTATCAGCAAACCTAATGCAATGATCAGCAGCATATTGAAAGTATCATGCAGAAACTAGCAGGTATTGTTTCTTGAATTCTTTCAAGGGAACGCATGCAATTTTTGTGCTTACAATTTGGCGGAACACATTAATTAAACACGATGCATCTTATCAAAAGGAAACATGGATGGAATCAATAAACACATGCAAATTTCAAGAGCTTGTTCCACATAAGTTTATCAAGCTCCCAGACTCTTGTCCTCTTTCTTGGAATACCTTCATAATATAATTGCTTCATATCGGTGCTATACATTTATATCATCTTCTAAATCATATATGTCATGTTCCTGCTGCATATTTGAGAAAAGAAAAATAAAGAAAGCAATAAGTTCAAAGCAATTGGATGCACCTTTCTGGTTAAGAAACTAGCAAGTTTGCTGAATTGGAACAATTGGCTGCTATCACTTATGAGTATCTCAACTAAGTTCACAAGTTGGTAATGAACAGACTTGAATGGCTAAAATATGCCATAGATCAAAATACTCTATGTTGGCCTGCACAACTAGTTCTACTATAGAGGCCAATGATAGCCAATAACTATCCCTAAACACAGCTTAGAAATTTCATCATTTTATACTCTCCAAAGAGCAACTGTTCTCAAAATCTTGAAAGATTTTGAGTTGGAATCCCATTCTAGGTTCTTGTGATCTTGGAGGATTCCAAATGCAAGAGAACTGGGAATGTAGTGGTTAACCCCTTTCTATTCCATTGTTTGATCTCAAGAGTAATAGTTTTAAGAACCAAGTAGGCTTCTTCAGCCTTTACCATCCAAGCTAAGCACATAAGCTAATGTGTTCCTGTTATTTAACAAGGTTCTATGGTTGATCTGTGAACTTTGGGTGTTGAAAGCATCCTTGTGGTGATCTTTTAGTTCTTAATGGTGTACATAGTGGGGCTAATGTCACGCCTCGAAATTTATACTTATATAGTTATATTATCCCTATTTTAATAATAACAAGGGTAATGGGGTAATAGGGATATTAGGACGTAACTGCAGTTTCCACACACCCTAATGTGAAAACCCAAGCAGATTCACTCTCTCACATGTGCACTTAGAATTCTAAACGTAAATGAATTTAAAAAAACAAAATAGGATCATTACAGTTTGAGAATAGGAACAATTAAATATTCCTTAAGTTAAAGAGTTAAATACAAATATCCAAAGTAGACCAAGAACATCATCAAACCTAACAACTCATCTACATAACCATCATGATGCTGAAATCGCACCAATGGTGACAATTTACATCCTATGCCATGATTCCGCTGCGCTATTCTGATTCTTATAGAAACCTGCAATTGCAATATAGTAGGAGTGAGCAAAAAGCCCAGTAGGTATCATTTCTACAGATTAAGTCCTAAGTAGAACTCCAACTGTAGAAATTACACCTTTAACAATAATAAATAATAATAACAATAATGCCAACAAGAGGAAACGTGATAAATGAGTAGGTCAATAAGCAATTAAACAAGTAGAATTATTACATAAACACGTATACAATGCAAGTAGATAGACATGCAAATTATAATCATATGTTTAACCCTTAGTATTTCTATATGAGGTCTATATGTAGAGCTATAAATCTAGCCCGAACCGCCCAAAGTCCGCCCAACCCAACCTGAATAAGTGCCCGAAGTGAGCATTGAGTTTGGGTTTGGGTTTGGGTTGGGTATCATTTCGAGCCCGAAGTTGAGTTTGGTTTAGGCTTGGGTTCAAGCTATACAACCCGAAAAGCCCGAAAAACCCGAAGTTAATGTTGACTTTATGTACATGCTCTCATATAGATATATGTATAAAACTCCACCAAATATATATATATAAGTGAATAATTATTTGTATATATATGTATCGTTGTTTTCTTTTCCTTTTATATTGTCATTGTATTTATGCAATCAACTATTAAACATAAATTATTAACATGTGATAATAAGTTTATGAATTTTGGCCAAATAAATAATTTTATACTCACATACATATACATATATGTTACAATGAATGTGATATTTGGGAGCACATACTCTACAAGAAAGATTGTGCAAAACCACAAATATAGTGAACTAGTATTATATTTTAAAATTTTTAAAGAAATAAATTAATTGTGTTTTTCCCAAATTCAAGGGACAAATCTAGAGGAATTTGTAATATTTGCATTTATAACAAACAAACATAAAAGCATGTTGATAGATGAATTAATGAATGATATTCCAACATTTTTAATTATAACAAAAAATTATAAAAAAATTCAAAATCTTACATTTTGTTTGGGCCAACCCGAACTCAAACAATAATGTTTGGGTTGGGTTTGGGTTTAGTGAGTTTGGGTTAGGGTGGATCAACGATGAGTTTGGGCTAGTAAATCCTAGATTGGGTTGAGCCCGAATTTTCATAACCCGACCCAACCCGCCCTTCTTACACCTCTATCTATATGTATGATTTACTAAGAAAACTCTATATGAAAGAAACACACCAAAATATGCAAAGTCAAGCTCAACCAATTATGCATGTAATGAATGCAATGAAGTATGTGTAAAACCTCTAAAGATATTCGTCTTCACATCACAAAGTATCTTAGAGTTGCAGATTATAAGAGCCATCTCCACCGACCCCCTTATAATTGCTTGTGTTGGTGAAAGTGTGTGAATAACCTCTAAAGACATTCGTCTTCACATCACGAAGTATCTTAGAGTTGTAAATTATAAAGAACTTCCCTCCTGCTCCTTTATAATTGCATGTGTTTGTGAGATTGTTTAGATACCTCCGACCCGACACACATTCCAACTTGCAGACACCACCCGGGGCAATATGAAGTATTCCACGTGTACACCGTAGTTCTACAGGCTTTCAACCGGTTGGAGCACTATACCGAGCCGCTATTTGCGGAATGGAGACCTAATCCCAAGATGCCAACAACATCTTTGTGCCGTTCGAGGTCTTACATCTTACAACATCTTAATGCCTCTAAGAGATTTACCCTTCAAGGTCTTACATCACTTGGTAGCCACATCTTACAAGCTAGGTCTTGGACTCTATGGATAGTCCTCACTATGACATGTAAGGATAACAAATCATATGAACATGGACTGTTGGAATACCCTCACACCTCACCCGTTCCAATATCAGTGTCAATATTATGCTGGACTCATGCAAAATACAATAAATCCTATCTAATGCATAATGCAAGCCACACATGGTTTTCATCAACAACCATAGCAATAATTTCAACAAATATATCAAATTTTGATTTAATAATCATCAATGGTTAAGAATCATTCCAATAATAATTTCCTAACTAGTCAAACACACCAATTTCACCTGGATTGAGATTTGACCATTTCCACATTGAAATCCTAGAATTTCTAGTTTAGGTTTCAGACCAAAATTTTAAGATTTCAATCAAACAATGAACCACTCATGCAAATCAACCTAATAGCATGTTTCTAGACAAGTTTGAAGCAAAACCCATGCATAAAAACAAGGTTTAATTTCTAAAATACGAATTTCACTTTTTCATGCAACTTTCCTAAATTTTCACACAAGCATACTATCAATCAATAAATCACATAGAAAATCATAGTTTCTTCACATACTCTTCATCAAGTCAACATTATGTATTATCTAGATTTAGCATGGATTTCTTTAGTTAGGGTTCTACAAACAACTTGAAAGCCGTAGATC
Source organism: Buxus sempervirens (assembly GCA_947561395.2). NCBI lineage: Eukaryota > Viridiplantae > Streptophyta > Magnoliopsida > Buxales > Buxaceae > Buxus > Buxus sempervirens. The sequence continues at coordinate 31,070,051 of OX387192.1, forward strand.
AACCTACCTTTAATCGCTAAATTCCATTTTTGTTTGAACAATAGGTGCAGCCACGTTTTTGCTAATTTCGGATTAAGCTAGACAGCTCCAAACATGCTCTCTACCATTTAGATTGAAGAACTAAATGTTAGGAACATCTCTACCAAATTTCAGCTCGATTCGACGGTGGAATCTCTACGGATTGCATTTTAATGAAATCTGGACAAGAAATTTCTTCAGCACTTTCTTCTCTCTTGAATCCTCTTACTCTCTCTAGATCAGTATTCTTCCGTCTTCTCCTTCATCTTCTCTATGTTCAAGCTCCTAGGGTTTCTCTACACCTACAGATCTCCATTAAGAGGCTAAAAGTTTTAAAAATAATCCCTAGATTTCTATTTATAATGGGGCCTTAGGGTTTTCTATTTCAATTAGGAATTAGATTACCTACTCGGATTATAATTTTTACTAGACTTCCCCATTCTAACTAGGATTAGGATTCACTTAATCTCTAACTTATAATTTAATTAATTTTCGTCATATTATTAACCCTTATTTTTAAATATTACCTAATCACCTCAAAACTTCACTAATCTTCCAATTTAGGACCTTCAACCAAGTATTATTACTAAAGTGCCCTTTTTCCACTTAATAGGTCATAAATATTACTATATAAATTCAATTTAATTCAATCTTGAGTCCAATTAAGTTTTTAAGTCAAAATGATTATTTAATTATCTTATTTAAATAATTAGGGTAATTAGGAAATTACTAAACTACCCTTATGAAATTTTCTAGGATATTACAGCTAATGTATTGATATGAAAAGAAACCATAGCCCAATGTAGGCTCCACCCAAGAAGGGTCCTATAAGAGATAGTCTGGCAATGGATCTACACTTTGCTATGCAAATTGGCCTTGCTCAGACTCAAACTTGCATTCTCATGCTGGTAGCTTGAGGTCTTTACCTTCACATGATGTCATCCATGTTTGTGTGCGCATGTCTCTCTCTCTCTCTCTCTATATATATATATATATATTACACACAAACAATATGCATACGTATGCATGTATACATATGTGTGTGTGTTTGTTTTTCAATATTTGAGTTTATATCTAAAATTCTTATGAGGCATGTATTTCTTAGCCATTAAAGGACATTCTGTTGCATTTGGATTTATTGCTTTCTTTTATTTTTCTAAAATATGCAGTCTGAGCATGATGGATCTGATGTGCAAGTTGATCTAAATGTTGAGCATCGGAATGATGCAGATATAGTTCCAAATATGACAAGATCCCGTCAAGTTAAGTACATTACGTATTATGAGGACTCTAAAAGTATTCCAGGAAGGAGGACAGCAGTTTGGGAGCTTGATAAAGGTATGCATAATGATTTCTTGAAATTTGAATTGAATATTGTATAAAATTATCATAGCATTTCCAATGCTTGAAATGAGTTTTCTAATTCATTCTTGGACCATATGTCCCAAATAGTAGGCATCCTTCTCCCTAGAGAAGGTTATGCGTTAAAATCTTTAAAACATACAAAATAAATCAAATAAAAAAGAAGTAGAATTTGTCCATATCTCTTAACTTTATGTGCAGCTGATATGCTATGCGGGACTTGAACTTTCAAGGGGTCATTCTTGAAACCTTGTCTTGGTCTTTGGATACAGTAAGATAAAAAATTATTAACTCTTATTCCCCCTCGATTGATAATGAGAACATCCTTAGATCTTCTTCGAGAAAAAGATGAGTGCCACATTGCCCCTTGATCTTCCACCTAACACTCAAAAGAAAAAAAGAAGGTTAGTTCATGAAATTGGCTCATGAAAGTCCTTGGTAGGGATAGCAATGGGATGGGTTACTCGTTTAACCCGTCTTGCCCGTAATGGTTAGGGTTTGGTATCCCTAAAATCGGGTTAGGGGCAGGTTCGGGTTTAGCCTAACCTACCCCGAACCCGACCTTTATATATAAAATATTATTTATAATATACATATTCTAGTTTCAAAAATCATTTTTTTACATTTTATACACCAAGTAGGGGCCGACCTGACACCAACCCGACAGGGGTGGGGTAGGGTTTGGTATTGGCTAAACTCCTATAGGGGCGGGTTTAGGTTCACTAAAACCCGTCCTGAATATGCCCCGTTACCATCCCTAGTCCTTGGGCCGGAATGGATGAAGCGGAGTATTTGGAAGGTTCAGGTCAAAATTCAGCTTGACGTTGTAACGAAGGCTGGGTATTATTTATTATTTGCTTATAAATGAGATGAAACTACAGGACACAAAATTTACGCTAATCTATAATTACATATTATAACTGTGTTCTTGCCATTGCATGTTCATTCTATTACAGCTTTGTAACTAAATAAGCTTAGCTTCTTAGAGCTTTAGTTTATGTTTGAAATTTCATCTTGTTCTTTAATACATTGGTTTGGAATATATCTGTTGATTGGATGGTTGAAGAATGCAGTGAATCCAAATCTCAGATGTGATGAATAATTCTGGAAAAAATGATATAATTTTGAAATATTAGACAATATTAAATATTCCATTGAGAAGCAGTAAGGATCATTTGAGTTCAACAATAACAAATGAATCACGGGTTTCAATTTGTAGATTCATTTTTAAGACATGAGCAAGTGCATTTTTATTAGTTTGCACTTGACAGTTATAGAAAGCATTTTTAAGTTCGTTGTTTCCTTTTCTATAATAGTCCTGCCAATGTTCTTAAATTCATGACTAGAACTGGCTTGTTCAGTTTTGTTACCCTTCCAGGTTCAAGACTTCTAAACTTGTAGGCACCGTGATATTGTATCCAACCACTAGGTGCTTTAGCTTATAATGGGTAGATTCAATATTTATAATGAATTTAAAAAAAAAAAAAATTAGAACTTTGCAACATAATATTTCACCTTCAGTCCTATGTCTTATCTGGTGGATGGGCTGATCTGATGTGTTTCATTTGTTGTAAAAACAGAGACTGAAACTATATATATATATGTATGTATATGTATAGTTCTTGAAGATTCCACTAGTATCCATAGAATTCAACATTTTGTCGATGATGACAAAAAACTGAAAGAGGTATTAAAAGAGGTCAGAAACTTGAATTTTTTTTTCTTTTAACAACATTTTGAAGGCTGCTTACCTATTGCTAACCAGTAGCACAGTTAACCTCTTTCAAAGCTTTGGCAAGACTGCAGTTGAAGCAAATTAAGACATAGGAGAGGATAAATTGCCTTGGCCTTTTTTCAGCTGTTATTGTGAGAAGATATAAAGTGCCCATAAATCTTTGATCTCAAAGGAATTTCCTTTTTGCTATTCTTAATCTAGATATTTTTTGAGCTTGTATAAGAAAAATTTTCAACTTTTATTATTATTATTTTTTCCATTCATTTATTCATGTCCAAAAACAGATTTTATTTTCTTGATCTCTAGCACCTGTGGAGGTTTTTCGCATTAACTTAGAATCATCTCCATGCAGCAAGTCACAGGAACATGGTTCGATCTCCAGTTCTGATGCGAGAGTTGTGGCTCCAGATATGGCATGATATTCATCCTGATGCAAAATCAAAGTTTGTTACAAAAGGTACATATTCCTTCTGTTCTGTTTGAGTTTTCCTTTACACGGTTTACCATTTTTCACTTTTACTGGTGACAGCTAAGCGTGGGCCTCTGAGGAATGAGGATTGTTACTGGGACTATGGAAAAGCCAGATGTGCTTGGCCTGAATACTGCGAATATAGGTCAATTTCTCTTCCTCCTTAGATATATATTTTTTATTAGATAGACACCAGGCACCTGTATTCACAAACAATAAGGTAATTCAGGTATGTTTTTGGGGATGTTCACCTTGGACAGAGCTGTAGATTAAAGAATTCTTCGGCTGATCTCCTCTTGAATTATCTATAAACAATGAGGTAAATATTTCCTGTTTTTATCCTTCATATCCGTTCTTATTTATGTCCACCTTTTGGTAGTAGCATTTTTTATAAATAATACCTTATGCAATCTCATTCGAGCTTAATGAAAATCTTTAGTGAATGGCCATTTTGTAAGGCAAGAGCACCAATAAGAAAAAGGACACAGGAAAGAACAAATAAATGATTAAATGCTGAAGGGTGTACATTCTGCAGTTTTCTTGGGGCAAAAGTAGCAAAAGAATATCTGAATGTCCATGGATCTTGTTTACGAAATGAACATATTGGTAAATTGCAATAATATATCATTTATCTGTAGAAAGTATGACATTTTTCACCCTCTGGAAATGTAAGTACATAACAAGAAAATTTAACAGAGAAAAAAAAAATATGATAAAATGAATTGTCTACGGAAATTTTTTTGCATAAATGATCCGAGGATAGTGTAATGCTCAGTTGCTGTTAGGGATTTATCTTAAGTAAATATTGGTGTTGATAAACATTATTCTGCCCTGTTAATGCCAAACTGGTGGTGTTAAAGGTATTTGCCTTGGTGCCTAAGAGATTGCCTAGACAAGTAGGCCTTTTGAACCTAGGTGATGCTTGTGTAGGCATGATTCTGGGTCAGAGTCGTCAGACAACCCCATAATTTAGTTGATTACTTAATTTAAGAACTTTTAATTTATATATGAAAGTTTAGCTTCATATATATAGTAACATATTAGGAAAGTAACAAGAAATTATTATATAATGATATATAATTATCTTATCCAATTTTTGTATGTATAAAAGCCCACAAATAATTTCTTTAATTATAAGCAAAATGAACAGGTACTGCAATAAGTAGGAAAGACTGGTCCAAATGTTTATTATTATTGCCTAGAACTCTGGACAATTTTTTTAATATTTTGTGACTGATAAGTTTCCCACCACCCGTTTCATAATTGACCATATCAAAGGAGTATTTCTCTTTCTAAATTTTTTAAAAGTACTTTCTAACATCTATCTCTCTCTCTCTCTCTCTATGCCCCATAATCTATTATTAGCTTGATCTTTTTTCTTTTTTATACATACTTGAATCTCCTATCTTGCTTTTCTTAGTTTCAGTTTCTTTTGTTATTGTTATGGTGATAATGGACTTTTAATTGTTAATTTTGTAGTTTAATTAGTTATAGTTATGCTTCTTTTTAATATGATGTAGCCTATATGCACCTTACTACAAAGCTGTCCGCCTACCACTTTTATCTCCGTCGCCTCTCACTCCCATTTTATTGAAATACTCTCTTAGATTTTATTCCTGAAAATGTGACTTCTTCTTAGGTTCCCTAATAAAACTTGCAATTGCAATGGCAGATGTCATAGCTTCGACTTCATACTCCTCTAAGAGTGCAATCCATAATTTACTTCTTTGAAAATTTTGATTTAACGGAGTTCAATTCCTAATGCTGTCTCTCCAGTTAAAGAAAGTTATTTTATTTGATTTCAGTTTTCTAATTCTTGTTGCAGAGCAACCTTGTCTGCATGTTCAATTGAACTTCAAAAGTTCAAATGATATTGTACATTTGTTAGAAATTGCATCCCAGATATATGGCAACCTACCATTACTTCCACATGATCACAAGAGCATGTAGTAAGGGCTTGCACGTTTGAGCATGTATTAACGTGGAGATAACCTGAGCCATTTACCTCCACCTGACCCATCTATACTTGCAAGATATTCCTTTTAGCTGTCGCTTTTTCTGCCTTTATTCTGTAACATAGTTTCCATGCTTGTGTCTTAACTTTCCTCATTTTTACATGCACTTGTCAACCTTGTGAAAATAGTTTGAATCTTTAGTCTTTCTTCATCCCTTTATTCTTTGCAGATGATGCACCCAATTAACTGGACTAACCCAAATCACCAGGCAGCTTGGATCAGAGAGAAAACTGGTAAGAATTACTAAGTAAGAATTCTTTGTCAGTGCAAAATAATATAAAGGATTTTCAGATCGATCCCTTTTTGTCATGGACTTTTTGCTGCCAGGGCACTTCTGATGTTGCATCATAAATTTTTTAAATTAAGAGAAGTGAAACATGAGAAAATCAAATTCGTATTCTCACATGGGGTTTTTTTTACCAAAACCTTGTTGCCGGGATCGAAGAATTCTTTCTTCTGAACATTCAATCTGTGCTGATAATTTAATAAACGTTTTTTATACTCTAATTCATAAAGTCAAAGAGTATAAAAAATGTTAGACAGCCTGACTCAACATTCAAGTCCAATGATATTGGCCCCATTATTTACAATCATGTTGCAAGGAGGGATGCTAAGGAAGGCAGCACCATGCAACCCTGAAAAAGACAAAAAATCACTTTCTCTTAGGAAGTTATTTGCATTGGTATATGTGTGTTTTTTTTTTTTATCAGGTATTTTCCCGGGGTTGAAAATGCAATGGCTGCTTTTCATTCCCTTATGCAGGCACATAGTCTACATATCAACGATCTTACTGACTCAATAAGCCGGTTTCTCCAGAGAAAAGAGAAGACTATTGAGGTTCTGAGACATAGACAAACTTGTACAGCTGCATTGAATTTTCTGGCTTGGTCAACCCTCAGGCTGAGAGGGTCTCCCACCGACGTGGGCAGGTTGTACTGAAACAAAATCATTGTATGTAGTATGTACATTTATAATAAATATTTTTTTCAAGTAATATGTACACACATTTGTGTATTTATGTGTCTAATAAGGGATTTAATGTGAGTTTATATGCATGGTTTTACCTTTAGGTGTTTCAAGCAGTTCCACTGATTTCAATTTCTATTGTTCTACATTACATTATAAGTACTGATATTGCTTAGAACTATGCTTGTCATCCAAGGCATTGAAACCCTAGATATGAATTGAGAAAGCTGGAATTGAACTTCGAATAAGAGATGCAATTTTCTACCCTCCAACCTTACAGAGAGCCTATTATGAATTCTCATATTAATTAATTGTTTTTAACTGTAATCCGAGTTCCAGATTTTTACGATAACATTTGTGTTGGGTTGGGGGAGGGAGAGAGAGAGAGAGAGAGGTTACAAATGGGATCACGAAAGGGTATTTTTAAACTAATTTCGTTAACTCTGTAAACGTAGTACAAAGAAATGAGAAGAGGTCCATCCAGAAAATGAAAAACATTGAAGGCAAAGTTGGGAACACTCTACATAAACGGGATGCAAAACCATATTGACACAATAATTTGTGAAAAATGTGAAATCACACTCAAAACAGGGGGGGGGGGGGGGGGGGGGGGGGGGGGGGAGGAATATTGGAAAAGATTAAACTCCTGGCAGAAAGCTTTGTTTAGCTGCGCTTCTTGATTTCAAAGGAATAGCTGAGCTCCAAATGACTTCTTTTATCATCATCCTCAAACTGCAAGAAGTTACACGGGGAATATTTTTCCATCACTGACAAGAACATATGAAAACAGTATGAAATACGGCTTTGTAGAAGTTTAATCAGATATGCTGACCACAACATTTGAACAAGGTAGTCTATTTTAAGAATGAACTGAGCATATATCACTTACAACACTGCAATGATCTTTACTTCCAACATCCAAGAATTTAATGGCACCACCCCACCCCACAACAACCCATGTTCTGAGAGTCTTAAAGCAGATACAAATATTACTTAAAGAGAACCATATTTTTAATTTGTTGCGAGTGGCAAGCCAAAATATTCCTAAGAAAAGAGAAGTATGGATTCATTGGCACTGATGGAGTAGCTGAAGCAATTAATTTGTGAGAAGCAAAGGCAATGGGAGGCATCATCATGGACAACAATGGATATGTGGTCCGGTGCATTTGTTATTTCATCCCAAACAAAGGTCATGTGGCTAAAGATCTAAGTGACAAGGTTCCTCCAACTGACCAGGTAGGAGACTTCTAGGAGCATATACTGGAAGAGGATTTCATAGATAACCATCAACTTCCTTGAAAATTAAGTGATAACCCCTATGGGAAGTTAAAGCAACATGAGGATTATTGAGAGCTAACCAAGAATTTGAGCAAGAGTAGATCAAACACATATCTGGAAAAGCAAATCACGCCATTGATAATCTTGCCAAAGCAGGTCTGAATACCTCAGAAGAAACAGTGGAGAAAACAAGGATTCTGTTCTGTATGGGGAATTAACAGGGTAAGCAGTCTCACGTCTCATTACACTAAAATATATCCTTTGACCAGAATAATTAGTAAGAAATATCTTTTTTTATTATTACAGTATAGATTTAGATACTTCTATTAGTATTTTAGGCATCCCTAGCACAAGTACAATTAAGTCTACCTTTCGCGACTGATCCATAAAGGGTGCTATAATTCATTTTGTCAAACTATAAGGCAAACTACAATCAATTAACTTTTACATGCTACTTAAGATATCAATGTGAGCTTTTCTCCTTTTTTTTTTCTTTTTCCATATTTCGTTTCTCTCCATAAAATTAATAACTTAAAATGACCCTCTTAATTTTTTTTTTCTGATAGCTTCTTTGTTATCGATGCATTATTTTGCAAAAATCAATATATTTTAGGATGTATTACCATGGCTCTAGACTGACTGTATAGTGTTCTATAAACCACCAATTTTCTCATAGGATGGTATTTTTTCCCTTTTTAAGTTGATTCAAGTTCTCACTATTTACCAAGCTTCAAAAGAAATATATTATTTCATAGCATACATTTAGGAATTTTCATTACTACATGGTAAACAAGTTGATGAATCTTCAGGGTTTAGAATATTCACTACAAACAACAAACCAAAGCCAACATGTTGATAAACTTCCATGAATATTGTGAAGGCCATGAAGAGGTCATGGTGGGCAGTATCTATTCCCCTTAACCCCACCCTTTCCAAAAAAAGAGTGCAGATGGATAAATGATTTGGGTAAGGTAGAACTTAGAAGAACATATTTACTAACATATTTGAATTCCTCATGAAGAAGACAAATAATAATTACAAAGATGATATAGCAAAATATAAGATCTTTGATGTGTAAATGCATCACAACCATGAAATATGCATGCACATGCACTTTAGAATGCATCACCTTAAGCTTCGCAGAGTAAATTCCACGTGCAAGCACACCAGACGGAGTGGTTTCTTCATCCAAGGTATGTGTGTAGGGCTCACTCTGTGGAGAAAAGGTACCCAACATGCCTTTACTCTGATCAACTAGCATACAAGGAAACAAATAAACAAAAATTAATGTAGGAAGTCAGTGAATTTATTTTACATGCGCACGAGACCATTATCATGTCATTGGCCCGAGGCTACTAAGTTTTAAACAGGTGAGTGAACTATGGCAGTTTCCATCAAATGGCCTTAGTAGCTCGATGCTAAAATAAATACTTCACATATGTATATATTTTGAAGTACATGCTCTGTGGGTGCATGCGGGCATGTGTGAATAGAGGGGTGGAAGCTGAGTTGCATACAGGACCATGTCCTTACACATCTATTCCATCTATTACTCATCCACATCTGAAGAATGGGAGGGCAACTAATTGATTTTTTTAGCTTTGCTAGCCAGTCTATACATTATTACATTTCATGCACATTGTGATTGCCTCTTGTAACAAATATAATGCTAATAAAGAGATATTTATTATCTTTCAAAAATGATAAAGAAAGAAGAGATGTGGCTGCATACCTCGAATGCCCCCTTTCCACACTGTGTTGGAGTAAGACAAACCAGAAACAATGTTGTGGTGAACTACAAATGTCAGCTTAAGTCGATACTGCGATCCCTCTCTGAGGGTGAAGAGGACTTGGCTACTCCGCTTCTCATTGATTGGCAATGGGGTACTGATTTCTCCACAATCATCGGATATGATTCCTATGGAATGAAATTTAACTTCAGGTTCCATTTGACCTAAGAAAACAGAAAACAATTTAGAAATCGGCACTAACCAGGGCTGGGGGGTATAATGTAAGAGGACATTCCTAAAACAAACCATCTAAATCGCCTTCAACACAACCAAGCAGTTTCTCTTTCCATCTCCTTAGGCTCTCATCATCCTACAGAGAAAGTCACCAAGGACAACCATTATATTGGTCAAACCATTATTTTATTTACAATGAACTTGAAATCTTAGCTTTCTATATTTACCTTCAAACAAACAAAAAAAAAATCAAATAAGTCCAGAACATAATTCAATACCTAAAAATATTTCCTAACCAAACTTAAAGATTCATATTACTAATGATCTTATGGAGGCAAGAAAAACTTGGATAAACAAGAAAAGAAATGACCCACTTCCTTCGAAGTATGAGAAATCAAAAAGATAATGGCAAATAGAATGGACTGGGAATCTCTTCAAAAGGGAACCCCACACACCAATTTAGAAAAATAATATCACTTCACAAATTTTTGAATTCATTAAAAAGTTCAACAAAAAAAAAAAAGCAGTAAACAAACATATCACATAAACTTAGAACAAAAGCAAGAGAGAAAATAACAGAACTCAAAACCTTGTCTTTCTCAAGCTGCTCTCTGAGAGGAACCAAAGGACCAGGAACAAATCCAGTAACAACCCCATCATCCAAATCTTCCCCATCTTCCCCAACTTCATCATCACGAACCTTGTCCGTCTTCTCAGTTACCATCATCCCTTCTCCTCTCTCCCCACGTTCTTTCTTCTCACCAACCAAAGTAGACGAAAAATCCGAAGACGACCCTGAATCCATCACCGACCACTCTACACTCCCTTCTCCAAACCCCTTTTGAACAGCCAACAAAAACCTCCCACTACGGCGTTTAAATGAAAACGAAGAACCCATATACTATGTATTCGTATTCGTATTCGTAATTTCGTATAAATACTATTCAAGTACTTTCCGTCCCCTTCTTGTCGCCCTCATTCTCCCACCACTAACCATTTTTTGAACCTTTTTGCCCCTTGTCTTACATGGTGTGGCATATGCTGGACCCATAGCAGCGTTCACCATCAGCGCGTGGCGATCGTGACTCCAGGCGGGATTGCTCGATTGAATTTGAATGGCATATGCTGGTCCCGCGTATCTAATTACACCACTCTCTTTCTCTCACTCTCTAGTCTCTATAGACATTTCTTTCTCTCTCTCACTATAGACATTTTTGGCACCGAAACCCGTTTTTAGACATTTTTGGAGCTTGATTGCGTTCAGATCACAGTGGGGTTTATGTCAGGGCAAAGATTCTGCAACCGAGTTCATAGCCAAAACCAGTGTAGCATTTGAAACCTGAGGGATAACTACCAGTACAGTCTCATGCTATCAAAGCTGTGTGATAAAGACGTTAATCTTGATAAAGGGTCTAGGAAGATGGATCCATTGAAGAAAGATCTGCTTAGGTTTTTGGAACATGAGAGTTGCACCCCACTTAATTTCAATACGTGTCGTTTGCTCCATGGTTCTCTTTACTGCACGATTGTCGTCTGACGTTTGTCATGAATACATGGGTCATGAATACATGGATGAGTTTAATTTTATGGATTAGAATATTTTTTAGGTACAGGGAAACAAAACTAAAAAGGGTTTTGATTAGAAGATTACACCATTTCAGTTAGATGACTCCACAACAACAGCCCTTTTCAGAAAGTTTAGTGGGATAACAGTTAAGTCTTACCAGTGAAACATAAAAGCTGCTCAATTCCTATCAAGTCAATGGAAGTTTACATTGACAATACCCCCACACAAAATTTACAGTTCTTTAGCCTAATTCTTATTCTCAAACACACTCTTAAAGCTTTGCTAAAACATTGCTGAGATTTAAAAATAATGCCAGAACACAGAGTATAAGCAGATATATTATTATCAATATTGAGGTACAAATGACTAAAACTAAAACGCCAGATATCCCTTCCACAACACAACACAACACATGTCTCTGCTTAATAAAGGAAGAGATATAAGGCAAAGGAGAGAAAAAAAAATACTTCAAAAGAATTAAGTCATTTACAGAGTTGTACAATTTCAACAAACAAGTCACCACCTCTACACAACAGATGTCTCTGCTTAATAAAGGAAGAGAAATAAGGCAAAGGTGAACCTGAAGTACTTTCAAGCATAGAGCTAAGAGCTTGAATTTGTCATTAAAAAAAGAGCTCTCCAATGCCAATAACTACTGGAGTGATTGAATCAGTAGATACAAATGATGCACAACATACTCGCTTACTCAAGCATGTTTTACTGTATGTTTGAAACTAATAAACTGAAAACCAAACTTCCAAGTTCCAAGGCATTTCTTTTATTTGTCAGCAAGCAGTGAAAAATAAGGAACTAACATCAAGAAAAGCTACAGCAAATAAAAGAGCTTCCTGTAAACAAGTCGATTATCTACCACATTCATGGAAAAGCCCAAGTTCCAGAAAGGACTACGACTTACTTTCTAGGAAGACTGATTGGTAAGATTCTTACTAAACTCAATGAGAATTTTCAAACTTCAAATCACAAATCAGTTTTCTGGGGCCACTAAACATAAGAAAAACTTCGCGTTTTGCTTTGGATGAAATATTTGTACATCTAGGAAGCACTCTTCGTCAATCAGATTCTAATCTTATTCAAACTAAGAAAAGATAATTTAAAAAAAATCTAATATTTATCTTGAAGAAAACATATATTACTAAAACTAAAACTAAAACTCCACTAGGATATGGATTCCACATCACTGCAACTAGCCAAATTTCAAGTCTCCTAGCACTTGTTTGAATGAATCACCATGAATGATTATATTACTTGTATAATTTTCATGTAACAATATGATGAAATTATTAGAAGAGCCAAAGCATTGCTTAAGTTGATCAATCTATACTATATTTAACGCGAGAAGGCCCCTTCGAAGCATGCCTAAAACAATTCACTTCTTTCCCAAAATGCTCATTCCCTGCATAGTTTGGGATTTAATAATACAAGGCTATATCCATCTAAACTCAACATTTTCGTTCAAAACCCAATCAGTTTGTAATTGTTCACCCACTTCTTCTCTCCCTTTCCCTCACCCCATGCATCCTTAGTAGTGTTTAGAAAGGGAGAAAAAAAAGAAGAAATCTAAACACAATTACCTAGAATTCACATTTAACAGTCTAGGGGAATGCACGCGCTATGCATATAGCAAAAGAATTATAAACAAAGAAGCCTTATGAAGGCAATTAGTTATGAATATGGACACACACGTGTTAGCAAACCTAAGTGTTGGAGTAAATTTTAAAAAATTGGAGGGCGTTTTAGGTATAAAATACCAGGCAAAAAACAGGGGGTTGGCTTTATATAATAATTAGCGGAAAATGAAAATGTTTTAGAAGTTGAAAAACAAAAATGTTAATTTTTTTTAAGGTAATGTAACATGCTAAATTAAGTTTTTAATTTTAACTCCCTTGAAAATAATATCATTATATTTTAGAAAATAATTATATTACATTTTTAGATGGCTAAGAAAATGATTATCTATTTATTAAAAATTTAAAATAATTATCTATTTTTGGCTCTCTTGGTGGTACACCTATATCTCTATTTTTTATACATATATTAATACAATCTCCATATTACTGATAAAAATAAATAAATATCTATTTTCAAATATAAATTATATTTCAAGGCACATTTACACACTTGTGGAAATGTACCTCGTATTGAACTCCTCTCTTGTAGTGTGTTTGAATGTGATATAAAAGAAAGGTCACTATTAATGGTATTAAAAATTTTAAATCACTTGGTTTAGAAATATACGGATTTTTAAATGTTAATGATAATTAATATGCTATTTTGAAAGGATATATAATATCCGATCATTAAAATGATATCTAATATTAATTTATTTATGTAGACAACTATGAATATAATAGATTCGGGCATTCCAGTAGAAACAACATTTTTTTTTTTTTTTTTTTTTGCGATTAAGCATGAGGTGGCTTTTAGCAAATGGTTCCTCAGTGGCCATCCTTGACAAGAGTTGGGCTGATCCTGAGATAGCAGAGCAAATTGATGTAGACAATGTGAGTGCGGACAGCAGGTTGACCGAGCTTATAGACCAGAACTCAAGATCCTGGAACATTCAAAAATTGAAAGAGCTGTGGCCGGAAGGCCCGGAACAAATTGCCGACAGGATAAGTATGATCCCTATTACTATTAGTAAGTTCTCTATAAAGGATAAATTGGTTTGGTCGGGCACCTCTTCAGGTATGCACTCGGTTTCCTCGACCTATAAAATGCTCTGTAATTCCTCTCCCCCCTCTCCAATCGCTGATGAGAAGAATTGGCTGAAAGTTTGGCACCTCCCTTGTGCCCAAAAAATTAGATTCTTACTTTGGAAGGTTATCCAAGAAGGGAATGCAATCAACGATCTGCTTCATAGCAGGATTGGTGTCCCCCAAGAGCTGTGCACCCTGTGTGGCAAGGAGCATGAGACTCACCTGCACCTCTTTTTCAAGTGTGAGCTAGTGAGGGCCCTCTGGTTTGGGTTAATGGGAGGTAGGATTCCCGATAACATTCAATTTGGGAACTCCAAGTAGTGGGTGTTTGAATACTTCTTTAAGCTCCGTGAGCTGGGAGGCTATGGGGATATGTATTGTGCTACTGCCTGGGCTAACTTATGTTGGCTAATCTGGAATTCTAGGAATCGAGTTATATTCGAAAATATTGTTCCCCACATGGCTCTCATTTCATCTCAATTTTTTGCCTTGCAGAGGGACTCTGAGAGATTAACTCAACACAGCAACATTGCCAAGGGTGGAAGGACAGAGATCTTCATTAGATGGATTCGGCCGAGGCATGGCTGGGTAAAAATCAATGTAGACGGTGCTGCTAGAGGCTGTCCGGGCAATGCGGCAATTGGAGTGGTGGCTCGCAACTCAGATGGGAATGTAATTGGTGCGCTTGCGGATAGGATCGGCTCCACTGATGCGGTTTTTGCTGACGCCTCCGCATTCCTTGAGGGCCTCAAGCTTGCGCTAGCCCTTAACTGCAATTTAGTTCAGATCGAAAGTGACTCCAATACCACTGTGGAGGCTTTTCTTGAGAGATCTCCGACCCCCTGGAGAGTTCACCACCTGTTGGAAGAAGCTCGTAATCTATGTGGGCTGTTCGTTGCTTGTCACACCGCTAAGATTTTCAGAGAGGCCAATACTGTCGGAGATGGCCTGGCTAATTTTGCATTGGATAAATTCCCCTGTTTTTGGCGCAATCATCTCCCTGGGTGCATAAGAAAGCTTGTGTATGAAGACTTTGTAGGCCCTGTGCACCCCCGATGTATTCCTGATTAACCTATCTCTTTCTCTTCTTTCTTTACATTATGTTTTTTTCTTAATATAAAAAAGGGTAAATTACAGCAACACCCCCTGAGGTTTGGGAAATGGACACGCGGTACCCCTGAGGTTTGAAACTGATCACTTATAACCCTCCAGTTTTCTAAAAGAAACGATCGCTACCCCCACCGTTAGTTGAATGAAAACGGTGTTAAGTTAAATAGTTTTAAACCCGAAACTACCCCTCCTCTACCCCTCCTCTCTTAACAGGACCCGCCCTTCCCTCTCTCTCTCTCTAACGAAACCCCCAAAACCCTTTCTTCTTGAACCTCGTCGGCGACTGGAGAGGACGCAGCGGCAAGGGGAGACGAAGCACCGGCGAGGGGAGAACTAGCCAACAATCATCAAAGAGGTAGGTCGTTTTATCTCTTTCGTCACCTAGGGTTTGAACCTAGGGTTTTCTTGTACCTCAACGAAGAAGAATGGTTTGGTAGTTCAAGAACCGTCGTTTTATCTAAATCGTTGATAGTGAAGAACCCCAGGCTTATGATGATCCCCCTTCTCCTGTTACTCCCAATGGTCGAACCCGGTTGTTGAAATCCCTTATTGATCGATGTAAATCAGGAAATGTTAGGGTAGATGAAGCTTTGGACTTCTTCCCTTCTATGGCTTGAATGCGACCGATGCCCTCAATTTACTATTTTAACCGACTATTGACTGCCCTCTCCAAGACGAAACAGTATACCCATGTCTTTTCTTTGTGTAAAGAGTTGCTTTCTTTAGGAATTGAATCCAATGCATATACCATGAACATATTCGTCAATTGTTTGTGCCATTTGGGTCGTGTAGACTTGGGTTTCTCTGTTTTGGGAAGCTCTGTTTTGGGAAGCATTATAAAGCGTGGAAACAAGCTTTTAAACAAGCATTGTCTAAAAGCTTCGACCAAGCTTTTAGACTAAACAATTTTTGTTGGAGGTTCTGGTTTCAGATTCGTAGAAAGAATCTGAAACCAAACAAAGAATCTGAAATCACCAACCATGCGGTTTATTGAGGGTAGAATGGATGCCGTAGACAAATACTTGATAATGTATTTTTATTTCCTCCATTATAACAAAGACTTGATAATGCTTGTCTCACTTACATGTATGTTCATGTGATTATTCGTTCATGTGATTATTAGACTTCGTTCATGCCGTAGAATGTATAGGTATAGTTTCATTGATTTTAAATCATTTTCGTACAGCATAGAAGATGTATACAATTGCAGTTCATCACTCAAGGGGGGTCGAGCACATTGATTGTGTGGATGAGGATAGGTATAGTTTCATTGATTTGACGAACGATGCAGCGGAACTAGGTGGTGTTCGTCCAGGAAATTGCATAACCATTAAATACCGTATACCTGGCACCCGGAATTTTAGTGTTGTTGATGGTGATGCTGCTCTCATGCACATGTTTTCACTGTATAGAGGATTGAAGGAGATATATGTAGAATTAATTGAAGAAGAGACACCCGTGCTGTCACAGATGCGAAGTGATAATGTAGCATCCTCGGGCTTCACTGGCAGTAGATGTAGATATGAGCAAGGAGGAGGTGCAGAAGCAACAGAATCAACTGAAGATGAGGATTGGATAAATGAAGAAATTTTAATCAGTGACAATGAAGGAGAAGAAGAAGAAAGTGAAGAAGAGGTGGTTGAGTCACCCGAGGTTGATGTAGCTGAGGATAGTGAAGAAGGAGTTGAGGGCAATGAAGAAGGAGCTGAGGGCAGTGAAGAAGGAGGTGATCATCTATCAAATTGTGAGTCTGATCCTGATTACCGAAGCCCATATGATTCTGATGAGGATAGTGAAAGTGATGGCATTGAATTTGATGCTGAACATGGAATGGATGACCCCAAATTTGAAAGAGGTATGCAATTTAGCAACATCCATGAATTTAGAAGAGCATTGGCAGAATTTGCAATTAGGGAGGGTTTTAATTTGAAGAGGATTAAGAATGAAAAGAAAAGGGTTACAGTTGGGTGTGCAGTTGCGGGTTGCACGTGGAGATTGCATGCATCCACGAAACCCGATGGGACGACGTACATGATCAAGACTTTTCAGCCAGAACATACGTGCACACGTGTCCATAATAATGTGGAAGCTAACTCTAGATGGATATCAAAAAAGATTCTCCCACAAGTGCGTGCAAATCCGAAGGTTCAAATTTCAACCATTAGAGAGATGGTCCAAAGTAAGTATGGTATTGAGCCTAGTAATATGCAGTTGAGGAGAGCAAGGAGGAAAGCTATTGAGGTAGTAGAAGGAAGTCATGGACTATCGTATGGGCTTCTATGGAGATATGCTGAGATCATTAGAGTTACCAACCCTGGGAGTTTGGTAAAGATTGAGTCAGAGAGGCTCGATATATCTTCAGCTTCCATGTTCAAGAGAATATTTATTAGCTTTGCAGCGATGAGGTTAGGATTACTTCATGGGTGTCGACCCTTCATTGGATTAGACGGTTGTCATTTGAAGGGTCCATATGGAGGTGTGTTATTATCTGCAGTTGCTTTGGATGGCAACGGAGGTTTATTTCCTGTTGCATATGCAGTGGTGGAAGCAGAAACATATTATAGTTGGTCATTTTTCCTGCAGAACCTCTATGTCGTCATTGGTGTAGTGGATCGAGCATGGACACTCATTACTGATAGACAAAAGGTAACTACTACAATTTAAGCACTAATTTTTTGGAAGTAAATTATAATATATCGATAATCAACAGATATATCCTTTTGTTTGCATGTAGGGTATACTGAAGGCAATTGGAGAAGTGCTACCCCATGTTAATCAACGTTACTGTGCGAGGCACATGTACAGTAACTTCAAAACACTTCATAAGGGGCTGTTGCTTAAGAATTTGTTTTGGGCAGCAGTCAGAGCATACAACGTGTATGATTTCAATGATGCAATGGAGCGGATGAAGAATGCATCACTTGCTGCATATAATTGGCTGAAGGAGATCCCCGTGGAGACTTGGTCACGGCATGCATTTGACAAGCGTGTGAGAAATGATCACGTAACAAACAATTTGTCAGAGTCTTTTAATCAATGGATTGGAGATCTAAGGGAGAAGCCTATTCTAGCTTTATTGGATGGTATAAGGACAAGGTGGATGGTGAAGATCCAGAAAAGGCATCAAACTGCATCTACTTGGACTACATTAGTACCTCCAAGAGTTTGTGCAACATTGGAAGTAAGGAAAAAGGCAGCTAGGAGTTGTAGTATATTATTCGCTGGTGGGGATGAATATGAGGTTGTTGACAGCACTGGCAGATACATTGTAAAGATGGGTGGAAGAACATGTACATGCCTAGTGTGGGATTTGTGTGGGATACCGTGTAAGCATGCAATTCAATGCATGATACATCGAAGGGATAATCCAGAAAACCATTGTGATCCTTGCTACACAGTTGAGGCATACTTGAGGGCATATGGAGAAATGCTACATCCTATTCCTGATGACAGGATGTGGCCCACAGTTGATACAGACCCTTTAATGGCCCCAAGACTGCGTCGTCTAACTGGAAGACCTAGGAAAAATAGAAGGAAAGAGATAGATGAACCAAGGGATGGAAGCCAAATTCGAAGATCAAATACCCTACGTTGTTGCATATGTGGTGGTTTCAGTCATAATAGAAGGACTTGCCAGCGTGGCCCCACAAAGGCTAAAAGCAAAGCTTCTACTTCTGGGGATACACAGAGGATAGATAATTGATTGGCTGGTAAGAAATGATGCTACTTCTGCTATTTCTTGTTGCATTAATTGTGCTTTCATATTCACATTAAGAGAATTTATTGAATTTCTTTAAATATGTGAATGTTTAGATTTGTTAAAATGTTTCTGTCATGGGTGTTTAAGTTTAATTTGATTTCATTTGTGAGTACCACATTCACATATTTAAAGAAAGGTTTGGTTGGTATGTTTGTTAAAATGTTTCTATCATGGGTATTTGAAAGAAAGGTTTGGTTGTATGCTTGGAGATGCAATGAATATTGTAGATTCTAATGATAAATAAAGGATTATAATATGTCCTAAACAAGATTTTATGTGTTGCTCAATTGGGGTCTGAATTTGGAATTTCTTTACTTTAAGTACTAGAAGAGGAAATAGTCAAGGGCTATTGCACCCGAAACTTTATTGTGGGCACACGGGCATTCCTAGATTTCTGGGTGTGGGTCTATGTAAAATTGGGCTATTACTTTAATCACTGTTTCTTATAACAGAAAATTCTCAATGATTTTTTGAATTGATAACAGAGATAACAGAGAATTTTTTGATTTCTGGGTGCTAATGGTTTTTTTGAATTCTCAATGATTTCTGATAACAGAGTACATTTTGGATTCCCCACTTGTCATCAGCAACAGTAGAGATTATAATGGTCTTTTGGTCACTTTATTATTATTCCATACCCTTTTATTTGAATGGTGCTCGCCCAGTGGTTAGGACTTAGGAGTTATTCAAGTGAAATATTCCACTTGAATTAGTTGAAATGATCTTCTTCTTTTTATACACTTGCTTCACTTATGTCTTTGTCGGAATGAGTTTAATTTTGTTACTTTTGTTACTTTGGACAAAAGAAACAAAAGTAATTTTGTTACTTTTCTGGGAATACACTTGGTTGAGTGGTTAATTTTGTTACTTTGGACAATAGTTCATGGGATGATGGGAATGCATTTAAAATTTGCTTTTGGTTTCATCATGCCATTTAGGATTGGCGAACGAGCTACTAGGGACTTGGGTTACCTGATGCCCAAGCTTGGTCTTTCTTGAGCAAGAAAAATACATAGGAACTTTCTTTTAATATTGAAGTTTCAAAGTGCATATGAACTTGATGATAATAAGTTGATTTGTGTTTTGGTATTCAACCATATCATGAGATTTCCTATTTTGTGTAAGCTAATCATACATTTTTATGGTTCTTGTATTGCAGGTACTGCTTATCAGGATCTTCCGATTCTATGATCAGGTTAATGCTATGTGAGATTTAAATGGTTTGATGATTGTTATTTATCTATGAAGTCTATTTCCTTTCTGAATGCAGCCATGCTTTTCACTTTTTAGCAATGTCTATTGTTTTTAATTTGTCTCTGCATGTTTTTCATTTTTTCTTGAAACTATGCGGATTTAAGTGGTTGTGATGATTTGTAATTGGATTTTTCTCTAACAAGAATATTTCCTTTCTGCAGCCATGCTTGCTTAATGTTTCACTTTCAGAAGATGAAAATGATGAAGAGGAAGATGTGCAAAACCAGTTTCGCGTGGTCTTCATTTAAATTAGTTTGCTTTATTTTGGACCTTTAAAATGAACGACTGTAAAAAACCTTATTATTTGGCTGTTTGCTTGTGCTCGACAGGGTAAGCGATAAGTGTGTTTGTGCTTAGGATGATGAGCTTTAGATACAGACTCTTTGCTTGTTATATAATGTTAGTGCTTTAATACTGATGAGTATACGTACAGACATTGTGAAGCTCTCCAATTGGATGGTTCTAATTTTTTGGGTTCAATAGGGCGCCTCCCTGTAACAAGTTCCACCAACAACACTCCAAATGAGTATACGTCACTCTTATCAGTAAGTTGGTATGTTCTCAGGTACTCAGGATCCAAATACCCAGCAGTTCCTTTAACTTGGGTGGACACATGGGTGAATGCTATTCTATTCATGTAAGGGAAATAGCTGTAGATTGAACTGCTTTTGAGCCTGTACCTGTATACATGTGGAGATAGGTAACTGCATGAGCCACATCGATTGCAATATCAAGCCTGCAGCAAGGTCGAGAATATTTCCATGCATACCTGCATTTATTCTTTTGTCATTTGCCCACATACTCAAATTCGCATGCACAGAACCCACACGACAGATACACACTCTCTCTGAAATTACAATAATGAAATACTAGCATAGAAGACAAATAAAGAAGAGAAGCTGAAGCCAGAAAATAACTCACAATCCAAGTGTTCCCTGAGGGTTCCATTGGGAACATACTCCACGATGACAATCTTTTCATCTCCGTGCTCAAAATACCCATAGAACTTCACCAAATTCAAATGCTCAATCCGTGCCAATGACTCTTGGAAGTTCTCAAGAGTCATTTTATTTAGCTATGGACTGTAGAAAAAAGATGAACAAGCTCATGAAATGGTCCCCACGAGTAACATAAGAATGTTAACAAAAATTGAACATTAGTTTATCACTTTGCCACTACCACCATGATGTCGGCCAAAAGAATATTACTCATCCAAAAGAATTCATGTAGTATATTAACTATAACCTTTGTTAACTATAATGACCTGATACAAGGACAAATACTATCCAATCTAAATATCCGAAACTGGCAAAGATGGAAAACATTCAAGGATAATCACTACAAAACATGTTAAACGAGTTAATTAGCACAAAACATTCATGGATAATCATTACAAGTATGTCCCAGTTGCATACTTTCTACTTAACTATATCATCTAGAAAATATGTATTTCCACCAAAAAAAAACTAGAAAATATTTACAATCACTTGCAGTACAATTGCTACTAAAATTAGCAATTTCAACCCTTTCATTTCCTCTCGCATTTCCTCTCGTAGACCCATTATTTCTTCTTGTAGGGATTTCAAATCCTCCATTTTCTCATCAATCTGGGTCATTCGTGAATCAAGGTTGTCAATTGATGCTCTAGTTGAATCTTCAGACATGCTCATACTGCAATTTGTCCTCGTAGAACTGCATATCTCATCCGTAAATTCACGACTACGTACAGGAGTACACCATTCAAAGAAATCGCATGATGGTTTTGAAGTAGAAACCTACAATGGTAAAGTAAAATTTCATAAGACAAGGGAAAGCAATTTCATAAGACAAAAAGCAATGAAATTAATAAAAAAAAAATAGCTATACTCACCATTACCTTCGTAGCACACGTATAGAATAGTCTATTGGGATTGGCAGACGTCTCAGATACTCTTATAATGGCTTTCCTTTTACACTTACAAACACGACTTTCGTATTTCAATTGCCTAACACCACACCGTGCTATAGGCTCACACCATTGGAAAAAATTACATGATGTTTCAGAACTTGTAACCTACAAGTCCATGGTGACCTTAGTAGCACGAATAAGACATTTAGTAAACACATAAATAAAGTCAAGTTGATACTTACGGATACATTTCTTCCACATGTATAAAACAATTTATTTGGGTGTTCAGATGTCTCTGATACTCTTATGATTGCTTTCTTTTTGCAGAAGCAATTTTTGCTTTCGTACTTCAAGTCCAACAGACAATTTTCAGTAGATGATGCCATGCCAATTTGAATAGACTAAATCCTACAAAACACATAACAAAACATGACTAGATTAACACAAAAGCATTTGGAAAACCATGTATCCAATTTGATGTCATCGAACATAATTCAAGATGATTACTCCTTTTTGGTGTCTCCACTGTTTCTTTTCTTTTCTTTGAAGTTGATTGGTGTGTTGATGCTACTAAAACTCATTATTACCCTTGGTAAAGCTCGACAACATTTCCTTCTTACTATTCATTCAATCTCTTTCCATAATCACAAAACCCACACCCACTTCCATGGAATCAAATCCAAGTCTAAATCAAAAGTCACGAATTAACCCAAAATCCAAATCTACTTTTTTGACATTCAATTCACAAATCCAAGTCTAAATCAAAAGTCACGAATTAACCCAATATTTCATTTTTCTGAGTTGGGTCACGAATTAACCCAAAATTTTGTTTTTTTTGACTTGGGAAAGTGATAACAACGGAAAACCCAAACCATTAAACTCCCTCATTGGTTAAAGGCGGTAACTCTTAAAGTTCTACTTTGATTTTGAATTAAACTCTCATTGGAGAAAGTTCTTACAGGCGGTAACTCTTAAAGTTCTACTTTGATTTTGAACCCCCATTGGAGAAAGGGTTTTGGGCGCATAGATAAAACAAACTACCAAATAGTTTGTAGGAGAAAGAGATAAAACGACCTACCTCTTTGATGATTGTTGGCTAGTTCTCCCCTCGCCGGTGCTTCGTCTCCCCTTGCCGCTGCGTCCTCTCCAGTCGCCGACGAGGTTCAAGAAGAAAGGGTTTTGGGGGTTTCGTTAGAGAGAGAGAGAGGGAAGGGCGGGTCCTGTTAAGAGAGGAGGGGTAGAGGAGGGGTAGTTTCGGGTTTAAAACTATTTAACTTAACACCGTTTTCATTCAACTAACGGTGGGGGTAGCGATCGTTTCTTTTAGAAAACTGGAGGGTTATAAGTGATCAGTTTCAAACCTCAGGGGTACCGCGTGTCCATTTCCCAAACCTCAGGGGGTGTTGCTGTAATTTACCCTATAAAAAACAAAAACTTTTTCGCGATTAGATTAATTATAGCACAAATAGTGAATTTCATTTAGTTGAAATTAATTTATAAAAAAAGCTAGGGTTCATGCCTTGGTTTGAAGGGATTGAAATTGCGACTGTGACTCCCAAGATGAAAAAATCCATCGCTAGACAAGTTGAAGCTGTACATCTCAAATACAAATCGTTTCAGGACGTTGGAAGGTATCAAGGTATTCTTTATGATCTCTCTCTCTCTTTCATATACGTGTGTAAATGGGATATAAAACATAACCCAATTGACTTTTCTGGTTGGTTTTTGTAGAAGCTGCTCAATCATGCAAAGGTATTCTGGATACTGTTGAGTCTGCCTCACCAGAAGGCTTGGCGCCTGAGAATTTTGCCTTCGATTCGAAATTGCAGGAGACTCTAAGTGAGGCTGTAGAGTTGCTGCCAGAGTTGTGGAAGCTTTCTGGTTGTCCGCAAGAGGCAGTCTTGTCATATAGGCGTGCTCTCCTCCATTGTTGGGACCTTGATACGGAGGCCAATGCAAGAATACAGAAAGAGTTTTGCCATTTTTCTACTATATTTTGGTTGTGAAGCCAGCCTCCTAAGTCTTCGTTTTCAAATGGAAGGTAATTCATTTATCCCTAGAAATAACTTAGAAGAAGCCATACTTTTGTTACTAATTCTGCTAAAAAAAATTGCTCGCAAAGAGATCGAATGGGACCCATCAATTATGGAGCACCTTTCATTTGCACTATCTGTATCAGGGGAAACTGGAGCCTTAGCTAGTCAGATTGAAGCATTGCTTCCTGGGATCATGGATGAGAAAGAAACATATTATACTTTAGCTCTCTCTTACTATGGGCATGGTGAAGATTTGGTTGCTTTGAATCTACTGAGAAATTTTTTTCGTGGCAATAGGAATCGAAATTGCATTGAAGCTTTACTACTTGCTTCAAATATTTGTGCAGAGAATGATCTTCAAGAAGGGATAGAGTATGCTCATAATGCCATTAACAGCTTGGAGGGAAGGTGTGTTCATATGGGAAGTGTTGCCTATTGCTATTTGTTGTATCTTAATGTCAAATGTATCGCGATCAGTCTTCTCTGATTCAGAAAGAACAAAAGCACAGTATGAGGCGCTTAAGGCACTTCAAACTTCAGAGAAAATGATGAGGGAAGGTGCATTCAGAGATCGAAAGATTGTCTTTCATATCTGTCGACACAGGTGGGAACTCTTTGAGGTTGTTTTCTATGGGATATGGTTAGTTAACGTAAGACTTTTGATTGTATAATATTACCGATAGTTACTGATTAGATAGTTATCCATACTAGTAGCATATATAGATTTGTTTCTTTTGATAAGAGGTGTTATTTTCATTTCTTTTCTTATGGGAAGATATTTAAATTTCTCCTGTTTGGGCTTTGTCATTTGTTCATGTCTTGCAGATGGATTCTGACATTCAATTTTGTTTTTTCTTGTGGTTTTGTTTTGAAGAATGTCAAGTGTAATGAAAAAGTATGAGTAGTGAAAATCAGACTAAAGTTGATTTTAAAAGGAGATTGGGAGAGATAGTTTGTTGCATTTGTCACGGGGAGCAATCAAAAGCGGATGAAGGTGAACTGGATCCTTCATCTGACTCCTTTGACATCAGAGACCGTTACGCAAGTCGGCATCGTTCTCGACCTGCTGTGACTGATGAGAAGCCAGATGATGGCAGCATTGAATCTCTTTTCGAGGGCTTGAGTTACGAGGTTGGTTTTTTTGGTCTTATTTCTTTTTATTGCTGACAATCTCTTGGTTTCTTGGGTTTTTCATTGATTCTTGTATGTTTATTTAAATTTTGAGCATGCATGCTAACTACATGAATCAAGCCTAAAACCCTGCTGTTATGATTTTGATACACAAAACTCTGTAATTTGCTTGGCAAGAACAATTCTAATATGAATGTTTTTTTCCTTGCTTGATGTGGGATCTCAGTAGGTGGTATCTTTGAAAATGTGGTTTCTTTACTGCAGTGCCATGTTGAGTATGAAATGTCTAAAATCATTGGAAGTTTATAGAGGATTTCACCAATTCCGTTTATTCTCTATCTGATGCATGAGTAGCCATTTATGATTTGTTCATAACATTTTGATCATTTCACAAAATGTGCTTCAAAATTTTATAATTTTCTTCAATTTTATGTTGCTAACTTTTCATGCTTTATTAATTGATTCAAGTATATTAGTGGTCTACCACCACCGTTCTGTTTCTGATTCTGAGTGTTTTGCAATAAGTAGGAAAGAAGAGCACTATATGGATGGTTTTAGTATAAATTAGGAAACAAAGAATTTGCTCTTCAAGCATTTGAAGGGATTGACATTGCTGTTGTGATTCCCAAGATGAAACAATCCATTGCCAGACAAGTTGAACACCGTAAGCACCATTCTCCTAGTGATGTTGTGCCATCAATGTCTATTGAAAATGTTAGCTTGCTCATGGAAGTAATACGTCTCAAGTCCAAATTTTTGCAGGACGTTGGAAGGTATAAAGGTATTCTATCTCTCTCTCTCTCTCTCTCCCTCTCTCTTGTGTGTGTGTGTTTACATGTGCTTTATGCATATGCATATATCAAAAATAAAAAATAAAAAAATCTTAACCCAATTTACATTTCTGCTTGGTTTTTGCAGAAGCTGCTCAATCATGCAAGGTTATTCTGGATACTGTTGAGTCTGCCTCACCAGAAGGCTTGCCTGAGAATTTTGCCTTTGATTCCACGTTTCAGGGGACTCTAAGTAAGGCTGTAGAGTTGCTGCCAGAGTTATGGAAGCTTTCTGGTTGTCCGCAAGAGGCAGTCTTGTCATATAGGCGGGCTCTCCTCCATTGTTGGAACCTTGACATGGAGACCACTGCAAAAATACAGAAAGGGTTTGCCATTTTTCTACTATATGTTGGTTGAGAAGCCACAACCAGACTCCCAAGTCTTCATTTTCAAATTGAAGGTTCATTTATACATAGAAATAACTTAGAAGAAGCCATACTTTTGTTATTAATTCTGCTAAACAAAATTGCTCACAAAAAGATCAAGTGTGACCCATCAATTATGGAGCACCTTGCATTTGCACTATCTGT
The DNA here is from genome assembly GCA_947561395.2 of Buxus sempervirens. Lineage (NCBI taxonomy): Eukaryota > Viridiplantae > Streptophyta > Magnoliopsida > Buxales > Buxaceae > Buxus > Buxus sempervirens. Next base: position 31,096,681 of record OX387192.1, read on the forward strand.
ATCAGGGAAAACTGGAGCCTTAGCTAGTCAGATTGAAGCATTGCTTCCTGGGATCATGGATGAGAAAGAAACATATTACACTTTAGCACTCTCTTACTATGGGCATGGTGAATATTTGGTTGCTTTGAATCTACTGAGAAACTTACTTTGTGGCAATAGGAACCGAAATTGCGTTGAAGCTTTACTACTTGCTTCAAAGATTTGTGCTGAGAATGATCTTGAAGAAGGAATAGAGTATGCTCGGGATGCCATTCACAGCTTGGAGGGAAGGTGTGTTTATATTGGAAGTATTGCCCATTGCTATTATGGTATCTTAGTGTCAAATGTCTTGCGATCAGTCCTCTCTGATTCTGACAGAATGATGGAACAGTATGAGGCATTTGAGGCACTTCAAACTGCAGAGAAAATGATGAGGGTGAGAGATCTAAAGATTGTCTTTCATTTCTGTCTTGAGAATGCTGAGCAAAGGAACTTGGATGATGCTCTGTTGAACACAATGCAACTGCTGCAACTGGAAGCTGGATGTAATGTTAAAGGTTGGATAATTTTGGCCCTAATATTATCAGGTAAAAAAGAATTTATGGATGCCGAAAATATTATCAATTCTGGCATAGATCACAGTGGGTGGTTGAATCATGGAGCTTTGTTTCAAACTTAAGCTAAACTCCAGATTGCACAGGGTCAGTTGAAGAAAGCCATTGTGACATATTATCAGCTCCTTGAAGTTGTCCATGCTCAGAGAAAAAGCTTTGGAGCTGAAGCAAAGCTTCAAAAGGTCTGTCATAGTTTTGATACTTGCAATATACTGCTGACAGCATGTGTGGTTTTGGAATGGTATCTTATCGTGAGATTTCATAATGTTATATTATAATGAACAAGACTCGCAGTATGAAACCAAAATTTGAATTGAACTCATGACTTTGGGAGCAAGGGGTTTGAACTGCTTTATAAAAACTTAAATGGCTCAAAATTACACTGTTTGGACTCATTCTTTGTGGAAGTTCAATGTCAAGATTAACTATAGAACTGTATTCAAAATTTTTCAATGAATTTTTCTCTTTAAATATGGAGCAATTACAGATTATTTGGTTTGTATTATGAAATAGGGCAACACTGGCCATAACAGAAGTTTGGAGATGAAAACATGGCATGATCTGGCTGTTGTTTACACAAGGTTGTCACAGTGGCAGGATGCTGAGACTTGTCTTTATAAATCTATAGGTATTAATTAACATGCTGCTTCTAGATTGCATGCAACAGTACATTATTGTCCCCCACTCTCACTCTATTACTTAGATAATTAATTTATCGGTTGTGGTTGGCATTGAGATCCTGTATTTTTTCCTCAGTGATAATGTAAACTTGATTCTGTAGTGTGCTTTTTACAGCTCTTCGTTTTTCTTTTGCTGTTTTCTTGATTGCCCGAGTTTGATTGGCATAAGCACAGAACATGGACAAGTTTTACATGCAGAGTGATTGGCTCCACTTAGTTTGTGCAAAAAATGGCATAATATTTTGCAAATTAAACTCTGAAGAGAAGAAAAGGTAAAATAAACTATAATTTATATATACCCTCTAATGGATGGTTAAAGAACATGTAAACAGGTGAGTATCTATCCATAGCATGATTGTAGGTCAAACAAGTTTATCTCATGCAAGACAAAAGTAGAGAACTGTTGGAAGATACTGCAAATATTTTGAAAATTTGGTTTTTACGACACCCCTCCCCTGGGAATAGGACCTCTTCTTCCCTTGGTGGTACTTGAATGTGACTATTTTCCCTTCGCATCTTCTTGTCTTGACCTGCTTCTGAGCCTCTCTCATCTACTTGCAAGATGATCCACCCACATACAGTGGATCTGTTTCTATGCCGAGGAGACTCAATCTTTAGGCTGTGTTGGGCCTGAACTATGGTCTAACAACTATATTCAACCAATGTTAGGGGCTGGAGAGGAGTATTGATTTCTAAACCATTTACTATTTTTTTGGAACTGTACTTTGTAACAGACTTTCCACTGCTAGCTTTTTGTGAAATTTGTTCTATGAGACGCGTTGTTAGAGATGTCTTTGGGCATTGAAAATTAGGAGATGTTTTAGCTTAATTACAGTTTAAATACACGAATTGTTATTCTGGGAGCATTACTCAGACCTTAGTCGAGTTTCCAAGGGTATGTCTGATCATTTTTGAAAGCTTCTCTTCAAGTTGTTTATTATTGTTGCATAGCTTGGGCTATGCTTTATCTTTAAGAAGCTTGCAAAACAATGTGTTTGTCATGTTTCCTGTATTCCACATGTTCTCTGAACCTTTTATTTATTTATTCAGTTTTTGAATCATGGATTAGCTGGTTAAATCAAGATATTCATTATTCATTTGGTGATCTTCTCAGGTTTGCTATATGAAGCAAGGGGCCTCCACAAATAAGCTCTTCAGGCATACTTGAATGCATTAGATATTGAGCGGAATCATATTCCAAGTTTGGCCTCTAAAGCTAATGTTCTGAGACTGCTCGGTGACCAGCCACAAGCCATTGTGAAAAGATTTGTGCTGTACGCTTTGGGGCTTGACAAAATGAACGCTTCTGCATGGTACAGTCTTGGGATGCATTACAAAAGTGAGGGTATTGATTTTGCCGCAGAAGCTATTGAATGTTTTCAGACTGCAATTCTTCTCGAAGAGTCTGAAGCTGTTGAGCCATTCCGATGACCAGTTACTCTGTAAGCAATTAATAATTCACCTGCTTGATCATATTGTTTTATTTTATGAAAATTTTTTCCACAAGGTCTTAGCATAAGTGATGGAAAGTTATAAAGTAGGAATTGCGTTTCTTTGTTTTGCTGAAGTCGCAGGACTCATATTGGCCTAACATCCCCATACTTAGACCCAATTTTATTGAATATAGGAAACAACAATGTTACTGTAATTTTGATCTCACAGATTGTATGGATATCGCTCTCAATATTCACATAGAATTGATGAGATGTTAGTCAATGTTACAATGTTGGATGCATTGAAATAAACTAGGATGTGAGGAGTTATTGCACAAATGATCAAAGAGGGTAAAGAGAAAGCCCAAAAATTTTTTTTTGATAACTAAACAAACAAGTTAACAAGGTAGTTTCTAATATGTTTTCATAAAAGTACAGTAGACCCCAAAGCCAGCAGAACAATGGCAATTGCAACAGATAGCAGCGTGAGAGGAGTTGGAATGCGTCCATTGTCTTTCCTCAGTACCATCCCTTCAATTACAGGGTAGCTGATGATTAGGATATAAAATGAGAGGAAAACTTGTCCAAACATCTGGTCATAACTTCCATTAACCATCACTTTGGCAACTCCAATGACAAAGGATGCCATGTTTAGAATGGTTAAGGTAGTGAAGGGGACAAATAACAGTACATTTGATGTCTGGAAATCAAAAATCCCCATTTCATATCTTTTGGCTTGTTCTTGATCAATGAATTTATTTGTCGGCACGAATTGTACACCTCTCATACCAATACACTTCATAATAATATCCAAGAATGCAAACATGTGGGATGTTACTGATCTTATCATCCACATTCTTTGTTCAGCCAACCATTCACTTGGGGGTCCGCCAATTCTTAAGATGACATCTGAGAAGTTCTTACAAAGGGAAGATATGTAAACAATTGAGAAGATTATAAACCATGAATCTGAGACCTGTATGTGAGGGAATAAAAAGAACAACTTTAGATGAAATTGCCACAAGTTAAGGGATAACAACAGTAGGAGGGACAAAATGTTACCTTGGGGTACAAGGGAATGCCATTTAAGAGGCATAGTTGAGGAATGGTAGCATAGCAAAGCAGAGACAAGGAATAGAAGGGTTGAAATGCAAAATATGCATGACACATACATTGCAGCAAAGGCATTCTCAAAATCCCATATGTGAGAGGGCAGAACCTTGACAGGCATACTTGCAGCAAACCAGAATAAGCCCTTGTGCTGTGGACCAAGGTATCACTTAGATTTGTGATAGTAGTACCCAAGAAAGATGGCCTCGAAGGATTACAATAAACTGAAGTCCATCCCTTACAGTGTACAAGGATGAACCCTGTGAAGTAATCTTCCAGCAAGGAATGATACAAGAAGCCTATCTGCCAAAGAAACAAAATTGTTGCCAAGTTTAAGCCATAATTTGTAATATAATGAACAACTAGGAGACTATATATCTTCTACTGACATGAATACTTGCCTCTTTTCCCCATTTTGTCTCCTCCTCGTAGGTGTAACTAGCCAAAAATTGAGTCTCCGGAATCACCCGTTTGAATGAATTCCCATCGATGATTTTATTACTTGTATAATTTTTGGGTAGTGATGTGATGAAATCAATAGAAGAGCCAAAGCATTGCTTAAGTTGATCAATATCTGGAAAGGGAAAAAATAGAGATATATAAATATTATTACCTAGAACTTCCATGTAAGTCAGAAGAACCAAGTGGCCATGGTGATGGAGGATTGTGCTTGGAAGTACTTTATGAATGGATGAAATAAGAATTCTTCTCAATTAATTAGGCGAATCAAAATACCTTTCCTAGCAGCATGATTTCCATAGAAAATCTCTCTCTTTATGTAGAAGCAAGTACCACACAACATGGGTCCTTGCAAACCATCCAAGCCAGGCCACCTTATCTGAAGTATGATCCAGAATCATGAAATTAACTTAATGGAATAAAGGAATATTTTCTTTTACCTTCCATATGAACTTAAATTGATGAACTTGATAAATTTTTTTTTACCTCGAATACATCTTTATAGTAGGTGGTGTAGAGATCACACTTGGCGGTGTTCCTAAATCGCTGAGGGAATTGAACAAAAGCTAGTGACTGAGAAAGCTTGGGATCAAGGTGGAAACACATGGCTTGTCGAGCAGAAGTGGTGTCGTTGCAGTACATGTCACAATCCAACACCAGAATGTAGGGAGAATTGCTGAAAAGGGCTGAAACGCGGAGCTACAAAGGCAATGGAGATTGCTAGCTAGTCATTGAAGATAAATGGAATGCAAGTAGTAGAAATTTATGACTGTAACAGAAGAGAGTAGTAGTAGAACTTACAAGGACATTCAGTGCTCCGGCCTTGAAATTATGTGGCTGGTGTGGTCTTTTCTCACGAGCCAAATAAACAAGGAGAGGCATCTTGTCTCGGTTGAAACCCATTGCATCCATTGTTCTATCATGTATCACCTGGAGAGATGATTTTCCAAATAATAACTTGAGTTGGTTGATGGCGCTTAGGTATTATACTATATTATTAGTAAAGAGAACTGGAGAATATTCTCTTAGATTTTGGCTTCCCATTTTTTTTTTTCAAATGTTATTCTCCACAAACAAAACAATCCCCGATATAACGACACCACCGGTGCTTTTCGCACATTTAAATTTAAACATACTGTAACTACTCATTTAGAATGACATAGTATTTATGTTTAGAGTGGGCTGTTTAATCTGAGGGAGTTATTATATAATAAAAACAAAGAATCAATTGAACCTCAATGACAGGAGAATGGTTTTGTTTGGATGTAGCCTCAGAGTATCTTATCCGATCATCAATTCTTGCTCTCTCCAAACGATCCTTGAACGCCTCGTATTTTGACTGTGTTCCAGTTTCCAAGAAATCATCATCTCCAAGAAAATGAGCATTTTAATTCATTGAAAAAACGTAATAATAAAAAACGCATACCCTGATCTTCTCAACTGCTTCCATGAATTGGGTGTCCTGAGAACGAAGTCCCCACTCAGTACTCTTGGTCTCAGAAAAATAGGCCTCTGGACACCCAGTCCTGATGCCATGAACCCTGCAGAAAAGAACCCAAGATCTTGCGAAAGACCATGCCTCTCGAACGGCATACAACGTAAGGGGAGAACCCGCGTCGTCGGAAAGGTAGACGGAGAGCTTGCTTGATGGGTAGTCCAAGGACATGGCCGATATCAGAGTGTTCATGACATCCACAGTTGGCTCCTTCTCTGGGTCTGCAGTGCAGATGAACACGTCGATGGGAGGAAGCTTGTCGTCCCCAGGCAATCTCTCGGGAAAGACGGTCCTCAACATGGGACGCCACCCAAAAGGCTGCCGCAGGAGCCAAATAAAGGAAATAAGCAGCTCGGAAGCAAAGACCAGAGCCCATGCTGTTGTGTTGCTGTTGACGCCATTAGTATTGTAGAGAAACGAAGCTCGATAGTAGAACAAGGCCAGAAGGGCTACCAAGTGAAGGAGAGAATGAATTCTGTTGATGGCTGCATGATGTTTCTGTACTCTGCAAACATGGAGCGGGCGAGGGAGGTTGCTCGCCATTTCGACCGAGCAGTGCTTGGTATCCAGCCGTTTAGACCTGAGTCCATTTCCTCTGCTCCCTTTGTTTTTGCTCTGCGTTTGCTCCATCAATCACCTCTCGCCACACGTCCCCAAAGGCCCCACCATAACTGCTGCGTTAACTTGGGTTAAAGCTTGCATTGAAAGCTTATGTAGGCCCACCATAACTGCTGCATTAACTTGGGTTAAAGCTTGCATTGAAAGCTTACGTCCCAAGGGCCCCACCATAACTGTTCTTTCTATCTCTCGCCTCTCTCTCTCTCTTCTATATCTCTCTCGCCCCTTTGCTCTTCTTCTAATTTCTCTCTTCTTCATTTCTTTTTCTTCCTCCATCGCCCCTCGGCCTCTACTCTCTCTCTCTCCTCTCTTCGTTGGTCATTCATTAGTAAGACATAGTAAAATATGAATCTATGAAAATGGTACACAGGGATTGAATGGTTCAAAATATAGTTTCAAAGTATGAATTTAGTGACAAAAAAATAAAATAAAAAAGAAAAATAAAAGTGGTTAACATATAAATAAACACCCAAGGAAAGCATCAAAGGAGATTATCTCTGCAATCAACGGTTAGCCTTGGCAAGTAGCTCGATCTCATCCTCCTTGATTGCATAACTGTCATCAAAACCTTCTGTTAGTTCAAGCTCTATGAGTTTGTTAAGCAATAATATTTTGGAAATTAAAAAAAAGGTATTAAAGATTTTAAAAATAGAGAAAAAAATCTTAAAGTCAAATAGTTACAGTGTGATTCTATACTAATTGAAACTCCATGCCATTTCAATATCTAGTAGTTTTTCCTTTTACATTTTTTTTCTTATTATGTATACCTACACCATATTATTATATTCATAAATTAATCTATGCTCTTGGTATTATACTGAAAAATCATAGTTTTTATCCTACTCTTGGGGTATGTCCCAACAGTAATTTATTGCCATGTGTAGCTATTGCTATGAATCTGAGGGAAATATCTGTTGCACCACATTAGCTACACTCACATGTTGCAAGCTTAAGATGAAGGACCTTTGCATGCTTTCTAGAAGAATATGGAAATATGAATAAAAGGGAAAATTAATATCCCCTCCCCAGAAGGCAATTTTCATGCCCAGATGCTTCTACCATAGGCAAAATGAGGAAGACTAGAAATTAACAACAGTTTTTTCTATGAAAACACTTAAGTCAATGGGTTGAGCAAGACTAATATCATCCAGAGAAATAGCAGAATTCAAAGGAATTTGCACATCTACATACTCTTCTGCAATCTCCATGACATAAGCCTTCTCCTAGAGCTTGGTATCGCAGTCCTCTGTTCCAAAACTTTCTTCAATCTCTAGCATTCTTAGACAAATTTAGTAAAACAAAGTATACTTATGTGATTTCAAGATTAAGTAAACAATTACTACATTCAACGAGGTCTCCTAGATGCAAAAATAAAGTGACGGCTCTCCCTTCAGATTTCGGCGAAAACAAGGTTGGCTCTCTCCTTGCAGATCCTGGCAAAAGAGAAGAGGAAGAAAGATGCAAAGCGGAACGGAAGAGAGAGACGAGAGTGATGGAGTGGAGGGAGTGAACTTGCTCTTATGGTGGGGCCCTTGGGACGCAAGCTTGCAATGCAAGCGTTAACCCAAGTTAATGCAAAAGTTATGGTGGGGCCCTTTGGGGACGTGTGGCGAGCGGTGATTGAGGGAGCAAGCACGGAGCAAAAACAAAGGGAGCTGAGGAAATGATATAAATCTGGTGATATAAATCTCCACTGCTTGAAAGACGAAGGGCCTTAAACTTTAATTTTTTTATTGCCATTTTTTATTTTTTTACTTGCAAAGCAAGAGATTTCTTCCTCAAGCAAGCAAGCTCTACCACTTATAATATATAATCAATTGGAGCCGGTAAGAATTTGTTTTCTATCGGAGCCGGTAAGAATTTGCTTTTCTTGAGTAACGATCATCTACAGCAAAAGACATGATAGTATGTACGAAAATATTCATTTTGGTGGGTTTCACATCATGTCTCTTTATCGGGATGCGTTTGTTTGTAGTCGTTTTCCGTGTCAATTTTCTAAATTTCTTGTTTGATAGAAAAAAAGAAAAATCTATTATATTTAATGAGGTGGGGTGGCGCTTGACATGTCAGCCTCGGGCTGATGTGTCAGCCTCGGGCTGATATGGCAGCCTCGTGCTTGACATGTCGCTTGACATGTCAGCCTCTAATTTTAAAATATATTTTTTAAAATGTCGTCTCTTCGTCTTCTCGCATCGGGTTCTTCTCGGCTGTTCCAGAACCCAGGCCCTCCCTCCTCTCTTTCTCCACTCTATTCAGATTTTAGACCTAGATCTTCCCCCCTCCTCTCCTCTTCTCTCTTTTCTCTCTCTATCCCGACCCCTCCCACCCCACCTCTTTCTCCATAACCTCCTGTTCCTTACCCTCCCTTCCTTCCAGTCTTTGCAAAAGCCAGCCCTAGCCCAAGTTCCATACCGCCCAACCTCACAGTCCCACCGTTAAACCTCTTGGCGGCGTCAAAACCGCCAACAACACAGACAACTTTGACAACCTCAACCCCACACAGGTCCGACTAAGATACTAAAGCGGCCAAGAAAAGAAGACGGAAGTGAAGAGAGGCTTTTCCTTTGGAGGCGATGTGTTCGAAGGTGGAGTTCGGGTTCAGCACTTACACGAAGCGGCTCAACGGTCGGCTGGCGGAGAAGGCTTCCGAGCCCTCCCACCCAACGACACCCCCACAACCCAACCCCATCTTTCTCCTCTAATCTCTCTATCTCTTATGTTTTAAAATTTTCTCTATTCTCTAAATCTGATTTTTTCTCTCTCTAATCTCTCTATTTGGTGATCGGTATTTGTTTGGCTTTATATTTTGTGAATGTGTTGAATGGCTTTTCCTTTTGAAGAGTTCTGTCGAGTTGAATGGCTTTTCCTTTTGAAGTTTCATTCACAGGGTATTTGAGAATGAAGCTTTAATTCGAATGAAGCTTTAACTGTTATGCTCACTCAGTCCTCTTCGATCCAACTATCAATCAAATACGACTCTTGATCTCACCGACACCTGGTGCTCCTCCGGCCAGTTCTTCCCCGACGGTCGACGGTAGCCTCTTACAACCAAATGCCAAAGATTAATCCCGCCGCCTCTCATTCATGAAATCAGTAATTTTGCTTACCTAGAGACGAGCAATCGAGAATCTGCTGCATTCTTTGCGATGCTTCCGTTCATGTTCTTCTGGGTTTTGCCCGCAAACACAAAGAAGAGAGCTTCAGTGATGATCTATCAGTTTCTGTCGGTTTTCAGATTTACAGTAATTTTGTGGAAAATGAAAAAAGTGGGTATCCTTTTTCTATGTCTTTGAGGAAATTGGGAAATTTAATTTTTAGTGGTACTTTATCAAACTATTTAAGATTTAGTCGGCAAAGTTTTGAGTTTTAACTATTAGTAACATAATTAATTTTTAGTGTCATTTCACTATTACAAATCAACTATTCCAAAAATGTACTTACATCACTTATTCAAATGACTTGTACAAGTTAATTTTTGATTTGTACAAGTCATTTTATTACTTTTACAAGTCTAAAATGGATTGTACAAGTCTCGGAAGTAAATTGTATAAGGGTATTTTTAGAAGAATTTATCCGTAACATTGAAATGACACTAAAAATTAATTATTTTGATAAAGATGTATTAAAAGTTTAAACTTAAAACTTTGCCAACTAAATCTTAAATAGTTTGATAAAGTACCACTAAAAATTAAATTTCCTATCTTCCCACTGATAACCCAGTTATCACTGATAAAGGTCTGATAACCCAGTTATCATTGATAAAGGTCAAGTCTATCTAAACTACCAAAAGATTTCATTCACACAACGAGAGACAGAGAGATAAATTTCATTTTCAATGCATGTGATGGAGACAATAGCATAATTAGTTTTAAGGCAAATGGGGTATTCTTTTTGTCAAATCCCTTTCAAAGGATTTGGTCGTGGATCTGCCATTTCTTCTCTCTCCATCAAATCTACCTTTTAAGCCACCCAATGCCAGGGAAACAACGTTTACAAAGTCAAGGAAAGATATCTTCTTTGGAAATTAAAAATGACCCAATAATCTGTCTCATTCTAAAAAGGAACTATTGTTAAGAATTGAAAATAACCCAATAATCTGTGTCTCATTCTAAAAAGGAACTAGGGATCGGCGGTGGGCCGGCCCGGCACGCCTGAGGCGTGCTCGGGCGGGCCGTGCCGCGGCACGCCAGGCTCGTTTGCCCAATACCCAAAGCCCGGCACAGCACGCCCTAGCAGGTGTGCCGTGCCGGGCCTAGCCCGTCGGGCTGTCGGCGGGCCAATTAATTTAAATTTAAAAAAAAAACTTTAAAAATTCCCAAAAAATCCCAAAAAATTTCTGTAAAATACTTTTATTATTCACAAAATTGTCTTACACATATTGAGATAAATTTTGCTCAAAAAAATATAAATTCATTAATTATCACAAGTACATTTACAACTTTGCAAAAATTACATAATTACTTGAACAAATAATACTGCATCACTATAGTATAAGCACATCCCAATTAGGTTGGCACCCACTCATCTATCTATCATTTGCAGTTTAAAAAAAAAAAAAAAAAGAGAAAGTACAATTCCTATACTTTGATTACAAAAATTATAACAAAACTTAGACTACTCTAGTTGACTAAAATCAATATTCAAATCATCAAAGTCTCCAGCAAGTTGATCATCTTCATATTCTTGTTCTCTCAGTTCTGCCCTTAACCATTCTGTAAGACTGACACATGCTTGCACCATCTCCGACGTTAATCTGCTCCTGTAATCATCCACGGTTCGTCCACCTGCACTAAAAGCTGATTCCGATGCAACTGTAGATACCGGAACCGTTAGTAGATCACGTGCCATGGTGGAAAGCACAGGATAATTAACCTGATTTTGCTTCCACCATGTCAAAATGTTAAAAACATTATGCTCTTCTGTAGTATTGAAACTCATTGGGGGGCTTTCTAAGAAAATCATTAATTCAGATGATCCCCCACTACTAAATGCTAGTTGTTTTCCCTTTCTTCTCACACTTAAAAAATTCCAAGGGGAATTATCTGGTAGTGTTTGTTGGGTTCGCGTATGACTTTGTATGCTACTACTAGTATCGTATTCACAAAAAAAGTCTTTCTAATAGATTTCTTATTTTATGTATATCTATTTGAAAAGTAGAATTCATATTTTCATTTATTTCATCTATTAAGTCTTCAACTCCTAATTTAACCCTAGGGTCCATTGTAGTAGCTAAACAATATAAATTAGGCATCTCTTGCCAATATTTTAAAAATTTAGTTTCCATTGTAGGGATAATTTCCTTAGCAATGGGTACATTTCTATATTGTTTAAAACAAATACTTATTTGATATAAACAAGTTATAATACTTGAGGATGTTGGGTAATAAACTACTGATAAATATCTTGTTGCATCATAAAAAACTTTTAAAAAATCTCTTAAAATTTCGGCTATTTGCCAATCAAGATCCTCGAAGTCACTTTCAGGCATTTTACTTTTATAAAATATTGTGATTTCTTGTTTTAATCCTAGTGCAACTTCTAGCATTAAATATGTTGAGTTCCATCTATGTTCAACATCTAGGGTAATTTTTTTTATATTGCTTTCCTAAAGTTTCACAATAATATTTAAATTCTCTAGCGGTTGTGCTAGATTGTTTTATAAATCTTACTGCATCTCTAATATTTATTAAATGATGTTGAACAATTTTTAATTCATCTTGCACAACTAAATTAAGGATATGACAAGCACACCTAACATGAAATAAACTTTCATCTATATTTAAGTTTAATTGTTGTCTTAATATTCCTACTGCAACATTATTAGCACTTGCATTATCAAGTGCTAGAGCCATTATTTTATTGTGTATTTTATAATTTCTTAGATTTCTACTTATAGCATTTGATATATTCATTCCAGTATGGCTAGCATCTAGTGGTTCAAAAGTTATTATTCTTTTTTTCATATTCCAATTTTCATCAATATAATGTGCAGTTATAGCTAAATAACTTATTTGTTGTCTACTTGTTCAAATATCTGAGGTTAAAGCTATCTTAAAAGGACTATTTGACAAAGTTTCTATTAATGCAATTTTCATTTTTCCATATAACTTTAGTGCATCCTTTCTTAAAGTGTGGCGTGAAAAAGGTTTAAATTGTGGTGCTAAATATTTAGTTATTAAACGGTGAAATCTTTTAGAATCTATTAATCTAAAGGGTAATTCTTCTTGAATTACCCACTTTACTATTTCAAGCCTAGTTTCTTCTTGATTAAAAATAAAATTACTCATAGCAACACTACTAGTAGAAATTTGGGTTTGCCTAGGGTCAATTTGGCCATGTTTTGGAAGGCATTTCTGCAAATGACGGTTCAAGTGGCCTGTACCACCTTTGCCTTTACAACTAAAATGTTTTTTGCAATAGTTACACACTGCCTTCTCTTCACTCCCTACACTTTCAATTGTAAAATTGAGCCAAACACCGGAGGTTCTACTCCTCTTGGTGTTCCTAGGTGGTAGGGAAGATCCCATATCTTGTGAAGGTAATTCTGTTTCAAGATCTTGGATGGGAGGGTCATTATATTGGGGTTGGGTTATATCATCAGAAAATACTGGGTTAGAAAGGGGTCTAAGATATTCCCTTTCTTCAATGTCAAAAAACATAGGATACCTAGGGTCTATTATCAAATTTTTGGAAAAAAAAATTCTTAATAAATAATATTATAATAAATATTTGGTGATACTAATTTATAAGAAAGGTAGAAGGAGACATTTACTTATAATAATAATATTTATACTAATTTTAAAATCGGAAAATTAAATAGAAGAATACCTCTTTAGAATGAATTTTGAACTTTGCAATTGAAGCCTTCAACCTCCAGAGTCCAATTTCCCACTTTTGATGCTTGAACAATTAGAAGAGATCGAGTATCACCAATTTCCAATTACAACAATTAGAGCAAAGAAACTATTTGATAATCAATTAGAAGAGAGTAGGAGATTGTAGAAGTGGTGTGGTTTGGAGTGGGAAATGGAGTGGCTATTTATAGAAAATTAAAAGTGGCTTTTTACCACCTCTACCCTTCAATATGACTGTTATTTTGCAGTTGGAAGGGTAGAAAAGGTCTTTTAATCATCAATTACAATTATAGCCCCCCAATATAGCTTTTATATGGCTGTTGGGGGGGTAACATAGGCAACTTTTATGGAGGGAACGGCTAGCTCTCTGGCGGGCCGCCGGGCGGGCTGGCCCGCGGGCACACGCAGCCCGCGTGCACGGGCCCAGGCTGGCACGGGGGCCCGCGTGCTGCATGCCCTGGCGGGCCGTGCCCCCAGGGCCCTAGGCCCGATACGGCACTGTAGACACCCCAAATTGCACTGTCAAAATGATCAATAATCATAAAAAATCATTATCTCCTTGAAGGCTAGCACAGAATTTGAGAAAATGAGTTTTTTCCTTGTATCCGGCAACTCAGGCCGGATACAAGTGTTTTGCTTTGTATCCGATGGAATATACCGGATACAAGCTGATCTCAGTGTATCCGGTATCATAGACCGGATACATTAAGGTACTTGTGTATCCGGCCTGATATGCCGGATGCATAAAATTTGCTCAAAATTAGGGTTTTCCGAGAGCTTTCACCTTTTACCATCATATCCCTCATTAAATGAGTGGAAATCTCGGAAATAGCCTTAGGGTTAAGCTTGGTGGGCTATAGTCCTTATGTTGTGTTTACCATTCTCACCAACCCTAACCCTAGCCTTTGCCTATAAATAGGAGGCTCCTCCTTAAGCAAAAGGCCATTAACTCTTGCCTTGAATTCTTGCAAAGAAGAGCTCCAAGAGAAGAGGGAAACCGTTGCGGGATCGCTTCCAGAACCCAGGTAAGCCTCAAACTTTTCTTTTATTTTCTGTTTTTACATTCCTAGATCTAAATCTCTTCTTCTACCTTTCTGTAGAATAAGGCCTTTTTTGTGTGTGAAAATCCTTCCCCGGCTCAAAGTATCTCGAGACTCCCCCTAGCCGTAAAACGTGGAGGCGGGATCTAGGAGAAATGAGACTGGGGATTGACCCTAGTACTAGAACCCTATTTGCATAAGCCTTTTGATTGATTGTAAACCGTTTTATATTCAAAGTACCCTTGATTATCTTGAAGAACCGTGTTTAACGGGGAGAGAGAACAAAGGGAAACGATAATGGAACGGAACCCTAGGTTGTTTTTGAACCTTATTTTGATGAATATGTATGCATGCTATGTTGTTCTATTGATCTTGTATGGTTTTTCACACTTGCACATACATAGCACTATTTTGGCGGGATAGGCTCACATTTGGGGATTTATAACATTCATTGTGATAAATCTCAAATAAATGGCCTCAATCAATTCTGGAATGTCTTTGGATGATTTTTTAAAGGTTTTGTGTTCATCTTGCACGAATTGCACATACTTTGTCACATTTTTGCATTGTTTTTCTCCAAAAAGGGCTTAACTTGACAGCAACTGTACCCCGACTTCGGACACTCATAACTTCATCGTCCGGATGAATTTGGAGTGATTCCAGAACCATGGGAAAGGTGAGGCTGTCTAGTTTATGTCCACCAAATTTCATTAATTTCTATCAAGCGGATTTTTGACACCTCTCTGTCGAAGTTGATTGGACAGTTCAGGTTCAAATACAGAACTTGTCACTTCGACGGAGCGCCATGTGTTCGTTTTAAATCCGATTCGAGTGATTTTTGTTTCTGGGCACTCCTTTATGAGTCTATTTTCAAATCCAATTGGTTTCATAATTTTTTGACTCCATTTGAATTATTGGTAACGGATTTACTCAGAACTGTTCATCAGTACTTTTCTGGGTAAATGTGTGATCTTCGGGGCCTGTTCGGGAGACCACCCAAGGCATGTCCGAATGAGTTTTTGTATGAGGCTAGTTTCTTTTGAAAGATGGCCATACAGACTTCATTGACACCAAATTTCACGGATTTCTATGGAGTAGATTTCTCTAGGTGATTTACCAAAGTTGCCTACTTGCTACTTTTGATTTTCTCCGGCAGCAACTTTAAAAGAGTCATAACTCTTAGGATTTCAACCGGAATTAATTGAAATTTTGCATGAGACTATTGTTTACCCTAATCTTTCAAATGGATTTGGTTTGATTTAATTTAAAATTGGATTTGATTAATTTCAAGAGAAATGGCCTTACTTTTTACCAAATTTCCCGGATTTGCCTCAACTTGGTTTTGTGCAACTTTTGCTGTGATTTCCATCTTTTTTTGTGATATTCCAGAAGTGATATTAACATAAAAGAAGATCTGGAATTCATTTGGATTTTCATGTGAAGATATCATATATTTGTCCTTTTTCAAGGTTTTCATGATTTTTTAGCAAGCTTCCTATTTTCTTTTAGCATGAACAAACACTTGGCAACCATTTCGTGTGGATGAATGGGGGTGCCTAACACCTTCCCCCGTTCATAATCTAATCCCCTTACCCATATCTGGATTTGATTTTCAAGTAGGGTTATTTTTACTCTAGAATTTGCCTTTTAGCACTTTTTGGCTATTTTTGCTTATTTTTGAATCTTTTGGTGTCCATTCACACCCTAAACAAATGGATGGTGGCGACTCTCCCAATTTTTACGTCGAGCCCCGCGTGTTGACGGAGGGGAAATCATCCCGGTGATTTTTTCCCATGTCTCACAGGCATGTCCCAGTGGGCGTGCCGTGCCGTGCCAGGCCTGTGGCGTGCCGGCCCGTGCCATGCTCGGGCCGGCACGGCCCGTTGCTCATGCCTAAAAGGAACCATTGTTAAGATATTATCAGTAGCATGTCATGACCATATCTTTATACGTATGCTGTTAATTAGTTTATTGTTAATTAATCACAAAATAATCTAATTGAGACTTCTTGCATTCAATAGAGATTTGAATTCATAACCCCATATACATTTTTCTTACCTCAATATATAACCCATATTTTTCACGGAGACCTCTTTAATCTATTTTTCTTATGTCAATATATAACTTAATATTTTTCACTAAAAAAAATATAATTCTTATTTTTCATAAACTGTCAGTCATAATCTTTCCATTGCAATATTGGTTCGCTAATTAATCGCACGGGCTGCCTGCTAGTAAAAATTATTCTGTTATTCCATGAGTAGCTGTATCATCTACAACATAGATACTTGATATACCCGCTGTGAACCAGCCAATAAGACGCTGCTACGTGGTAGTATCAGGAATGTGTCCTGCAGGATGACACCTGTAATTTCTATATTTTTTAATTAAAAAAATATTTTTTTATATGTTATAATTAAAATTTATGTTTTGCGCTCTCTAAATTTTTTGGTTTGCCGCCCCCCCCCCATTCATTGAAATTTCTATATTTCATGAGAACACCGTCTAAAATTTCTGGTTTGCCTCCCAACTCATTGAAATTTTTATATTTCATGAGAACACCATCTAAAATTTTTGGTTTGCCCCCCAACTCATTAAAATTTCCAACTCATTGAAATTTCTATATTTCATGAGAACACCGTATAAAATTTCTGGTTTGCACCCGAACTTATTAAAATTTCTATATTTCATGAGAAGTGTTAATTGAAAATTTTATTTGCCCCCTCAGATTTGGAGTCCTGGTTCTACCACTGCCTGTAAATGTGCATGGATGAAAAGAATAGAACGGTTCGATCGTGCAAGAGAGAAGTTATTCAATCAAGCAGCCCGACGACCGTGGTTGAGTTGGGATTTAGAATATAACGGGACGGGCCAGAAAGCGTAAACCCGAGCCCTTATAGCTTCGGAATTGGGTGGGTCAAAACAAGATCTTGCTCAGATCACTATAAAATATAAATTCAAACCAAAATTTTTGACTCCCATTCCCCATTTTCTGATAATATTGTAGAGTTTGGTGAATCGGTTTGCGAGAAGATTGCCCAAATGGTTTTCCGACAAGGCCCGTTTATTCTGAGTAGTCTGGTGAGGATGTGTTCGACGAAAGTACTGAAAGAAGGATGTAGCTATGCAGAATTCAATGAGATAGGAGTACTTGAAATCTGTAGCGTCTCAAACATGCTATCTGGTATTTTTGACTTGTGGAATCAAACCTCTTGATTCAACTCAAGTGTCTCAGTCCTTGATCTTGTTTTCCTACTTCTGTTGAACATACCACTATGCATAAGCTTTTGCGCTCTGTATCCCTTGTCAATCTTCTGGGGCACGTCCAGAAGTCTTGGTAGTACTGTTGAGAGCTTGCCCATGAAGTCTGACTTTACGTTTGGGGCTTTGTTTAATGGATTTTTA
This sequence comes from Buxus sempervirens, assembly GCA_947561395.2. NCBI lineage: Eukaryota > Viridiplantae > Streptophyta > Magnoliopsida > Buxales > Buxaceae > Buxus > Buxus sempervirens. The sequence continues at coordinate 31,114,368 of OX387192.1, forward strand.
TGTGGTTGATAGGTCATACCTTAAAGCAAACAAGCTTATAGGATGCTGAATTTCAAGTCTAGAAAGATGAAAATGGAGCTTTGCGACAAAATCAGGCCTGATTCCACCAAAGAAAGAGAAAAAAAAATGCAAGAAATTCGCACACAGCAATTGAGTTTATTCTCTCTATAAATTAAGGAATAGATTATTGGATTCACTCTATAGAAGCGGGCTTGAGTTAGGTGAATTGAAGGGAAGGTGTGGTGGTTAGTTGGAAACATTTGCATTGAGTGATTGTTGGAGTGTACCTTCACCTACAAAACATGAATATGAGAAAAATGATTATTAAGCAAATTCGATATTCACTACAAATAACTCCACATCACCCATTTGCTGTTTGATTCCCCCATGTAGCAATAGGGTGCATAATATAGCAAATTTAAGCATGTAATTTTTTGAAATTGGACACTGGGGATTTTGTAATTAAGCAATAACTTCTAAATATGGACAGTTAGTGAGATAAATGATTTTTACTTATGATCATCAATATTCAGAAGTTATTTGGGCAGTTCTTTGACAGACTGGAATGGAAGAACAAAATTCATGTTACTAAACACTAGTCAGATTATGGAATTTCTTGTTATTATTATTGCTATATTGTTACTATTAGTAGGGTGCATGTGAAGCTCAGAGAATACAGAAAACAATTGATGCTTACAGTAAGTGGTGGCGAATCTCAGCTACCCACGAGCCCCAATAGCGTTGCTTGATGCCTCTGAACTTCTTTGAATCATGGAGCATTGTTTCGAACTTAAGGTAAACTCCAGATTGCACAGGGTCAGTTGAAGAAAGCCATTGCAACATATTATCAGCTCCTTGAAGTTGTCCATGCTCAGAGAAAAGGCTTTGGAGCTGAAGCAAAGCTTCAAAAGGTCTGTCATAGTTTTGATACTTGCGATACACTGCTGACAGCATGTGTGGTTTTGGAATGGTATCTTATTGTGAAATTTCATAACGTTATATTATAATGAACAAGACTTGCAGTATGAAACCAAAATTTGAATTGAACTAATGTCTTTGGGAGCAAGGGGTTTTAACTGCTTTATAAAAACTTAAATAGCTCAAAATTACACTGTTTGGACTCATTCTATGTGGAAGTTCAATGTCAAGATTAACTATAGAACTGTATTCAAATTTTTTCAATGAATTTTTCTCTTTAAATATGGAGCAATTACAGATTATTTGGTTTGTATTATGGAATAGGGCAACACTGGCCATAACAGAAGTTTGGAGATAAAAACATGGCATGATCTGGCTGTTGTTTACACAAGGTTGTCACAGTGGCAGGATGCTGAGACTTGTCTTTATAAATCTATAGCTATTAATTCACATTCTGCTTCTAGATTGCATGCAACAGGTACATTATTGTCTCCCCGCCCTCCTCCTCTCGCTCTATTACTTACATAATTAATTTATTGGTTGTTGTTGGCATTGAGATCTTGTATTTTTTCCTCAGTGATAATGTAAACTTGATTCTGTTGTGTGCTTTTTACAGCTCTTCGTTTTCCTTTTGCTCTTTTCTTGATTACCCTAGTTTGATTGGCATAAGCACAGAACATGGACAAGTCTTACATGCAGAGTGATTGGCTCCACTTAGTTTGTGCAAAAAATGGCATAATATTTTGCAAATTAAACTCTGAAGAGAAGAAAAGATAAAATAAACTATAATTTATATAGACCCTCTAATGGATGGTTAAAGAAAATGTAAACAGGTGAGTATCTATCCATAGCATGATTATATTTCTGATTATAGGTCAAACAAGTTTATCTCATGCAAGACATAAGTAGAGAACTGTTGGAAGATACAGCAAATATTTTGAAAATTTGGTTTTTACAACACCCCTCCCCTGGGAATAGGACCTCTTCTTCCCTTGGTTCATGTGACTATTTTCTCTTTGCATCGTCTTGTCTTGACCTGCTTCTGAGCCTCTCTCATCTGCTTGCGAGATGATCCACCCACATACAGTGGATCTGTTTCTATGCCGAGGAGACTCAATCTTTAGGCTGTGTTGGGCCTGAACTATGGTCTAACAACTATATTCAACCAATGTTAGGGGCTGGAGAGGATAATTGATCTCTAAACCATTTACTAATTTTTTGGAACTGTATTTTGTGACAGACTTTCCACTGCTAGCTTTTTGTGAAATTTGTTCTATGAGACGCGTTGTTAGAGATGCATGTCTTTGGGCATTGAAAATTAGGAGATGTTGTAGCTTAATTACAGTTTAAATACACGAATTGTTATTCTGGGAGCATTACTCAGACCTTAGTCGAGTTTCCAAGGGTACGTCTGATCATTTTTGAAAGCTTCTCTTCAAGTTGTTTATTATTGTTGCATAGCTTGGGCTATGCTTTATCTGTAAGAAGCTTGCAAAACAATGTGTTTGTCATGTTTCCTGTATTCCACATGTTTTCCGAACCTTTTATTTATTTATTTATTTTTTCAGTTTTTGAATCATGGATTAGCTGGTTAAATCAAGATATTCATTATTCATTTGATAATCTTCTCAGGTTTGCTATATGAAGCAAGGGGCCTCCACAAAGAAGCTCTTCAGGCATACTTGAATGCATTAGATATTGAACCGAATCATATTCCAAGTTTGGCCTCTAAAGCTAATGTTCTGAGACTGCTCGGTGACCAGCCACAAGCCATTGTGAAAAGATTTGTGCTGGACACTTTGAGGCTTGGCAAAATGAATGCTTCTGCATGGTACCGTCTTGGGATGCATTACAAAAGTGAGGGTATTGATTTTGCCGCAGAAGCTATTGAATGTTTTCAGACTGCAATTCTTCTCGAAGAGTCTGAAGCTGTTGAGCCATTCCGATGACCAGTTACTCTGTAAGCAATTAATAATTCACCCGCTTGATCATATTGTTTTATTTTATGAAATTTTTTTCCACAAGGTCTTAGCATAAGTGATGGAAAGTAATAAAGTAGGAATTGCGTTTCTTTGTTTTGCTGAAGTCGCAGGACTCATATTGGCCTAACATCCCATACTCAGACCCAATTTTATTGAATATAGGAAACAACAATGTTACTGTAATTTTGATCTCACAGATTGTATGGATATCGCTCTCAATATTCACATAGAATTGATGAGATGTTCGTCAATGTTACAATGTTGGATGCATTGAAATAAATTAGGATGTGAGGAGTTATAGCACAAATGATCAAAGAGGGTAAAGAGAAAGCCCAAGATTTTTTTTTTGATAACTAAAAAAACAAGTTAACAAGGTAGTTTCTAATATGTTTTCATACAAGTACAGTAGAGCCCAAAGCCAGCAGAACAATGGCAATTGCAACAGATAGCAGCGTGAGAGGGGTTGGAATGCGTCCATTGTCTTTCCTCAGTACCATACCTTCAATTACAGGGTAGCTGATGATTAGGATATAAAATGAGAGGAAAACTTGTCCAAACATCTGGTCATAACTTCCATTAACCATCACTTTGGCAACTCCAATGACAAAGGATGCCATGTTTAGAATGGTTAAGGTAGTGAAGGGGACAAATAACAGTACATTTGATGTCTGGAAATCAAAAATCCCCATTTCATATCTTTTGGCTTGTTCTTGATCAATGAATTTATTTGTCGGCACGAATTGTACACCTCTCATACCAATACACTTCATAATAATATCCAAGAATGCAAACATGTGGGATGTTACTGATTTTATCATCCACATTCTTTGTTCAGCCAACCATTCACCGGGGGGTCCGCCGATTCTTAAGATGACATCTGATAAGTTCTTACAAAGGGAAGATATGTAAACAATTGAGAAGATTATAAACCATGAATCTGAGACCTGTATGTGAGGGAATAAAAAGAAAAACTTTAGATGAAATTGCCACAAGTTAAGGGATAACAACAGTAGGAGGGACAAAATGTTACCTTGGGGTACAAGGGAATGCCATTTAAGAGGCATAGTTGAGGAATGGTAGCATAGCAAAGCAGAGACAAGGAATAGAAGGGTTGAAATGCAAAATATGCATGACACATACATTGCAGCAAAGGCATTCTCAAAATCCCATATGTGAGAGGGCAGAACCTTGACAGGCATACTTGCAGCAAACCAGAATAAGCCCTTGTGCTGTGGACCAAGGTATCACTTAGATTTGTGATAGTAGTACCCAAGAAAGATGGCCTTGAAGGATTACAATAAACTGAAGTCCATCCCTTACAGTGTACAAGGATGAACCCTGTGAAGTAATCTTCCAGCAAGGAATGATACAAGAAGCCTATCTGCCAAAGAAACAAAATTGTTGCCAAGTTTAAGCCATAATTTGTAATATAATGAATAACTAGGAGACTATGTATCTTCTACTGACATGAATACTTGCCTCTTTTCCCCATTTTGTCTCCTCCTCGTAGGTGCAACTAGCCAAAAATTGAGTCTCCCGAATCACCCGTTTGAATGAATCCCCATCGATGATTTTATTACTTTTATAATTTTTGGGTAGTGATGTGATGAAATCAATAGAAGAGCCAAAGCATTGCTTAAGTTGATCAATATCTGGAAAGGGAAAAAATAGAGATTTATAAATATTATTACCTAGAACTTCCATATAAGTCAGAAGAACCAAGTGGCCATGGTGATGGAGGATTGTGCTTGGAAGTACTTTATGAATGGATGAAATAAGAATTCTTCTCAATTAATTAGGTGAATCAAAATACCTTTCCTAGCAGCATGATTTCCATAGAAAATCTCTCTCTTTATGTAGAAGCAAGTACCACACAACATGGGTCCTTGAAAACCATCCAAGCCAGGCCACATTATCTGAAGTATGATCCAGAATCATGAAATTAACTTATTGGAATAAAGGAATTTTTTGTTTTACCTTCCATATGAACTTAAATTGATGAACTTGTTAAATTTTTTTTTTACCTCGAATACATCTTTAAAGTAGGTGGTGTAGAGATCACACTTGGCGGTGTTCCTAAATCGCTGAGGGAATTGAACAAAAGCTAGTGACTGAGAAAGCTTGGGATCAAGGTGGAAACACATGGCTTGTCGAGCAGAAGTGGTGTCGTTGCAGTACATGTCACAGTCTAACACCAGAATGTAGGGAGAATTGCTGAAAAGGGCTGAAACGCGGAGCTACAAAAGCAATGGAGATTGCTAGCTAGTCATTGAAGATAAATGGAATTCAAGTAGTAGAAATTTATGACTGTAACTGAAGAGAGTAGTAGTAGAACTTACAAGGACATTCAGTGCTCCGGCCTTGAAATTATGTGGCTGGTGTGGCCTTTTCTCACGAGCCAAGTAAACAAGGAGAGGCATCTCGTCTCGGTTGAAACCCATTGCATCCATTGTTCTATCATGTATCACCTGCAGAGATGGTTTATAATATTGTACGAAAGTCATGCATTGCATGTTTCTCTGAACCATAAGGCAATCATAGGTGGGGCTATGCGGAGGAAGCCAGGTTGAAATCGTCCGCCGCCAGATGATGCAGCCACACCGCCAGATGATGTAGCTACAGTTGGATGCCACCTCAATGACATTTCAGCAACTGTTGTTGGATGCCGCATCCATGGTGGCTGTATCATCGCGGCGGCAGATGATTTCATCCCGAGGAAGCCCTTTAAAGGCATTTTACTTTTAGTTGTCCAATGAAACTTGTCTGTCCAATAATGAGAGCAGGATCCAGTGGTCCTTCTTAAGAGCTAGAAGAGCCACTTTGTATTTGATCTGCGGGTCAAACCTTGGGTGGGGTAATGATGCTTGGGTGTCTATATTATTTGTAGAGAAGGGGGAATATTCCTGCTGGCCCTCCATTTTTTTTTTACCCTGTAACTTTCCCACCAGTGCTTTTCACGCATTCAAATTAATTTAAGCACTACGTATTGTTTAGAATGGCATGCTATCTATGTTTAGGGTGAGCTGTTCCATATAAGTGAGTTATTATATAATAAAAATTAAATAAAGAGTCAGTTGCACCTCAATGGCAGGAGAATGGTTTTGATTGGATGTAGCCTCAGAGTATCTTATCCGATCATCTCTTCTTGCTCTCTCCAAACGGTCCTTGAACGCCTCGTATTTTGACTGTGTACCAGTTTCCCAGAAATCATCATCTCCGAACAAATGACCATTTTAATTCATTAAAGAACAATTCAAAAAAAAAATTCCATAGTTAGATCCAGAATTCCACAAAAAAAAAGAAGAAAAAAAAGAAAAAGAGAGAGATCCAGAATCTGAGAATTACACACATACCCTGATCTTCTCAACTTCTTCCATGAATTGGGTGTCCTGAGAACGAAGTCCCCACTCAGTACTCTTGGTCTCAGAAAAATAGGCCTCTGGACACCCAGTCCTGATGCCATGAACCCTGCAGAAAAGAACCCAAGACCTTGCGAACGTCCATGCCTCTCGAACGGCATACAACGTAAGGGGAGAACCCGCATCGTCGGAAAGGTAGACGGAGAGCTTGCTTGATGGGTAGTCCAAGGACATGACCGATATCAGAGTGTTCATGACATCCACAGTTGGCTCCTTCTCTGGGTCTGCAGTGCAGATGAACACGTCAATGGGAGGAAGCTGGTCGTCGTCCCCAGGCAATCTTTCGGGAAAGGCGGTCCTCGACATAGGACGCCATCCAAAAGGCTGGTACAGGAGCCAAAGAAAGGAAAGAAGCAGCTCGGAAGCAAAGACCAGAGCCCATGCTATTGTGTTGCTGTTGACGCCATCAGTATTGTAGAGAAACGAAGCTCGATAGTATAACAAGGCCAGTAGGGCTACGAAGTGAAGGAGAGAATGAATTCTGTTGATGGCCGCATGATGTTTCTGTACTCTGAAAACATGGAGCGGGCGAGGGAGATTGCTCGCCATTTCGACCGAGCAGTGCTTAAAAGACGAAGGGCTTTGAACTTTATTTTTTTTATTGCCAATTTTTATTTTTTTACTTGCAAAGCAAGAAACTTCTTCCTCAAGCAAGCAATCTCTACCACTTATAATCACACAACGAGAGACGGAGAAATTTCATTTTCAATGCATGTGATGGATTTGCCATTTCTTCTCTCTCCATCAAATCTACCTTTAAGCGACCACGGAATGAAATTGTCTGCCAGCCTACCAAAAAAAAAAGAAATTGTCTGCCATCTTTTCCTATTTTGTTCCTTGAAATGATCGTGAGATGCTGTATGGTCATTCTTTTTTAATCTTATAAATGTTTTAAATGGGCCCCACATGAAAAAATATTAGTCATGAAATACTCTATATGACAATATCTTATAGTCACATCAAGGAGCAAATCAAGGAATTATGGCAAATGATTTGCTTCCCAAATCAACGTTTACAAAGTCAAGAAAAGATATCCTTCTTTGGAAATTAAAAATAACGCAATATCTTTATAGGTATGCTGTTAATTAGTTTAGGTATAACGGGACGGGCCAGAAAGCGTAAACCCGAACCCTTATAGCTTCGGAATTGGGCGGGTCAAAACAAGATCTTGCTCAGATCACTATAAAATATAAATTCAAACCAAATTTTTTGACTCCCATTCCCCATTTTCTGATAATATTGTAGAGTTTGGTGAATCGGTTTGCGAGAAGATTGCCCAAATGGTTTTCCGACAAGGCCCGTTTATTCTGAGTAGTCTGGTGAGGATGTGTTCGACGAAATTACTGAAAGAAGGATGTAGCTATGCAGAATTCAATGAGATAGGAGTACTTGAAATCTGTAGCGTCTCAAACATGCTATCTGGTATTTTTGACTTGTGGAATCAAACCTCTTGATTCAACTCAAGTGTCTCAGTCCTTGATCTTGTTTTCCTACTTCTGTTGAACATACCACTATGCATAAGCTTTTGCGCTCTGTATCCCTTGTCAATCTTCTGGGGCACGTCCAGAAGTCCTGGTAGTACTGTTGAGAGCTTGCCCATGAAGTCTGACTTTACGTTTGGGGCTTTGTTTGATGGATTTTTATGTGGTTGATAGGTCATACCTTAAAGCAAACAAGCTTATGGGATGCTCAATTTCAAGTCTAGAGAGAATAGATTATTGGATTAACTCTATAGAAGCAGACTTGAGTTAGGTGAATTGAAGGGAAGTTGTGGTGGTTAGTTGGAAACATTTGCATTGAGTGATTGTTGGAGTGTACCTTCACTTACAAAACTTGAATATGAGAAAAATGATTATTAAGCAAATTCGATATTCACTACAAATAGCTCCACATCACCCATTTGCCGTTTGATTCCCCCATGTAGCATTAGGGTGCATAATATAGCTAATTTAAGCATGTAATTTTTTGAAATTGCACACTGGGGATTTTGTAATTAAGCAATAACTTCTAAATATGGACAGTTAGTGAGATAAATGATTTTTACTTATGATCATCAATATTCAGAAGTTATTTGGGCAGTTTTTTGACAGACTGGAATGGAAGAACAAAATTCATGTTACTAAACACTAGTCAGATTACGGAATTTCTTGTTATTATTATTGCTATATTATTACTATTTGTAGGGTGCATGTGAAGCTCAGAGAATACAGAAAACAATTGATGCTTACAGTAAGCGGTGGCGAATCTCAGCTACCCACGAGCCCCAATGGCGTTGCCTGATGCCTCTGAACTTCTTTGACTGTACAATTTGTACCATGTTCTCAGAAATGATTTGAGAGAGAGATGTGATAAAGGCACCATCCAGTTAATTATTAGAAAGAATCATATCTAGTTGAGCTTAAGAAAAAATAGTCAAAATTTCTGAAAATCATTATAGATTTATATCAGAGAAGCCAATTATTTTATAAAGACAATTACCATACCAGTTTGAGAATAAAAGGAGATATCTTCACCCTTTCTTTCTTTTTTCAATTTTTTTTTTAATTTAGAGAAAGCATATGATAAAGACACCATAGATTTATTTACTTTGGATTTTGGATAGAAATGAAGGCTTTGAAACATAACCATAAAAGGATGTGAGGAGTTTACTCTACAAATGATCAAAGAGGATAAAGAGAAAGCTCAAAAAATAAAAATATGATAACTAATCAAATAAGATAACAAGGTAGTTTCTAATATGTTTTCATACAAAGAGAACAATGTTTCTAATTTCTCTCATTATAACATTATTACATTAGGAGTACAAACATGCATATAAAAAGCACCAAATGAAGCTCCTGTGATACTAGCTACTTGTAAAAAAAGAATATATATAACTTAGTGCATTGCAAGTACAGAAGACCCCAAAACCAACAGAAAAATGGCAATTGCAACAGATTGCAGCATGAGAGGTGTTGGAATGCGTCCATTGTCTTTCCTCAGTACCATCCCTTCAATTACAGGGTAGCTGACGATTAGGATATAAAATGAGAGAAAAACTTGGCCAAACATCTGGTCATAGCTTCCATTAACCATCACTTTGGCAACTCCAATGACAATGGATGCCATGTTTAGAATGGTTAAGGTAGTGAAGGGAACAAATAACAGTACATTTGATGTCTGGAAATCAAAAATCCCCATTTCATATCTTTTGCCTTGTTCTTGATCAACAAATTTATTCGTCGGCACGAATGCTACACCCTTCATACCAATCCACTTCATAATAATATCCAAGAATGCAAACATGTAGGCTGTTACTGATTTTATCATCCACATTCTTTGTTCAGCCAACCATTCACCGGTGGGTCCGCTGATTCTTAAGATGACCTCTGACAAGTTCTTACAAAGGGAAGATATGTAAACAATTGAGAAGATTATAAACCATGAATCTGAGACCTGTATGTGAGGGAATAAAAAGAACAAACTTAGATGAAATTGCCACAAGTGATAATTAAGAACAGTAGAAGGAGGGTAAAAATGTTACCTTGGGGTACAAGGGAATGCCATTTAAGAGGCATAGTTGAGGAATGGTAGCATAGCAAAGCAGAGACAAGGAATAGAAGGGTTGAAATGCCAAATTTGCATAGCACATACATTGCAGCAAAGGCATTTTCAAAATCCCATATGTGAGAGGGCAGAACCTTGACAGGCATACTTGCAGCAAACCAGAATACCACCTTGTGTTTTGGACCATGGTATCACTTAGATTTGTGGTAGTAGTACCCAAGAATGATGGTCTTGAAGGATTACAATAAACTGAAGTCCACCCCTTACAGTGTACAAGGATGAATCCTGTGAAGTAATCTTCCACCAAGGAATGATACAAGAAGCCTATCTGCCAAAGAAACAAAATTGTTGTCAAGTTTAAGCCATATATAAGTCGTAATATAATGAACAACTAGGAGACAATATATCTTCTACTGATGACTACTTGCCTCTTTTCCCCATTTTGTGTCCTCCTGGTAGGTGCAACTAGCCAAAATTCGAGTCTCCTGAATCACCCGTTTGAATGAATTCCCATCGATGATTCTATTACTTGTATAACTTTTGCGTAGCGATGTGATGAAATAAATAGAAGAGCCAAAGCATTGCTTAAGTTGATCAATATCTGGGAAAGGGAAAAAATTGAGAAATATAAATATTATTACCTAGAAGTTCCTTACAAGTGAGAAGAACCAAAAGTGGCCATGGTGATGGAGGAGTTTGCTTTGGGATTATATATACTGCTTCTAAAACTGGATTTTCATCCTCAAACCCCCATATTTGTTTCTTAACTTGCTTGGAAGTACTTTATCAATGGATGATATAAGAATTCTTCTCAATTAGGTGAATCCAAAATACCTTTCCCAGCAGCATGATTTCCATAGAAAATCTTTCTCTTTATGTAGAAGCAAGTACCAGACAAAATGGGTCCTTGCAACCCATCCAAGCCAGGCCACATTGTCTGAAATATGATCCAGAATCATCAAATTAACATAGTGGAACAAAATAAAATTTTTGATCTTCCATGAGCTTAAATTGATGAACTTCTTAAATTTTTTTTTTACCTCGAATACATCTTTCAAGTTGCTGGTGTAGATATCACACTTGGTGGTGTTCCTAAATCGCTGAGGGAATTGAACAAAAGCTAGTGACTGAGAAAGCTTGGGATCAAGGTGGAAACACATAGCTTGTCGAGCAGAAGTGGCGTCGTTGCAGTACATGTCACAATCTAACACCAGAATGTATGGAGAATTGCTGAAAAGGGCTGAAACGCGGAGCTACAAAAGCAATGAAGATTGCTGGTCATTGAAGATATATACTAAATGGAATGCAAGTAGATCAAGAAATTAAATCTGGTGTGGAGATTAATGACTAACTGCAAAGAGTAGTAGTACTTACAAGGACATTCAGTGCTCCGGCCTTGAAATTATGTGGTTGGTGTGGCCTTTTCTCACGAGCCACATAAACAAGGAGAGGCATCTCGTCTCTGTTGAAACCCATTGCATCCATTGTTCTATCATGTATCACCTGGAGTGATGATTTTCCAAATAATAACTTGAGTTGGTTGATGGTGGTTGGGTATTTATACTATACTACTAGCATTTTGGCCCGTGCATTGCACCGGCAAATAGGATCAAAAAAATTATTAAAAAATAAATTATTTTATATATTGCCTTGAAGTTAATATATTAACAACATATAATAGAATTAGTTGCAAATTAAAAAATTTTAAAGCAAGAATTTGTAGACAAATAAAGAATGAAATTTTATAATGTATGGTTATACTGAACAATACCTGCAAAGGGTTTATTTAAAAAAAAATCAAAACAAAACAAAAAAAGAGAACTTAAAATGGATGCACATACAAAAGATAAACCATCGAGGTTACAAAATGTTTTCTATTCAAAACAAAATGCATAATCCAAATATCATCAAACAGTTTTAAATATTCATATTTAAAAAGAAGATTAAATGGATAAAAGAAATGAGGGAAAAGAACGAAGAATACAAAAGCAAGAAGTAGAAAGTCTTCTAGAAAACACCAATAAAGGGAATAACCATCAGAGTTTCCTGAGGAATTGTCAAAAAGGCTCTTAATCAAAAGATATATAAAAAAGGCATCAATTGAAATTTCATCTATTCTAATTTGTAACTTTGTTTTTATAGTAATGTGGTTCGTGCGTTGCATGGGCAGTAGGTTTGAAAAAACCACAATCAGTTGCAAATTAAAAAAATTTAAAAGCAAGAATCTACAGACAAATAAAGAATGAGATTTTATAATGTATGGCCACAGCAGTTCACGTTCACGTGCTGATCCTCCGAGGTTTTGCGAGGGACAGCGATTTGGGTTTTCAAAGAATCAGGTTGAGCAACTAAAACTGGAGGGGTTGATGAGAGAGAAAAGATGAGAGTGGGAGGAAAGAAAGGGAGAAGGGGAGGGATCGATTTGATTTTAGGGTTTTCAATGGGAGAGAAGAGAAAGGGAGGGAAGGGGAGGGTGAACAGGACTGAGGGACTGTTAGAAAGAGAAAGCAGAGAGGGATGATTCAGGAGGGTTCTCGAACCCCCTCGACAGTAGAGAGACTATCTGATAAAGAGAGAAGGCGGAGAGAGACGATTCAGGAGGATTTTCAAACTCTAGAATAGCTTTTTCTTTTTTCTTTTTTTTTATTATCAAATGATTAAATCTAAATTACTTTAAATTTGAAAACCGGAAGGATTAAAGAATTGTTTTATTTATATCTGATTTGGAATTATTATGAAAATTAAATAACTAAATCTAAATTACTTTAAAAGCCAAAGAACAAAAAGTCAAAAGTTGCGGCCGGTTTTTTTTATTATTATTAAATGATTAAATCTAAATTACTTTAAAAATGAAAACTGAAGGAGTAGAGAATTGTTTTTCTTTATACCTTATTTGGAATTATTATAAAAAATAAATGACTAAATCTAGATTATTTTTAAAAAACGAACAAAAAATTCTAGAAAACACTAATAAAGGGAATAACCATCAAAGTTTCCTGAGGAATTGTCAAAAAGGCTCTTAATCAAAAGATATATAAAAAATGCATCAATTGAAATTTCATCTATTCTAATTTGTAACTTTGTTTTTATAGTAATGTGGTTCGTGCGTTGCACGGGCAGTAGGTTTGAAAAAACCATAATCAGTTGCAAATTAAAAAAATTTAAAAGCAAGAATCTACAGACAAATAAAGAATGAGATTTTATAATGTATGGCCACAGCAGTTCACGTTCACGTGCTGATCCTCTAAGGTTTTGCGAGGGACAGCGATTTGGGTTTTCAAAGAATCAGGTTGAGCAACCAAAACTGGAGGGGTTGATGAGAGAGAAAAGATGAGAGTGGGAGGAAAGAAAGGGAGAAGGGGAGGGATCGATTTGATTTTAGGGTTTTCAATGGGAGAGAAGAGCAAATTAAAAAAATTTAAAAGCAAGAATCTACAGACAAATAAAGAATGAGATTTTATAATGTATGGCCACAGCAGTTCACGTTCACGTGCTGATCCTTCGAGGTTTTGCGAGGGACAGCGATTTGGGTTTTCAAAGAATCAGGTTGAGCAACCAAAACTGGAGGGGTTGATGAGAGAGAAAAGATGAGAGTGGGAGGAAAGAAAGGGAGAAGGGGAGGGATCGATTTGATTTTAGGGTTTTCAATGGGAGAGAAGAGAAAGGGAGGGAAGGGGAGGGTGAACGGGACTGAGGGACTGTTAGAAAGAGAAAGCAGAGAGGGATGATTCAGGAGGGTTCTCGAACCCCCTCGACAGTAGAGAGACTATCTGATAAAGAGAGAAGGCGGAGAGGGACGATTCAGGAGGGTTCTCAAACTCTAGAATAGCTTTTTCTTTTTTCTTTTTTTTATTATCAAATGATTAAATCTAAATTACTTTAAATTTGAAAATCGAAAGGATTAAAGAATTGTTTTATTTATACCTGATTTGGAATTATTATGAAAATTAAATAACTAAATCTAAATTACTTTAAAAGCCGAAGAACAAAAAGTAAAAAGTTGCGGCCGGTTTTTTTTTATTATTATTAAATGATTAAATCTAAATTACTTTAAAAATGAAACCTGAAGGAGTAGAGAATTGTTTTTCTTTATACCTTATTTGGAATTATTATAAAAAGTAAATGACTAAATCTAGATTATTTTTAAAAACCGAAGAAAAAGGGTCAAAAGTTGCGGCAGGTTCGGACGCTGTCCCGAGCCTCCGAAGCAACAGGGGGGTGACACGTCAATCGCCACCCCCTTTCGCTTAATATATAGATTAATAAAGAGAACTGGAGAATATTCTCCTAGATTCTCGCCCTTCATTTTTTTTTTCAAATTTTAGCCACCACAAACAAAACAATGGCTGCGTTTGGATAGCCGGATTAAGTTGGAAAGTCAGTTGGGAAAGTGATATGCAAGAAAGTGATATTCCGGAAAATGAAAATTAACTTTCCTGAAAGACGTTTGGATGCACCCGGAAAATGAAAGAATAATTATGGAAAATCCTGATAGTGCTGTTTGGTTAATCAGAATGAATGGGAAAAGTGATACATTTACCCATTTTACCCCTTTAATATACAAATGAGTAGTTTTGAGGAAAACAAACCAAAAACTATTGTAATTAAAGGTTCTACTTGAGGGTAGTTAAGGCATGAGGCTTAGTCTATTTCCCTTTCCGGCAAAATCCGACCGTTTTAGTCGGAAAATTAAATTTGCAATTTTGAGCGTTGAAAGGGGTTTGACGGAATCCATTTTCTGTGGGCCCTACCTTTTCCGGTTAACCAAACGCTCAAGTTTTACCGGAAAGTATGTTTTCTTGCAAGTTCCGGACAAATCCGGTTATCCAAACGCAGCATAGGAGAATATTCTCATAAATTCTGACCCCACCGGTGATTTTCGCACATTCAAATTTATATAATAAAAACAAAGAATCAATTGCACCTCAATGACAGGAGAATGGTTTTGTTTGGATGTAGCCTCAGAGTATCTTATCCGATGATCAATTCTTGCTCTCTCCAAACGATCCTTGAACGCCTCGTATTTTGACTGTGTTCCAGTTTCCAAGAAATCATCATGTCCAAGCAGATGAGCATTTTAATTCATTGAAAAAACATAATAATAAAAAACGCATACCCTGATCTTCTCAACTTCTTCCATGAATTGGGGGTCCTGATCAGAACGAAGGCCACACTCACTCATGGTCTCAGAAAAATAGGCCTCTGGACACCCAGTCTTGATGCCATAAACCCTGCGGAAAAGAACCCAAGACCTTGCGAACGTCCATGCCTCTCGAACAGCATACAACGTAAGGGGAGAACCCGCATCGTCGGAAAGGTAGACGGAGAGCTTGCTTGATGGGTAGTCCAAGGACATGGCCGATATCAGAGTGTTCATGACATCCACAGTTGGCTCCTTCTCTGGGTCTGCAGTGCAGATGAACACGTCGATGGGAGGAAGCTTGTCGTCCCCAGGAAATCTTTCGGGAAAGACGGTCCTCGACATGGGACGCCATCCAAAAGGCTGGCGCAGGAGCCAAAGAAAGGAAAGAAGCAGCTCGGAAGCAAAGACCAGAGCCCATGCTATTTTGTTGCTGTTGATGCCACTAGTACTGTAGAGAAACGAAGCTCGATAGTAGAACAAGGCCAGTAGGGCTACGAAGTGAAGGAGAGAATGAATTGTGTTGATGGCCGCATGAGGTTTCTGCACCCTGCAAACATGGAGAGGGCGAGGGAGGTCGCTCGCCATCTCGAGCAATGGTTGGAATCCAGTCGTTTCGACTTACGAGCACATCTCATGAAATCATGATACAAACATATTAAAATTTGATACGTCAAGCTGAGATGACATCGTCTGTAATCAAATCTTGAATTGATCAGTGCAGTTCAAGTTGGATGTTTCCACGTAGAGCATCCTATTATTAATGATTTTCACTTTTTATAATTGTTTTATCTGGACTCTCTTAAAAATTTATAAACTATGAAATATTCCACGTGGGAACATCATATTTTAATTACAGTAAATAATTCAGAAAAAAAATTGTAGACGATTTCGTTCCCCTCAGGCCGCGTCCGTGTGATCTCGGATTGTGTACGTGGCACCACATTGACCTCAGATTTTAAGCTTATTGCCCTCAAATCTTTAATAATTATTTTGTAGGGTGGCCCGCCTGTGGACAGTGGCCACTGCGTGGTCCTTGACGCATTCGTCAATTACGTCTTAGGGCAGAAAATATTTGTCCTCTATTGCAGCCGCCGTGCAGGAATCAGGACTGTTTTTGTTCTTGTAAAATTTTGGAATTTCTTGTCTTATAAAAAAACAGGGAAAAATAGAAATTATTCGAACTCCTATGCTATGCTACATAAGTTATAAGTCGGTTGTCTCGTCTACAACGTAAGTATCTGCTGTGGGACCCATATAACATTTACTTGGTGGGCGTTACAGCAATGTGTCTTGCCGTATTAAGGGTCCCTGTTTGTAGATGATAGAGCCTTGTTTGAGTTACACACCACAACAATGACATTAAGCTTCAAATTATCATGGGATATAGCTTTAATCATAATAAGCCCTTGCTGCAACAATGATGTAAGTTTTTATATCATCCAATGCAATTTTGATTATTACACGTATAGGTAAGGATAATATTATTGAAAAGTAAGCGTTTCTTTTTCTTTTATATTAATATTAATTTTTTAAGAGATTTTCCTTTATAACTGTCCTTTTCTAATTATATAGGCAAAATTACATAATAGGTTTACTTTTTTGAAAGTTTTACATGCCAGTGGTGCTTTTAAAGTAGTTGTTGAAGAAGTAAGTTTACTGTTCTAGCACTCAAAGTTGACAGCTCTACCCTTTGCAAATGTCCCTGGACAAAAATACCCTTTATCTCTTGCCTTCTTCCTTCACTTTGCCCCTAAAAAAGAAAAAAAGATCTTGCTCAGATCACTCTTAACATAAAAATTCAGCCCAAAATTTTTTATTCCCATTCCCCATTTTCAGATAATATTGTAGAGTTTGTGAATCCGTTTGCGAGAAGATTGCCCAGATGGTGTTCTGACAACACCCGTTTATTTTGATGTCTTCTGTGTGTTCGACAAAAGTACTGAAAGAAGGATGTAGCCATGCAGAATTTCATGAGATGGGAGTATTTGAAATCTGCGGTGACTTAAACATGCTATCTGGTATATTTGACCTGTGGAATCAGACCTCGTGATTCAACTTAAGTGTGTTGTTGCTTGTGGATTAATTATTTGGAGGTCACCAACTTCTGTTGAACATACCACAATGCCATAAGCTTTTGCGCTATGCATCCCTCGTCAAGCTTCTGGGGCATGTGACGAGCATAATAAAAGAAGTGTTGGTACTGTTGAGAGCTTGCCCATGAAGTTTGATTTTACGTTTGGGGCTTTGTTTAATGGATTTTATGTGGTTGATAGATCCTTTAAACCAAACAAAGCTTATGGGATACTGAATTTCATTTGTCGAGCAGAGGCTATTGAATGTTTTCAGACTGCAATTCTTCTCCAAGAGTCTGAAGCTGTTGAGCCATTCCGATGACCAGTTATTCTGTAAGCAATTAATAATTCACCTGCTTGATCATATTGTCTTTTTTTTCTTTTATTTTATGAAAATTTTTTCCCCAAGCTCTTAGCATAAGTGATGGAAAGTAATAAAGTAGGAATTGCGTTTCTTTGTTTTGCTGAAGTCGTGGGACTCATATTGGCCTAACATCCCCATACTCAGACCCAATTTTATTGAATATAGGAAACAACGATGTTACTGTAATTTGGATCTCACAGATTGTACGGATATCTCTCTCAATATTCACATAGAAGTGATGAGATGTTAGTCAATGTTACAATGTTGGATGCATTGAAATAAACAAGGATGTGAGGAGTTATTGCACAAATTATCAAAGAGGGTAAAGAGAAAGCCCAAGATTTTTTTTTTGATAACTAAACAAACAAGTTAACAAGGTAGTTTCTAATATGTTTTCATACAAGTACAGAAGAGCCCAAAGCCAACAGAACAATGGCAATTGCAACAGATTGCAGCATGAGAGGTGTTGGAATGCGTCCATTGTCTTTCCTCAGTACCATCCCTTCAATTACAGGGTAGCTGACGATTAGGATATAAAATGAGAGAAAAACCTGTCCAAACATCTGGTCATAGCTTCCATTAACCATCACTTTGGCAACTCCAATGACAAAGGATGCCATGTTTAGAATGGTTAAGGTAGTGAAGGGAACAAATAACAGTACATTTGATGTCTGGAAATCAAAAATCCCCATTTCATATCTTTTGCCTTGTTCTTGATCAACAAATTTATTCGTCGGCACGAATGCTACACCCTTCATACCAATCCACTTCATAATAATATCTAAGAATGCAAACATGTAGGCTGTTACTGATCTTATAATCCAAATTCTTTGTTCAGCCAACCATTCACCGGGGGGTCCGCCAATTCTTAAGATGACCTCTGATAAGTTCTTACAAAGGGAAGATATGTAAACAACTGAGAAGATTATAAACCATGAATCTGAGACCTGTATGTGAGGGAATAAAAAGAACAAACTTAGATGAAATTGCCACAAGTTAAGTGATAATTAAGAACAGTAGGAGGGACAAAATGTTACCTTGGGGTACAAGGGAATGCCATTTAAGAGGCATAGTTGAGGAATGGTAGCATAGCAAAGCAGAGAGAAGGAGTAGAAGGGTTGAAATGCCAAATATGCATAACACATACATTGCAGCAAAGGAATTCTCCAAATCCCATATGTGAGGGGGCAGAACCTTGACAGGCATACTTGCAGCAAACCAGAAAACCACCTTGTGTTTTGGACCAAGGTATCGCTTAGATTTGTGGTAGTAGTACCCAAGAATGATGGTCTTGAAGGATTGCAATAAACTGAAGTCCACCCCTTACAGTGTATAAGGATGAATCCTGTGAAGTAATCTTCCACCATGGAATGATACAAGAAGCCTATCTGCCAAAGAAACAAAATTGTTGCCAAGTTTAAGCCATATATAAGTCGTAATATAATGAACAACTAGGAGACAATATATCTTCTACTGACATGACTACTTGCCTCTTTTCCCCATTTTGTATCCTCCTGGTAGGTGCAACTAGCCAAAATTCCAGTCTCCTGAATCACCCGTTTGAATGAATCCCCATCGATGATTCTATTACTTGTATAATTTTTGCGTAGCGATGTGATGAAATCAATAGAAGAGCCAAAGCATTGCTTAAGTTGACCAATATCTGGGAAAGGGAAAAAATTGAGAAATATAAATATTATTACCTAGAAGTTCCATACAAGTGAGAAGAACCAAAAGCGACCATGGTGATGGAGGAGTTTGCTTTGGGATTATATATACTGCCTGTAAAACTGGATTTTCATCCTCAAACCCCCATATTTTTTTCTTAACTTGCTTGGAAGTACTTTATCAATGGATGATATAAGAATTCTTCTCAATTAGGTGAATCCAAAATACCTTTCCCGGCAGCATGATTTTCATAGAAAATCTTTCTCTTTATGTAGAAGCAAGTACCAGACAAAATGGGTCCTTGCAACCCATCCAAGCCAGGCCACATTGTCTGAAATATGATCCAGAATCATCAAATTAACATTGTGGAACAAAATAAAATTTTGATCTTCCATGAGCTTAACTTGATGAACTTCTTAAATTTTTTTTTTACCTCGAATACATCTTTCAAGTTGCTGTTGTAGATATCACACTTGGTGGTGTTCCTAAATCGCTGAGGGAATTGAACAAAAGCTAGTGACTGAGAAAGCTTGGGATCAAGGTGAAAACACATAGCTTGTCGAGCAGAAGTGGCGTCGTTGCAGTACATGTCACAATCTAACACCAGAATGTATGGAGAATTGCTGAGAAGGGCTGAAACGCGGAGCTACAAAAGCAATGAAGATTGCTGGTCATTGAAGATATATGCTAAATGGAATGCAAGTAGATGAAGAAATTAAATCTTGCCGTGTGGAGATTAATGACTAACTGCAAAGAGTAGTTGTACTTACAAGGACATTCAGTGCTCCGGCCTTGAAATTATGTGGTTGGTGTGGCCTTTTCTCACGAGCCACATAAACAAGGAGAGGCATCTCGTCTCGGTTGAAACCCATTGCATCCATTGTTCTATCATGTATCACCTGGAGAGATGATTTTCCCAAATAATAACTTGAGTTGGTTGATGGTGTTTGGGTATTTATACTATACTTAGTAAGGAGAACGGGAGAATATTCTCCTAGATTCTGCCTTCCTTTTTTATGGGAAATATAATTTTTAGTGGTATTTTATCAAACTATTTAAGATTTAGTCAGCAAAGTTTTGAGTTTTAACTTTTAGTACACTTTTATTAAAATAATTAAGTTTTAGTACCATTTCACTATTACAATTCAACTATTCCAAAAATGCTTTTACGTCACTTATCCAAATGACTTGTACAAGTCACTTTATTGACTTGTACAAGTTAATTTTTGACTTGTACAAGTCTAAAATGGCTTGTACAAATCAATTTATTGCTGGTACAAATCTCGGAAGTAAATTGTATAATGGTATTTTTAGAAGAATCTATGCGTAATAGTGAAATGATATTAAACATTAATTATTTTGCTTAAGGTGTATTAAAAGTTAAAATTCAAAACTATGTCGACTAAATCTTAAATAGTTTGATAAAGTACCACTAAAAATTAAATTTCTCTTCTTTTATTTTTTATTTTTTCAAATGTTACCTTCCACAAACAAAACAAAACAATCCCGCTGTAACGATCCATCCCCGCTATAACGATCCTACCAGTACTTTTCGCACATTCAAATTTAAATATAATGTAACTATTCGTAATTCGTTTAGAATGGCATAGTATGTATGTTTAGAGCGGGCTGCTTAATCTAAGTGAGTTATTATTATCTATACTATATATAAAGAGAAAAGGTGGGAATATTCCCTTTAGATTCTGGTCCCCTTTTTCTTTTTCCAAACATTACCCTTCCCAAACAAAACAATCCCTCATTATTGTAACTACCTTGGTTGTTTGTCAAAGTGGGCTCCGTTTTCTACGCGCGTAGCGCGTGCAACCCCCTAGTATAATAAAAACAAAGAATCAATTGCACCTCAATGACAGGAGAATGGTTTTGTTTGGATGTAGCCTCAGAGTATCTTATCCGATCATCACTTCTTGCTCTCTCCAAACGATCCTTGAACGCCTCGTATTTTGACTGTGTTCCAGTTTCCAAGAAATCATCATCTCCAAGCAAATCAGCATTTTAATTCATTAAAAAAACATAATAATAAAAAACTCATACCCTGATCTTCTCAATTTCTTCCATGAATTGGGGGTCCTGATCAGAACGAAGGCCACACTCACTCATGGTCTCAGAAAAATAGGCCTCTGGACACCCAGTCTTGATGCCATAAACCCTGCGGAAAAGAACCCAAGACCTTGCGAACGTCCATGCCTCTCGAACAGCATACAACGTAAGGGGAGAACCCGCATCGTCTGAAAGGTAGATGGAGAGCTTGCTTGATGGGTAGTCCAAGGACATGGCCGATATCAGAGTGTTCATGACATCCACAGTTGGCTCCTTCTCTGGGTCTGCAGTGCAGATGAACACGTCGATGGGAGGAAGCTTGTCGTCCCCAGGCAATCTTTCGGGAAAGACGGTCCTCGACATGGGACGCCATCCAAAAGGCTGGCGCAGGAGCCAAAGAAAGGAAAGAAGCAGCTCGGAAGCAAAGACCAGAGCCCATGCTATTTTGTTGCTGTTGATGCCACTAGTACTGTAGAGAAACGAAGCTCGATAGTAGAACAGGGCCAGTAGGGCTACGAAGTGAAGGAGAGAATGAATTCTGTTGATGGCTGCATGATGTTTCTGTACTCTGCAAACATGGAGCGGGCGAGGGAGGTTGCTCGCCATTTCCACCGAGCAATGCTTGGTATCCAGCCGTTTAGACTTACATCTCGTGATAGGGAAGAAATCGTCTGTCATGTTTGACTGCATCGTGCCGTGAGATGCTGCCAAACTGCCATGTGAGCATCCCAAGAGACTTCTTCTTTAATCAAGCAATGTCTAGTACTTAAAATTATTATATATATATATATATATATATATATATTTATAACATATAATCAATTGGACGGCAAGAATTTGTCTTCTATCGGAGCCGTCAAGAATTTGTTTTTGTTGACTAACACCCATGCTACAGTATATCGAGCAAGTGACATGACGTGGAATCAGGAAAATATTCACGTGGGAGCAGGAAAATATTCACTTTTGCGGGATGATATCGTTTGATGATATCGTCTGCTACAATGATCCTGCGGTAGACCGTGCACATCGTGGGATGTGGCCATGTGTAACATCCCACGGATGTTGCATTTTTTACATGGCAGCATCCGTGGGATGCTACACATGACAGCATCTCATGGATGCTACATCGTCTGCCGCAGAAACACTGCAGCAGACGATTTCATCCCGTCTTTTGCTGTGCATGCGTTCTTTATGATGTGCAGTTGCTTTTCTTGTCAATTTTTGGAATTTCTTGTTTAATAAAAAAAAAAGAGAAAAATAGAAACTATTTTTGAGTGGGCCGTGTTATCTACATCATTGATACCCGACCGATATAGCCCTACAGCAAGACATTCGGAAAGAAAAAAACAGTTCGATCGTGCGAGAGAGAAGTTATTCAATCAAGTAGCCCAATTGAAGGAACAGGGGACCTACTCCACACAAATTATTTGATTATTATTATTTTATTTGATTTCAACACCCGTGACTGCCAGCCTTTCTTTCATGCTACTTACTTCCCAGTCGCAAGTAACTTATGGTCTTCTCTTCACTATTCCTTGTCGTAGTGACGTGCGAAGATATCACTCACCCTAGACCAAGTGAAGAACCTGTCATAGTTAAACTTACTGTAGCCGCCCCGATCTCTTGCCTCCACTGACTCCACGGTAAGGGAAGAGTAACCAGTACTTAAGTAAGTGTTGTTCAAGCCATGAGAGTAACCGAGGTTATGGCTACATAGTACAGCTAGAACAGTGCTACGGACCTCTAATCTAAGCTATTGATAGACGCCCTCTTTAATTGTTCTCTGTCCACCGATACCATGGCGATAGAAAGCGGAGACCGGTACTGTTAGTAGCGTAGGTTTTCTTTTGTATTTTATTTTTAAGCTTTTTAGAGCGTCTGACTTCAGTTGCTGTCAAAGCTGTCGTTTTCAAGCAACCAACGTCCATTATAAGAAGACTAGATAAAATAAAAGAATATACCTTGACTATTCTTTAGTAGCTGTGGCTTTGATTAAAATAGTCTTTTTACTCAATTGCCATTTACTGTAAATATTTCTAAGAACCTTTACCAAAGAATGAACTTCAACCTTCGGTTACATCGCCTAACCACTACTTCTTATAGGTGGTTTACAATACGACTGAGTTGATTCCTGTTAGAATTGGAACAGGCGCTTGGATTGGAACTTGATTTGACTAATTGCACCCAATAGTATTGGCATTCCTGCGCTTAAACACAACATACTCATCATGTGCCGAGTCCGGTCGAATTTGGGAGGAACAATGATACAACTTATGATGATAAGAATTTGAGTTGTATTATGAGATATAGGTTTAATCATGATATTATAAGAGTTTAATCATGTAAGGTTTTCTATCATCAAATTCAACTTTAATTGTTACATGTAGAGGTAAGTATAATATTGAAAAGTAAACATTTGTTTTGCTTTTTATGTTAATATTTTTTAAAAGATTTTCCTTAATAACTCCGCAAGGACCGCAACTGTCCTTTTCTAGTTATACCCCAAAAGTAATCCTATGTTTTGCTTTTAGATTGTATATATATACGTAACGTATTCTCAGTGGTTTTAGTCCTGGATCGTGTTTGATTAGAGTTTGGGCCCTATTGTGAGTCCATGGGCGAGTCAGAAAGTGTAAACCCGAACCATTATAGCTTCGGAATTCGGGTGGGTCAATACAAGATCTTGCTCAGATTTTTTTGTTTTTTTTTTGGTAATGAAGATCTTGCTCAGATCACTCTAATATATAAATCAACCCAAATTAATACCAAAAAGGAAAAAAAAATTTCAACCCGAATTTTTTGACTCCGATTCCCCAGTTTTGTGATAATATTGTAGAGTTTGATGAATCGGTTTGCGAGAAGATTGTCCAAATGGTTTTCTGACAAGGCCCGTTTATTCTGAGTAGTCTGGTGAGGATGTGTTCTATGTGTTCGACGAAAGTACTGAAAGAAGGATGTAGCTATGCAGAATTCAATGAGATTGGAGTACTTGAAATCTGTAGCGTCTCAAACATGCTATCTGGTATTTTTGACTTGTGGAATCAAACCTCTTGATTCAACTTTAAGTGCCTCAGTCTTTGACCTTGTTTTCCTACTTCTGTTGAACATACCACCATGCATAATCTTTTGCGCTATGTATCCCTTGTCAATCTTCTGGGGCACGTCCAGAAGTCTTGGTACTGTTGAGAGCTTGCCCATGAAGTCTGCCTTTACGTTTGGGGCTTTGTTTAATGGATTTTTATGTGGTTGATAGGTCATACCTTAAAGCGAAAAATCTTTTGGGATACTGAATTTCAAGTCTAGAGAGATGAAAATGGATGAGCTTTGCGACAAAATCAGGCCTGATTCCACCAAAGAAAAAGAAAAAAAAATGCAAGAAATTCGCACACAGCAATTGAGTTTCTTCTCTTTATAAATTAAGGAATAGATTATTGGATTCACTATATAGAAGCAGACTTGAGTTAGGTGAATTGAAGGGAAGGTGTGGTGGTTAGTTGGAAACGTTTGCATTGAGTGATTGTAGGAGTGTACCTTCACCTACAAAACATGAATATGAGAAAAATGATTATTAATCAAATTCGATATTCAGTACAAACAGCTCCACATCGACCATTTGCCGTTTGATACCCCCATGTAGCATTAGGGTGCATAATTGGCTAATTTAAGCTTGTAATTTTGAACACTGGGTATTTTGGTAATTAAGCAATAACTTCTAGATATGGATAGTTAGTGAGATAAATGATTTTTACTTGTGGTCATCAATATTCAGAAGTTATTTGGGCAGTTTTTATACCATCTGAAGATTAGTTTTTTGACAGACTGGAATGGAAGAACAAAATTCATGATACTAAACACTAGTCAGATTACGGAATTTCTTGTTATTATTATTGCTATATTATTACTATTAGTAGGGTGCATGTGAAGCTCAGAGAATACAGAAAACAATTGATGCTTACAGTAAGCGGTGGCGAATCTCAGCTACCCACGAGCCCCAATGGCGTTGCCTGATGCCTCTGAACTTCTTTGATTGTACCATGTTCTCAGAAATGATTTGAGCGAGAGAGAGAGAGATGTGATAAAGGCACCATCCAGTTAATTATTAGAAAGAATCATATCTAGTTGAGCTTAAGAAAAAATAGTCTAAATTTCTGAAAATGATTATAGATTTATATTAGAGAAGCCAATTATTTTATAAAGACAATTACCATTCCAGTTTGAGAATAAAAGGAGATATCTTCACCCTTTCTTTCTTTTTTCAATTTTTTTTTTTAATTAAGAGAAAGCATATGATAAAGACACCATAGATTTATTTACTTTGGATTTTGGATAGAAATGAAGGCTTTGAAACATAACCATAAAAGGATGTGAGGAGTTTACTCTACAAATGATCAAAGAGGGTAAAGAGAAAACCCCCAAAAAAAAATTATGATAACAAGGTAGTTTCTAATATGTTTTCATACAAAGAGAAAACAATGTTTCTAATATCTGTTATTATAACATTATTACATTAGGAGTACAAACACGCATATAAAAAGCACCAAATGAAGCCCAAGTGATACTACTTGTAAAAAAGAAAATATATAACTTAGTGCATGACAAGTACAGAAGACCCCAAAGCCAACAGAACAATGGCAATTGCTACAGATTGCAGCATGAGAGGTGTTGGAATGCGTCCATTGTCTTTCCTCAGTACCATCCCTTCGATTACAGGATAGCTGACGATTAGGATATAAAATGAGAGAAAAACCTGTCCAAACATCTGGTCATAGCTTCCATTAACCATCACTTTGGCAACTCCAATGACAAAGGATGCCATGTTTAGAATGGTTAAGGTAGTGAAGGGAACAAATAACAGTACATTTGATGTCTGGAAATCAAAAATCCCCATTTCATATCTTTTGCCTTGTTCTTGATCAACAAATTTATTCGTCGGCACGAATGCTACACCCTTCATACCAATCCACTTCATAATAACATCTAAGAATGCAAACATGTAGGCTGTTACCGATCTTATAATCCAAATTCTTTGTTCAGCCAACCATTCACCAGGGGGTCCGCCGATTCTTAAGATGACCTCTGATAAGTTCTTACAAAGGGAAGATATGTAAACAACTGAGAAGATTATAAACCATGAATCTGAGACCTGTATGTGAGGGAATAAAAAGAACAAACTTAGATGAAATTGCCACAAGTTAAGTGATAATTAAGAACAGTAGGAGGGACAAAATGTTACCTTGGGGTACAAGGGAATGCCATTTAAGAGGCATAGTTGAGGAATGGTAGCATAGCAAAGCAGAGAGAAGGAGTAGAAGGGTTGAAATGCCAAATATGCATAACACATACATTGCAGCAAAGGAATTCTCAAAATCCCATATGTGAGGGGGCAGAACCTTGACAGGCATACTTGCAGCAAACCAGAAAACCACCTTGTGTTTTGGACCAAGGTATCACTTAGATTTGTGGTAGTAGTACCCAAGAATGATGGTCTTGAAGGATTGCAATAAACTGAAGTCCACCCCTTACAGTGTATAAGGATGAATCCTGTGAAGTAATCTTCCACCATGGAATGATACAAGAAGCCTATCTGCCAAAGAAACAAAATTGTTGCCAAGTTTAAGCCATAATTTGTAATATAATGAATAACTAGGAGACTATGTATCTTCTACTGACATGAATACTTGCCTCTTTTCCCCATTTTGTCTCCTCCTCGTAGGTGCAACTAGCCAAAAATTGAGTCTCCCGAATCACCCGTTTGAATGAATCCCCGTCGATGATTTTATTAGTTGTATAATTTTTGGGTAATGATGTGATGAAATCAATAGAAGAGCCAAAGCATTGCTTAAGTTGACCAATATCTGGGAAAGGGAAAAAATTGAGAAATATAAATATTATTACCTAGAAGTTCCATACAAGTGAGAAGAACCAAAAGCGACCATGGTGATGGAGGAGTTTGCTTTGGGATTATATATACTGCCTGTAAAACTGGATTTTCATCCTCAAACCCCCATTTTTTTTCTTAACTTGCTTGGAAGTACTTTATCAATGGATGATATAAGAATTCTTCTCAATTAGGTGAATCCAAAATACCTTTCCCGGCAGCATGATTTCCGTAGAAAATCTTTCTCTTTATGTAGAAGCAAGTACCAGACAAAATGGGTCCTTGCAACCCATCCAAGCCAGGCCACATTGTCTGAAATATGATCCAGAATCATCAAATTAACATTGTGGAACAAAATAAATTTTTGATCTTCCATGAGCTTAAATTGATGAACTTCTTAAATTTTTTTTTTTTACCTCGAATACATCTTTCAAGTTGCTGTTGTAGATATCACACTTGGTGGTGTTCCTAAATCGCTGAGGGAATTGAACAAAACCTAGTGACTGAGAAATCTTGGGATCAAGGTGGAAACACATAGCTTGTCGAGCAGAAGTGGCGTCGTTGCAGTACATGTCACAATCTAACACCAGAATGTATGGAGAATTGCTGAGAAGGGCTGAAACGCGGAGCTACAAAAGCAATGAAGATTGCTGGTCATTGAAGATATTGGTCATTGAAGATATATGCTAAATGGAATGCAAGTAGATGAAGAAATTAAATCTTACCGTGTGGAGATTAAGGACTAACTGCAAAGAGTAGTTGTACTTACAAGGACATTCAGTGCTCCGGCCTTGAAATTATGTGGCTGGTGTGGTCTTTTCTCACGAGCCACATAAACAAGGAGAGGCATCTCGTCTCGGTTGAAACCCATTGCATCCATTGTTCTATCATGTATCACCTGGAGAGATGATTTTCCAAATAATAACTTGAGTTGGTTGATGGTGCTTGGGTATTTATACTATACTATTAGTAAAGAGAACTGAAGAATATTCTCCTAGATTCTGCCATCTTTTTTTATTTTTTTTTGTCAATTCAAATGTTACCTTCCACAGACAAAACAATCCCCGCTATAACGATCCCACCAGTGCTTTACGCACATTCAAATTTAAACATACTGTAACTACTCATTTAGAATGGCATAGTATCTATGTTTAGAGTGGGTGTTATTATATAATAAAAACAAAGAATCAATTGCACCTCAATGACAGGAGAATGGTTTTGTTTGGATGTAGCCTCAGAGTAGCTTATCCGATCATCACTTCTTGCTCTCTCCAAACGATCCTTGAACGCCTCGTATTTTGACTGTTCCAGTTTCCTAGAAATCATCATCTCCAAGCAGCTGAGCATTTTAATTCATTGAAAAAACCTAATAATAAAAAACGCATACCCTGATCTTCTCAACTTCTTCCACGAAGTGGGTGTCCTGATCAGAACGAAGGCCACACTCACTCATGGTCTCAGAAAAATAGGCCTCTGGACACCCAGTCTTGATGCCATAAACCCTGCAGAAAAGAACCCAAGACCTTGCGAACGTCCATGCTTCTCGAACAGCATAAAACGTAAGGGGAGAACCCGCATCGTCGGAAAGGTAGACGGAGAGCTTGCTTGATGGGTAGTCCAAGGATATGGCCGATATCAGAGTGTTCATGACATCCACAGTTGGCTCCTTCTCTGGGTCTGCAGTGCAGATGAACACGTCAATGGGAGGAAGCTTGTCTTCCCCAGGCAATCTTTCGGGAAAGACGGTCCTCGACATGGGACGCCATCCAAAAGGCTGGCGCAGGAGCCAAAGAAAGGAAAGAAGCAGCTCGGAAGCAAAGACCAGAGCCCATGCTATTTTGTTGCTGTTGACGCCACTAGTACTGTAGAGAAACGAAGCTCGATAGTAGAACAAGGCCAGTAGGGCTACCAAGTGAAGGAGAGAATGAATTCTGTTGATGGCCGCATGAGGTTTTTGCACCCTGCAAACATGGAGCGGGCGAGGGAGGTTGCTCGCCATCTCGAGCAGTGCTTGGCATCCAGTCGTTGCGACTTTTTGTTTTTTTGGTAGGCCAGTCGTTGCGACTGACGAGCACATCTCATGATACAATTGTATTGAAATTGAAATTTGGATACCTCAAGCCGCCTCCGCGTGATCTCGGATTGTGTATGTGGCACCACATTGACCTCACATCTTAAGCTTATTGCCCCCAAATCTTTAATTTTGTACTGTGCCTGCCTGTGGACACGTAACGTGTACTATACTGCCTCTACGATGTGGGTCCTACATAAAAAAAAAAAAAAATAGTGATGCAACCTTCTTGAATGTGTGTCCAAACCGATTCGGTTCGGTTGTAAATTTTCATAACCGAATTCATTTGGTTCCGTTTTAGGCAAGGTTTTAAGTTTCGGTGCTGCTGGGCGTGCCGCCCAGGGCACCGAACGGCATTTCGGCTGCACGCCGCAAAACGCCGGAAAATTTTTAATGAGCAAAAAAAATAAAAAATTATGTTTTTTTGGATTTCGGCGAAATTTCGACTGCACGCCGCTCCGTTTCGCTAAAAAAAATTTTTTAAAAATTTAAAAATTTACATTTTTTTCTCTGTTTCGCTCGGCACGCCGCCCATTTCACTAGAAATTTCGGTCCGTTTCGCCAACGATGCAAATTGATGATTTCCTGCAGCGAAACGCATCACTGGGGGCATAAAAACCGAAATTTCGGCGGAACGCCACTGTAAACCTTGGTTTTAGGTTACATCTTCGGTTAAATCGAACCGAACCAATATCCAAACCGAACTAAATCGTATAAGAAGTGGTAGGTGGTTGAAGACTTCTGCAATTAGAGTGTTGGGTGGTTCGAGGTGATCCTCGTTCAGTGAGACTCATTGATAACTTTTGTGTTTTTTTTTGAAATGTGAGACTCATTGATCAGTCCCATAAAAAAAGAGAGAGTCATCAATCAAGTTTACACTAAAAAAAAGAGGGACTCATTGATCAGGTGGCTCGTGGTGATCCTCTTTTAGTGAGACTCATTCAACACTTTTTTTTTGAAAAGAGAAACTCATTGATCATTTCCTTCCTGCAGAATACACCTCGTCCTCCAAGCAAAGATGGCCGTTGCTTCCATTCTCTAAGCAAAGATGGGCGTCACTTCCAACACCTCATTCTCCAAGTAAGCTTCTTTCTCATGTTTCTTCTCCTCCGGCATTCCGTCGTCTACCTTTACTCCCATTTTCACACTTTATCTTTCACCTTAAATTTAGGGTGCTCTTTCCTCAAAATCTAGTCTCGCCATTACAATTGTCGTCGCCCCACCTTGCTTCCTCGTCATTGTCGCAGATTGGTTCTCTCTCTCTCTCTCTCTCTCTCTCTCTGCATGAGCAGAATCCCCTTGTTTTGATGTCGTTGGTGTGTGTCGAAGTCAAGAAGTATTTTGTGGGAATCCCATGGCTTTTGTTTCAATTTCAGTCACATCCTATTAGAACCTGGTTCGTCAATCAACCTTCTTTGTTTCTTATTTTCCTTGATTTCGGTTTTTGGGAATCAGTTTTTTTCTTTGGAATCTCATGAATTTAAGTGACGATATTGATCAGGCATTTTGGTAAATTTTATGGATTTTTACGGATCTGGATGTGCATAGAAGCTGGAGGTTTTTACATTCAAAGTGAGTGTTTGCAGGCTTTGAATTGCTAGCTAGTCTCGATAACTCTTCCGTTATGCTTTGGAGTTGTATGTGAGTGATGTTAAAGTTGAAAAAGAGAGAATAGCATAATGGAGTCATTAGTTGCAGAGAGAATGTCGGTTTAACCCAAACCGAACTGAATTGACCCATAGAATTAGGTTCAGTTCGGTTTTTAAATTTAATTTTGGTTCGGTTTTCAGTTTTACATTTTCGGTTTACAGTTCGGTTCGGTTTTGGGTTGAGTGTATGTAACTTCGGTTTGGTCTTGGGTTGACCTCAACCCATACCAAACCGAACCGAGTTGCACCCCTAGTAGATAGAGGCTGCACACTCCCTCATCCGCTGTGAACTATGGTCACTGCGTGGTCCTTCACGCATTCGTTAGTTCTATATTAGGGCAGAAAATATTTGTCCTCTACTGGAACCGTGCTGGAATGTTTTTTTCCTCGTAAAATTTTGGTATTTCTTGTCTTATAAAAAAAAGAGAAAAATAGAAATTATTTGATCT
The DNA here is from genome assembly GCA_947561395.2 of Buxus sempervirens. Classification (NCBI taxonomy): domain Eukaryota; kingdom Viridiplantae; phylum Streptophyta; class Magnoliopsida; order Buxales; family Buxaceae; genus Buxus; species Buxus sempervirens. The sequence goes on from OX387192.1 coordinate 31,145,585, forward strand.
CCTATGCTCCATAAGTGATAAGTCAGTTGTCTCATCTACAACATAGATATCTGCTGTGGGACTGTTGCCATCATTTACGCCTCAGCTCGGGGACGCGTGAGTGCGCAGGCATGCTAGCATCTGTGCTGATGCAAGGAAGGAGTCGGAAACTTTTGACCCCCGCGCCGTTTGTACGCAAAACCAGACGGGTTGCGGTTTAGATACGACCCGGCCGCCTGTAGATTAGAAGACTTCTAATCCGACGATTGCTAAGAGGGTTGGGGTTTGATGGATGAGCCATGTGGGGTGACGGCCATTTCAAAGATGGGTGGTGATGAGAATCAATAAAAAAGTAAAAAGAAGACCAATAAAATCTTAGTACCTACCGCTTGTTTCCCTATGACCGTGATCGGTAGCATAGAGAGAAGAGATCGAGGGCCGCCTTGAAGGTGTAAGTGAGATCGTACCTAGCGATCGGAGTAGAGCGTATCTTAAGATCGTACCTAGCCATGATCGGAGTAGGGCGTACCTTCTTAGCCTTGTCTAGGAATAAGGGGGATCTCCATGTGTTGTTGCGACTGGAAGCAACAGGAGGATAGATTACTTCATGTTATGAAAATAGCATAAGAGTAAGGTGGTCTGAGAAGACCGAATAAGGGGTCTGAAGAGACCAAAATAGCTAGTGTAGTTGTGTGTTGATCGAGGGATCTCTTTCCCATGTCTGCAGGTCCCTATTTATTATCCGTTTTACTTGACTACAAAGTCTTCCAACGACCCACTTTTAGGAAGTTGAATCCCACCTTATATAACCACTCCACGTTTTTAGAAAGTGAGGGGCCTCACTCTCCATGTCTTTAGAGAATTATCGAAGTATCTTTAACGAGCCGTAATCGGCCAAAAAGAACCTTTTCTTAAATAAAAGGTTACTCAAATACCTTCTATTAAAATAAAAGATACCGGAGTATCTTTAAAGAGCCAAAATTGGCCAAAAGGCATAATTGGTCAAAAGCATGACCAATCGATTAAATCGCCTGGGAAATGATCATGGGGTTGATCAAGCGTCCAGAAATTTTCCTCAAACCCAATAAAGTAGCACATGCCATGATAACTCCTTTAATGGCAAGAAGAAGTAATCATTTACTATCGCTTGACCAGTTTTTCTGATTTAAAAATTAGTCATGTTTGTGACCAATTAGCTGAAAAGAGTGATTAGCTAATTCACTTCGGAATTGATTTGGGGCTCTTATTTTGTAGCCACATGAGACTCCATTCTACTGCCGGGTTACGGCGGGTGTAAACAGGGACCCATATAACATTTACTTGGAGGGCGTTACAGCAATGTGTTTTGCCGTATTAAGGGTCTATTTGTAGATGATAGAACCTTGTTTGAGTTATACACCACAACAATGACATTAGACTTCAAATTATCATGGGATATATATAGCTTTAATCATAATAGTATACAAGTTTAATTATGTAAGTTTTTATATCATCCAATGAAACTTTAATTATTATACATGTACAGGTAAGGATAATATTATTGAAAAGTAAACGTTTCTTTTGCTTTTATATTAATATTAAATTTTTAAGAGACTTTCCTTTTTCAGTGTCCTTTTCTAATTATACCCCAAAAAAGTAAACCTTTGTTTTGCTTTTAGATTTGGGAAAATTATGGAAATGGGTCACTTTTCCTCAATATTAATAAAAACATGTCACTAAGATCCCAAATTACAGAAAATGGCTACTTTTTGTCGATATTTATAAAAAAATGTCCATCAAAATTAAATTATAGGATCACTTTTCAAAAATAATGAAATTTGAAGATTATTTTCTTGGGACACAAGATCATTATACATAGGACTCAAGCTTATTACATGGGACACGAACTCATCTCACATGAGATACGAGTGTATTCTACGCGGGATGCGTGGACTCAAGCGTGGTTTGTTATAATAAAATGACCCTTTTTTAATTATTTTAAAAGTGATCTTTTTCTGCAATTCGACATCTTAGTGACATATTTTTATAAATATGGATGAAAAGTGAACATTTTCCATAATTTTCCCTTTTATAAGTTTGAGCAGAGTTTGGGCCTTTTGTGAGTCTATGGGCAGGTCAGAAAGCATAAACCCGAACCATTATAGCTTCGGAATACGGGTGGGTCAAAACAAGATCTTGCTCAGATCATTCTAACATATAAATTCAACCCAAAAATTTTTTATTCCCATTCCCCATTTTCAGATAATATTGTAGAGTTTGTGAATCCGTTTGCGAGAAGATTGCCCAAATGGTTTTCTGACAAGACCCGTTTATTTTGATGTCTTCTGTATGTTCGACAAAAGTCCTGAAAGAAGGATGTAGCCATGCAGAATTTCATGAGATGGAAGTATTTGAAATCTGTGGTGACTTAAACATGCTATCTGGTTTATTTGACCTGTGGAATCAGACCTCATGATTCAACTTTAAGTGTGTTGTTGCTTGTGGATTAATTATTTGGAGGTCACCAACTTCTGTTGAACATACCACGATGCCATAAGCTTTGGCGCTATGTATCCTTCTGGGGCATGTGTCGAGCATCATAAAAGAAAGTGTTGGTACTGTTGAGAGCTTGCCCATGAAGTTTGATTGAACGTTTGGGGCTTTGTTTAATGGATTTTATGTGGTTGATAGATCCTTAAACCAAACAAGCTTATGGGATACTGAATTTCAAGTTTAGAGAGATGAAAATGGATGAGCTTTGTGACAAAATCAATCCTGATTCCACCAAAGAAAGAGAACAAAAGTCTATACCATTATTAAAACTAACCCTGAATATTACATACGGATTCTAGGGCTCCCTTTTTCTCCCCATAAATACCCTCCACAACACATAAAAACATATCCTAAATAAAACCACCATCCTAATCCAATTTCCAACTTCAACCGCCTACCTACTTGCGTACAAAATTATCCAAAGAGGTGGACCGACATGTAATAGTGCACATGCCTCCACTAGTACAAGAAATTCGCACACAAGTAGCGAATGAGTTTATTCTCTTTATAAATCAAGGAATAGAGTAGTATTGGATTCAACATATAGAAGCAACTTGAGTTAGGTGAATTGAAGGAAAGGTGTGGTGGTTAGTTGGAAACATCTGCATTGAGTGATTGTAGGAGTGTACCTTCACCTACAAAACATGAATATGAGAAAAATGATTATTAAGCAAATTCGATATTCAGTACAAATAACTCCACATCACCCATTTGCCGTTTGATTCCCCCATGTAGCATTAGGGTGCATAATATAGCTAATTTAAGCATGTAATTTTTTGAAATTGGACACTGGGGATTTTGTAATTAAGCAATAACTTCTAAATATGGACATTTAGTGAGATAAATGATTTTTACTTATGATCATCAATATTTAGAAGTTATTTGGGCAGTTTTTATGCTATCTAAAGATTAGTTTTTGACAGACTGGAATGGAGGAACAAAATTCAATGTTATTACTTACTAGACATTAATCAGATTATAGAATTTCTTGTTATATTATTACCATTAGCACAGTGTATGTGAAGTACTGCACGTTTGTAGAAAGAGAAGGGATGTAGACAGAAAGTAAGGGAAGAGGTAGGAGGGAATAGTTTTGCAAACTGCTTAAGTTTTAAAATGAATTGAGATTATTATGACTATTATATCCCTACATTAATAAAGCTTAATAATGAAGTGTAAGGGTATTTTGGGAAAGTCGAATATAATAGTTGGTACGCTTTCCAAAGGGGTGCTTCCTGTAGATTATTGGGTCCCACATAGTTATGCATAATTAAAGATTTAGTAAAGTTGTGTTCATTTTCTTTAGGGTAAGAATAGAATTCATATAAAATTATTTTAAAAAGCATTAAGGTCCTAAGTCCTGAGTCCTGACCCACCAAATATATAAGCAGTAAACAACACCAGTGTTATTTCAGGAGAAAATACTAGCGTCGCGCGTCAAGTAATAGTCTGAGTCTAAAGGCATGAAAGTATATTATATTAAAAGGCAATTATTTTAGTCTTATATCTACTAAGATTCAAGAGTAAACAAACAATTTGAGGCTACTTTATGTGAAAGAGGAAAAATTGAGATATTGTAAATAACTACCCTTTGAAAGCGACTGATAACCAACTAAATAATATTGGGCATCTTACAAATTCTTCTCTTAGGCTATGTTTGTTCTCAAAAAGATCGTGTCGGACTTGCTCTCAAAAGGAAAAGGAAAATAACTTCCGCCAAATTTCAGTAGAAATTATTTTCCCTTATGTTTACATTGATTAGGAAAATATTTTCCCCCACTTATAATTTTTGCTGAAACAAACAATGAGTAAACTTGAAATTCCGGGAAAATATTTTCTTACCCCAATTTCCCGTGAAACAAACACAACCTTACTAAAAGTGGGTAATTAATTGATGTTCAAAATCACATTTCATTCAGAAAGTGGTAATTAATTGATATTTAAGTTATAATCTACATGAATTATTCACTACCTTCGATTGATTTTGTGCTGGAGTGACAGACCTTTGGATCTTTTATCGCATTTTTATTTTATAATATAAAAATCAATTCAATTTCGGTTCGGTTTGGACTTTAAGACCAAGCAGAACTAAACCAATCCAACTATAAGTAGACACGTGTCAAACCACCAGCCAGGAATAGTTCGGTTTGTTTGTTAAAATCTAAAATCAATAAACCGAACGGAACCAGACTTGTAAGGCTTAGTTTAGGATCAGTATTAATCGGTTTTGGTTTGGTTTCATTTTCGTACTAAAAAACTGATTCAGTTTTGGTTTATATAATTTACACTAGTCAAGGCAGTTCTGGTTTTCTATAAAATTGGACAATCGCCATCACTAATCATATGAGCTCTATCATTTACATTTCATAAATCATTTGCGACTTCACATTTACTATAAATCATTTACTATTAAGAAAATAATGTAGCCTAGATTCTGTAAAGGAATATATTAAATATATATATAAAGTTCACCTCTATTACAAGTTCAAGCTTTGAGTAGGAACGGTGTTCTATATATGGTATCAACGCCTTAGGCTAACGCCGAAGTCCTGAGTACAAACCTCCACTCCACCCATTGAAATAATAATAATAATAATAATATTTCACGTGTAGGGCCTCTCTAAAATGGGTTTGAGTCCGGCCCACATGTGAAGTGAGTGTTAAGGACTATATTAAATATATAAAGTTCACCCCCTACTATAAGCTTGAGCTTTTAATAGAAACGGTATTCTACATGGTGTCAAATTCTATAGATTCAATCACAGAATTCTTGGTAATTCTAAAGAAGCTATATTTTTCAAAATAATTGTGAATGAGTTGTGTCTTATTGTTCACAAAGAATGTCTTTCAAAAATTCCCTCAAAAAATAATATATATTTTTTTTTGTGGAGAAAGCAAGAGAAATAACATTAGCTTCTAAAAAAATACAACCAGTGCATCATCCATAAGCAAAATTAATCTTGAGATCTTCGGTAAGCACCATCAAAATTAATTTTAAGGCTGAACTGGTTCATTTAACTTCTTTGGGGGGAATTTATTGCCTTTCAATCTGCATCACAGATTCAAAAAAGAGTGAGTGTTTGTTAAGATTACATAATTCATTGAAAGTTCCATTCACTGATGGGTTATGTCATTCAACTAAAACACGATTCTTGTTATTCCAAATGATCCATCCAAAATTTGCCACCTAACACAAAAAAAAATCCATTAAATCAAAATCAATTGTCGGAATTTTTAAGGATGTCAGATAAATTTTCTCAAAAGTCTTGTAAACAATTTGTTTGTTATCATTATTTTTCCAATGAGGATAACAAATAGGTGAGGTTCTCTCTAGATATTTTCTTTTTTGGGTAATCCTTCTCTCTAGATATTTCCTACTCCCATTTTGTCTTACACAACTTAATTTTAACTCATTACCTTGAACTCATCGAATAAAATTCGTGGAGGAATTCAGCCAAAACCCAAAATCGCCCATTTGGGTTGAAAATTTTAAGGTGTCATTGTGACACGGATCTATCGGGCCGACTAACTTACGGGCGGGCCCCATTTGGGGCAAGAGGAGCGGCTGATCAGACGGTCGTCAGTGTCCGAAGAAGTCAAATTTGGTGGGACCAACGCATATGCTGCTATAAAGAATAGTGGGGGGCCCACAAAAGAGACAAGGGTGGGCATCTTTATGATACAGAGGAAGTTTTAGGGAAGGAACAGGTGTACTTGGAGGCCAGCACGAAATAGGTGAAGCGGCGATGACACGTGGAGAAATCTCAATGGTCCCTTTTGGCGAAAAGACTGACAGCTGATTTGGTGTCTCTCCACCACCGTCCCAGGATTCTCTTCTTCTCTCCACACACGCACCTATCCCTTCCCTCTTTCACTGAAATTACCATAATATCCTCGGTAAACATAGAAAATAACATTTTTATTTTTTTTTTTCTCTCATAGAAATATTTCAACTACAAGTATTAATTATAAGTCCCTCTATATTCTTAGGGTGAAAAATAAAATTTTTAAAGTAAATGTACAAATCCCATTTGAATTGGCCAATTTACTTAATGAAATTTATGAGCTAATTTGAAAAAAAAAAAATACTGGAGGAATAACCATAGAATTTGATACTCATTCAAATAAGGGAACTTGTCTGATAATGTTTCAAAAAATCACTAGTTGTAATAAGCTTGAAATTACACAAAATGCTTAATTATTTGAATATTTTTCATAATTTTTTTATTTATTTATTACAAATCTTATTCATTAAAATAACTCTAATAATAGTTTCTTACCATGGTTTAGTCTAAGATATTATATTTGGGACTATGTTTACAAGTGATCACCAATCATGACTAATTTGATGAGTCTCATGATTGCCTTTAGCCACTCCATGGCTCTGGCATTTCCATTTCGCCGTAATCGATACGCAAATTGGCATCTTTGTACTACTTTGCTTAAAAAAAACAATTATTGAAAAAGCTCCATCTTTGTATAATCTTCTTATAACCCTTTTTTTTTATTTAAATTTATGCTAATTTTAATTTTATCAAAAACAATAAACAAAAGCAATACCATTCTAGTTGTTTTTTTTCCATCTATCTCGTCCGACTGCACCTCTTGGTGATCCAATCAAAGCGAAAGGTATAGCTTTTGTAAATTGACACAAAATACCCTTTTGATTTGTATGATTGTCAGGATTGACCGGTCTTAAAACAACAATTTTAAATTGAAATTTTGTGGCATAAGGGAATGAAATCGTCTGTCGCAGGTATCCTGCAGCCAGTGGCGGAACCAGGCTTTGCTTAGGGGGGGCAATTGCCCCCCCTAAATTTTTATTTTTTAATTAAAAGTATATATTTTTTAATTGAAATTCAGGTTTTGCCCCCCCTAAAATTTCTGGTTTGCCCCTCTATCTCCATGAAATTTCTATATTTTATGTATAAGTGTTAATTGAAATTTTTTTTTGCCCCCTCAAGTTTGGAGTCCTGGTTCCGCCACTGCCTGCAGCCCATGTGTAGCATCCCACGAATGCTGTTAATTCACCTTTAAAAAAAGTGAAATGTCAATTGAAATGACATTTTACTTTTTTAATATGAAAAATGTAGCATCTGTGGGATACTACACATAACAGCATCCCAAGATGTTACAGTGTCTGATGCGGCAGATGATTTCAACTCGCATAAGGGTATTATGGGGATCTTACGTGTCTTATTTTTTATTTTTTAATAATTTTTTTCTGGAATCGGTAAGTTATTGGCTTCAAGTAACAAAACACTTTAAAGGAAAAGAAAAAGATCGACGGTAGGTTAGTCATTTGAAGATCACAGATGGCATTCCTGATGTTTTTATGGATTAATAGGGGCAAGCAATAAACACGTCCTCTATAAATATACCAAGCCCCGCCTTCTTAACATTCTCCTCTTTCTCTCCGCTATCTCGCTCTCTCTCTCTCTCTCTCTCCCCTCCCATCAAAAGCCCCAATCTTCAGTTCTCTCCTCGACGCTCACTCTCTCTGAATCTCAACGCTTACAATCTTCTTATTTCCGCCGGCCGTACACATAAATCCCGCCACTTCGTCGGACTCCGTCCACGAACCTCCCGATCTGGTTTCGCCACCGCCTAACCTAAGCGCTTTCTTTCTCTCTCTTCGCTATCACCCTCCCTTTTTTGTCCGTTTTTCTATTTGGAGATTGTGTTTACTTTTTTAACCTTTGTCCTAATAGCATTTACTTTTTCCCCCGAACCTCCGTCTTTTGTGCCTTTCTGGGGGTTAAAAAAGGAAAAGAAGAAAAAAAGGGGATAAAACGAAAGAAAAATGGAGAGTTTTGTTGCTGAGGTGGCATGATATCGAGTGCGATTGCGATGTCGAACCACCCCCGTCGTGTTATGGCACCAGGGGTGTCGCCGAGAAAGCGTAAAGAGAGGGACGGTTTTGACGCTCTTAAACCGTCGTTTACAGCAGCCGCAGCAGCCGCCGCGCCAACGGCGAAAAGGACAAGTAAAGCCGCCGATGTGCCGACTTCGAATAATCGGCTTGTAGCTGGATACCTGGCCCACGAGTTCCTCACTCGCGGAACCCTCCTCGGTCAGGTCTGGGATCCGGCTCGAGCCGAGGCTTCTGCAGCCGAATCTAATAGATTCTCATCGTCGTCATCGTTATCCTCGCCATCGCCGAATGAACGAGGATTCGCGCCGCCGTCCTCTTTGGCTAAGAGTGAGCGCTACGGCGAGCTGGCGAGCCTGCTGAAGGCAGATGGGGCCCACATGCCGGGAATTGTCAATCCCACGCAGCTCGCTCGGCTGCTTAACATGTGACCATAGCGGGGTCCGAGGGTGACGCGTGGAGGAATCTCATTGGATTGGTAATATCTCAACGTAAGCTCCCTTCTTCCCTTCCCTTCGTTCCCGCATGGGATTCTCCAGTCGAGAATGGGGACTCTCTGCAACTGCGCAGAGAAAGAGGAAGAGAAAACATGCTGTAGTTTTTTTCTCTTTTAATATAGTACAGCTTTCTTGTTGTGTAAAACGTGCTTCTCAAGAAGATTCTGTGATGAAAAGCCCTTCTGTTTGTTGGTTTTCATGTGATGGTTTCTCTCTTTATCGTTGGTTTATCGTTGACGCATGCATCGCAGTTATGTCTTTCTTTCATCTCTTTGCTGTTTTCTTAAAGAGAGAAAGCAACAAAGAGAGCAGAAGAATTCCGACTTGTGAACAAAATGAGAATCTGGGCATGCATGGATTAATGCATGTTTACGTGTGTTGAGGTTAATAATATCTTGTTGGGTTCTGAATCTGTTCTAGTGATGTACTTCAATTACTAATATTATGGTTTCTGGATGTGACTGTGTTGAGGATGAATCAATGAACAAACACGTTTAGGAGACTGGGTTCTGGATATAGGGGATTACTTTTCAAGGATTCATCTTATTTTGGTGCCTCAAACCTCACCACCCAAATGAACTTTAAGCTCTCTACACATAACAACCAACGAACGGCTGGCATGGCAGCTCAATCTTTCAATAAATAATGTTTTACTATTCTATGTAGAACTTATCAGCGTTTATCTTATATGTGTTCTCTCACTCTTCTCTTTCTCCCTTCTCTTACCTAAAATCCTTTGCAAATTCAAATTTTAACGTCTAGAACGCTGCATGTACATATTTGCACTGAGCTCTCGCTATTTGTTTCAACCCCAAATCAATTTTTACAGTCTAAACGAACAGCAAAACAAGGAAAGCTAGCTTCACTGCAACTTTGTTTGCGTTTCTGTAGTTATGTTTGATGCGATGTTGCGATGTCATAATGTACAGTACGAATTTAATCTTACAGTTGCTTGATTTTCATAAATCATATAAGCATATATAGATGAAATTAATGGTTGGTGACATTGTTGACCATACATGGATATCTTAGAAGTTATTCTTCTGCATGCCCAAATACAATTCAGATAATCTTTCCATCTAAGTTTGCTACTACTCAATGTATACGACTGAAACGCTTTAATGTTGCAGATTCCCTCCTTTAAATGTAATCAAACTTGTGATCTCTGAAGTTAATGCAGAAGATGCCCCTTTTTTTTCCTTAATTGGTGAAGTGGATACCATGCATGAGATACATGTTTTGTTTGTGCGAGGAGTGTAGGTCTAATTATTAGTATCCCCAGTTCATACGTACTAGCATGTGGATCAGTTCTCAGTTTGCTGAATTAGATTTAAGAATTGATTCTTCCGTAAATCCACTTCAAAATGATTGTATGTGGAATGAGTTAACAAAATTCATCTTTATCAACTTGAATGATTTGCAGTGCCTGCCAACTTGAAAAAGTGAAATTAAGTTTGAAGCTTGCTACGTTAACTAACTTAACTTGAACTATCAATTATTATTGTTATCAATTAGATTCATATATTCCAAGATGACTAAGGAAATCCACCATGTAATGGAATTTGAGTTAACAATGCATGTAGGAGAAATTTGGGTGTTCCTGGATGGTGTGGATCATGGATGTGTTTCACGTATTATCTGGGTTCTGTCTCACAGCTCAGATGTACCTATTCTTTTCCTTAATCATGGAGTATAGAGCTTAATTAATCATGACAATTAGGAACTAAAGCAAAGCCATATTATAGTGTTGCTATTGACGGCAAATGATTTACCAATCATTTTAAGTTTTGATTAAGTATGCTGGGGAGAGGGTTAAGTATATCGTGAGAAAAAACTAATTATGGGTGTCAGGTGGTGGGATGATAATAAACCTATATGTTCATATCCAAAGCTTGGGTTCAAAACCTAGTCTCAACATATCAAAGAGAGTGTGCTTGATATATAATTTGACTCCAACTAAAACTCTACGAGTTGCTCGAATTGATGCTGTATGTCAAGGGAGCTGGTGTATGAATTATCATCGTATATATGCTAAGTTGTAGGCTCCTTTTAAGCTGTACTTCTCAAAGAAATGTATTTGTATAAATCGTTTGCACCCAATACCTCATGCATTCATGTACCAGTTCATTGTGATTGGTGCATTCAAGAGATAAATTTTTTTTTTTAAAGTTAAATACAGCAATTATAATGGATTAGTGTACAGGTACGTAAAATATTAGGTGGAGATGATTTTCGCTCGTGTGTAATGATATCTATATACCTAATTGGCTGGAAGATACTGATCGTCTGCAACCATTTATTGCTGTTGTCTATGCATCCTAAGTGAGATGCTGCCACATGAAACATCTCACGGTAGGCTTTTTTCATCTCAAATTTATTTATTTATTTTTTTACATTTTCAGAAGCAAAATTCTTCAACCATTGATTTCTCAGCAATTTTCGGCACAGACGATTTCAAACCCTAATAGGCGTGTGGTACATGTGAGAGGGAGAGGGAGTTGGTAGTTCTCGCATTTCGTTTGACCCGATTTGACTTGAAGATTTCGAAAGACTCAGACTTTCGTTGGCCGTGAAAGCCAGCAACTTCGGTGTACAAAAGCACGGGCGAGGGACCAATGATGAAGAGGAGCCCTTTTGACTCGGTCACTCGCCACAGTCTAGCCGTGTCTTTTAAAATTTTGGAAAGAAAGTTTACGATACTTGGAAAGGGAGTCTCTTACTCCGGCAAGGGCGTGGTACAACCTTCAATCGCCAACTAGGTGGCAAAATATTGGACACGTCGGATAAATTATCGGCGGTCGGGTCGCACCGTTCCTCAAGCGGTATGCAGAAGACCGCAACCACGTGTCCCAATAGAATCTGCGTTGCGGGTCCCGTCTTAAAATTTAAAGAGGCTCTGTTCGGAAGCTCGCATGACCACTTCCAGCCCACCGTCCGTGCTTCACGTGTATAGACCATTAGGAAGATAAATTATTATACTTTTGTCTTCTAGTGACCTTGGAATGACATTGTCTGCAGTTTTTCACTATAGTGACCGTGAGATGCTGTCATGTGAAGTATCTTATAACTTATGCACTATCAAAAACAAAACAAAATCTTATAACTTATGTTTTTTCAAGTAGACCCCACGCAAAACAATGAAAAAAATAAACCATGAGATACTCCACATGGCAGCTTCTCAGGACCACTGTAATAAACATTGCAGTGAAACATTGCAAACGATTTCATTCCGACCTTGTTGTTTGTCTCTTACTTAGAATACAATTTTCTAAAATTAATAGATTGGCCAAATAACATGTAGAACCTTTTTTTTTTTTTATAAGTTTCCATTAGATTCTTATCATAAATTTTTCCTAGTATTTCTTGTTGTTGTGCATCTCATCAATATATAGATCGTCTGGTTATAATTTTAAAGGATTAGCATCAATGATTATGTTTAGAGCTTTGCAACCAAACCCCAGCATAACCAATCCATTACTTTTTGTCTATGGTATAATATTACAGAATTTCTCAATATATGAAAGCCAAAAGGAAAAAGGCTGAACCACAAGTAAAAACAATCAGGGCAAGAGAATATGTGAGATTTCCTGCTTGGCTTCTAATCCTTCTTAATGGTAACTGATCTTGCTTTTAGATTCAGAAAGATTGCCCTGATGTTGCAAACAAAACAAGGAAGTGTTAGAATCAATTTTGCATAATTACTAACCCTTGCATTGTACACTTGTAGCTACTTGGGTTCCAGAAACATTTTAACCATATTATATCAAGTATAAAAATGTCAAGTTTAATCATACTTCATTTTGGTAGCTGGTACAAAAAATTCCAAGCTTGATCATGCAATGAATTTCATGCAGAAAATATTTTATGACTAGATGGACTGGCGAAATTGTACATATCAAGCCCAATATCATCCCAACATGCAACTGGTTTTAGAATTATCCCTGATTCAACATGGCATACCCTACAATGCAAGAACATTTTACGAACAACATTTTCAAACGTTAGACTGTATGTTACCTGTTTCCTGTTTCATTAGCCATAGCACAATGTTTTCATTACATTGTCATATTTCTAATAGGAAACATTTCATTGAAGTAACCTGAATTCTTCCATGTAGAAAAGTGATGAGAGTGATGCTAGTTAATCAGGCAAAAACTGAAACCTAGAGTGGTCTTTAGAAGTTTAATGTTGATGGGGCTTCAAGCCTTCAAATTAAAAGCCAGGTTTCCATGTCAAGGTGGTATAATATGGAACTCCAAACAAGAGCTTGGTATTTTTCCATTTCATCTTTCCGTTGATCTCGCTCAACCATATGGTAGCAAAGTCCCACAGTCTATCTCTTGGTTTGTGGTTCTTCAAATATGCAGAGGATTGAGATTAAAGGTGTCTCAAAATGTCAGTGTGCATGTTCACTGGTCTTATGGAACCTTCATGAGGAATTTGGTGGTTCTGTAATCTGTATAGAAACTAAGAAGCACCATAATGGCTTTTCAGACACAAATACACAGAGGGTAGCTCTCTTGCTCAGGTTCTTATCATTTATGCTGCCAAGTTAGTTTTACAGGCCTTTAATTATCTCATGCAAAAGCCTACTAAAAATTTTCTTCTTAAAATTATTTGTAATTATTCTCACGTATCCTTGCATATGAGGATCAAACTACAAATATTTCATGGACAAGATAAAAATATGCTTCAAAATGGATTACGCATGCACAAAACTGGAAGGGAAATGATGGAAACAAGAAACCAAAAGTGAGGTAACTGAGAAGTGCACACCAGCACGAGGCAACAAGGCTGTGGAACAAGACCCGGAACTGCAAAGGCATATACTGGTAATTCACCCAACCGACAATAGGCCAGAACTGCAAATTAAGAGTTAAAATGGTTTTATTATTGTCATAGCATCTGCATCATAATCACATGAAGTGTACATTACAGTACCTTCCATGCTGTCAATTGTATAGAAGGATAATCCCTTCGGACTTTGTTCTTAACTAAACCCCATGGTCTTCCTGCAAGATTAAACCATGTTATTGTTAACAAGCCACAGTTTCTGACTAAAATCTGAAAATTATGTAGCATTTCATTTCATGTTCATATTTATGATTTGCGCTCATTTTCAACTGAGAGTCTCTTCCCACTAGAATATCATCTATGGTTTATAAATATATATATATAAATCATATAGTCAAATAAAAAAACACCCAAAATATGGAGATAGGAAAAACTAATACCAGAACATAAAAGAACTTTAGTGTCACAATAGAACTTAGAACCACGTAATGTTCTGTTTAATAACATAAATTGGGTTCTCCATTACATGGGTTATAAAAGATGTGATACCACCAGAGTGACACAAATTATATTCATTTCTATAATTAATTGAGCTTATACCCTAACACAACGTCCAACCTAGCTTAGTTTAGCAAATTTCCATTTCAAGTAATCAGCAAATTCCAATGCAACATATAATCAAAGGAGTCACTTGGATTGAGTCGTGTTGTCCTGCTCTGTAATTCACCAAACATCAGGAACTATTTCCTACCAAGAATTTTTTGCTACAAACAATAGTAATCTGATACCCTGTTCTTTGACAGACTAGAGCAATCAGACTCGGTGCTGCTATTTCCTGGTCTTCAGCTCATTTCCCCTATTTTCTGTAGTTTCCAGAATTGCTAATAGAAACCTAGTTTTGAGACTGACAATATGAGAGTATTCACTATCTTCACTATAAACCTGATTGTTTTTGAAATTCTTTTGCCATGCATCAAAGTTCACTCCACAATCCTGTAAGAAGCTTACATCTACCTTCTATCAAGCATAAACAACCAATTGCTTCATTTATATTACCAGATATTGAACAGAGTCAAGAAGGAGATATCAAGAAAAGGATTTCGAATTAAGTACCTCAGATGATCAACTCTTGCTTCATTAAATGTTTGAAATATGGGTTCAGCAAAAAAAATCAATTGGCATTACTAGAGATAGCTCTGACTTACTCATAGATGGGATGATTAATGAAGTTTAAAGCTAGCCAATGTATCAAAATTGAAATTTAAGTTCCTATTCCAGATTCTCCAATAATTTTTCAGATTACTGAAAATTAAGCCTCAATAATAATGATGACATGGGAATAAAACCCCTTTCCCATCCTGTGCAAATAGCATACGATGAAAGTACTCGAAGATTCTAAATCAATGCTTAAGTCTGGAACATGTATTCGAGGTGCTATTAGGACAGAATATTCTAAGATGGTAAGGGCTGTAAAGAGATACCTTCAACTACCAAGCCGTAGTACATCATGAAAAACATGTTGTTCCAAGGGGAAGAAGTTAATTGTTCCAGTAGCACCTAAAACCAAAGATTAAAAGAATAAAAAAGAATATGTTTAGAGACTTGCTAGAAAATACCTTAGTATAGCACATAACCTAACACCAAAAACCCATCTAAATCAAAGAGAAAGGAGACAACAAAGGAAGAAAAAGAAGTTAGGCATCAAGTACCAATGACTAAAATTGTGCCAGCAACTTACTTTCTTTGCAACAGTTTTGTTTCCCTTCTTTCCTTTGAAAATCATATCCATCAACTTGTGTAGGAAGTGCCCAAATGGCCCAGAGTATAAAAGGCCATACAGCTGCAAAGTAATTAAAGCAAAACAGAAAAATAAAATCACACCAATTACCCAATCCTCTTTGCATCATAGACTTCAAATAGAATATGATCACCAATTCAAATACCCACCATAAAACAGTAACAGAAAGAGAATCTCATATGCACAAAAAACAAATAAGGAAGAAAAAGGGGTGGAATGAACTGAAAGAAAAGATCTATAAAAGTAAAAAAGGCATTCTACCAAGTCTTAAACCATCAAAAAATAAATAACTACCAAGATTATTTAGCATACCATTATGAGAATAAATCTCTTCAGTTGGAGCCTCTTGATGCCAGAAATTTTCTGGGCAATTATATCGCTGCATCCAGCCAGAGCCCCAGCTGTAATTGCCTATGAACAAATCAGCAGAAACCCGGGGAAAGAGCAGTTCATTAATCAAACGCCCAAAATTCGAAAACTGACTTAAACAAGGTCTTTTACGATAAAGTAAGAGAATGAATTGAAACAGAAGTTGGAGGACGAAGGGAAATAGGAATTTATCAGAGTCAAACATAGAACGAACCTTTGTTCTAAGAGGGTGGATTTGCAGCTGTAGAAGATAATTCCTCCAAACCTGCGTGACGATCTCAGACATCGTGGGATCAAAGAAAACCTCACTGTAGAGTTCCTGAGGTACAGAGAGCTTTCAGGGCTTGTGAGAGAAGACAGAAATGGTACTGGTCAGGTGGAAGAGAGAGAAAACACGTTTAGACGAAACTAGTCCGAAGATTGTCTCTTTCTCTTTTCTCTCTGCGAGTCTGCGTCGACTTTCTCAGAATATTTAAAACGGAGTCACTATTGGCTGCTAAAGATTGAAAGTGTAACGGCAATTCTTGGACCGAAGAGTGTGTATCACATGTTGATGTGCCTCTCCCAGAAAGAGCAAATTGGGTATTTTCGGGATGGTTGTTTTACACATCTGCCCTCAGTATTTTATATTGAAAGACATATAAACCCAGAAGTGGTAGAGTTTTGTATTGTGGTTTGCTCTATAAGACAATTTTAGTGCAGAAGCGCTACACCTGATCTGATTCGGACGATAAAAGAAGTCACTGTCTCCATGCAGTGGAGCCCAGCTTATTTATTTTTTTTTTTGGTAGAAGGATCCCGGCTTAATCGGCTTTTAAAGTCAAACCCGGGAAAGAGTTTGATGGTGACATGACATCCCTTGACATTATATAAGGAAAGTAACAGGAGAAATATGATAAATGCAGACTTTTCTGTTAATGCCTGAGCTTTAAACTTACAGGTCTGCATGTGTCTTCTTGGTGAAAAATTATGAGAAATATCTCACATGAATAACATGTGAGTACTAATTTTCAATTCAAATGGGATACAAGCATAATCATAGTAGAATACAAACACAATTATATAGAGATACAAACATAATTATAGTAGGATACAAACACAATCAATCATACTGGAATATAAACATAATCATAACAAGACACAAGCACAATCATACAAGATATAGCATAATAAGATGCAAGCATAATCATACAAGAATACAAGCATAATCATATGATAATACAAGCATAGTCATAATAAGATACAAGTATATTCATATACAATGTCATAAAAATAAGTAAGGGTAAATATGGAAATTGGTACTCACATGCTGTACATGTGAAACCTTTTTTTATAACTTTTCACCAAAAGGAGGCCTGTAGACTTCTAAGTTTGAAGTACAAGTCTTAAGAGAAAAGAAAATAAGTTGCAAATGATGTTAGACCGGAAGAAATAAAAGGAAGCCTTTTCCATAATTTTTCCTAAATAAAAAAGAAAATGATGTTAGACTGAAAGAAATGGGAGAGAACAGTTGTGAAACTGCTTAAGTTTTAAATAAGTTAGGATTTTTGTTTGACCACTATAATAATGAGGCTTCACAATGAAATTTAAGGATATGATAACAAAAACAAATATAAAACTTGGCACGATTCCCAAGGAGTGCCTCACATTATTATTAAAGTGGGATGCACGTATGTAGATTAAACTTCTAAGACATGTAAGGGATAAGGAATTGTTAAAGGGTCTCTTTTGGAAAGTAAAAAAGGACAAAGACAAAACTACCTATGTAAATATATAAGACAAAAAGACATTAAAGGGTTGTTTTAGGAAGAAAAAAATAAATTAGTTTGGCACACTTTCCAAGGGGCGCCTCGCATTATATATAGTATAGATATAGATATAGATTATAGAAAGCCAACTACTTCTTTTTTTGCCTGATGTTCTATACTAAAAAGGTGGAAACACCCTCCACTCTTTTTTAAATTTACTTCAACACCCAAGTTTCACGTTTATTATCATAACCAACTATCCACTTTTTTGTTTATTCTTTTGCTACACGCATAGCACATGCATTCATCTATAATATATATAATATGTTGGATCTTAACATCTTTTTAACACTAAGAAGATGATAAAAAATAAAAAAAAAGTGACCTTAATTTGCCTGTTCATCCAATTTCGTCTGCAAGTCAAGGTCTTTGTCCTTTTGAGGAAAACTTAGTGAGTAGACTGATTCAACATCAGGTAACATTGGCCCACAAAAGTTAAAAAATAATACAAGGCATTTGAATCCTACCAATTATTGAATTTTAATAGGCCAATCACAAGCTAACTAGCTACATAAATGCAATAAGTTTTGTGTGTATGTATATGTTATATGTGTGTGGCATGTTGACATGGGTCCTTTCAAAAAAAAAAAAACCAACAAAAGCAGCCATTTGAGAAAACTTGAAGAATTGATAAAATATTCATTTACCTCAATAAGTTGCCCCAATCCCCGAAGGCAAATTATTCTATTTTTTTTATAAGAATAAAATTCTTCTTGCTTAATACCAAGCTTTTGCAATATATAGTAATTAATGTCTGTGTTAGTAGGAATCGGTTATTACAACAAGGAAGAAAAACATAAAATTAAGATGGTAACTGCACCATCATCTTCTTAATCAAGCTCTTGAAACTGCGCGGCCCTGGACAGACCGGACCACCCACTCAACTCAACTGCGGTCTCATCGGTTCATGGAAGGAGGCATTAGAGGAGGAGGAGCATTTGGTGGACCAATCCAACCTGTAATTTTATTGCACACAAATGCAATTAATGTCAGTAATTAAACCCCACAAATTCAAATTTTAATCTGCAACTCTTAACATTACAGTGTTGTATATCAGTGAAAAACCTTTAGAGGGGTCTAGGCCACGGTTCCTCAGCTCGGCATGCTCTTGGCATAGAGCACATAATTCACAGCAGTAATGAACGCAGCAGTCATTGCAGGGCTCCGGCGGTAATCCGTACTTGGATCGCAGTTTCTCTCTATACACACATGAGTAGATCCAGTGGCATTGAATCAGCATTAACAACCCGTAGACGACGCCCTGTCCGGTGCATGCTGAGGACACCCAAAGAACCAAACAATCAATTTGCTCTAAAGGAAGATGGAAAAATTCCCAAATTTTGGTTGCTCTCTGCTTTGATAGTTATTACAGTTAGGAAGAAAGGTCGTCATTGGGACTCAATGACCCAATTGGCCCATTAATGGGCTGAGCTGATCACATAACTTGGATAGTTGCTCCCATGCATGAATATATTGCAAGAGGGATGCTACGTAAGGAGGTAAAATGATAATCTTCTGGGTTTCTTGAATACACATTTTCTGTCTGACATTTTATACCCAAAGGTTCTCCAATTTTTTCTTAATTTACTCCAATACCAAGGTTTGTTACTACCACGTCATAATAACTGCCCACATAACACTCTATTGCCAAAAGGCCATTCTTCTAATTCTTTTGCTACGCACATAGTGCATATGTATATTCCCCTAATATTCTCAAAAAATACTTACTTTCCAAAAAAAAAAAAAAAGAGAGAGAGAAAGATAACAGTTTTAGGGATCCTTACAGCTTCGTCCTTCATCCAGTACTTCTGCAATCTGGCCAAAAGTGATGCATGGAAGACATGTTGTTATGCAACCTGCAACATATAATCATTAAAAGACTATTAGTGAAGGTTTTACAAGAATTGGCCAGTTATCGGTGATTTCGGATGCACCAATTTACATGTTAGACGCTCTATTTTTTCTTAAAAGGGCTTCATAAATAGTCCAATTATAGGTGATTTTGGACGCACTTATTTATCTAAAGGATGCACTATGATTTAACTGAATATCCATGATACATGCAGGCAATTTAGCAAACTACGTTAAATCACCTACATTTATTTTGGTGATTTAACTAAATTCTCAAAGATTAAAAAAAAAAACTCTAGCTCTAAAGATGATAGGAAGATATATATAATAAGAATAGTAAGAAAAGAAATCCTTACATGTATCAAAGTGTTCCCCGCCACAAGAACAAAGGCCAACAGACCAACTCCCTTGCTGACTCCCAACCATTTGGGTATTCGGTTTTTCCTCAACACAAGCTTCAACAATGGCCGAATTACAGGATTTATAGAAAAACACTTTAGCCGTTCTTCCCTTTTCCTTTCTAGATTTTAATTTTTCTTGTTCTTGTTTCCATCGATTTCTAAGCCAACTTGACGGAGAAAGGCTCGTTAATCTTCCAATCCACGTACGAGGTTGAATTGTCGTTTGTTTAAAAGGTTCAGGATTTTGATCAGTTCTTTGCCCTATTCGATACAAAATAATGTAGTAACAGGCCATATGACTGCCGGCTTCAAAAAGGAAACGTTGTGAACTCAGACAAAATCTTGTTTGGGTTGAGCTGTTTTTGTCCTAAAAAATTAAGTAGTGCCTTTGTTCTGGGCTGTACTGCTAATTTTTTCGGAAACGATTAACAGGGTGTTTGGTAATGTTTCTAAACATTGTTTTTCAGTTTTTAAAAACAAAAAATCAAGAACTTGTTTGGTGGTCGTAGTTTCCAAATCGCTTTTAAGAAAAACAATTCAAAAATTACCTTGTTTTTAAAAACGACGAATCATTTTTCTCTTGAATGGCATTTTTGTAATAATGTCTTCGTTTTCTCTTTGATTCGTAGTCGACCATAACCATGATGTTGTCGACCTGCAGAACCAAACCATGGGATCAACGAGAGACCATGGAGCAACGACCAAGGGCTTTCATGTCTCCTATCTTCTTGAAGACCATATAAGCAGCAGAGAGTCCGGTAACCTATAAAAGTGATTGATCTCGTACATCATTGTCAAGGCTTCGGCCTAATTTTTCTTGATGAGATTTGGTCAAAGACATCAGAGAATGATTACACAGATTGGTCAAAAACGCTAGTTTGACAACTACGATCCAATCATAAGCAATTTTGTAATTCCCTCTTCATTTTTGTCGATCTTCGTGATCTTATTCGGTTGGATCTCTCCTGGAACAACCTTATCGGTGAGCTCATACTCCCGAAACTTATTACTCTTCGATGTATGCCAACGACTGCATTTGTTGGGAAATCACTCTGTGGTCAACCACTTAGACCTTGCTCCAGCGAAGGAAGTTCGACTCGTGTGATTGATAACAAGAAGAAAGGGAGAAGATTGCAGGACCTGAAGACTCACCGAAGAGAGAGAGTGAGCTTTTGATCGTGTTTATACAGGGGTTTTCTTTTGTAAATTTAGAATAGTTCTAGGTAAGGTTTGATATTTAAGAACTTTAAAGTGAAATGAAGTTTTAAGTTACACTCTCACCCCTCTCTATAATTTCTTTTGATTTTTTATAACATTAGGTGCTACTATGTTATATTTAGAAATTCTTATAATTCCCTTCATATTAAAATACCATTGTTATGTTTCTACTATTTACTTTATACCTATATTTTATTATTTATTTTATGGTTATAATTTTACTAGTATTAATTTCCTTTCATCTAATGTCCAAGTTCTGACTTCCGATAGATGTGTCATGGTCGATGAGTTGGGGTTTTGGGTCTTTTTCATATGATTGCATGTTTAGTCCGATTAAAACTTTCTTATGGTCTTATTGAAGGGTATATATCAATATAGTATTAATTAAAATCAGGTTTTAAATTATGACTTACCAAACGTATTAATTAAAATCAGGTTTTTAATTATGATTTACCAAACGCATTTTTGTCGATTTTGAAAACTTTAATCGTGATTTTATCAATTGTTACCGAACGGGTTTCTTCTCACTGGTTTTCAAAAACCAAAAAATAATTGGAAACGTTTTTAGTTTTCAAACTAGTTTAAACAAAAACATTACCAAACGGACTCTAAGCTTTTGCTTGTTTTATTAATCACAAGTGCATTGTCTCAGCTCTTGCCGGTCCCGCAATTAAAATCATTAATTCTATTTTTTTTTATGATGCAAGCATGAAATTGATCTTTAAATTTGAATCCAAACTATATTCGAATTTGAATGTCTTCCCATTCCCATGACATTATGATTAGAATTTATGTAAATATATCTGTCTTTTTATTGCCTGAACTTGTTTAATTAAGACTCTCCTACTACCACGTTTTATAAGGCATTAATTGGGAATTCTTTATCTATATCTATATTATATATAACGTGAGGCGCCCCCTTGGAAATCGCGCCAACAAAAATATGCACCTTTCCATAAGAGTCCTTACACAATAATACCAAGATTCATTAATATAAAAGGATAGGATGGTCAAAACTGCCTCAAATTTTCTAAAACCTAACAATCAGTTATGCAATTTTTCCTTCCCACAACGTGTAGTACTGCATATGCATCTTTCTAGTGTTATTAACTGATGTATTATAAAAGCATTGTTGAAGTAATGGGCGACCTAGATTTGAAAATTTGAACCAGTCGACCGACATTTGGGTAGTTGGTTCAATTTTATTATAATTTTTAAAAAATAAATTATTTTGGATTTGGATATGATACTGTAAACCTCAATTCGAATTCAAAACTTATTTATCCCATTAAAGATTCTATCAGATTTTACCCATTAACAACCCTATCTATATCCAAGGAGGGAGAGATAATACAACATGGATAAAGATTGGGCCTGGACTTGGGCTCAATCCAAAAAACAGGTATCTAAGTAGCTTTAAGCTTATTCAAACCTTCCTCAAGTCCAAAGGGCCAAGGCTTGTTTTTTTAAGAATGAATTCCCAATACAATCCTATCATGATAATAAGAAGGGCCTGGATCTTATGATAATGACAATAATTGCCTAGGAATCATTACCAGATCTCTCTTTTTTTCTTTTTTTGTCTTTTTGTTATTGGCCTAACAATGATCTTTACACTACTCTAGCACGGCACCCCACAAAAAGAGAGAATATAAGTAAACATGGTACGGGAAGTGCTCCAACCAAAAAGATGTGATAAATTCCTGAGCAAAAGGCTGTAGCGTGCTGCTTCCTGGTTCCTCTTTGATTGAACGCTGGATTTAGCTGTCACTCACTTTTCTATAAAAGCATCCATGCCTTTGCTTATACCAAAGCATTCTCAAAATTTAATATTTTTATCAAGACAAATTATCTTATATAAATATTATGATTTTTTTTTTTAACCAAAATGTGGTACGGGAGTTTCCCATCGTCGATATGCATATCAATGACACAAAGACCGAGATCATATAATTGATCCATCATGCTGAAACATCTGTTAGTCTAATAGTGAAAGGTTTGTACACGTAAGTTTCATGTACCTATGTCGACATGTATTTCACTGATAGACCAGCAGATCTTACAGTTATGTGGACATGTATTTTAACGATTGGACCACTAGATCTTGCAACGAAAGGCTCCATATTTGAAACCACCAAGAAATCGTCGCAAATCAACATGCCTTGGCATCTTGGCAATACTCAAAATTCTCTATCCCTGTTCCTTTGCCGCTTGAGTGTGCCACCTATAGCGGCATGCCATGTGGCAAAGGAGAGAGACACAAAGTTTTTGTTGAACGGAGAGTGGGGCGTTAACAGCCTCTCCTCTACCCCATTACATTCAAGCGGCGTTAAATGAAAAAAAAAAAAAACCAAATACTAGAACCAGAACCAGAACCAGCGGCGCCAAAAAAACAAAAAAAAAAAAAACACAGAGATTTATGGATGGCTTGGTGGGTTTTGAAGACGATGATTCATTGGCATCCGTTTCCAAGGAATTCAGAGATTTCTAAGTTGGGGGTGTGTGATTAGGCCCTGGAGGGAGCATCACTATCTGATTCACTTCGTTATGATATCCTCACACGTTTGTCTACCTTACCTTTTGGTTTGATCAAAATGAACCTTGGTGAACGCTCAAGTAACTGAGGTCCCTTGACAATTGGAGATGTTTTTCAGAGATTATAGAGAAGATATTATTTATTAGTTTTGACACAAATACGGATTGATCTGTTATCAGGGCAGAGCAACGGTGCCTGGCATGTTATTCTGCATTATTATCAGAACTTTTGGTTATTTCTTTTGCTCATTTGTTGTCTTGTTGGTGTGAATGTTCCCACAAATGCTTCATGCTAAATATATCTTGACTACTTTTAAATTTGGAATTGGTATTTTGATATTTTCTTTGAGCATCATGAAGTAACCACATTAACCATTTTCCAAGTTCTGCCGACAGAAGTGTAAAATTTTGGGATCTTGAAACTTTTGAATTGATTGGATCTACAGGGCCTGAGGTAAACTTTTCAGCCATATGGGACATTGGTCCTCAAATTAGGATTTTCATTGCTACCACTTGGTGATTTATTTCTTATGTTTTCCGCATCTTCTTCCCACATGCTATTTGGGGAATGGTACACATGTTCATTTATGGTCTTGCATTTGTTGGAGTAATACTTCGTAGATCTCCCTAGTTGTTGGTATTCATTTTTTATTCTTAGACAGACTCTCTTGGAGCCTTTCTTTAAGAAGGGATCCAAACTTCAAAGATAATGGATCTGGAGGACTTGTGAGTATTATTTGAGCTTTTTAAGGATGATTTCACTGACTCTATCTTTCTTGATACTTGATTTTGGATCTTAGATCCCAGAGGGAGGCTTCGACTGGATCGTTCTTTGCCTTTATTTTTTTTCCTTTTTTTTTTTGGCGTCGCTTGTTTTCGTTCTCGTTCTGGTATTTGCTTTTCTTTTTTCTTATTTTGTTTTTCATTTAATGCCGCTTGAATGTAACGGGAAGGCAGTTAACGTCTCACATTCCATTTAGCAAAAACTCTCTCTCTCTCTCTCCTCTGCCACATGTATGCCACTATAGGTGGTGGCAGAGGAACAGGGACAGAGAAATCGGAGTGTCTTGGCAACTCATTTAATTCGTCTTGTCACGTCCTTTTCTATTCAAAAACGTTGTATGTCTCTTCACGGAGTCTTGTCGCTGAAATTGCACTCCAACCTTCAATTAAGATGGCATTTTAAAATTCAAGAAAAGAAATTAAAAAAAAAAAAAGGCTTTTTTACAACAATTTGAATCACCCGCAAACAAACGGGGTTCTAATTCGAAATTAAATCCGATAATGTGGCAGTTCTATGAGTATGTTCGCGAAGGGAGTTTAAAATTCGATGACGTGTAGATGGTTTGCTGGTCAATGCTTGGGAGCTGAGGTGTACTCTTAACATTTCAAATTCAAAACCTTTTATACTATCAATTCTTTGGGTTACATGTATAAGAGGTTTATGAACTTCAGACTTACTCGGATTATATGCTATTTTTTTAATGTAATTGAGAATTAAAACTGATTTTCAATTATTTTAAAAATGTAACACTAAATCTCAATTATCTCGAATTGGGTTACTGAATCTGAATTATTTTGAAATAATCACTAAAAACCAATTTCTACGAAAAAAAATCGATGACGTGTACCGCATCCGGATCCATCAATCTCGTACTCGGCGTTTTCCCGGCGCACGATTCGACCTGAATATCTCACACGATGCATCACATCTTCTTCTTTTCTTCTCACCTCGAGATATTCTGACAGTCACGTGGTCCCCGCTTTTTCCGGTACATACGTTACGGCTCAATCTCGCCTGTGCCACGTGAACTAGATCACGTACATGCGATTATACGACTTTTGACTATTCACATTTATAACCGCCGTCATCAAAGCACCGATTGGCTCATCACTTTTAACTTTTCCCTGAGCCGTTCTAGTATCCGATCATGACGCTTCTCTAATCAGACCAGAACCAACCCATTTATTGCCCCTCCCGCCCTTCTAGTTGGCACTTTCTCTTTTAAGCCAACCTGTTTCAACCTGCTTCATCTGTGTTTACAAAAAGCTTTAAAAGCAACGCAGTTTACAGCCCTTTATTTATTTATTTATTTATTTTTGTCTTTTAGTGGGGTTGAACGTTGAAGGGTTATACGCGTTGCTCGATATCCGAGATCTCGTATTGAGGAGAAATCGCTGGAGATATCAGTTACAGGTGGCGGCGTTCCAGCTTCGAGTTCGAGGTTCAGTGTTCGAGTGAGCTTTTAATGACAAATCTCCCTTAATTAAAAAGAAAAAAAAAAGTGCAAATTCGCTTTGCTCGCTTTCTTAAGTCAAATAATCTCTTTATAACAACACTCCTGCAGCCCTGCTATGCTTTTATGATTATATAATACCAAGAGGAAGTAGAAGGGAAGTGAAGCCTAGATGCTGGGGATGAAGGGTGAGATCAGAGACTCAAAGAGGTAAATTGTGAGACAAGGAATTGGGAGTGGGGGGATCATTATCTGTGATGCTTCTTAAAAAGGCAAAATACCAACTCCATTTCCAACAAAGATGAGGTGAAGTAAAGATGCAGGGAATCTAGAAGGGAAGTTCATTGGTGCTTTAAGGGGAGTAGGCCCCTCCTTGCTTAAGTCAGAAAGAAGAGGGTTGTTTCCTAGATACCAGTGGACAACACAAGGGCATGAAAATGTTTGTTTTATAATCTCCAGCACAACATCTGCATAGATTTTCTAAAGCGCAGCTCACATGATGATGACAGGAGTCCATGGATGATGGACCCCCTTATGTCGCAAGGAATATATTCCTTCAATTGCTGCTCTCCTCTCTTGGACATCCATTAAAAAAAAACAAAGAATATCTATGACAGTTTCAGTGGACTTTTTTTATTTTGTTTGTGCGTTTCTTCGTCCCGCGTCGATCAAAATTTTCCTGTCGTCTGATCTTTTCACGATAAGCTAACCATGCGGTTTGATTGGGGTTCTTTGGTTTTTCTCTGATTCAGATGTCATCTTTTTCGTTTTTGGCTGTCTTATCATCTGTTGCCTGAACTTTTACGGCATGTGGCCTTCTGCATGTGTTAGTTCTTAGACAGGGTAGGTTTTCTTTGCTATTCAACAAATTCTAATCTGTTCTTCCTCTGCAACTTCCTTCCTTTATTTTACTCAAAATAGTCCAGTCCATCTCTCTGTCTTTTCTTATTTTTTATTTTTATTTTCATGTCTTCTTCTCGTTATTCTGCCTGCCCACTTGCAGTTTATTTTTGGAGATGCTTCCCTCTTTTGTCTTCTTCAAAAATTTTTTTCTGTTTTGGTCAAGGATCCTAATTTCCCCAAAATGGTAATTTAAACTTTGAAATGGCTTTGTATGCAGTTGAGAAGAAGGTGCGGGTGAAAACCTCCAAGTTTCAGTAGTTTTGCTTCAGTTGAAGAGTTGGTTGAGATTTTTTGCGGTATTTTTGGGATTTTTGAGAAATTCATGACAAAATTTGAAGCTTTGATCATGAGTTGTCGTTTGATGGGGTCTTATTCCTTTTTCTCTCTTCAACATGGCCTTCTCTTGAATGAGTAAAAGGAAGTGGGGATTTTATGATGTGGCTACAGTTGGAAAGTTAGTTGGGAACCATGAAAGCTTAGAAGGCTTACTTGAAAAGGGACAGTAGGAGACTTCTGTTTCTGAGGAAAAATGGAGCCAAATGCTCAGAAGACTCTCGAAAGAGTTGTTTCTCAAAAAGCTTTACAGATGGGTAGCTCATTTCCATGTCAAACATGTGTGGTGGGTTTTCTCAGTGGAGTGTGTCTCACCTATTTCTTTCTGGCTGCTCTTACCTCACATGGAACTGTGGATTTTGGGGGAGTTTCAATTCTGTTGCCATCAGCAGGAGTTCCATGGCAAAATTCAAGCTCCAATGTTACCTGTAAGTAGGAATTTCTCTAATTTCTCTTCAATTTTTTACTGGATTGCCTTTTTCCCTCACAAAATTTTCATGAATTTGCAGTATGAAAACTCTCTTTAGGTAATTGCTTTCATTTTTCACAAATAGTCATCAACTAAACTAGAAAAACAGAGTACCCTTTGTGCTTCGATTCTTTTCAATTTCACATTTGGTATTTCATGAAAATTTTCTTTCTGGGTAATTGGTCTCTGATTGATTCCCTCATCTCTGTTCAAATAACTCTTGTATTTAGTAGTCTGCTTGTGTAATCTTCTTTCAGAAAGTGCAGTTATTGCTGGATATAGAACATTTCACCGGTAGTAATTGCTTTGCTGAACTTTATATTGTGGTGACTGTAGATATGATCACAAATGGAGACTGCACTTCAGGACAAAAGCAAACAGAGAGAAGGATGGATACACAGGTAACTGATGGGAGTGATGAAGAGAGAGTCTCATTACTTTATTCAGCGTGGAGTGCTATGCTGGATGAATCGATGGATGGGGAAGATGAGTTCTTGAGAAAAGTAGGTTTGAGCAGAGCTAGTGTGCCCAAAGCCCCTCATTTGGAGAACTGTAAGTTAAGTGCACGAGTAAATGAGATTCTAGATAAACGCAGAGAGAATAAAACCTTTCCTCCTTGGACAATTTGGAAAGGATTGTTAGGTATTAAACTGCACAACCCAGCAGCTGCCATTGATAATCAGGAGTTGCATTCTGGGCCTCAAGCTGAATCAGAAGGTGCCTATCCTCCTTGGGTATGTGTTATTTTGTCATGAAATAGTTCATAATTCCTTTTAGCTCTATAAATATACTTATATACAGAAGCATGGTATCTGTGTGTATGTGTGTGTGTGTAGATACGATATGATTTAACTGTGCACACATATGTTATCGGCTTACTTTGTATAGAAATGCAATGTTTTTATCTTTTTATATTTTCTAACTTTGCATTTTGTTTCTTAAGATGTCACTTAACATGTATATCTTTACCATTTCAAAGATACATGTACACAGTTGTTCTGTTTAACTATTAAATGGTAGCATATGTTTGGTAATAACATGGGATATGATTCTACGGGTGTTATAATGAACTTCTTGGTTCTATTTATATTCACGTCACATGAACACATGGTAGAGTCAAAAGTCTTGCTTCTATCAAAAGAGAATACAATTGTCATCTTAATTCTTTCTGGCCTCAGATAGTGACCAGTTATGTGGAGTTTTGAAGCATCTTTGCTGTACCCTTCAAATTTGTTGATGAAGGGGATATCTTTTAATGCTTTCAGAGTCTGTAAGAAGGCAACTCATGAAATTTGGATCAGGTTCTGTGAGGCCAAACATTTCTGCAATCTACTGAATTATTAGAGTAGGTTGTTAAACAAATATTGATACAGGGTTGCATTTCTCATCACCACCAGGTCTAATCATGGAAGTTATGCCTAAGTTCAGCGGTGCTGTCTCCTGGATGCATATTTAGCAAATCTATTGCTACTGCATTGTAATTGCATTTTTCTGCTGTGGTAGTATTCTCGACAATGTGGCTAGAAACACAATCTTGCAGCACTACTTTTCCCCTTGGAAGATAAAATCCTTGGTAACTGACATGCATAAAATCACGATGTTCTACATTTTAGTTTCTTGGGAACTTTTCAAATTTGAGAAGGGGAATTTTCTGGAGAAATTTTAGGAAAATTGGGGACATTTTCAATGAACACAATCTTGCAGTATATTATAAACACAATCTTGCAGTATATTAGACACATAAGCACTTAAATAGACACACATGGAGTGAAAGAAAAGAAAAGACAAAAACTATTCATGATCAATTAGATAAGCATGAGAAGAAAACTCACATTTTTTTTTGGGGATTTAAAATTATTCAGATTTAAAATCATATTATTTATAGATCTCAACATCTAAATTTCATATATTAGTCATACTTTAAATATAATTGAACATCTAGATTTCATGTGGTAGGCTTAAGATTATATACATGAATTTGATCTATGAATTAAAGATGATCATGAGCATTGATCACATAGAAATGGCAATTTTATCAGCATTTAATCTTAGATATAAGTTTGAGAGTTCTTGAAAATTTGGGATATTCAGAAATTCTGTTCCTTGAGTGCCCAGACCATGAAAAACAAAAGATGGAAACATTGGCATTCCTATAAAAGAGGAAAAATAATGTCTTATGTTTAAAAAAAAGAACCACAAAAAAAAATTTTTTTTTTAAAATTTTAAGTTTCATTAGGTGCAGAGGTAATGTGATTCACATTACCTCTGCAAAACATAAAATTAGTTATATTAGTTATAAAATTAGTTATAAAATTATAAAATTAGTTATAATTAATTTTAAGTTTCATTAGGTGCAGAGGTAATGTGATGCACATAAATTGCTGCAAAACAGCAATTTATGTGCTCAAAATATAAAATTAGTTATATTTTTTTATATATTAAATAATCAAAATCTCGTAAATTGTATTTTGAATTTTGAAATTTTCACTATACTCTGCACATTTTGGAAAGTAATGTGATTCACAAGAAAAAAAATAGGAAAGTGGGAATGCAGTTGGATTTCCCCCTTTTAACCCTCCAGAAAGGGAAAAATCCAAGGAGAGCTTCAACATTGAATAGCTTCGTAACCTCTAAGCATCACAAAGTTTTTCTCTAATCTGTTTTGGAGGAGAAAACAGAAGAGCGGCGGCTTGTGTTCTGCAATCCAGGACATTCATTGGGTTTGATTTGGTTCTGTGAAGGAATCACTGGCGTATAGGTCTGGTGAAGATGTAGTGTTTGAATGATGACATGAACAGCCCAGATGGATAACAATGGCCGAAAAGAGTGGAGTTGTTGTTGCTCCTACAGGAACGGGAGTTTAAGATGGTTATGGATCTCAGGGCTGCCATGTAAGTAGAATTGGCACCTTCTGGCAATCTAGCTGTGACTGGTGTACAGGATGGTTCAAGAATTGCCCGGCTGAACAATCTTCAGTTATAGGTATCCAATGAAAGATTGATGCTAATTGTTCAGCATGTTTTGTCATCTCGGCCTTGGGAGGAGGATTCTTTTTTTTTTTTGTCATTGTTTAAAATTGGAAAGCATGGTTATTAAAATCTCAAAAAGGAAGATCTGATAAGATTTTTGAATTCATAGTTTTTCTTGTTTTATGCTACATTTGAAGATTGCTCTGATTGTTGCATATCAGGAGCGTGCACACCACCTGTTTGTGTAAAGAAGATGAGGGCCATTGTGATTCTTTGGTTTCTATTTTTCCAGTTTTTCATTATTGTTTTACCATAGTTTATTTTCTTTTTGCAACTATTGATATTTGCTGTGTAGTATCTACAAGACTGTGCCGCATTGAATGTGCCCTAGACAGTTGTTTCATTATCATGTGTTTTTCAAAGTTAAGGGCATTTGTCAAGAAACCTGAGTTTATTGTGCATTTGTCGAAGGGCATGTTTAATTGTTTTTATTGACAGTTATTTGTATGCCTATTGGTATCAACATGTTTCTTGTCTCTATTCTTGTGATTTTAATTACTTTCAGCATTATTTGTCTTCTTGTTTTTTCTATCAGATGTCGTATTTTTAAAATATTCTTTAAGGCATAATGTGATGTTTTCAGATTACAGGGTCAGACGAAGATAACTTTCCACTTACTAGGAAGGTTCAACGTGACATATGGATCCACCAACATCCTTCAAACTGCAATGATCCTCATGTAAGGTTTCTTGTTGCCGACTGGGAGAGGTTACCAGGATTTGGTATTGGAGCCCAACTTGCTGGAATGTGTGGGCTTCTTGCTATTGCCATCAATGAAAAACGGGTTCTTGTTACCAACTACTTTAATCGGGCTGATCATGATGGCTGTAAAGGTATGGAATGTGATGGACATTACAGTAGCATTTCTATATCTGCTTCAGTTCTCTGTAAGCTATATTTCTTTATGTGATATTTTATATTTTGGCGCACACTGGGTAGCGTCATGCTTACTAAAGATCTACATGTGGTTACAATTTATTAGTAAAAATACCATAAAAAAAATTTTAAAAATTGATATTGACAAAGAATGGTCCCAATTTGATGGATGTGTTTGTAGGTTCATCACGCTCTCATTGGTCTTGTTACTTCTTTCCTGAAACATCCATTAAATGCCGAGACCGAGCATTTGAACTTATGGGGAAAAAAGAGTCTTGGGAGACTGGAATAATAACAGTAAAAGATAATTATACCTCGAAGGAAATATGGGCTGGACGAACTCCAAGGTAATGTATTGCACATCTAACCATCCTCCAGCTACTTGCTAATAGAAACAGATGGAGCATTCATCCTTCTCTTAACATCAATTAATTTCTTAATGTATGCTTTCTGATATAGAGCTTGGGGTAATCCCTGGACTTACATGCAACCAACTACTGAGATAAACGGGAGTTTGATTACTTATCATCGTAAGATGGATCGGAGGTGGTGGCGTGCACAGGTATTATAAAGTAATAAATTGCTAGAATTTTTTCTTTCCCTCATCAATAGAATACATGCAAATGAAGAGATATTATAAACATTACTCTCTTTTCTAAAGTTGGAAAAGTGAGGCAAGTGTTAAATTCCTTTGGGCTTATGAAATAGTGGTCTGACTTAAGCATAAGTTTTACACTAAAGTTTTGTTGAGGATTGCATAATGGAGTCGGTAAGTTTCAAATATTGATGTATTAATGCTATGTATTAAAAATGTGAGGAACAATTATCCATCTATGAAACATCTTCTTAATCTCTATGTAATCTTGGTGTAAAATATTACTGGTATTATAAAATGCTTATGCAATAGCAGCCCTCTATCTCTCTCTCTCTCTCTATTGTCTAATTTTCACTTTGTGCTTTTAATTGTGCCTCAACAGGCGTTTTGATTATAAATCCCTGTGATGAAATTTATTTTCAGGCAATCCGCTATTTAATGAGATTTCAAAGCGAGTATACATGTAGCTTGTTGAATCATGCACGGCATACAGCATTTGGATTACAAGCTGCAAAGTTGGTTCTTGGGAGCTTTACTGAAAAATGGCCAGAGGTCCGTTGATTGTTATATATACTTGTTCTTTTACTTTCCCTCTTACAATTAAGTTCCAGTGATTAGGTGTTGAAAGCTGACTAAAGTTATATTACATAGTAAAGGTGGAAACGGTCTGGGTGGCCTGCTTGTGCTGATAATTGTGCAGGCTTAGATAACATATATGGGCCCATTGCCTTATACTTGTCAAGCCCCACCTAACCCGATCAAATTACGGCTAGGCAAGTGGGAAGCGCAACCGGCCCAATAATATACATTTAGAAGCATCTTTCAGTAAAATAGATTTTTATTTTCCAATTTGAGAAAATTTTAATATGGGGGCAGATTTGAGCAGGCCTCAGGCCTAGAGATTTCTAAGATCAGGCTGGGCTTGGACTCATATAGAACCTTGTTATGCATGGCTATGATCTACACTCACGTTGGGTAACACAAGCCTCTATGCACTATTGCACTACGCAGGATTTTGGCCTGATAAGTTCATGTTGGGCCTTGGCCGCTATTAGTTTCGTTTGTCAACTCCCTTGCTTGGCGAAGTGATATTAAATTATCATGGGCCTAAAATTTGCTAATAATATTCTTTATTGACAACATAATTTATATCTATACATAAGTTTTTGTGCTTCTTTGAATATATTTTTACATTTTTTTTATTCATGATCCTGTAGAAACCGTCCAGCCTTAGATGAGAAAATGTGTTCTGGATTGCTGCATGCTCTGTCTTTTGTTCTAGTGGATTTTCTTGTTTTAAATATGTAGAAAATGAATTTTTTTAATCTCTTACCGTTTCCTTGAAATATGTCTTGATCGATGGATAATTTTAATAGCACTATGCATCAAAAAATAATTTGATTTACTAATCCTTATTCATCAATCAGAAGATCCTGCTGTTTCCCTATTCCCATTATAACCTGCTTGCATAATTATTTCCCTAATCCATGTTCTATTTACAGGCTTTTGTAAACCACTATATATCTGATATTGAACAACTTGTATGGTCTGATCATAAACCTTGGGTCCCTCGCCCACTTCTAAGCATGCATGTGAGAATGGGAGACAAGGCATGTGAAATGAAGGTGGTCGAATTTGAGGAATACATGAGTCTTGCTGATAGCACCCGAAGACACTTCCCAAACCTTAACAATATCTGGCTCTCTACAGAAATGCAGGTTCATGATACTCCTATGATGCATTTTCTTTATTTTGCTAAAACATGGTAATTAAACATTTCTCATATCATCAATGTTGTGACTCATGTCCAGGAAGTCATTGATAAATCAAGATTAGTTCCTCATTGGAACTTTTACTACACAAATGTGACACGCCAAGTAGGAAACATGACCATGGCTTCTTATGAGGCTAGTCTTGGCAGAGAGACCAGCACAAACTATCCTCTTGTTAATTTCTTGATGGCTGCTGATGCTGACTTCTTTATTGGAGCTTTGGGTTCCACTTGGTGTTTTCTTATAGACGGTATGAGGAATACTGGAGGAAAAGTAATGGCTGGATACCTAAGTGTTAACAGGGATCGATTTTGGTAGACGATCTTTTAAAGCTGGTCACATAGGTATGTAAAGAAATGTATATATTCAATCAATATTTTGCACTGTATGTAGTTATTATTTTTCCCATGTTTGTATGTTTTTTTGTACAAACGGACAAAACTTATCTTCAATAAAAAAATAAAAGTACCATTTAAATCCTTGTTAAGAAAGATACGAAGATCTTCATTATATCTCCCTCTTCTATGATAGAACATGGAATACTTTTGATTATCATTCCCATATGCTCAGAGGAAGATATGTGAACCCCTAAAAATAGTTTTATCGTTTGGTGTGTTGGTAAAATCTTCAAATTATCAGCATGAAAACATGTTTCTTGAGTTTGAGCATAGTCATTTTGCACAAAATCATCAGATTTAAGGTTTGTTATTAGTCTAACCCGCTTGAGACCCTACTTCAGTGGGACCTATACCAGTGTATTGTTTCCTGTTTTTTTCAGCCACATCTTCCCAAAAAGGCAAAGATGTTGTTCATATGCCTTTTTCAGTTGAATGACCTTTGGGTTGCAGTATGGGACCAATTGAAGTACCATGGCTCTTGAGCTGTATCCTCCTGGTTTCTTAACCTAGATGAGAAGATGTGGGTTATGACACACCAGGATTTCATGATATTATGCTATTCAGCGGGTCTTGGTGATTGGCTATTCATTAGGAGTCAGCTGATGATCATGTCAGTTTTTATCATTGCCATTGTTATTCAAATATATATATATATATATATATATCTTACAAATGATCATGAAGCTATAACAAGTGGCACTATCTCTGGTCCATATTATTTTAGGAAAGAAATTTGTCATTGTCTTGATGTGGTAACATGCAGAAAATGTTTGTTATGATTTCTTTCTGAAAATAATGCAAATCATTGAACTTTGTATCAGTTCATTTTCTAGTGCTTACACTGTATGCATTTCAATGGGTCTATGTTTATTATATGCCAACATGATGTGAGAAGAGAATGACCCATTGAATAAATAAATCCCTACTCATGTAGTAGGGGGTTGATTTCACACAAATGGGTACGATGAACACTGTCTTTATATTACGTGTTTCATATTATACTTGGATATTTGTACAAAAACGAGTGTGAAAGCTTTTGCGGGTATTGGTTCTGCGTTGAGGTTGGGTTGAGTGTTTGAGGTTGGTGTGTTGATAAACCCACCAGAGAATGGTTCCAAAAAGCTGTGTTATGCCCACTAGTTTTCTTCCTTTTTCCTTTGGTTGGTTCAGTGGTGTGTCCCCATATCAGCCTCCACTAGAATATACTGAGCGCTCACTGCTTTTCCTTATTAGCATCAAAAGATTATTGCCTTTCAATGTTCCCCACTAAAAAGATACGGTCTCTACTCTCTAGCGACTGTTTTTCTTCCTTTTTATTCAAGATTGAACCCCATCTTAAGGAGATTAATTTTCAAAATGACTTTGTGATAGCGTCAGAATTTCAAAATGACTTGTAATTGCATCAGTTACAGCATCTCCATCCATTGTTACTGGAGGCCTCATACAGCTCATCCAGTCCACTCCATACTTAATGTGTTTCTGCTGACTTCATTGAGCTTTTTCCGCTGAAATGAACCATGGAAAATTTTTCTGGACAGAATCCATCGCCATGATAGTATTCAGGCATCACATAAAGTGTCTAATGCACCACACCTTAGTGCCGGCTTTGATGCTGTGTTTAGGGTTGCTTCCGATAGCTAACTTGGACTCATTTCACATCTTAGAAAGAGGGGTTACTTGCTTCTTTTGTGACACTGTTGAGTTTTCAAAAAAGAGGTAGGAGTGAATTATTACTTTGTGTTGCAGACAAGGATCTGATTAGATAGAATTGGTCCCTGTGGTGCTAGGTATCTGGATAAGTAAACTATCTCCACAAGTACTGATATGCGCTGGGGAGGAGGATGATGAGGGCAGAAGTGGACTTTCCGGGCTCCTTATCAAAGGCCTTTATCATCCATTGCCTCGTAAGGGCATCGACCTTTCTGAATAGGTATAATCATCCTAGGAGGAAAGCTTGCTCATGTTCTAGGTCTCAATAGTACTGATAGTAAGACAAGCGCTTTCTACCTCATAGACAAAGTATTTGCTCTTAAAAAAGTCTATATGGGGTTGCAGTAAAGAACACTTTCTACCTCATAGACCATTGTTCTGAAGCTTTCCTCTCTATGGAAGGATCATGAGAGAGTAGTTAAAATTCAGAAGCAATGCTTACCCCAAAATAAGGAAAAAGGGATGGAGATAAGAGAAAGTGATCTCTCCATGTTGTTCATGTTTCTCCGAAGATTTTGACCAAATATGACACACCTAACTTCCTTTATCCAACATAATCTTAGACTTCTTTGTTGCATTATCGGAAAAAAGATAAGGATTCACATCATCTGCGGGGTGCCCAGCATCCAATGGGAATGGGCCACATTAGCGGCCACATTAAAAATAATGTGGCTTGTGTCAGGGCTGCCGCTGATGTGACCCATTCTCATTGCACGCTGAGCACCCAGCAGTGCTGCTGGGAATCCAGCAGATGATGTGAATCGAAAAGATAATGGTGGGGGGTCTCTCAAATATTTAGTTGAATAAACTGTTATCTATTTTTTCCTCCCTTTTTTTTTTCCTTTTAATGAAAGACATATATATACTATTAGATTTGTAATTTATTCGGTTGGGCCTCATACGACTGGGCATAAAAATGTGTAGGACTGGTAAATTTCATACCTGTTAAAACTAGGTTTGGCCCAGCTAACGACCCGATAAATTTCGTCAGGCCTTGCAAAACTGGATCAGAGATCATCACATTTTTATGCAAAAAAAAAAAAAACAAACGATGGTTGTAGTCTTCGGCAAGTAAAATAAAGAATTTCTTTTTCTTTTTTTCTGGTCGTTTTCTGATCCTTCTGCAGAGTCACAACTCCATTATTCCCATCTTCTTTTCTATTCTCATCTTTTCAAGCTGACTAAGCACCGTTTGACTAATTTTTTAAAAATAACGAATGAGTGTCACCAAAATTGATTTTAGACATTTAAGTGCTTTGAGACCCTTTCAATTTGTAAATTACAGTAACCTTCCTTATCAGATCACCGTTTGACTAATTTTTAAAAAATAACGAATGAGTGTCACCAATGATGATTTTAGACATTTAAGTGCTTTCAGACCCCTTTCGAATGGGCATCGTTTACGTTATAGACAACCCCTTACATTGAACGGTGGGACCCTCCAAGTGAATGGTGGGACCCCCAATGAATGTGAGGGGTTGTATATAGTTTACGCTATAGAGGATGCGAATCGGACCTTTTCAATTTGTGAATTACAGAAACCCTGCTTATCAGATCATCGTTTGACTAATTTTTTAAAAATAACGAATCAGTGTCACCAAAATTGATTGTAGACATTTAAGTGCTTTCAGAACCTTTCAATTTGTAAATTACAAACTTACAGTAACCTTCCTTATTAGATCACCGTTTGACTAATTTTTAAAAAATAACGAATGAGTGTCACCAATGATGATTTTAGACATTTAAGTGCTTTCAGACCCCTTTCGAATGGGCATCGTCTACAGCGTACGTTATAGACAGCCCCTTACATTGAACGGTGGGACCCTCCAAGTGAATGGTGGGACCCCCCAATGAATGTGAGGGGTTGTATATAGCTTACGCTATAGAGGATGCGAATCGGACCCTTTCAATTTGTAAATTACAGAAACCCTCTTATCAGATCATCGTTTGACTAATTTTTTAAAAATAACGAATCAGTGTCACCAAAATTGATTGTAGACATTTAAGTGCTTTCAGACCCTTTCAATTTGTAAATTACAATAACCCTCCTTATCAGATCACCGTTTGACTAATTTTTTAAAAATAACGAATTAGTGTCATCAAAATTGTTTTTAGACATTTAAGTGCTTTCAGACCCTTTTAATTTGTAAATTATAGTAACCTTGCTTATAAGCTGTGTCAGCTAGGGCTGGAACTTAGGTCGGTTAAAACTGAATCGGTCCAACCCAACTTTTGGTCAGTTTGGTTTAGGTTATATAGTATTTGAGTAGGTTTTGGTTCTAAAGCAAAACTGTTCTCTCTTTCTTTCATACTTGGCTAGTGTATATATTGGAAGTGAGTAATTAAGTTCTTACAGTGCTCCATGACTTGTAAATATGACTTTTCTTGTTTATTCGTAACGCGGATAGCATAAGTGATTAATAATTGGCAAATTTTTGCTAAGAACTTAATTCTAAATGCAAAGCCACCTAAATTATGTTTAGCAAATGAGATTGTCTTTGCATTAGCAGAATTAAGTGTGAGCGTTCAAATCACATACTCTCATCAACCACAAAATACAGTCATATTCGATTAACATAAAAGATAAGTTGGCCACATCATGATTACCTACATTCTAGAGCCTTCTAATTACTTGGCAAAGGAAGAAAGCAGGATGTCCACATGAAAGATAAGTTGACTTGAAAACTAAAACAGAAACAAAATACTAAACAAAACAAGGCGTATATCTTTTTGCCACTTGGGCTACTTGTGGTTCTAGCTAATCCACTATCCAAATCAAGCAAGCATGAGGCTTATCACACGAGTAGATGGTCACATTCCCTCCATTATAGTAATAGGAGAAATTGGTTTTTAGTCATATTGTTTCAAAATAATCCAGATTCAGTCGGTCAAATCTTGATAATTGGTTTTTAGTGATAATTTTTTAAAACAATGTAGAATTGGTGTCATTTTACTGTCCACTAAGAATTTCTTCCGAATATGCCCTCCAAAAATTTTGAAAACCTTTTTTTAAAATAATTATTGTTCACTTATTTTACTTTTTAAAATGAGGTTTGCAAGTCTTTTGAGGGCATTTTTGAAAGAAATTCTTAATGAACATTAAAATAATACCGATTCTCAATTATTTTAAAAAGTATTACTAAAAACCAATTATCAAGATTTAATCGACTGAATCTAGATTATTTTGAAAAAAAAATCACTAAAAACCAATTTCCCCTTGTTTTAATTTGGATCAAGTAAGGCTTCATGGTCATTGACTTTTGCTCCCTATTGCTTGTTCCTCTAGATATATATATATATAGACACACACACACAGTGGTGGAACCACCTTATAGATAGGGGGGCAATTGCGCCCCCTAGCTTTTATTTTTTAATTAAAAATATATATATATTCCC
Organism: Buxus sempervirens; assembly: GCA_947561395.2. Lineage (NCBI taxonomy): Eukaryota > Viridiplantae > Streptophyta > Magnoliopsida > Buxales > Buxaceae > Buxus > Buxus sempervirens. The sequence continues at coordinate 31,184,957 of OX387192.1, forward strand.
CTTCCCCCCAACTGAAATTTCTATATTTCATGAGAACCCCCTCTAAAATTTCTGGTTTGTCCCCCTAATTCATTGAAATTTCTATATTTCATGAGAAGTGTTAATTGAAATTTTTCTTTATTGCCCTCTCAGATTTGGAGTCCTGGTTCCGCCACTATATACACACACGTGTATTATAAAGGGGAAGCAATAGGGAGCCAAAGTCAATGACCATTAAGCCTTACTTGGTCCAAATTAAAACAATGGTTCCACCCCACTAAGCCATATATTTTTCTGGAAGAATAAAATTTAAGGATTAAAGTAATCCTGCAGATTAGATGGGAAGAAGAAAAAGCAAAATAACATTACTGAGAAAAGTAAATGAAAAGTAGTGGAACATGAATTAGAACTTCTTATTAGCAAGAGGCACACTCCAATGGGAAGGTGACATGAAAAGCTTCCCATTGTTACACAAATTACTATAGTTAATCTCCCTCTTTCTAAGTCATAAGTTGACCAAATTGGAGATATGGTATATCAGAGTGGAAAGCAAAGAAATAGAACAGATTATTTTCTGTTGCTTATTGAACTTGGTGAAGGTGTTTACTGTTAACCAATGGCTTATAGCTTTGGTGGAAATGAGCACCCTTCAACCCAATTTGTGGACCCTCCATAAGGGCCCCCAGCAAAATCCCATTAGAGATAATTGGTTTTCTGGTTTTGTTCTGGTGGGAGAATACAAAAAGTGGTTTTGGGCAAACGTCACGTAACACACTCAAGCAAAAAGGGGTCTCTTATTTCATCATCCTTCATCATTAAATCCCACTAAAAAACCATTTTCCCCCTATTCACTTACACTGTATATAACAACTAACCAACAGTTTTAAGGGCTCCTCCCCATCCCTCCCATCTAGGTGTAAATATTCTTAGTCACCGAAAGCCCACATGTAACTCTTGTTGTGCCATGTATATGTCTCCAACTGTGTGGCTCTCAGGGTTCCTTGATCTGATGTCAGTTTCTGATGTAACATGACCTTAATAGGGTTTTATTATATATGTTACAGTCTCTTTCTGTGTACATTTTGAGGTTGAGCTCCCAAAATTATATAAAAATTCGACTATTTATTCTTTATACATATTGTGGGTTTTAGGCCTTTAAGGTCTTTTTACATATTAATATAGAAGGAATGGAGTTTCTATATATTATTTATATATTTAAGTTTATAATATGTGGTAGATTTGAATTAATACGTCCCTATTTGATCCACTAACTTAAGGTTTATTGTATTTCAATTTTTTTTCACATATTATCAAATCAGATATTAAAATATCTGCCAAATTTTGGTTCGAATTTAGATCATCGGTTTTCTTTATCGGATTGAATTCGGATCTTAGTCGATCCATACCCATTTAAGTTGACATCTAAAATTACATGCACGAGGTTTAACCCCACACGAGTATTGAATCATCTACAATAGGACCTCTAAAATGGTCCAACCGTAACCAATGCCATGTTGCCCCATGTGGCTGTGCGTGACTGGCACAGACCTGACAAATGTTAGTGTGTGCCTCCCATGAAGCCCATGTGGCTATGAGAACTTATTTCACACAACCATGAGTAGGTTTGAACTCAAGAGCTTCAAGTTTATAGTTCATGGTTGGACTCAGGCTGTCCTGACACTTGTGAGTCACTTTCGTGAACATAAGCGTTTGTTCAAGCAACCGTGTCTCTTCATTTGAACTCGCATCCTTCGTTTTGAAAGCACCTGTCATTGTATTGTGGCGTATAAAAAATAAGAAAAAGACAAAAAAGAAACCACCTGCCATTAATCTACAAGTAAGGGCTATATTTGTAAATCTACTGGATCATAAACGAGGTTCCCGTTATGTTCCGTTGACTCCGTTCCCTGTCTTCTCTTCTTATTGAAAGAAAAATGAAAAGAAGACTGTTAAAAATCACCAAAAAAATAACAGCCAACAATCAGAAAAAAAAAAAAAAAAAGAGAGAAGATTTCTATTTCTAAAATAAAATCACAAAGAAGAGCGTAAAGAAACAGAGAACAAACTTCTCTCTCTCTTTCCTTTCTTCTATATATAAACTCCTGCAAATCCTCTCTTCTATCTCTCAGCTCTTCTGCATTTTTATTTTTGCGCCTCCTTCTTCAAAACACAGCAAAATGGTGAAGTTCTCAAAGGAGTTCGAAGCTCAACTCATCCCGGAATGGAAGGACGCCTTTGTGAATTACTGGCAACTGAAGAAGAGCGTAAAGAAGATAAAGCTTTTACGAAAACCAGCCGAAACAGAGGAGCACGACTTCGGGTTCTCTATCTTCGATCCCATTCGCCATTCCATCAAAATGTTCTTCTCCAGACTTCACAACACTGGAGACAAAGGAGAGATAATTCAGGTAGAACAACTAAGAAAAAGTAAACTAACTAATGGATTTACAGAGATTTTACGATGTTCCCTTCAAAGTTCAGCTAACTCTTCTTTCTGGATTACAGTCAGGAAACTAAATTGGATAATATTTCAGCTCAGGTTGTTTTTGCGAAGTTTTTTTTTCTTTTTTCTTTTTTTTCTTTTCAGATTGTGGTCTGTTTTCTTGATTTTCCGGCGAGAATACTGGAATTTCTCAGGGATGTTACCGTATTTAATTTTTGCTAAATAAGAGCTCGGAAGCTTTAGATTTCATTGTAAATGGTGAGTTTCGGTTGTGTTTGTCTTTTAGTGAAAAAAGAGAAGTTGACCTAATTTTCTGGCATTCTCTTTACTTGTCTTATTCGGTTTCCCTCCCTTTCTCCCTCTCTTTTTCTTCAACAGAGTTTCGTTTTTCATCATTTTCTGGACGTTTCTTTTACTGTTATTTCCGTTTGGTTTGCGTGCAGAAATTAATGGGAGTGTTGTCTCTTTCCCAGTGATATTTCACGTTTAAATCTACTAGCCGGAAACAGAGACACAAGTTTCATTTCTAGGCAAATTCGTTCCTGGGTTGGCCGGAAAATACAAATTTTGTCATATTCCGGCCACAGGAAAAAGAAAGCAAGAAACCGTTGCCTCCATTCATCACGAAACCATCGTGAGTTAGGAAACAGGAAAAAAAAAAAAGGGACCCCGGCCCACAAAACATGAACGAAAGAGACACTAGCTAATAAAACATGAAAATTAAATTGAAATCTCGATATTTAATTTTCATTGCAGGTGAGGAGCAGAAGCGGAGAAGGAGATGGAGAAGCTTTTTACCAGACGGAGCTGGTTAAGTTATTTTCTGAAGAAGATGAGGTAAATAATTCATACGTTCCATCTCTTGCAAGGTACGTAACTTTGTACAATGCTAATCCCTTCTGTTTTTTTTTTTTTTTTCCAAATTAACAGGTGAAGGAGTTCTTTCAGAGACTAGACGAAGAGCTCAATAAGGTGAACCAATTCTACAAAAACAGAGAGGAAGAATTTCTAGAGAGAGGGGATATTCTCAAAGAACAGCTCGAACATCTCCTTGAACGCAAGCAAATCCTAGAAGGCTGTGAACGGAAAAATCATCAGCCAAAAGCTGATTGCTCGGTCCTCTCCAGATCGAACTCTTTATCTTTCCGAGGTTCTGATTATTCATCAGGTCAGTTCTTCATGACCCCATTTGATCAACCACCCTTTCTGCATGGCCAAATGAACGTAGATGTTCTAATTTTGGCTGCTTCCAGTCTTCAACTTGAAGTTAGCAACTCTTTGTGGAATATATGTGATGCAGAGAGTCCGACGGAGTTCTTAGAGTCGCCGGTAGAGATCCAGGAGGCGGTGGAGAGGGGTGGCATCAACGTGACTGGGGCGGCGACGCGAGCGAAGACGAAGAAAGGGAAGCCAAAGATGACGGTAAAGATCGATATTCCGGCGACCACTCCGACGCGCGCTATCAGTAACGTGACTTCGATTCTTTTAAAAGATTTACTGAGCAGCCCCAAGAAGAAGGAAGGTTTAGGAGATGCTATAAGTGGAAGGAAAATCGAGTACGCCGAAAAGATGATTAGAGGGGCATTTGTGGATCTTTACAGAGGCCTCCTCCTCCTGAAGACTTACAGGTACCGGCCTTATCTAATCATCTTTCCATTATATTGCTCTCGATCTTAATTTAGTGCGTTGGTGTAGTAATGGCGTGCACACTAATTCAAAAACTAACGGGAAATAGCTGGGGGCATGTAATGACAATTTTACCCTCAGACGGGGACTTTGAAGGAAAGTGATGTCCTCATGAAGGGCAAATTAGTCATGGAAATTATCATGGGGAGTTTTACGTACGTACCACCTACTACGGAAAGGATTCCCATGCATTAATTAAATGAGTTGCACGTAGGGTTTTGCTGCTGAACAAATTTATTTCACCGGTATCTTTAGATATTTCGGATTGATCATGGTTCCCGTCAGGGAAGTTGATACTTAAAAAAAATGTTCTTGTCATGGTCACTCTTTTGTACTGAAAGTTCCAATCTCAAACGTGAATTTAAATTTATTGAAAGTGTGACAGCGTTAGGTTGGTCTTCTTTTTATTGAAGGAGAACTAATCTTCTGTTTTTGTTTTTTTGGCAGCTCCTTGAACATGATGGCTTTTAACAAGATTCTCAAGAAATTCGACAAGGTAAGAGCTTTTCTTTCATCATATCATTTACCGGCATTAATACCGCCATTTACCGGTACTTGGTCATATTATTGGTAGGTGATATAAAGGTCTGTTGATAAAAAGTTTACATTAATACAGGCATTTACCAGTGCTTTGTGATACAAAGGTCTAGTTGGTACTAGAGTTGGCAATGGGTCGGATATATATCTAAATTTAATCTGAATCCAATCCAAAAATCTCGAATTCGGATATGAGATATGGATCCGTGGTTTGAATACGGATATCGAATTTCGGATCCGAATTCGAATCTGTCCATATCCAATATGAACCGAAATCAACATATAATTTTCATTAAACCATTGGTAAACTTTGTATAAACCATGGTTGAACCATCCTTGCCCATGTCTTGCTTTAATATTTATATAGCTCATTAGTTTTGATAGTTAAAATTTGCTTTAATAGTTAAACTTGACTTTTGAGTTTTTAAGTTCAAATCGAATCTAATTAGGATCGAATTCGGATTTCGGTTATTTATTTAGTCGAATTTCGAATTCGGATACAGTATATAAATTCGGCTTTGAATTCGGATTCACATATAAAAGATTCGTCCGATTTCAGATTGAATTCGGATATCAGATTTTTATTTTCGGATTCGGATCATGGTAGATCCATACCATATTCAACCCATTGCTAGTCGTAGTTGGTACTTGGTAGTGGCTCAAATTTAAAACACTGTATATTTGGGGTCGTCAAGAATATCATAACCCAACATGCAATATGTTTAGGTAAGTGATTAGTTATTGGAGTCAACCCACGCATTAATTTGGATAACAAGGAACTCTGTAGTAAGAAACAAGGGTTTGCCACCACACATTTCTTTCGGTTTCAGACCTCTTGAGTAGGATGAAAAATAAGCTTATTTTTCTCATATGACGGGTCCATTGGATTTTTTTTTTTTTTTTTTGTTTTTTGCTTTTTTGGGTATCCATATGATCTATGATCCTTACTAGTTTTGCAATTTCTCGGTATTAAAACATAACCTAAGTTATTCTATATGAAAACCTAGTTTGATTGATATAAATTTTGTTTAGATGTACTTAAATGAAAGTTGGCAAAATCAAATGATTAAATTTATATAATCTAGCTAGTTGGTATTGAAAAATTTAATGTTGATTAAGTCTTTTTGACAGGTGGCAAACCAACAAACTTTGGAAAGTTATCTGAAAGTGGTGAAGAGTTCCCATTTCAGCAGCTCCGAAAAGGTACATTACACTAAGGGGGCTGCGCGCACGGCCCACTTAGTTAGATAAAACAATATTCCTCCCTCTTCTCAAACACTAAATTCTACCGTACGCCTTGGGCATCTATGCGCATCTCTTCCTTCGGTTCTCGTTTCTTATACTCGCATCAATCTTAAACATATTTGGAATTGTTCTCCACGTGTCATTCTATTATTGAGTTAAAACTTAGAACTCTGTTCTCGAATTCAACACCATATCGGAATCCGCATCAATGCTGTGCTGACGGGATTATGCAACTTGCAAGTAGTAACCATACATACCCTTACAATGGATACGTGTCTTGCTGTAACATTGGCCATAAGAAACATTCGTGTGGAGCCACCACACTAGATACCAACGGTTATGCATCTCCTACATCATATGCTGCTGTGTACACCCCCTCACATTTATTGGGGGGCCCACCGTTCATTTGGAGTCCCACCATTCATTTTGGGGGGCTGCACACATCCCATGTGAGGAAATGTATATAGCATATGCTGTAGGCGATGTCCATTGCCTCTTAGCCATGTGATTTGATTTTACAATGTAGACTAAAGTGACGTAGCATCCACTATTTAGTACATTTGATTCTAAGTGAGGAATTTGATATTTTTAGATGTTCAAACAAGACATTCCCTTGTGGGATTTTTGTGGAGAAATTCTCCTCAACATGAGCCTATGATGTGAGACTGATGGGATTTGGGGTTGAAATTGTCTGTAATGTTTTCCTGCATTATAGACTTCTTTGTGCATGAGATGCTGTCATGTGGAGAATCTCACTGTCAGTGTATTTTCAAATGAGCCGTATAAGAAATATTTATGATAGTGAAAATAAACTGATCGTGATATGCTACGTACACATGGTAGCATCTCACACCCAAAACAGTTTGTGATGCAGGAAAACATTGCAGATGATATCATCCCAAGAAACATTGAAGGCTAACAATAAGAAAGAAGGTGGACTTGTGGGATTGGTGCTTATAAAGATATTAGAAGTTTTTTAGTTTTAACTTATATGTTAAATACATTAGTGCTCTCTGCACTAAAGCACACACATATATATATATATATACTTTGAAACCTGCAAATAATTAAGTTGCAATAGATGGAGGTATATTTTAAGGCTAGGACTCTCAAGAAAACAAACTGTTCAATGCTTTTGAAATTATATTCAGAATATAGAAAAAATAAGAGTCATTTAGGACTTGATAAAATATAAAAGGACTTATTTACTAGGTTACGTATACCCCACAAAGCCACAACCAACTTAATGAAAAGGAAAGTGATTTTGCCTATTAAGACCATAAGTCGTAAGTGTGGTTTTATTATATTAATATTTGTGGTTTTGAATGAAGGTGGTTAAATTAGCAGATGAAGTGGAGTCCATCTTCCCAAAGAACTTTGCCAACAATGACAGGAAAAGGGCTATGAAGTTTTTGAGACCCCAACAGCATAAAGAGTCTCACGTCATCTCTTTTTTAGCTGGTATATATTGCAAGCTTTTCTCTCTCTTCGCTCAATCAAACGGATTTCATGGATATTCATAATTTAATTTAAAAAATAGTTTTATTAACATATTGTGACAACCCCATCTCCACCTCTGTATATAAAAATGAAAAAGGAATATTGTTTAACCACTTAAGAGATTTTTGTAATATAAAAAATGAGTACTTTTGAGAAACTTTTATCATTTAAACAGTTTTACTAACCCCAAATTGTTTCAAACTCCTACAAATGTGTCATTTATTAAGCTAGTTTTGCTCTTGAACACCATGATTTAGATATCTATGATACAGTTAGAGAAATAATTTGAAGAAATAGAAAATAAAACTTTTTCTAGAATACAGACATTCTACCTTATCATTTGTAGAGCATCATTCCTATCAAAAGCTCAAGCTTATAGTAAATATGAACTTTTATATATTTACTTATATTCCTAACACTCCCTCTCATTGTGGGCCAGACTCAAATCCAAGACCTTGGTGTTTACCTAAGGATCTGATACTATATAAAACACCATTACTACCAAAAGCTAAGCTTATAGAATACAGTGGCGGAACCACATTATACGCCCTAACTTTTATTTTTTAATTAATATATATTTTTATATGTTTTTTTAATTAAAATATATATATTTTTTTATATGTTTTAATTAAAATTTATGTTTTGCCCCCTCTAAAATTTTTGGTTTGCCCCCTCTAAAATTTCTGGTTTGCCCCCCCAACTCATTGAAATTTCTATATTTCACGAGAACCCTCTCTAAAATTTCTGGTTTGCCCCGCCAACTCATTGAAATTTCTCTATTTCATAAGAAGTGTTAATTGAAATTTTTTTTTACCCCCTCAGATTTGGAGTCCTGGTTCCGCCACTGATAGTATGGGTAAACTTTTATATATTTACTTGTATTCCTAATACCATGTGCGTTCTTTCAGTTATACCCGAAGAAAGTAAAAAAAGTTGCATTTAAAGTTACCTATTAAAAGGGCAAATTTATCCTTAATTCTCTTGTATGCATGTTGTTATTATCTACAGGAACTACTGAAAGTACTTCATGTGATGACGATAGTTTTGAGTCCATGAAACAATTTACACCCAAAAAAAAAGGATCTTTCAGTGTAATAACTGTTTATATTGTGTTGTGCTATTGTTTTGCAGGTTTATTTACAGGTTGTTTTGTGACTCTATTCTGTGTATACGGAATCTTAGCTCACTTAACTGGTATGTTCTCCAATGAAAACGCGACAGGTTACATGGAAACCATTTACCCCGTTTTTAGGTTCGTCATCTCTTTACTTTTGTTTTTGAAAGTAATATAATAAACTAAATAAGTATTTATAATTATATATGCACAAAAAGAACTTATTCTCAATATTGAATTGCTAGTTACTCTACGTTGGGCCTTTTAATATATAGAATAATTACCTATAGTCGCACCATCATCTTTCACCTTAAGCTTTTGGATTCGATGATTGTTTAGCACTGCAAAGGAGGGCAAAATCCTCTTTCGCATTCTTCTGCGACTCTAGTCTACCGCTAATCAGAATATGTCCTATTGTAAATGACCTATTAAAACATGTCACATGACATATTCTGATTGATGACAGACTCAAGTGGCAGAGGAAACTGAGTAAAGGATTACAACTCATATTAGAACGAAAGGACTAGTATTTGACTTTGAGGGGTGTTTTACCTTGGTGCAATTTTTTTTTTTTTTTAATCTAATTCTATTTCTAATGTTTGTATGTGTCAGATGTTTGTCCGTTCATGTGCATGTTAAAAGCTATGGTCGTATGTTGGGCCATTGGATATGCATAGTTAAACCATCACTTAAGCTTTTACCCCCATTTGACCTCCTAAATTGCAAATGTCACCCTATTTAACTTATTTACTCAATTCCTTACTCAAAATGACCAAAATTTCCTTCTTTCAACAGAACTTTCATGTACGGCGTGCTTGGTTATTAATCAATACATATAGTGACACAACTTTCTTCATATTGCAGCATGGTTGCTTTATTTAGCTTGCACTTGTTTTTGTATGGATGCAACCTGTTCATGTGGAGGAGCACCAGGATCAACTACAACTTCATATTTGACTTCTCCCCAAGTACGGCCCTTAAGTACAGAGATGTGTTCTTGATCTGCACCTCCTTCATGACTGCAGTGGTGGGAGCCATGGTCATCCATCTCCTCCTAACCTCCAATGGCTTCCCCCAACATCAAGTTGATGCAATCCCTGGAATTCTGCTTCTGGTGTGTACTTCTTAGCTCAAAACTCTGTTTTCAATTCTGTCAGTTCTCTATATACATTAAGACATACTCATGTAACATTTTTCTTTTTGGACAAAAAGGGAAGGATTTTTTTTGTCTGCTCTCTATTTTTTCACTGTCAAAACATATGAGAAAAATTTTACAGATTGGTGTATCCACTGCCCCATAGCATCCTCAGTTATGATATTTGCATAATGTAACAGTTAAGGTTATCGTGGACCTAATTGAAGAAACTCTAAAGATTCATTTGTCTCATTATGCGATTTTACAAATTTTTCATTTTTGATACCCTTCATTGGGATTTTTTAAAGGCACCCACAACTTTAAAATTCTCTGTTAAAAATTTATGTGTTCACCTGTTGCTGTTTTTGAGCTTTGATAGTTTGTTTGTGTCCTGATTTTCAGTTCTTCACTACCCTTCTCATATGCCCATTAAACATTTTCTATCGCTCGAGCCGATATTGCTTTATTCGGCTGCTGCGTAACATCATATGCTCCCCATTTTATAAGGTGCATTCTGAATCCCTTTTCTTTCTACATTATAAGGTCATGAGCTGTAGTCTGTATAGTCTTCCATGATCTATTAAACGTGGCTTGAAATACAATTTTGTGCAGGTTTTGATGGTAGATTTCTTCCTAGCTGATCAACTCACCAGCCAGGTGAGCTCCCATATCTGCTCAAAGCTAATTCATTCAAATGGTTGAAGTCAGTTATCAGATAAAGCAGCATCATGACAGACATTACATTTATGAATAAAATCCTAAGAAATGTTTAACCAACATATTTGTCCCAATGCAATCTTTTTTTACTAATGAATAATAGTGTGTATACTCTCTGTTTCCAGATTCCATTGCTGAGGCACATGGAGTCTACAGCATGCTTCTTTCTAGCTGGAAGATTCAAAACACATCAAATTGATACCTGCAATTCTGGCAAGCTATACAGAGAGCTTGCATATGTCATCTCTTTTTTGCCATACTATTGGCGTGCCATGCAGGTACGTGTAGAGATCGTTTCCAACATATAGACATATCTGCATTATGCTTAGTATATATGATAATGCAAATGGTTTTGGATGTCTGCTTTAAATTGGTGGTCATCTCTTAAAAGAGTTATTGTTTGAAACTCAACTCTGAAACTTGTGGAGTTGTACTTCTTTGGTGGGAAAAAGAAAGCAACCTCTAGAGAAGTTTGTAGAGGAGAAAGAATGTATGATCACAAAATCATTGAGACCTCAGTATACTGAAACATTAATTTATCCAACCTTTACTAACATTCTGGTTTCTCAATGTAATTTCAAGTGTGCAAGAAGATGGTTTGATGAAGGCGATTCTGTCCATTTGGCTAACTTAGGAAAGTATGTTTCTGCCATGCTTGCTGCCTTTGCAAGGATAACCTTCTCACGACAACCGACGCACGTATGGAAGTCCATGGTTATAACTACTTCCTCAGTAGCAACTATCTATCAGTTGTATTGGGATTTTGTAAGGGATTGGGGGATTCTCAACCCAAAATCAAAAAATCCCTGGCTTAGGGATGACCTAATTCTAAAGAACAAGAGCATCTACTATGTGTCCATTGTAAGTTTGTTAACCTTAAGTTGGCCTCTTTGGCTCCCTTTCTTCTCTTCGAATGGAAAATATTAAAGAAAACTAAAACTTAATTGTAGGTTTTGAATCTGGTTCTGCGACTTGCGTGGGTTGAGACTATTATGCACTTCAATGTTAAGGGAGTTGAATCTCGGTTGGTAGAATTTTTCTTAGCTTCACTAGAGGTTATCAGGCGGGGACATTGGAACTTCTATAGGTATTGGTTGTCTTTTTTCCATATTTTGGTGTTGATCATTCATCCAAGAGGTCCATCTGTGGCATTTAAAGCCTTGTGAACTAAACTTGGGCATTAAAATTGCAGGCCAATTTTCTAACAATGATCAAATGTGGTTAAACAGGTTGGAAAATGAGCACTTGAACAATGCTGGCAATTTCAGGGCAGTGAAAATAGTTCCCTTACCATTTCGTGAGATGGACTCAGATGACTGACTTCTTTGTCTGGAGAGATGCAATGAATTTCCTGATGAGGAAAAGCATGCAGTCTTGGTGCATTCTAGACTAAAGGAGCATAAATTCTAACAACATATGAGCTCTCACTCATCGTTCATCCATAGTCTGACTTAAAAGTGGACTGTCAGGTTCCTAGTTCAGTGAAGAACATGCATGCCATATGTAATTGGAATTTCTTCCTTCTCTTTTTTTTTTCTTTTGTTTCTTGTAAATTCAGGCGTCTCTGATCAGAAGCAAGATCTGATCTAATGATGTAAATGTATCTTTGACAATCAAAGGTTTCATGTTATAAATGTATCTTTCATGTTATAAATGTATGTTTCAGAAAAACAGTTGCTGTTACCTCATGCTAATTTCATGAAACAGGAATTATCAAAAGAAACATATGAAAGATAAACTCATTCATCAGCATGTAATCATGATCGTAAGGTCCACCTTATCAAAAAAAAAAAAAAATGATCGTAAGATCCAGATCGAGAAACAAAGAACAAGATTATTGAAGTATTGCACAGATGACATGCATGTGATAAAAAAGAACGATCTAGTGCTTGCCTATGAACTGTATTTTTAGATCAATAAATTTTAAACACAACAAGAAGTCAGTATGATGAAGAGGTATATATGTATCTATTATCAATAACAGTAGCCTATTTGGAAGCAAAATTCTCTGTCATGTGCACCTCATATCTTGATTCTATATTGTTAGCTTCAGACCAAGTGCTGTCCTCACTATTTCCTCTCTTTTAAGTACAATAAAGATAAAACCAGTGATTCCTTCGTATTGGAAGATTTATAACCAGCTTTAAGAATATGCAAATCTTTAAAATTATGTTTGTCCTTCACAATTACTGGAAATAAAACATTGAAAAGATTTCAATTTTGGAGAATGCATCCAACTCTGTAGAATACAATATCATCATCCAAAACAGGAGCAAAGCAAATTTGGAAAGTCTTTACTGAGTCCCTGCATCCCAATGCACTTAGATGGATCAGGAAACCAATTATAGGTGTTATCAGCCATTTTTATTTGACTACATACCTTTTTAGGTTCTATGTCTGCTATCTCCTAATAACTGTTTTCACAATGAAATTTTAGGTTACAAATTGCTGATCCATACAATTTTGAATTTCTTTTCCAAATACCTTAACCCTCGGTAATGCCCGAAAGTATTTTGTTGCCTGATCGATGCCAAGGTTATGCAATTTTGAATCCACAACTGATTAACCCTTTTTATGCTCAGGTGTAATTGATCATGGAAAAACTTGAGATTCATTAGCAAGACAGTTACACTTTGACATCCATTATAATCATACTTGTATTAAGCTCTTAACAGTGATAATATTATAGAACAACAATCTTTATTGAGGTGATTGCAACAAGAGACAGCTCTTGCCATCAACAATTCATCTTCCGGAGAGAGAAAAACAACATTATCATGCCATTAGCAATTCCGTGTAGTGCAGACCTACTCAATTCCATTAGTGTGTAATGACTCTAGCAATTCAATTTAGGGCAAATCTAGTAAGTGGCCGCCATAAGATATGCCAATCTGACATTAAAGTAAGCAGCTCAGGAATCAGGAAAAGATTTAAATCTACATTCAAGAGGCATTTCCACTAGCTTCTGTGATTTGACAGTTGGATATAGGGTTTAGCTGATTGATTCACCAGTAAAAACATCTTTCAAAATATCACATGTAATGCAACAACGATCTCAGATAAATGAGCTTTGTGAAATGGAATGATCGACGATGCTGCTCGTGAACTGAAAAAAATCAACAGCTTGATTGCATCTGATTCAGAGGACAACATACAAATCCAACCCATCAAACTAGATCGAGGTCGCCGCCCTTTCCTCCACATCTTACTAAAAAATTTCAAGGAAACAAGAAGAAGAAATTAAACAACAAGCAGAAACAAATCAAGCTTACAGGTATAAGAGCTAAATCCATGCACCCGTGTCTGCTGTCAATCAAATGGACAGATGAGAAGCAAAGCTGATTTGGATGCGAAGTTTGCGAACCATTTTGAATTTTTGATAAAGGGGCGCGGCATTTTTCACTTTATTTAACAAACCTTGGTAGGAATGGCAATGGGGCGGCATGGTGTCTGACCTGGTTGAAGTTGGAGTATAAATCAAAGAATCTGCAACTTCTTGGAGATGAAATAAGCAGTGGACTGGATAGTGATCATGAGATTGACCCCCACTGCACTTGGTAGAACACTTCCATCACACACAAATAAGCCTTCTGCTTCCCAACTCCGTCCATTCTCATCAACTGCACCTTCTTCCTCACTAGCACCCATCCTACAACTCCCCATTTGATGTGCAGAACAATAGAGGGTCCAGTTCTTGCTCCTTGATCTAGGCCCATCCGAATCTGTTACTGTGTCTAAGAATTCCTCCACATCCTCCTCTTTAATCCCTGTGCATTTAATTCTTTGACCATCACTACGATGGGTTCCCACCTCAACAGCTCCAGCTGCAACTAGAATTCTCAATGCCTGCCGCAGCCCTGTCTTGAGGTTCTCTCTGTCTACTCGTTCGAATTTATAGCTTATCCTTCCCTCTGTCCTCACTTCTCCTGATCCCTGATCTCTTGCCAGCGCAAATAGGTGAGCAGTCCTTGCATACCTCGTCATTCTCTCCTTCATGTCAAATCCAGACTCCCAAGGAAGAAGAACAGAACATGATGCAGGCCCTAATGCAGGAGCTTCTATGATGGCCCGAGTAGTTGATTCCTCCAACACATTATGCAAAGATGTGATTATTCCTCCTTCAAAGTTTTTGCCTTCGAGCTCTTTTATGGATTCTGGGAAGTATCCCCAAGCCATCAGAACAGGGTGGAGGTGAAGATTCTTGCCAATGTTTGGGTTTTTCAACCCACTCGAGATCAGTAATGGAGGTGTCAAGAGAGACCCACATGCTGAAATTGTTACTTTAGCCTCAATCTGCAGTCTCTTTGTGATGTTTGTATTGGAAGTTGCTGCAATCACTCCCAAGCATTTTTTTTTCTCATTTTTCCATCCTTGTTCTTTTGCAATATGAGTTTCAGAGCCTTGCATCCCGTCAAGATGACTGCTCCACAATCTACAGCATCAACCAACCAAGTAGAATCAGTCCCCTTTTTATCCCCTGTTCTGCAACCATAACAACAAGAACCACAATAATGGCTTCTTAAAGCGTTCTGTGGTACGGAATCAACAGCAAGACCGAGATTCTCACACCCTTTTCGGAGAACTTGGTTTTGAAATCCTTCCTTGTCACAAGTTTCAGTGACACCGATCCGCTTAGATACTGTATCCATGGCTGAGAGGTAGTCCGAGCTAGCAAAGAATGGAATCCTGTGGTTTACAGCCCAATCCTTTAACACAGAATTTGGGGTTTTAATGGATGCAGACCAGTTCACTGCAGAGCCACCACCCACTGTTGATCCTGCCAGTATAATTATCTTGCTATCAACAGTTGGTAAGATCCCACCTGATTCATATAATTGACTCAGGGAGGCCGCTTCCAGAGAGGAGTAATCTTTGGGCACAAAGTAGTTCCCTTTCTCAAGGACCACCACCTTCTGACCGGATTTTGCTAGAACTGCGGCTGCAACACCTCCACCACAACCGGACCGATAACGACGACATCACATTTGATTTTATATAGCTTCTGCTTAGGAACTTCTGTGACTTCAAGGCCTTTTTGGGTGAGGGATTGAATAAGAGTTGAGTCTGTCTCATGCATGGTTTCTACAATCCCCTTCTCAAGAAGAGTTAAAAATGTAAACTTTTCTTATGCATTCCAATTGCCTTCCTTATTCCAGGTCACAGATATGAAATTAGCGACGGAGAATCGGGCCGACTTTGAGGAATATCTTAGCAACAACCCAAATGCAAATCCTGGTATTGACTTGAGAGTGGCAGTCTTAACAAATGGATTCTGGCCGAGCTACAAATCTTTTGATCTCAACCTTCCTGCAGAGATGGTAATTTTTTTTTTTTTTTTTTTTGGATAGTGCTGCAGAAATGGTAATGTTTTCCCATTATTCTGACAATAAAATTATTTCATGCTAATCCACAGGTGCATTTGAAGTTTCTAAAATTTACTCTGTTATTGAGTATTGTTGTACCAGGTGAAGCGCGTTGAAGTCTTCCGGGAGTTTTATCAAACAAAATGTTAAGTTCAAATCAAAAACGAAATTAGGAAAAAAATGAATAAAGTGCAAGAAGCAAGAAATTGATGGTGAAGAAATGAATACATACTTGAATAAGATTGGCATTGAGGATGACTAATTCAGTCGTCATCACCATCTAAATATACACGAGGGATATGAGAGATCTTCGGCCAATCCTCGCCTATGCCCCTCTCGCATCGTCTTGATAAGTGTGGACATCCGGAAAGATAGAGACGATTCAATGCTATGAGGCATGGCATCCATTCCGGCAGAGACTGTAAATTTCGGCATCCTCTAATGTCAAGCACTCGAAGACAAGTTAGTTGCCCCACTTCAGATGGTAGTGCTTCAAGTCGATCACAATCATAGAGAAACAAACTCTCCAAATTCGCCAGGTTACCTATTGATATGGGGAGCATACTGATGCTTGCCGAAAAAGAAACATCTAATTGCCTGAGGCTAATCATCTCTCCAATATTCATGGGCAATTCTACAATAGCAGTGCAACCAGCAAGACTCAAACTCTGCATGTTCTTTAACTTGCATATTGATTCAGGGAGTATCTTGATTTGATTACCGGAAACATCAATGTGTCTAAGACTTTCTATCTTTCCAATATCTATGGGTAGGTTTTCAAGATGACACCCCTGAAGCACTAACGTCTGCAAATTGCAAATTCTGCAACTTAATGATTGGTTTGGGAAGTCTTAATAAAATTGCAAGAAAATTCAAGGTATCGCAAATGTTTCAATTCACTTATGGAACACAGCAGCTCTTGAATGTTTGACCGTCCTAAGCTCGAGTTCCACACACATATGTCCCTAATACTCCTAAAACGTGAACATCTATTATTCAAATCAACCAAATCTTTACAACGGTCTAAATTTTACAAGAATAGATAAAGTTTTGATTATTTTAACTCTATATTAATTATGCCTTAACAATTTTATACGAAAGTCGTGTATAGTTGTTGACATGCTTTTGAAATTAGTTAACATTCAAAATATAATAGGTCCGAATAACCAAATCCAGATTTCAACCAATTAATGGATCTATATTCAGTATTTTCGATAGAAATTAGTTAATATTCAAAATTTTTATCCAACTCACTAACAACCTTAGTTGAGAATGGGAGACAAGGCATGTGAAATGAAGGTGGTCGAATTTGAGGAATACATGAGTCTTGCTGATAGCACCCGAAGACACTTCCCAAACCTTAATTAACAATATCTGGCTCTCTACAGAAATGCAGGTTCATGATACTCCTATGATGCATTTTCTTTTATTTTGCTAAAACATGGTAATTAAACATTTCTCATATCATCAATGTTGTGACTCATGTCCAGGAAGTCATTGATAAATCAAGATTAGTTCCTCATTGGAACTTTTACTACACAAATGTGACACGCCAAGTAGGAAACATGACCATGGCTTCTTATGAGGCTAGTCTTGGCAGAGAGACCAGCACAAACTATCCTCTTGTTAATTTCTTGATGGCTGCTGATGCTGACTTCTTTATTGGAGCTTTGGGTTCCACTTGGTGTTTTCTTATAGACGGTATGAGGAATACTGGAGGAAAAGTAATGGCTGGATACCTAAGTGTTAACAGGGATAGATTTTGGTAGACGATCTTTTAAAGCTGGTCACATAGGTATGTAAAGAAATGTATATATTCAATCAATATTTTGCACTGTATGTGGTTATTATTTTTCCCATGTTTGTATGGTTTTTTTTGTACAAACGGACAAAACGTATCTTCGATAAAAAAATAAAAGTACCATTTAAATCCTTGTTAAGAAAGATACGAAGATCTTCATTATTTCTCCCTCTTCTATGATAGAACATGGAATACTTTTGATTATCATTCCCATATGCTCAGAGGAAGATATGTGGACCCCTAAAAATAGTTTTATCGTTTGGTGTGTTGGTAAAATCTTCAAATTATCAGCATGAAAACATGTTTCTTGAGTTTGAGCATAGTCATTTTGCACAAAATCATCAAATTTAAGGTTTGTTATTAGTCTAACCCGCTTGAGACCCTACTTCAGTGGGACCTATACAAGTTTATTGTTCCTTGTTTTTCTCAGCCACATGTTCCCAAACAGGCAAAGATATTGTTCATATGCCTTTTTTAGTTGAATGACCTTTGGGTTGCGGTATGGGACCAATTGAATTACCATGGCTGTTGAGCTGTATCCACCTGGTTTCTTAACCTAGATAAGAAGATGTGGGTTATGACACACCAGGATTTCATGATATTATGCTATTCAGCAGGTCTTGGTGATTGGCTATTCATTAGGAGTCAGGTGATGATCACGTCATTGTTATCATTGCCATTGTTATTCAAATATATATATATCTTACAAATGATCATGAAGCTATAACATGTGGCACTAGCTCTAAGTCCATATTATTTTAGGAAAAAAATTTGTCATTGTCTTGATGTGGTAATATGCGGAAAATGTTTGTTATGATTTCTTTCTGAAAATAATGCAAATCATTGACCTTTTTGACAGACATTTATTCTCATTATATATTATGTTCAAGAATCAACTTAACTTTGTATCAGTTCATTTTCTAGTGCTTACTTTTTTTTGGTAATGATTTTCTAGTGCTTACACTGTATGCATTTCAATGGGTCTATGTTTATTATGTTTATTATATGCCAATATGATGTGAGAAGAGAATGACCCATTGAATAAATAAATCCCTACTCATGTAGTAGGGGGTTGATTTCACACAAACGGGTACGATGAACACTGTCTTTATATTACATGTTTCATATTATACTTGGATATTTGTACAAAAACGAGTGTGAAAGCTTTTGCAGGTATTGGTTCTGCGTTGAGGTTGGGTTGAGTGTTTGAGGTTGGTGTGTTGATAAACCCACCAGAGAATGGTTCCAAAAAGCTGTGTTATGCCCACTAGTTTTCTTCCTTTTTCCTTTGGTTGGTTCAGTGGTGTGTCCCTATATCAGCCTCCACTAGAATATACCGAGTGCTCACTGCTTTTCCTTATAGCATCAAAAGATTATTGCCTTTCAATGTTCCCCACTAAAAGATGTGGTCTCTAGCGACTGTTTTTTCTTCCTTTTATTCAAGATTGAACCCCATCTTAAGAAGATTAATTTTCGAAACGACTTTGTGATAGCGTCAGCATTTCAAAATGACTTGTAATTGCATCAGTAACAGCATCTCCATCCATTGTTACTGGAGGCCTCATACAGCTCATCCAGTCCACTCCGTACTTCATGTGTTTCTGCTGACTTCATTGAGCTTTTTCTGCTGAAATGAACCATGGAAACTTTGTCTGGACAGAATCCATCGCCATGACAGTATTCAGGCATCACATAAAGTGTCTAATGCACCACACCTTAGTGCCGGCTTTGACGCTGTGTTTAGGGTTGCTTCCTGTAGCAAACTTTTACGCATTTCACATCTTAGAAAGAGGGGTTGCTTGCTTCTTTTGTGACACTGTTGAGTTTTCAAAAAAGAGGTAGGAGTGAATTATTACTTGTGTTGCAGACAAGGATCTGATTAGATAGAATTGGTCCCTGCGGTGCTAGGTTTCTGGATGAGTAAACTATCTCCACAAGTACTGATATGCGCTGGGGTGGAGGATGATGAGGGCAGAAGTGGACTTTCCGGGCTCCTTATCAAAGGCCCTTATCATCCATTGTCTTGTAAGGACATTCACCTTTCTGAATAGGTATAGTCATCCTAGTAGGAAAGCTTGCTCATGTTCTAGGCCTCAATAATACTGATAGTAAGACATGAGCTTGTACCTATGTAGCTCCACTAGATCTGGAAAGCATCAACACAGATAGGGACTCTGCTAATCATTTCTTTCATCTGGAAAATGCTTTGTCTTCTTGCACAGGTATGTCCGGAGAGGAATTGAAGGGTTTGGGTACCTTTTGAGCTCAGGGAGCCGATGCAACAGTGTTAGAGCTTTCTACTAAAAGACCTTTCAAGTAGTACTTGTAATGTGAATAGGTTCTATTTTGCCAGGGCTTTGGTAAATAGATGCTTTTGGGGGCCCTCCAGTCACAATTCCTTTTTGAGGCTTGGAGGTGATGAAGTGCACTCATACTCTATGAAATGGACCTTGAGATATGACAACTTGTCATGCTCCCCAGAAAATGAAACTTCTTGCTTATGAAGTGATCATTAACAATCCAAAACCCCAGGTGTAAACAGTTGTGGAATGACAAAAATATTTGCACTTAAGAAGTCTATAGGTTGCAGTAAAGAACACTTACTACCTCATAGACCATTCTTCTGACACTTTCCTCTCTATGGAAGGATCCTGAGAGTAGTTAAAATTTATAGAAGCAATGCGTACCCCAAAACAAGGAACAAAGGAAAAAGGGTAGGAGATAAGAGGAAGTGATCACTCCATGTTGTTCATGTTTCTCCATTAGTACACAACCTTTTAGTTGATTCATGCAAACACGAAATATATTTGAGGCCGAAGATTTTGACCAAATATGGTCACACCTTACTTCCTTTATCCAACATAATCTAAACTTCTTTCTTGCATTATCAGAAAAAAGACAATGGTGGGGGTCTCTCAAATATTTAGTTGAATAAACTGTTCTCTACTTTTTCCTCTCTTTTTTTTTTTTGGGTGGAAAAAAAATCTTAATTTTGGACATTTCTAGAGGGATCATATGTAAGTCATTTACCTATTATAGTTTGACATATTTAATTACCCATTTGGTGGTCTTGATCATTTTCAAAAGAAAGATACTTTCACAATATTTTGCCCTTAAGCTTTGGGCACTAAATTTTTGCCTTCTCCTTCTGTCAGTAAATTACACAAAGCTTCCTGGAGATTTAACAAAACTACAAATTCATCCTCTAAAGTGATAACTGATTAAAATTTGATTGGATTTATTGAAGGTCATTAATTAAACCGTTCTATAAATCTAACTCTCATTGTCAAAACCTTTTAAATACCTGAAAAGTTTATAACAAATTAAGATTAAATCTTCATTTAATTGAATAACTTTACAAGGGCAAAATAATAATAATAAATTTAATATATATATACACACATATAAAATGCGAGGTGCTCTCTTGGGAATTGCGCCAACCAAAATGTGGAATTTTTCAAAAAAGGCCCTTGAACATCATCGTGAAGATTCATTAATAAAAGCGTATAATAGTAAAAAATGCTTGAATTTTTTAAAACTTAATAATCAGTTGCAAACACTACAAAAAAGCGGGGCTTTAGCGGCGGGTTTTTAGCGGCGGTAGCAAATTCCCGCCGCTAAAAGCCCGTAAATACATTTAAGCGGCGGTAAATATTATATCGCCGTTGAAGCCAGTATTTAGCGGCGGTAAATTCCTACCGCCGCTAAAAAGCATGGCGCGCACTAAAATTCCCGCGCCAATTTTTGGCGCGCCTTTTTACCGGCGGCTCTTCCGCCGCTTATATTGAAAACTACCGCCGCTAATATTGAAAACTCTGCGCCTTTTTTAAGTAAAATAAAGATTTTTAGCGGCGGTAATTGCCGCCTCTAATAAACGTTTGAGCGGCGGCAAAGAATTACCGCCGGTAAAAAGATTATAATGACTTCACGCGTACATGGGTTTTAGCGGCGGTAATAGGTTACCGCCGCTAAAAGGGTATAGTCCTGCCGCATGTATTGGGGTTTTAGCGGCGGTAATAAGTTACCGCCGCGAAAATGGTATAGTACTGTAGCGTGTATTGGGGTTTTAGCGGCGGTAATAAGTTACCGCCGCTAAAAGGCGGTTAGCTTGTCGCGCGAACTTGGGTTTTAGCGGCGGTAATAAGTTACCGCCGCTAAAGCCCAATAAATCCCCAAATCGCGCGAAATGGGGTTTTCTTCTCTGCGCGAAAACCCTGATTTGCGATTTTCCGATGCTCGCCGTTGCCGATCTGCCGTCGTTTTTGCTGCCTGCCGTGGTCGGTCGCCGTAGCCAAGCCGTGCCACCTTAGTCGTTCGTCTTCTCCGTCGCAAGCCGCCGCCGGCCATCTTCTCCTGCTGCCGTTCGCGTTCTCCGTCGCCGTTCGCCGTTCACAGGTAAGTACTGTTTACGATTTGCAGTAGTGGATTAATGGTTATTTCCAAAGGAATTTCAATAATTTCATTTCGATAATTTATTGACGAGGAAATAGCAGTATTGGCCGTTGGTAGCACTGGGAGCTTTCCATTCTGAAATTAATAATTTTGCTAGTGTTATTGGTTTGGACATAATACATTGTTTATGCAGGAAATTAGAATTTGTTTTTCCGAAGAATGCAATACATGTTACTTAAAAGGTAAATACACTAATCACTTTATAATATTAACGAACTCTTAGAAGAAACTTATCTCTTGACTTTTTCGTTACTTGTTAATGTAGGATTCAAGTAGTGGTGGGTGATCATCTGGATGGAGCAGTTTGATAATTTTATGCATGGGTTGGGATGTTTCATGGAGGGAGGGGGCCAGATCTGCAGTATAGGGGGTGTTGGTGGTTGCGGTTTAAGTGGAATCCACAATGAGTATTTGAGATAGTTATATGAATGCCCATCAATTTTAGTTTACATAAATCTTATAATTAGGTTTTTTTTTTTGGTTTCCCATTTAGATATTACCCCCACCTTTTTTTTTGGGGGAATTTAGTTTACAATTGAGAGTAGAAATGGGTACATCTGATACTTAATAGCAATGAAAACATTCTTCTTTACACTTAATATATTGTGAATACAGTTCTTAGGTCTGTTATACAATGGATGTCGTCTTGGGGGTGGAGAAGAGGGTGCCTTAGTGATCATTTTGGTTGTGTTGTGGTTGCTTTGAGGATAATGGAATGGCAGGATTTCAAGATAAAGAGCAGTGGTTGGACTATATTATTAGAAGGATAACATTGTTGGGTATCAGCTGGAATATATCATTGTTAAGTTATATTTATTTTTCAATAATTATTATCATCTAGTTGGGTTGCCCGTCATGCTTTTTTTTTTCTTTTCCTGTTTAACTGGCGGCTTCTTTTTATTTCTAGAAATTTTGATATCTTATTAAGTTGTTTGTGACTTTCTGAAGGCAATAGTGGCCTTAGTGGTGCAATAAAGTCAAAAGAATTGTTATGACGCTGCTGTTTACATGAGGAATTTATATCTAGTGATTTGACTGATACGAGTGGATGGAATAGGAATATTAGATAAAGGATGATTCTAGGAATATTTGCAGTAACGCTCTTCAAATCTGTAAAATTTAGGCTAATATGCCTTCATATACTTTAATTTGTTAGATCAATATAACATGTGGATGCTCTATTTGGATTGTATATGAATGCAATATTTCGACTCTTCTTTTGTTTACAGGTTAAACCATTATTATTTTAGACCAATTTGGTCTGGACAACCCTCTATTTTTAGGGGAGGTGCTGCCGAAATTTTTAGGAGAGATAAATAATGGTTAAACCATTATTTATCTCTTTAAGTTCCTTGTTGTGATATTTCTGTTCTAATGCTATTCACTAGCATTGATATTATGATTAGCAGTTCTTTATTCTATTTTTTGGTTAACCTGGTTATTGTTTTTATATTTATTTATCTCATAAAAAAAGTGGGAACAATTCAAATACCCGTCTGAGAGGTTACATGTGTAACTATGCCAATCCTATTTTGTGTACTTTGAAGATATTGCATCTTTGCAGTAAGTTTGCAATAATTCTTAGTATTTAAATATGAAGGCATAGATTTGCACATGTAACATCTTGGATTGTCATATTGACAGTTTGGGGATATCAAGTATGTTACTTGTTGACATGTGATTTATATGTATCTCTACTTATAATTTTGGTTTTATCTCTTTGTTCTTCAAATACGTAGTTTTATTGACTTTACGTCAGAAAACTTTACGTCTTTGAAGAACTGCGCAGAGATGCTGCCGAAATTCGTGGAGAAATATATGAATCTTATGACAAACAAGTAATGTATTTGGTATTCCTAAATGGGTAAAACCAAGCATAAATTTTAAAACTAACATAAGTACCATTTGCTATTAGCTAGATTCATTTATAGAGTATGTTTTGCAGAAAGTAATCTTATTCAAAAGCGACGGGTAAATTCTTTCACAACAGACTAATAGATGGATCGAAGGTGGATGAAAAGATCTAGGTATTTATTATGTTAATTTCTTAATGTTTTGATGAAGGGTGTGTATCTATATTTATTAACTAAATAGGTTACGTTTACTATGGATGGAATAGGGCTAGTCAAGATTATCAAGATGGAGTCTTGGGTTTCATCAAATTCGCATGTTCTCGCGGGGCAACTATTAATGGGTTGTTGAAGTGTCCTTGTCCGAAATGTAATAATGTGTTGTATCAAAGTACGTCATCTCGGTATGTCGATATGGATGAATTTAATAGGATGCGAGAACAATTACAACGTACAGAGGAGCGGCTAGAAGAAGAGATGCGACAACGACAAACAATTGAAGCAACTGTTGCACAGCATGCCAGAGAATTTGAAGAATTTAGAAACTTCATGATGAGTAAACGTCAAACACAGGTATTATATAAATGCCTTACAAAAATACATATAGCACAAATTCATATCATCTTTATATTTAAATACCACACTTAATGATCTTTCTTACAATTTATAGTCTCCTGGCGAAACTTCTGCAAATGATAGTCCTCCTCGGGATTTTAGCTAGACAGACATGCATTCTTATTATTTGAGGTGAGTAACACAAGATAGCTTCGGTTCTATATATATATATATATTAATTTTTTTTGGCTAAATTGATTTGTCTACTTATAATTTTACTGACGCATGATTCATTGTTATTTTCATGCAAGGCTATTAAATTGATACCAGTTGCAATTTCACTTGTTAACGGAAACCATTAATTTACTGTTCTTTAGTTTAATTTATATGACATGAATGTTCAGAGTATTTTAATTTTATTAGAATTTCTTTTAATTCACTTTCTTTTTTGTAATTGTTTTGTTCTATTTATTATACAATTTGCTACGAAATGAGATATTTTACAGGTATTTTACAGGATTTTCGATACACCTAATTATAGTTTTTGTATATGCAGGTAAAGGCTTTTAGCGGCGGTAATTACCGCCGCTAAAAGCCAAAGGTTTTAAGCGGCGGTAATTACCGCCGCTTAAAACCACAGTCGCTTTCCCTATCCAAATTATTAGCGGCGGTACTTACCGCCGCTAAAGGAATATAAAAGCACGTGAGTATATTAGCGGCGGTAAATACCGCCCCTAATGGAAGGTATTGCCGGCGGTACATGTTACCGCCGTTAAACATTTCATATTAAGCGGCGGTAATACCCGCCGGTAACAAGGCAATTTAACGGCGGTAATGACCGCCGTTAAACTCCCGCCGCCTATTAATCCGAAATAGCGGCGGTAATATTGCTACCGCCGTTGCTACCGTCGCTGATTCGTTTAGCGGCTCGATATTCAGCGGCGGTAGGGTTTACCGCCGTTAAAGTTTTAACGGCGGTAATTTGACCTTTACCGGCGGGAAGCTACCGCCGGTAAAAATCGACTTTTTTGTAGTGAAAATTGTTCCCTCTTCCTCTTACCTTTTTCTTCATACGTGTAGTATCACCCTGATGTATATACTGGAAGTTAGATTAGTGTTATGAAGCCTTAAGCAACACAAGCTAGTTAGATTAGTGTTATGAAGCCTTAAGCAACGCTTGTGTAATTTACTCAAAGTTCTTATAGTGCTCCATGACTTGTAAATATTTCTCTGCTTGTTTATCCATATATAACGTGGATAGCATAAGTGATTAATTGGAAACTTCTTGCTAAGAACTTTATTCTAAATGCAAAGCCACCTAAAGTATGTTACCAAATGAGATTATCTTTGCATTAGCAGAACTAAGTGTAGTGTTCACATCACATACTATCATCAACCACAAAATACAGTCATAATATTCGATAAACATAAAAGATAAGTTGGCCACATCATGATTATCTACATTCTAGAGCCTTCTAATTACTTGGAAAAGGAAGAAAGCAGGCTGTGTAGAGTCCCGAGAGACCATGAAATCAAACTATGTCCACATGAAATTTCTCAGTGAAAGTAGCTGTTGACTTGAAAAAATTAAAACAGAAACAAAATTTTAAACAAAACAAGGCGTATACCACTTTGCCACTTGGGCTACATGTGGTTCTAGCTAACCCACTATCCAAAACAACCATGAGGCTTATCACACAGAGTAGAGGGTGCATGCATGCGCATTCACCTTCTCTCCCTTTATAATATACGTGTATATATATATATATATTTACCTAGAGAGAGAGAGATAGAGAGAGAAGCAATAGGGAGCCAAAGCCAATGACCATGAAGCCTTACTTGGTCCAAATTAAAACAATGGGTTCCACCCCACTAAGCCATATCTTTTTCTGGAAGAATCAAATTTAAGGATTAAAGTAATCCTGCAGGTTAGATGAGAAGAAGAAAAAGCAAGATAACATTACTGAGAAAAGTAAATGAAAAGGAGTAGTGGAACATGAATTAGAACATCTTATTAGCAAGAGGCACACTTCAATGGGAAGCTGACATGAAAAGCTTCCCATTCTTACACAAATTACTATAATTAATCTCCCACTTTTCCTAACTCATAAGCTGATCAAATTGGAGATATGGTATATCAAAGTGGAAAGGAAAGAAAAATGATAGATTATTTTCTGTTGCTTATTGAACTTGGTGAAAGTGTTTACTGTTAACCAATGGCTTCTAGCTTTGGTGGAAATTAGCACCCTTCAACCCTATTTGTGGATCTCTTAAAGGGTCCCCAGCAAAATCCCAGTAGAGAGAATTAGTTTTTTGGGTCTTGTTCTGGTGGGAGATCTGAGCACAAAAAGTGGTTTTGTGCAAACGTCACATAACACACTCAAGCAAAAATGGGTCTCTTATTTCATCATCAAAACCCACTAAAACGATTTCCCCCCCAATACACTTGCACTGTATATAACAACTAACCAACAGTTTTAAGGGCTCCTCCCCATCCCTCCCATCTAGGTGTAAATATTCCTGGTCACTGAAAGCCCACATGTAACTCTTGTTGTGCTATGTACATTTGGCCAACTGTGTGGCTCTCAAGGTTCCTTGTTCTAATGTCAGTTTCAGATGTAACATGACCTTAACAAGGTTTTATTATATATGTTATAGTCTCTTACTGTGTACATTTTGAGGTTGAGCTCCCAAAATTATATGAAAAAGGTTGTAAGAAAGAAGAAGAAATGATGAAGATATGGTTCTCCATAAACTTATATATGATGCCAACTGTATATTGGACTTATGATAGGTTAGTGGGTTAATGAGTAAGAGAGGAATGGAGAGCAATACCTTGGCATAAAGTAGAATATTACAAAATATTCCCAATAATTCATATACTAGTCACTAAAGTTTGGGGTGGGATGAGCACCTTCAATGTTTTGATTCCTGTAATATTATTCTATATATCAAAACTTTTGCCTCTACTATACTAATGGCAGTAATCCATGGAATGCATCATCTGGCCTTTGAATTTCAGAAGAAAGAGACCCAAAACCAGAGATTAAAAGAAGAGGAAAAAAAATGAAATGGTTAATTTTCTTTTGGAAAAAAATTCGTATTTATCACGTGAATTGATTGGAATGTTAGTGTGAATTCTATTAGATAAATACCCACTAAAGACTTTATTTCTTAAGCTATATATCCATGGAGGATTCGCATGTGAACAACATGAGAGTTCTAGTTTTACTGAGGATTGGAAAAAAAAAGTAATTTAAGTGGTTTTATTATTATTTAACTTAATCAAAGGCAGGTGAGATACATGGGGTAAGATAGCTTGAGCCAATAAGTGATGATATATGGGTTCTTATTTTTAATCTGTTAGGTGTAAGAGATTCTTCTTCTTCTTTTTGAGTGATAATGGGGTAGAATCCACTTAGACACGCACATTTGAAACAAGATTCAAAGTCTTGTTGTTGGAATCTTTTCTGTTAATAAGTAATTAATGAAATTTTTGCTAATAGGATAAGGTTAGTGGGAATTAAACGGACTTAGATTCCTAATTAAGAAGTGCATATACATGCATCATATATTCATGTGATAAGCAAAGGTATAAAGTATTGACAAACCAAACTTGAAAGTTAAGGGATATATTGCAGGTCAATTGGCTTCGGCTATATAAATCATAACCTTTTGACACAATTTTCAAAACGCAATAGAGAGGAGAGAAAATGGGAAACGAGCATTCCGAACATCAGTAAAATTAAATCAGTAAGTTGTGAAATCTTTCAAAGTCCCTCACGTTTCTCATCTATCAACATACATGAAGGAATGATTTATACGGAACCTCTAGAAACTAGTCACATAAACAATATTTTAATGTATTAGCAACGGTGAACGTGCGTTGCACCAACTGCCTTAAAAGCATGAACTGCCTTAAGTGTTTCTCATTTTCACATACTTAAAATAGTCCTCTCTCTGATCTTTCATTTCACATATTTGTCTAATTAAAACACTTTTAATAAAAACATAAAGTTATCGATCTCATAACGTTACGCATTCATTGTTATCTTCTTCAATACTTGTCTACTTAAAAGAATTTTGATAAGATCATAAAGTTAAAAGTAAATTATAAATCCTGACATATATATATATATTTGCATAAAAAACACATTCATATATATAATTTGTTAATATTTCTTAAGCATTAGGATATACAAAGTTGGGTTTATATGGGGCTGGATAAAATTTTCTGAATCCGACCCGATTAGTCAAATATGGATCTTGGTTTAGGTCTGTCAGTTCAAATACGGATCTAACTATATTTCGAATTCGGCTATGAAAACCATACATATTCAACCCAATAAAGATCCGACTATTTATTCTTTATACAAATTGTGGTTTTTAGGCCTTTAAGGTCTTTTTACATATTAATATAGAAAGAATGAAGTTTCTATATATTATTTATATATTTAAGTTTATAATATTAGATATATTTGAATTAATACATCCCTATTTGATCCACCAACTTAAGGTTTATTGTATTTCAATTTTTTTCAAGTATTATCAAATCGGATAATAAAATATCGGTCAAATTTTGGTTCAAATTTGGATCATCAGTTTTCTTTATCGGATTGAATTCGAATCTTAGTGAATCAATACCCATTTTAAGTTGACATCTAAAATTACATGCACGAGGTTTAGCCCCGCACGAATATTGAATCATCTACAATTGGACCTCTAAAATAGTCCAACCGTAGCCAATGCCATGTTGCTCATGTGGCTCGATCTACATGGCTGGCACAAACCTAACAAATGTTAGTATGTTAGTTCTGTACCTGCCATGAAGCCCATGTGGCTATAAAAACTTATATATAATGGGAAAACACAACCATATGAGTAGGTTTTGAAGTCAAGACGTTCAAGTTTATAGTTCATGGTTGGACTCAGGCTGTCCTGACACGTGTGAGTCACTTTCGCGGATATAAGCGTTGTTCAAGACAACCGTGTCTCTTCATCTCAACTCGAGAGCGTTTCGTCTAAAGCGATTGGGTGATACCATCCGTAATGCCAAAGCCGATTGCAAATCAACGTTATCTTTTGACGGGAGCGGGCGCGCCCGTTTCTGTTTTAATTATTTTTTATTGTTTCCTGACGGTGTCCCTGACAAAATCGGTATATCATTAAATTTTTGAGATTTGTTTAGTTTTGGAACATATTAAAAAGAACCCTTTCGTTTCGTCCCAATCAAGTATTCATCTCCTTCTTCTTCTGCCTTTTTTCTGCAACAACCTGGAAATCTTGTGCTTTGGCGGAACCAGAAGTCCAAATTGGAGGGGGCAAAAAAAATTTTCAATTAACACTTATACATGAAATATAAAAACTTCAAGGAATTAGAGGGGCAAACCAGAAATTTTAGGGGGGGCAAAACATAAATTTCAATCAAAAAATATAGAAAAATGTGTATATTTTTCTAGCTAAAGGCTGGTTCCGCCACTGTGCTTTACCATGATGGCCGGCCATAATATCATCTGAAGAAGCTTTGATTATCCAATTGATACCATACTGTATTACCAAAAAAAATTGATACCATACTGGGCAGTCAGACTCTGCTGCTGAGCCATTGATTGGTTTCTAATCTATCGTAAACCAATTCCTCAACTGGATTGTGTCGCCTCTTGATCCAGATCGTAAACAAACCAAATGTGTCGATAGATGCTTACTGGGATTCCAATGCTGTGGGTCAAGAATTAGAATTGTTTCTTAATGATAGTAATGGTAGGCTGGTCATCTGCCACGCTAATGCTTCCATTGTAACAAGTTTGGCCTTCTCCGGGTCATCATCCAAGAACGAAATGAGCATCTACCGTGCAACAGTTTTTTTTTTTTTTTTTTTTTATTATGGTAGTGATCTACCACAGTTGAAGCCGATGGGTTTTTCCGCCTCTGTTAAATAGAAATAAAGAAATACTAATGATCGCAGGCTAAAGTCGTCAGACAGAGAACAGGAGAAATTAATAAGAAAATATAAACGGGCGCTAACGTCCTTTTTCGTTGACATTTGTGTTAAGCTATGCGTGGCTGAAATCGATTCACGCTCTATAGATGGTATCGCGGAATCGCTTCAAGCGAAACGCTCTCTCTGAACTCGCATCCTTCGTTTTGAAAGCACCTGTCATTGTATTGTAGCGTATAAAGAGAAAAGAAAAAATAAGAAAAAGACAAAAAGAAACCACCTGTCATTAATCTACAGTTTTTAAGGGCTATATTTGTAAATCTACTGGATCATAAACGAGGTTCCCCGTTATGTTCCGTTGACTCCGTTCGCTGTTTTCTATCTGTCTTCTCTTCTTATTGGGAGAAAAATGAAAATAAGACTCTTAAAATCCACCAAAAAAATAACATCCAACTCTCAGAAAAAAAAAAAAAAAAAAGAGAAGATTTCTATTTCTAAAAAAAAAAATCACAAAGAAGAGCGTAAAGAAACTGAGAACAAACTTCTCTTTCTCTCTCTTTCCTTTCTTCTATATATAAACTTCTGCAAATCCTCTCTTCTATCTCTCTGCTCTTCTGCATTTTCATCTCTGCGCCTCCTTCTTCAAAACACAGCAACATGGTAAAGTTCTCAAAGGAGCTCGAAGCTCAACTCATCCCGGAATGGAGGGACGCCTTTGTGAATTACTGGCAACTGAAGAAGAGCGTAAAGAAGATAAAGCTTTTACGAAAACCAGCCGAAACAGAGGAGAAGCACGACTTCGGGTTCTCTATCTTCGATCCCATTCGCTATTCCATCAAAATTTTCTCCTCCAGACTTCACAACACTCGAGACAAAGGAGAGATAATTCAGGTAGAACAACTAAGAAAAAAAATAAACTAATTAACGGGGGTTTATAGAGAATTTATGATGTTCCATTCAAACTTCAGTTAACTCTTCTTTCTGGATTTACAGTCAGGAAAATGGGATAATATTTCAGCTCAGGTTGTTTTTGCGAAGGTTTTTTTCTTCTTTTTTCAGATTAATTGTGGTCTGTTTTCTTGATTTTCCGCCGGCGAGAAAACTGGTATTTCTCAGGGATGTTACCGTATTTAATTTTTGCTAAATGAGAGCTCGGAAGCTTTGGATTGCATTCTAAATGGTGAGTTTCGGTTGTGTTTGTCTTTTAGTGAAAAAATAGAAGTGGACCTCATTTTCCGGCATTCTCTTTACTTGTCTGATTCGGTTTCCCTCCCTTTCTCCTTTTTCTTTTTCTTCAACAGAGTTTCGTTTTCCATCATTTTCTGGACGTTTCTTTTACTGTTATTTCCGTTTGGTTTGCGTGCAGAAATTAATGGGAGTTTTGTCTCTTTTCCAGTGATATTTCACGTTTAAATCCACTAGCCGGAAAAAGAGACACCAGTTTCATTTCTAAGCAAATTCGTTCCTGGGTTGGCCGGAAAATACAAATTTTGTCAGATTCCGGCCACGAGAAAAAGAAAGAAACCGTTGCCTCCACTCATCACGAAACCATCGTGAGTTAGGAAACAGAAAAAAAAGGACCCCGCCCCACAAAACATGAACGAAAGAGACACTAGCTAATAAAACATGAAAATTAAATTGAAATCTCGATATTTAATTTTCATTGCAGGTGAGGAGCAGAAGCGGAGAAGGAGATGAAGAAGCTTTTTACCAGACGGAGCTGGTTAAGTTATCTTCTGAAGAAGATGAGGTAAAGAATTCATACGTACGTTCCATCTCTTGCAAGGTAACTTTGTACAATGTTAATCCCTTTTGTCTTTTTTTTTTTTTTTCAAATTAACAGGTGAAGGAGTTCTTTGAGAGACTAGACGAAGAGCTCAATAAGGTGAACCAATTCTACAAGAACAGGGAGAAAGAATTTACAGAGAGAGGGGATATTCTCAAAGAACAACTCGAACATCTCCTTGAACGCAAGCAAATCCTAAAAGGCTGTGAACGGAAAAATCATCAGCCAAAAGCTGATTACTCGGTCCTCTCCAGATCGAACTCTTCATCTTTCCGAGGTTCTGATTATTCATCAGGTCAGTTCTTCATGACCCCATTTGATCAACCACCCTTTCTGCATGGCCAAATGAACGTAGATGTTCTGATTTTGGCTGCTTCCAGTTCTTCAACTCGAAGTTAGCAACTCTTAATTTGTGGAATATATGTGATGCAGAGAGTCCGACGGAGTTCTCAGAGTCGCCGGTAGACAGCCCGGAGGCGGTTGAGAGGGGTGGCATCAACGTGATTGGGGCGGCGACGCGAGCGAAGACGAAGAAAGGGAAGCCAAAGATGACGGTGAAGATCGATATTCCGGCAACCACTCCGACGCGTGCTATCAGTAACGTGACGTCGATTCTTTTGAAAGATCTAGTGAACAGCCCCAAGAAGAAGGAAGGTTCAGGAGATGCTATAAGTGGAAGGAAAATCCAGTGCGCCGAGAAGATGATTAGAGGGGCATTTGTGGATCTTTACAGAGGCCTCGGTCTCTTGAAGACTTACAGGTACCTTATCTAATCATCTTTCCATTATATTGCTCTCTTTTTGAAAAGTTGCACCAGTCTGTGTAGTAATGGCGTGCACACTTCAAAAACTAACGGGAAATAGCTGGGGGCATCTAATGACAATTTTACCCTCAGATGGGGACTTCGAAGGAAAGTTATATCCTCATGAAGGGCAAATTAGTCATGGAAATTATCATGAGGAGTTTTACGTACGTACCACCTAGTACGGAAGGGATTCCCATGCATTAAATGAGTTTCACGTAGGGGTTTTATTTCACCGGTGAAATAAAAGACTACCAAAAAAAACCGGTGAAATAAAAAAAAAATTTTTTTTTATTTCAGTTTACCAAAAAAAAAAACAAATTTATTTCACCGTATTACTAAAAGAAAAAAAAAACAAATTTATTTCACCGGTAATCTTTAGATATTTCGGATTGATCATGGTCCCTGTCAGGGAAGTTGATACTTAAAAAAAAATGTTCTTGTCATGGTGCAGCGTGGCTGCTCTCTTTTGTATTGAAAGTTCCAATCTCAAACGTGATTTTAAATATATTGAAAGTGTGACTGCGTTAGGTTGGGCTTCTTTTTATTGAAGGAGAACTAATCTTCTGTTTTTGTTTTTGTTTTTGTTTTTTTTGGCAGCTCCTTGAACATGATGGCTTTTAAAAAGATTCTCAAGAAATTCGACAAGGTAAGAGCTTTTCTTTCATCATAGAATTTACCGGCATTAATACCACCATTTACCGGTACATGATCATATTATTGGTTGTTTTTTTATTTCATCAAAGGAAGCTGCAGCCATTCTCAATGTAATGTTTTTCGTTATGAATGAAATGGCATAGTTATCTTCCTACCCAAAAAATGAAAAAATGCCAGCATTTACCAGTTCTTTGTGATATAAAGGTCTAGTTGGTACGTACTTGGTAGTGGCTAAAATTTAAAAGCCTGTATATTTGGGTCCTCAAGAATATCATAACCCAACATGCAAACTCTTTAGGTAAGTGATTAGTTATTGGAGTCAACCAACGTGTTAAATTGGATAACAAGGAACTCTGTCGTAAGAAACAAGGGTTTGCCGCCACACATTTCTTTCGGTTTCAGACCTCCTGAGTAGGATGAAAAATAAGCTTATTTTTCTCATATGACAGGTCCATTGGATTTTTGTTTTTTCCTTTTTTTGGTATCCATATGATCTATGATCCTTATTAGTTTTGCAATTAATTTCTCTGTATTAAAACATAACCTAAGTTATTCTACATGAAAACCTAGTTTGATTGATATAAATTTTTCTTAAACGTACTTAAATGAAAGTTGGCAAAATCAAATGATTAAATTTATATAATCTAGCTAGTTGGTATTGAAAATTTTAATGTTGATTAAGTCTTTTTAACAGGTGGCAAACCAACAAACTTCAGAAAGTTATCTAAAAGTGGTGAAGAGGTCCCATTTCAGCAGCTCTGACAAGGTACATCTCTGATACCACTAAACCTTACATTATACTAATTCCACGCACGACCCACTTAGATAAAATAATATTCCTCTCTCTCCTCTTTATTAATTAATAGTATAGATATAGGTTAGTATCGTCTCAAACACTAAATTAATCTACCGTACGCCTTGGGCATCTATGCGCATCTCTTCCTTCGGCTCTCGTTTCTTATACTCGCATCAATCTGAAACATATGTAGGTGGGGACAAATATCTTTGGAATTAGTTCTCCACGTGTCATTCTCTAATTGAGTTAAAACTTAGAACTCTCTTGTCGAATTCAACACCATATCGGAATCCGCATCAATGCGGTGCTGACGGGATTATGCAACTTGCAAGCAGTAATATGCCCTTACACTGGATACGTGTCATGCTGTAGCGTGGGCCATAGGAAACATGCATGTGGAGCCACCACACTAGATACCCACGGTTAAATTCCATCGTACAAGCATTTTCGTACAATGACAGAAAAGAGCTAGCACGGTCAGGTGTTGTTATTGTTTTTGTTTGTACTAGATAGGAAAGAGAAGAGCCTTACAGATTTAGTTGTCCGAATATTCTTTTATGTCACCTCCTCGTCAATCCACATCTCTTATAGCATATGTTGTATACACCCCCTTACATTTATTGAAGGGCACACCATTCATTTGGAATCCCACCATTCATTTTGGGGGGCTTCACGCATCCCATGTGAGGAGATGTATATAGTATATGCTGTAGACGATGTATATTGCCTCCTAGTCATGTGATTTGATTTTACAATGTAGACTAAAGTGACGCAGCATCCACTATTTTGTACTTTTTATTCTAAGTAAGTGAGGAATTTGATATTTCTAGATGTTCAAAGAAGACATTCCCTTGTGGGATTTTTGTGGAGAAATTCCCCTCAACATGAGCCTGTGATGTGAGACTGATGGGATTATGGGTTGAAATCGTCTACAATGTTTTCTAGCATTGTAGACTTCTTTGTGCATGAGCTGCTGTCATGTGGAAGATCTTACTGTCAATTTATCTTCGAGTTAGCCCCATAAGAAATATTTATGATAGTAAAAATAAACTGACCGTGATCTGCTACATACACATGGTAGCATCTCACACCCAAAGCAATTTGCGATGCAGGAGAACATTGCAAATGATATCATCCCAAGAAACATTGAAGGCTAACAATAAGAAAGGATGTGGGCTTGTGGAATTGGTGCTTATAAATATATTAGAATTTTTTAGTTTTAACTTATATGTTACATACATTAATGCTCTCTGCACTAAAGCACCAATATATATATATATATATATATACTTAGATACCTGCAAATGCAAATAATTAAGTTGCAATAGATGGAGACATATTTGTAAGGTTAGGACTCTCAAGAAAACAAACTGTTCAATGCTTTTGAAATTATATTCTGAAAATAGAAAAAAGAAGAGTCATTTATTATTACTTTATAAATTTTAAAAGGCCTTATTTACTAGGTTAGTAGGTTACGTATACCCCACAAAGCCACAACCAACTTAATGTTAAGGAATGTACCCTTAGTGCTTTAGTGATTTTGCCTATTAAGACCATAAGCCGTTAGTGTGGTTATATTATATTAATATTTGTGGTTTTGAATGAAGGTGGTTAGATTATCAGATGAAGTGGAGTCCATCTTCACAAAGCACTTTGCCAACAATGACAGGAAAAAGACTATGAAGTTTTTGAGAACCCAACAGCATAAGGAGTCTCACGTCATCACTTTTTTAGCTGGTATATATTCCAAGCTTTTCTCTCTCTTCACTCAATCAAAAGGGATTTCATGGATATTCATAATTTAATTTAAAAAAATAGTTTTATTAACAGATTGTGACAACCCCATCTCCACCACCTCTGTATATAAAAATGAAGAAGGAATATTGTTTAAACACTTAAGAGATTTTTGTCATTTAAACAATGAGTACTTTTGAGAAACTTTTTTCATTTAAACAGTTTTACTAACCCCAAATTGTTTCAAACTCCTACAAATGTGTGTCACGTATTAAGCTAGTTTTGCTACTGAACACCATGATTTAGATATCTATGATACAGTTAGAGAATAATTTGAAGAAATAGGAAATGAAACTTTACTAGAATACAGACATTCTATCTTACCATTTGTAGAACATCATTCCTACCAAAAGCTCAAGCTTATAGTAGGGATGAATTTTTATATATTTACTTATATTCCTAACACTACCTCTCTCGTGTGGGTCAGACTCAAACCCATTTTAGGAAGGCCCTACACATAAAATATTTTTTTTTAAATGGGTGGAGTAAATGTTTGAACCCAAGACCTTGGTGTTTGCCTAAGGATCTGATACCATGTAAAATAGCGTTACTACCAAAAGCTAAGCTTAGGGGTGAACTTTTATATATTTACTTGTATTCCTAACACCGTGTATACCCAGAGAGTAAAAAAGTTGCATTTAAAGTTACCTATTTAAAAGGGCAAATTTATCTTTAATTCTCTTGTATTCATTTAATTATGTTGTTATTATCTACAGGAACTACTGAATCTACTTCATGTGATGACGATAGTTTTGAGTCCATGAAACAATTTACACCCCCAAAAAAAGGATCTTTCTGTGTAATAACTTTATATTGTGTTGTGATATTGTTTTGCAGGTTTATTTACAGGTTGTTTTGTAACTCTATTCTGTGTATACGGAATCTTAGCTCACTTAACTGGTATGTTCTCCACTGAAAACGCGACAGGTTACATGGAAACCATTTACCCTGTTTTTAGGTTCGTCATCTCTCTACTTTTTCTTTTTAAAGTAATATAATAAACTAAATAATTATTTATAATTATATATCCACAAAAAGAACTTATTCTCAATATTGAATTGTTGGTTACTGTATGTTGGGCTTTTTAATATATAGAATAATTACCTATAGTCTCACCATCATCTTTCACCTTAAGCTTTTGAATTCAATGATTGTTTAGCACTGCAAAGGAGGGCAAAATCCTCTTTTGCATTCTTCTGCCACTCTAGTCTACGGCTAATCAGAACATATTCTATTGTCAATGACCTATTAAAGCATGCCACATGACATGTTTTGATTGATGAAAGATTCATATGGCAGAGGAAACTGGGTAAAAGATTACAACTCATTTTTTTTTCACCTTGGTGCATTTTTTTTTATCTAATTCTATTTCTAATGTTTGTCTAAATTGCAAATGTCACCCTATGAACTTATTTGCACAATTGCTTGCTCAAAATGACCAAAATTTCATTCTTCAACAGAACTTTCATGTACGGCGGGCTTGGTTATTAATCAATACATATAGTGACACAACTTTCTTCATATTGCAGCATGTTTGCTTTATTTAGCTTGCACTTGTTTTTGTATGGATGCAACCTGTCCATGTGGAGGAGCACCAGGATCAACTACAACTTCATATTTGACTTCTCCCCAAGTACAGCCCTTAAGTACAGAGATGTCTTCTTGATCTGCACCTCCTTCATGACTGCAGTGGTGGGAGCCATGGTCATCCATCTCCTCCTAACCTCCAATGGCTTCTCCCAACGTCAAGTTGATGCAATCCCTGGAATTCTGCTTCTGGTGTGTACTTTGCTCAAAACTCTGTTTTCAATTCTGTCAGTTCTCTATATACATTAATCACATCATAGGTGTTATGACTCCTGTCAAAGTTGCAAGACATAATCATGTAACATTTTTATATATATATATATTTCTGCTTTTTATTTTTTCACTGTCAAAACATGTGAAAAAAATTTTACATGATTGGTGTAACCACTGCCCCCTAGGCTCAGTTATGATAATGTAACAGTTAAGGTTATGGTGGACCTCATTGAAGAAACTCTAAAGATTCATTTGTCTCATTATGTGATTTCACAAATTTTTCATTTTTGATACTCTTCATTGGGGTTTTATAAAGGCACCCGCAACTTAAAAATTCTTCAGTTAAAATTTTTTGTGTATTCACCTGTTGCTGTTTTTGATCTTGATATTTTGTTTGTGGCCTGATTTTCAGTTCTTCACTACCCTTCTCATATGCCCATTAAACATTTTCTATCGCTCTAGCCGATATTGCTTCATTCGGGTGCTGCGTAACATCATATGCTCCCCATTTTATAAGGTGCATTCTGAATCCCTTTTCTTTCTACATTTCAGTCATGAACTGTAGTCTATATAGTCTTCAATGATCTATTAAAAGTGGCTTGAAATACAATTTTGTGCAGGTTTTGATGGTAGATTTCTTCCTAGCTGATCAACTCACCAGCCAGGTGAGCTTCCATATCTGCTCAAAGCTAATTCAAATGGTTGAAGTCAGTTATCAGATAAAGCAGCATCATGCATCACTATCATGAACAAAATCATAAGAAAATTTTAACCAACATATTTGTCCCAATGCAATCTTGTTTGCCAATGAATAATTGTGTGTATACTCTCTGTTTCCAGATTCCATTGCTGAGGCACATGGAGTCTACAGCATGCTTCTTTCTAGCTGGAAGATTCAAAACACATCAAATTGATACTTGCAATTCTGGCAAGCTATACAGGGAGCTTGCATATGTCATCTCTTTTTCGCCATACTATTGGCGTGCCATGCAGGTGTGTGTAGGATCGTTTCCAACATATAGACCTATCGGCGCTATGCTTAGTGTATATGATAATGCAAATGGTTTTGGATGTCTGCTTTAAATTGGTGGCCATCTCTTAAATGAGTTATTGCTAGAAACTCAACTCTGAAACTCATTGAGTTTGTACTTCTTTGGTGAGAAAAAGAAAGCAAAAGGGCTTCTTTAGAGAAGTTTGTAGAGAAGAAAGAATGTATGATCACAATATCATTGAATATCATTGAGACGTCAGCATATTGAAATATTTATCCAACCTCTACTAACATTCTGGTATCTCAATGTAATTTCAAGTGTGCAAGAAGATGGTTCGATGAAGGCGATACTGTTCATTTGGCTAACTTAGGAAAGTATGTTTCTGCCATGATTGCTGCCTTTGCAAGGATAACCTTCTCACGACAACCGACGCACGTATGGATGTTCATGGTTATAATTACTTCCTCAATAGCAACTATCTATCAGTTGTATTGGGATTTCGTAAGGGATTGGGGGATTCTCAACCCTAAATCAAAAAATCCCTGGCTTAGGGATGACCTGATTCTTAAGAACAAGAGCATCTACTATGTCTCAATTGTAAGTTTCTTAACCTTAAGTTGGCCTCTTTGGCTCCCTTTCTTCTTTTCGAATGGAAAATATTAAA
Source organism: Buxus sempervirens (assembly GCA_947561395.2). Classification (NCBI taxonomy): domain Eukaryota; kingdom Viridiplantae; phylum Streptophyta; class Magnoliopsida; order Buxales; family Buxaceae; genus Buxus; species Buxus sempervirens. Next base: position 31,224,563 of record OX387192.1, read on the forward strand.
GAAAACTAAAACTTAATTGTAGGTTTTGAATCTGGTTCTGCGACTTGCTTGGGTGGAGACTATTATGCACTTCAATGTTAAGGGAGTTGAATCTCGGTTGGTAGAATTTTTCTTAGCTTCACTAGAGGTTATCAGGCGGGGACATTGGAACTTCTACAGGTATTGGTTGTCTTTTTTCCATATTTTGGTGTTGATCTTTCATCCAAGAGGTCCATCTGTGGCATTTAAAGCCTTGTGAACTAAACTTGGGCAATAAAATTGCAGGCCAATTTTCTAACACTGATCAAATGTGGTTAAACAGGTTGGAAAATGAGCACTTGAACAATGCTGGCAAGTTCATGGTAGTGAAAACAGTTCCCTTACCATTTCGTGAGATGGACTCAGATGACTGACTTCTTTGTCTGGAGAGATGCAATGAATTTCCTGATGAGGAAAAGCATGCAGTCTTGGTGCATTCTAGACCCAAGGAGCATAAATTCTAACAACATATGAGCTCTCACTCATCGTTCATCAATAGTCTGACTTAAAACTGGACAGTCAGGTTCCTAGTTCAGTGAAGAACATGCATGCCATATGTAATTGGAATTTCTTCCTTCTCTTTTTTTTTTTTTTTCTTTTGTTTCTTGTAAATTCAGGCATCTCTGATCAGAAGCAAGATCTGATCTAATGATGTAAATGTATCTTTGACAGCCAAAGGTTTCATGTTATAAAAGTATGTTTCAGAGAAACTATTGGTGTTACCTCATGCTAATTTCATGAAACAGGAATTATCAAAAGAAACATATGAAAGATAAATTCATTCATCAGCGTGTAATTATAATCGTAAGGTCCAAATTGAGAAAAAAAGAACAAGATAACTGAAGTATTGCACAGAGGACATGCAGGTGATAAAAAAAAGATCAATCTAGTGCTTGCCTATGAACTGAATTTTTTAGATTAATAAATTTTAAACACAACAAGAAGTCAGTATGATGAAGAGGTATATACATATCTATTATCAATAACATTAGCCTTTTTGGAAGCAAAATTTCTCTGTCTTGCGTACCTCATATCTTGATTCTATATTGTTAGCTTCAGACCAAGTGCTTTCCTCACTATTTCTTCTCCTTTCACTACAATCGAGTACTATATTTACATAGATATATACTTGTCCGTACATATAAAAAATTTGTAATCAATCTTATTCATATAATTATAAGACATTTGTTTTTCCTCTTTTACTTGAACTGCTGACAAGAAAAATACAATTTTTGATATGTGAAGGAATTTTATAAGAAATTTATTTAATGATCAAGAAATGATTGAATGTTGTATCATGTGATTGAAAGTAGTTAGAATGGATATAACTCTTTCTTCATATTTCTTTGATTTGTGAGCATAGAGTCAAAGATGTATGCTATCCAATATGTACAATTCCCATGTTTTTCTGTATTTCTCAGATCATAGGATTCTATTGCTCTGGATTTCATCAACACTAATCAACATTGAACGTTTACTCTAACTGGTGCATAGAAATGAATAATTAACCCTTATGAGTTTGTCCCTTTTTTTTTTCTCATTTGGTTCCTAATAAACCACTTGTATCACCACCACCATTGCATCTCTACAGATAGATGCCATATAGTACAATGGCATCATAAGAGTACATACAGGACATCACTAATGAGAGAACAAGAACAACTTTTTCCCTCTGAGAATTTTTTAAGGTGCTTTTTTTTCCCACTTTTCATGTTTATTTGTATCATTTTTTGCATGGCTGGTGAGTGTGGACTGAGAGAGGATACATTCCCCACTTGTACACGATTTCATAACTTGAGGAGAATAAAGATAAAACCAGTGATTCCTTCATATTGGAAGATTTATAACCAGCTTTAAGAATATGCAAATCTTTAACGTTATGTTTGTCCTTCACAATTACTGGAAATCAAACATTGAAAAGATTTCAATTTTGGAGAATGCATCAAACTCTGCAGAATACAATATCATCATCCAAAACAGGAGCCAAGCAAATTTGGAAAGTCTTCACTGAGTCCCTGCACCCCAATGCACTTAGATGGATCAAGAAGCCAATTATAGGTGTTATCACCCATTTTTATTTGACTACATACTTTTTTTAGGTTCTATGTCTGCTATCTCCTGATAACTGTTTTCACAATGAGATTTTAGGTTACGAATTGCTGACCCATATGATTTTGAATTTCTTTTCCAAATACCTTAAATCTCAGTAATGCCTGAAAGTATTTTGTTGTCTGATGGATGCCAAGGTTTTGAAATTTTGGATCCCCAACTGACTAACCCTTTTTAGGCTCAGGAGTAATTGATCATGAAAAAACTTGAGATTCATTAGCAAGACAGTTACACTTTGACATCCATTATCATCATACTTGTATTAAGCTTTTAACAGTAATAATATTATAGAACAACAATCTTTATTGAGGTGATTGCAACAAGAGACAGTTCTTGCCATCACTCAGTACACCTAACTGTAGTGTATAGCTATTATGTAATAACATACCTTTATGACACTCACTACGGCTTTCATTCCTGCAGCACAGTGGCCACGGAAGCTGCAGATGAAATAGTTTACTCTTGGTTTGACCTGCAAGTCCAAAGACTTGCAGCTTTGGTACCCAGCATAACCCACTCGCACCACATTGTGTTCTCTGGGTGTCTAGTTGAAAACTACCATGAAAAGGCACATCAGTTTATGGAATAGAAGAGTTAGCTTGTCAGATGCTTAGGCAGTTACCTAGACAAATTCAAAGAACGATGGTGGGTATCAGGAGTATCTCCTAAATCTTAAGTGTCTTTTAGCTGTGCCCAGAGCCCAATCTTTGTTTGAGACAGATAAACCCTATCCCTTATAAATCTCCAACAACATGGGTCTCAGATTCATTAGTGTAGCATGACCAGCCAATGATTAATAAAGCAAAGACAGAGCCTGATGCACAAGCCTCTTCCCATGGCCCTTTCTAAATACCATTTTCCTGGGTAACTACTGAATTGAGTTATGTAAGTTCTTTCAAGAAAGGCCTTTATAGTGGTCCACAGGTACAAGCTGCCCCAGTTTTTCCTATCTTTTGTTCTGTTCCATCTTCCGGAGAGAAAAACAACATTATCACGCCATTAGCAACTCAGTGTAGTGCAGAGTCTGCAGACCTACTCAATTCCTTTAGTGTGTAATGACTCTATCAATTCAGTTTAGGGCAAATCTAGTAAGTGGCCGCTATAAGATATGCCAATCTGACATTAAAGTAAGCAACTCAGGAATCAGGAAAATATTTAAATCTACATTCAAGAGGCATTTCCACTAGCTTCTGTGATTTGACAGTTGGATATAGGGTTTAGCTGATTGATTCACCAGTAAAAACATCTTTCAAAATATCACATGTAATGCAACAACGATCTCAGATAAATGAGCTTTGTGAAATGGAATGATCGACGATGCTGCTCGTGAACTGAAAAAAATCAACAGCTTGATTGCATCTGATTCAGAGGACAACATACAAATCCAACCCATCAAACTAGATCAAGGTCGCCGCCCTTTCCTCCACATCAATTACTAAAAAATTTCAAGGAAACAAGAAGAAGAAATTAAACAATAAGCAGAAACAAATCAAGCTTACAGGTAGTCAGGTATAAAAGTTAAATCCATGCACCCGTGTCTGCTGTCAATCAAATGGACAGATGAGAAGCAAAGCTGATTTGGATGCGAACCATTTTGAATTTTTGATAAAGGGGCGCGGCATTTTTCACTTTATTTGACAAACCTTGGTAGGGATGGCAACGGGGCTGCATGGTGCCTGACCCGGTTGAAGTTGGAGTATAAAATGCAAAAAAAAAAATATATATATATATATATATATATATATATATATATGGGCTGGAATCGTCTACCGCATGAAAATGCGGCAGATGATACCGCCCAAATGTGAACCGTGAGATGGGAGCATCTCACGGTTCACATTTTTCAAAAATTTTTTTGTGAACAAAAAAAAACCGAATACTTTTTTTTTTGTGAGGGGGCGGTATCGTCTGCCGCATGCACATATTTATTAATAAATATGTATTTTTAATAAATTAATCAATAAAATATAGCAACTTCATTAAACTTGCATAAATATGGGCTATATTGTCATTTCAATGTAAGTAAGACTTTGAAAAGTAATACTAAATAAGCATTGTTGTGAAAAAGAAGAAGAAGAAAGCAAGGTAGAACAAAACTTGTAGGAAATTACTTCTTATTCTCTCATATGAACTCAACTTACTTTCTTACTTGTGTGTACATTTCATTCTCCTCAAAACCCTTTTTTATAGGCCAAGTATCATAATTACAAAAACGTGAATAGACAAGGAAAAATGAAAAAATAAATGAATTTAGACATATAAGAGATATGAGATATATTAAGGAGTTATAAGAATTCTAAAATATGGAAGTCAAGAATTCCAAGAATCAGGAAGTTATCTACTCATTTATGATAATGGGAATTCCAAGGGGTATGAAAATGAATGGTCATCCACCCATTACGAAGGATTCATAACAAGCATTATTTTTAACATTGTCACTAGCAATTGATTTGAAAGGATTTCAGGTCATACCTAATGGTATAAATTTGAAAGTTTTCAGATCACTAATTACAATTCATAAAATAGGAATATTTTATTGATTAATTTTTCATGTAAAGTATTTCATATCCCTCATGAAGAAAGAAATGCAAACAAAATATACAAACAAAGAATGCTTGCCCATAAAATTACTAAAAAATTCAAATTTCTAACTAGTGATAGCAATATGTAAGTACAAAATTTATGTGGGGTCCCCAAACCCTACAGAGTCAATTCTTCAAACATGAATGCCAGTCTAATAGCTTCAGCTTTTCCATAAGAGCCTTCTCTTTAGTTTTTTATCTTTATTTTTAAATTTTTCCAGAAAAGATTATACCCTAAAGATATAATAACTAAATTCAGTTATTTCCTGGTGATTTCTTCTGAATCAAAGAATCTGCAATCTTCTTGGAGATGAAATAAGCAGTGGACTGGATAGTGATCATGGGATTGACCCCCACTGCACTTGGTAGAACACTTCCATCACACACAAATAAGCCTTCTGCTTCCCAACTCTGTCCATTCTCATCAACTGCACCTTCTTCCTCACTAGCACCCATCCTACAACTCCCCATTTGATGTGCAGAACAATAGAGGGTCCAGTTCTTGCTCCTTGATCTAGGCCCATCCGAATCTGTTACTGTGTCTAAGAATTCCTCCAAATCCTCCTCTTTAATCCCTGTGCATTTAATTCTTTGACCATCACTACGATGGGTTCCCACCTCAACAGCTCCAGCTGCAACTAGAATTCTCAATGCCTGCCGCAGCCCTGTCTTGAGGTTCTCTCCGTCTACTCGTTTGAATTTATAGCTTATCCTTCCCTCTGTCTTCACTTCTCCTGATCCCTGATCTCTTGCCAGCGCAAATAGGTGAGCAGTCCTTGCATACCTCGTCATTCTCTCCTTCATGTCAAATCCAGACTCCCAAGGAAGAAGAACAGCACATGATGCAGGCCCTAATGCAGGAGCTTCTATGATGGCCCGAGTAGTTGATTCCTCCAACACCTTATGCAAGGATGTGATTATTCCTCCTTCAAAGTTTTTGCCTTCGAGCTCTTTTATGGATTCTGGGAAGTATCCCCAAGCCATCAGAACAGGGTGGAGGTGAAGATTCTTGCCAATGTTTGTGTTTTTCAACCCACTGGAGATCAGTAATGGAGGTGTCAAGAGAGACCCACATGCTGAAATTGTTATTTTAGCCTCAATTTGCAGTCTCTTAGTGATGTTTGTATTGGAAGTTGCTGCAATCACTCCCAAGCATTTCTTTCTCATTTTTCCATCCTTGTTCTTTTGCAATATGAGTTTCAGAGCCTTGCATCCCGTCAAGATGACTGCTCCACAATCTACAGCATCAACCAGCCAAGTAGAATCAGTCCCCTTTTTATCCCCTGTTCTGCAACCATAACAACAAGAACCACAATAATGGCTTCTTAAAGCGTTCTGTGGTACGGAATCAACAGCAAGACCGAGATTCTCACACCCTTTTCGGAGAACTTGGTTTTGAAATCCTTCCTTGTCACAATTTTCAGTGACACCGATCCGCTTACATACTGTATCCATGGCTGAGAGGTAGTCCGAGCTAGCAAAGAATGGAATCCTGTGGTTTACAGCCCAATCCTTTAGCACAGAATTTGGGGTTTTAATGGATGCAGACCAGTTCACTGCAGAGCCACCACCCACTGTTGATCCTGCCAGTATAATTATCTTGCTATCAACAGTTGGTAGGATCCCACCTGATTCATATAATTGATTCAGGGAGGGCCCTTCCAGAGAGGAGTAATCTTTGGGCACAAAGTAGTTCCCTTTCTCAAGGACCACCACCTTCTGACCGGATTTTGCTAGAACTGCGGCTGCAACACCTCCACCACAACCGGAACCGATAATTACGACATCACATTTGATTTTATATAGCTTCTGCTTGGGAACCTCTGTGACTTCAAGGCCTTTTTGGGTGAGGGATTGAATAAGAGTTGAGTCTGTCTCATGCATGGTTTCTACAATCCCCTTCTCAAGAGGCCTTTCCCTTTGGGTCTTCAAGTAACCGTAATTAGTATTTACATGATATCCGATAGCTTCCCATGCTGGATTTCTTGAATTTTCATCTACCTGCAACAAAAGGACAGAGAGAAATTAATGTTGTGACAACATGAATAGTAAAATAGAAAATAAGAACAAGAACACACATTTTAAGTGATTCGACAATGTGCCTACGTCCACTATGTACGGTTAAAATTCTATTAAACTTTTAATTAGGGTTACAACATGATATATATACCAATCCTAAATCCAGTATTTTTGAAATCCCAAAAATACCCCCATCGTGTACCGCAAAGTTGTTCGCTGCAAGTTAGACTCAAACCCAGCACAGGGCTTCTCAGGTCCCTCCCCTTGGACCCAGAATATGAACCACTGTTCCAACAATTGAATTAGTAAGAGAAACATTAATGAGACTGAGCTAAGGTTGAGGTTGAAAGATTTTTAATGAGCTTGAGCGTCCTCAAGCATTACAGCTCGGTCGGCAAGGCTTGTCTGCCAAGCCCTAACTCTTATGAAAGCGTTTCACCTAGAGCCACTTATTGGTGCCAACGTGAAACACATGGATGGATGTCCATGTCAGGAGGGAGCCCCTCACATTCAAATTCCATCCCAGCCAGTGGTTTTCACAAAACCACTGGATTTTGGCTTTAAAGGAAATGCTTTCAACTATTATTACTTCCACCCCCAACAACCCAACAAGGCAGTTGATGTTTTGCGGTAGGTAAGAGGGGGACACAGATAGCCACACTTTGCCATTTTTGCTTTTACTAATTTGCCGTACCAGAAACTGGCGATCAGAACAATGAAGATGGTGATTGAATATGCATGCATTCGAGCAATCTATGCGGCAGTTGCCATCGATGGTTCCTTCGCTTTTGCAAGGTTTGTTCATTCCAGGAAGAAATTACAAGATTTTTTAATTGCTGTGTCATCAAGAGGGTAGATGTGAGACTACAAGATCCATTGATTGACCATAAGAGTGAGGCCGACCTTACAACAAACTACCCCTCTCTTTTAATGGACATTTGCAGGGCTGTCAATGGGGCCAAGCTTTCCACTAAAGTCTGAAAGGAGCTTGACCCAAGCTTAGATCGGCTCAGCTCATTTTGATGCTTGCCTCTCTAGCTTGTAACATGATAAATTAAGATAATATTATTAGAGTTTTAGAAATAAATTTTACAAGTTTATAGTCCTTATCCTTTTTCTGTATTTATACCATCTCTATCTCTAATAAAAGAAGATTCACAATTAATAGTGCCTTAGACATATGTGGCCGACTATTTTATTATTGGACTGGCCAGGCTTTATGAAGCAAGGTTTGAAATCTCAGAAATCATAATCAGTACCCGGTTCATATCGGACGGTGCGGACAAGTACCGATTGGTACTTACATTAAATAATAATATTTAGGGCAAATTACACTTACCTCCCTTGAGGTATGACATAATTACACTTACCTCCCTTGGGGTTTCTGATATAACACTGTCACCCCTTGACGTTTATGTGTAATTCACGCTAATACCCCTCACTATATTTTTCGTATTAAAAAATAAATAACTTTTGAATGTATGACTAAAAATTAATTTTAAAAATAAATAACTTGTGAATGTATGACTAAAAATTAATTTATATAAAATTAATTTTTAGTCATACATTCAAAAGTTATTTATTTTTTAATACGGAAAATGTAATGAGGGGTGTTAGTGTGACTCACACATAAACGTCAAGGGGTGACAGTGTTATATCAGAAACCCCAAGGGAGGTAAGTGTAATTATGTCATACCTCAAGGGAGGTAAGTGTAATTTACCCTAATATTTATCAATATTTAATTGTATTTGTTAAACGACTTTTTTGCGTATAAGCTTAAGCTGATATGTGAAGGTGTAACTATGTATATAAGAGGGCCCAAATATATTATTTCTAAAATATCGGCCGAACGCTGTTACCTAGCCAAGTTGGGGAAATCTTGGCTTAACTTGGCTACTTTAGAGCCCTAAAAAATAACTAAGTGTGGGGCCACAACCATGGTTTGATAATTGTATTATAACGAGGAGAAATTTCAAACAAAGAAAAAAGTAAGGTGAGAGTCAGAGAGAAATTAACGTTTTACCCTAAAAAAAAGAGAGAGAGAGAATAATGGTAGATAATATGTTGAAAATGGACGAACTGATTAACGTAAGGAGAAAGAAAGGCATTACCTGGGAAAAGAAAGCATAGAGGCACAAGATCTTCATCAAAGCAAACATCAAACGTAGAGGGAACAGATTCCTTGAGTTGCACCAAAGCTTCAGGATCTGTTCTCTCTTCTCCAAAGAGATATCTGAGAACTTGTGAATGAATTTCCATCTCCTCCCCAGACTAGAAGACCCACAGAGAATTAGTGTTCCCAATCTGGTGGACAGTAGCTTCAGTACCAATCTAACAAATAAAGAAGCTTCCGGTAAACCATTAATATTCACCAAGAGCTCTGCAACCTGTCATCGTTTAGAGTCAAACTAAGGAAGACAAACAGAGAAAGCCAACGTACACTGCAGATAAACCAATGATATATAGAAATATGTGAGAGAGAGAGAGAGAGAGGACCATTAAGTACATACCTCATCAGGGATTTGTTGCTGAGACCCAGAGGCCTGGTAGAAGGATTGAAGGGCCTTAGAGGGTAGACCCTCCTTGTTGATGAATTGTAGAGAATCCAGGGATAGAGGAGGTAAAAGAGCCTCACAGATGGCAGCAAGCGATTGAATTTCTGATGAAGAAAATCCGTGTTTGTAACTGCCCTCCCTCCTCCCTCCTCTCAATAAAGGATGGCACTCTTCTCTCCCCTGCTGTTGCTCCCCCTCCATATTCTTCTCTTCTTGAATTCAGAGAGAGAGAGAGAGAGAGAGAGAGAGAGAGGGAGATACCTGGGTAGAAGAAAGGAAGAGTTATATATATATATATATATATATGAAAGGAAAATTATGAAAAAGGTCACCTTTTGGCTTGTATTTATAATAACATTCCATCAAAAATTTCATTTTGCATAAAAGGGTCAATTTTTCAAACATAATTGACTTACAAGGTCACTTTTTTTCAAAAAAAAAAAATAATATCACTTTATTATAAGTATAAAAAACCATTTATATCCATGTATAATGAGCTTGTATTTGACTTAAAGTACACTCGTGTCCCCATGTAAGATGTGCTCGTATCCCACGTAAGGAATCTTGTATCCCATGTACAATATGCCTGTATCCCAAGTAAAGTGATCTTCAATTTAATTATGTTTTAAAAGTGATCTTTTAATTTAATTAATTTCTAAAAGTGACCTTTTTGAAAATTAGTTTTTTGATGGACTGTTATATAAATACGACGAGAAAGTGACCCTTTTTCATTTTTTTTTTTTTTTTTTTTTTTTTTGCCACTGGCCATTTCCTTGCTACATTAGTGTTCCTTATTTATTTACAATTTTCATTTTAACTTTAGCCCCATGTTGGCCACTCAAGTCAAGGACCTGAAAAGCCAATTAAGAAGGTAGAGCCCATCCATTCATTACTTATATCAACTTCAAGCTTTATTTGGTTGATTCGAAAAGTCACAATCTTCTCATCCTTAATTAGTTTGGGTTTGGCTTCTTTCTTTGACCCTTTCATCTCACATTTACTCATTCTGATCTTCCTAAGCCTAAGTTTCTAGAAACTTTTGTTACCAAAAAAAAATCATAATAATACCCAACTGGTATCAACATATACAAAATGAGATCTATTTCCAAAAACCTAAAACCCAATACCAAACCCAAAATAGCACAGCTTAATTTTGGATAGAGACAGTTCCAAGTGCAAGTGAAATCAAATTAAAACTAACCTGTTAAATAATACCCAAATGGTTGTTTGTATGGTTCGACTTCGAATCTGATGGAGCCCTTGGCTGGAAGATCTGCTGATCCAATGGTGATGTATGTGTCCACATAGGTGCATGAAGCCTATGTGTATACACCTTCCACCGTTGGACCAGTAGATCTTCCAGCGTGAGGAACCAGCAGATATGACCTCATATGGTTCTAATTTAAGGAAATAAAAAAAAATTCTTCTCTTCAATGGCCTTTTGCATAACTAATTTGTGCAGCATTTATGAAATGTGTCGTTAGTGAGAAAGATCATCCAACGAAAAGCAACATGTCTATTATTAGATAGAAGTCGTAATCGTAATACATCAACATAGAGAAAAAAAGTCAAGGCAAGTGGTGGTTTATGTATCCACATCAAAGATATAGAGGGCTCGAACGGTTTGGTTAGAAGAATTTCTTATTTTTATTTTTATTATTAAAACATTTATTAATTACTCAGCTCTGGGGTGAATTTATTGTTTGGTTTGGTTATGGATGTTGGGTTTCTTATTTAAATCGGTTAGGTATTTTAATTGAGCTCAATCAGGACCGAATTGACCCCAACTTTGATTGTTTTTCATCTGCAGCCAAGCGAATGGCCTTGGTGGCCCAATTTTAGTACATAATTTGGAGGATCCACAAACCCGGGGAGCCGAATTAGGTTGCATTAGGCCTCTTTTTGACATACTTATGCACCCAACTAGGTCTTAGAGCCCAGAACCTATTTTTTGAAAGATTTGCACACGAGAGTGTTAGACCTAATTGATGTTAGGATGTCCTATAGATTTTTAAGAGGCTTATAAGTTTTATCACAATCTTTGTTTGGCACATTTCTATCACAATCTTTGTTTGGCACATTTAATTAGCATGGACCAAAGGTTCTATGGCTGGTTTGTTGAACTTATTTTAAACTTTGAAAATCGTCGTTTTTCCCGCCTCTTCTTCTTTGCCTATATATACTTCACCAAGTCTTAATCTTTATGTCATCTCTTTTTTTTTTTTTTTTTGGGTATTGGTGTGCTATGTAGGTATGTGTACAGATCCTTTCCAAAAATTACATGATATTTCTTTGTATATTTATGGTATATTACAATGCAAGTGGTTTTGGATGTCTGATTTAAATTGGTAGTCATCTCTCAAAGAAATATTGATGTAAGACGTGTGGGATCCTAAGTGTAGATTAGTTAGTTATTTAGTAAAAGTAGAATTCCTGTGTAACTTTTATTAGGTATTTGAATTATATTATGAGTCTTTAAGAGGTTTTAGTGATAGATTTTAACTCTTAATTGTTTACTATGAGTAGAAGTCCTAATTTTAGTAGGTTTCTATCTTATTTTGGGGTCTTTAGAGGTCTATAAATAGGGGGTAAAGGTTGTACAGAAATTTACGTTATTTTTTTAAGAATTACAAATTTTCTCTCTCTTATTCCTTGTGGATTCAAGGTGTTCATTAATTTTCTCATCTTCTAGAAGGATATCTAGACTTATTCGTCCATCAGAATGATATCTGATCTTTTCTGTCTACCTTCCTTGCACCAGATATGTTCAAAAATTCAATTCGGAACATGAGGAAATTATGCTTCTTTGGTGCAAAAAAGGGAAAGCAAAAATACTTAGAAAGGTTTGGAGAAAAGAAAGAATGTATTAATGCACTCACATTGAGTCCTCAGTATATTGAATCATTTATCTTACCTCTACTAACATTCTGTTATGTCGATGTATTTACAAATGTGCAAGAAAGATGGTTAGATGTAGGCGATATTGTCCATTTGGCTAGCTTAGGAAAGTATTTTTGTGCCATGCTCGCTGCTATTGTAAGGATAACCTTCTCAAGACAACCCGTGCACGTGTGGAAGTTCATGGTCATAGCTACTTCCTCATTAGAATTATCCATCAGTTGTATTGGATTTTGTAAAGGATTGGAGAATGTTCAACCCAAATTCAAAAAATCCTTAACTTAGAGACAGCCTAACTCTAAAGAACAAGAGTATATGGTAGATGTTCTTGTTCTTTAGAATCAGGTCATCCCTAAGCCAGGGATTTTTTTTTTTTTTTTATTTTGGGATGAGAATCCCCCAATCCCTTACGAAATCCCAATACAACTGATTGATAGTTGCTACTCAAGAAGTAGTTATAACCATGAACATCAATACGTGCGTTGCTTGTCGTGAGAATGTTATCCTTGCAAAGGCAGCAAATATAGCAGGAGCATACATTCCTAAGTTATCCAAATGGACAATATTGCCTTCACCGAACCATCTTCTTGCACACTTGTAATTACATAGACATACCAGAACGCTAGTAGATGTGAGATAAATGATTCAACACACCAAGGACTCAATGTCACTAATGATAATACATCTTTCTTCTTTACAACTTCTCTAAGCCTTTTTTATTTCTTTTTTTTTTCAACCAATGGAGCACAAATTCCTCAAGTTTCTGAGTTCAATTTCTGACCACAACTTTTTAAGAGATGACTACCAACTTAAAGCAGACATCTAAAAACACTTAGATTGTAATGTACACTACTACATATACGAAGAAATATTGAGTATATATTGGAAATGATCTCTGCATATACCTACATAGTATTTCAATAGCATGGCAAAAATGAAATGACATATGCAAGCTGCCTGTACAGCTTGCCAGAATTGCAAGTATCAATTTGGTGCATGTTGAATTATCCAGCTAGAAAGAAGCATGCTATAGACTCCATGTGCCTCAGCAATGGAATCTGGAAACAGAGAGTAAACAGGTAATTAGTCATTACGAAACAAGGTTGCATTGGGAAAAATACGTCGTTTAAATACTTCATACGATTTTGTTCATGATTGTGATGTCTGTCATAATGCTGCTTTATCTGATAACTGACTTCAACCCTTTGAATTAACTTCGAGTAGATATGCAAGTTCACCTGGCTGGTGAGTTGATCAGCTAGGAAGAAATCTACCATCAAAACCTGCACAGAAGAAGATTTTGAAGGGAACGTCGTAAATTCTGTAACAGCGTTAATTAGCTATTTTTCTTAGTTATTCTACCTGAATTGTCTCTCTTTCATCTCCACTGTTCTGAAGTCTGGAGTAGAAGATTTTGACAGTATATCAGATGGGATCGAAGATAAGCTACCCAAAGCCGTGCTTCTCCTCTGTTTCAGTTGGTTTTGGTGAAAGCTTCATCTTCTTTATATTGTTCTTCAATTGCAGTAACTGACAATGGCGTTTTTCCAGAATGATGTGTTGAGCTTCAAGCTCCTTTGAGACGTTCACCATTTTGTGTTATTCTTTAAAAATAGATGTAATTTTTCCCTTACATACTTTCCTTCTAGGTTGTTAGTTTATTTTCTGCTTCAGTTTAATCATGTTCCATCAAATATGCTTGCATATGTAAATTCCAAAATGATTTCATTATGACATATGTTTCCTGAATCCATGATTTTCAAAATGACTGCATTTTCAGGTCGAAACAAGCAGTCAGGAACAGGTCTCAAGCAAGGAAACATTATGCCGATCCATTATATATACACTGGTATAAAAGTTGAATTACATAAGAGAAGACATGAATTTTATTACAGTGCAAATCAGGTTGAATTTATTCATTCTAGATGAACATATATCATATATACCAATCGTTTATTTGTTATAAAACTTATCAAGAAAAAAATAGTTTCAGAAAGATTTCCCTGATAAGGACTCAGAGATCTTCTTCGACAGACAATAAGCAGTGGACTGGATGGTGATCATGGGATTGACACCAACAGCACTTGGAAGAACACTGGCATCGCATACAAATAGGCCTTCTGCTTCCCAACTCTCGCCATTCACATTGACTGCACCTTCATCTTCGGTAGCACCCATCCTACAACTCCCCATCTGATGGGCTGAACAATATATGTTCCAGTGTTCGCCCCCTGATCGAGGCCCCCCCACAACATTTACCTGCTCCAAAAACTCCTCCAAATCCTCCTCTTTAATACCCTTACATTTAATTTTTTGACCATCACTCCTATGGGTGCCTACCTCAACAGCTCCAGCTGCAACCAGAATTCTCAAAGCTTCTCTTAACCCTGCCTTGAGATTCTCTTTGTCCGATCGATTTAACCTGTGGCTAATCCTTCCCTCCACCATCACCTCCCCAGATCCCTCATCTCTGATCAGTGCAAACAGGTGAGCAGTCCTTGAATACTTAAGCATCCTCTCTTTCATGTCTTGTCCAGACACCCAGGGAGATAATACAGCAAATGATGAAGGCCCTAAGGCAGGAGTTTCTATAATGGCCCGGATAGTAGATTCATTTGACATCATCTTATGAAGTGACGTGATAATTCCTCCCTCAAAGGCTTTGCCTTTCAGGTCTGATATCAAGTCAGGAAAGTATCCCCAAGCAACCAGCACAGGGTGGAGATGAAGATTCCTGCCAATGTTTGGGTTTGTCAATCCACTAGAGATCATCAGAGGAGGTGTCGAGAGAGACCCACATGCTGAGACTGATACTTTAGCCTCAATGTGCAATCTCCTCGTTATGTGATTATTGGATGTTGTTGCAATTACTCCCAAACATTTCTTTCTCATCCTTCCATTCTTGTTATTTTCTAATATGAATCTCTCAGCTTTGCACCCTGTTAAAATTACTGCACCACTGTTTACAGCATCAACTAGCCAAGTAGAATCAGTCCCTTTTTTGTCTCCTGATTTACAACCAAAACCACAAGAAGCACAATAATGGCCTTCCGAGCAATTCCGTGGCACTGACTCAACTTTAAGACCAAGATTCTCACACCCTTTTCGAAGGACTTGATTCTGAAATCCTTCCTTAGCACAATTTTCTGTGACACCAATCCTCTTACACACTGTATCCATTGCTGATAGATAGTCAGAGGTTGCAAAGAGTGGTAGTTTGTGGTCCAACGCCCATTCCTTGAGCACAGAACTTGGTGTTTTAATGGAAGCTGACCAATTCACCGCAGAGCCACCACCAACTGTGGATCCTGCCAAGATCATTATCTTCCCATCAATGGTTGATAGAATTCCACCTGACTCATATAATTGACTTAAAGAAGGGCCTTCCAGAGAGGAATAATCTTCCGGGACAAAGTAGTTCCCTTTCTCGAGGACCACAACCTTCTTTCCAGAATTTGCAAGAACTGCAGCCGCAACGCCTCCACCACAACCTGAACCAACAACTACAACGTCACATTTGATCTTGAAGAGATTCTGTACAGGATCTTCTGTGACTTCAAGGCCTTTCTGAGTGAGAGATCGGAGAAGGGTTGAATCAGTCTTGTGCAGAGTTTCTACCATTCCCTTCTTAAGAGGCCTCTCCTTTTGTGGTTTCAACAAATTTTCATTGGTCTCTACATGATATCCAATTGCTTCCCATGCTGGATTCTCTGAATTTTCATCAGTCTGCTGGAAGAAAGGAAAGACATTTTAAATTCTAACAAACTTACACAACTCAAATGCAAGAATCCCACATCACACCATATCTCAGCATGAATCGTGTAAGGTTCAGCTTTGAAAGCAACACTGTCCCACAAATTATCTAGAGTTCGAGTGGTTGTATCTTCTGAAATGACATAAATACGTATCATAGATGGAAAGTCATAACTACCAATGCACATAAAGAATTAAAAGCAGTAGACTTTACTTATGAATGCCGTTTCCAGTTCAATGAGCAAATTAGATCTAATCTCTCATTAGGTCAAACAAAAGATGCAAATGGTTGGTGAGCACTATCTTAGAGAAAAAAAAAAGAGAAATTTTCACAACACCATTAATATGAATTAATTAATTTTAAATTCTACCTAAAATAGATAAGAGCTAAACTGCAAGTTCAGTTGATTAATTCCACCTCAGAGCAGAATAAATACAATTCATAAGCAACTAAAAGCAAAAATACTGGAAATCAGATGCCCATGGACCATGGCCACTTGGTTAAGAAGGCTAACCCTGTGACTTAAAACAGTAAAAGAGCATTGTAAACAAGCTATGGTTTCTTGGCTACCGCTGAAGGGAGAGAGTACAGAAGTGGATTTAAAGTTACAAGTGTTCCTTAGAAATAGAAGATAAGCACAAAGATCATTTTATTATTTTGTAATTCATTCAAATAAAAAACGAATCAGAAGACGATAAAGCCACAGAAAAAAAAATTATTAAAAGAAAAAATCAGAAGAGAAAGAAAAGCTCAGGATGGAATAATCATATGAGGGTGAGCTAAATCTAACGGTCTGTAGAAGCGTTACCATTGAGAAGAAGGTGTAGAGGCAGAAGATTTTCATCAACACAAACACTACCCTTAGAGGGACCAGACGCTTAGCTTTGGACCATTGCTTCAGAGTCTGTTCTCTCTTCTCCACAGAGAGATCAGAGAACCTGCGGATGAATGGCCATCCCCAAAGCAAACAAGTAGTTCCACAGAGCAACAATGTTCCCAATCTTGTCGAGAGAAGCTTTATAACCAACCTTAGAACCACCACAGCTTCTGGTAAGCACCTTTTCACCCAAAGCTCCGCAACCTGTCCATCCCAATTTGACGAGAGAGAGAAATCAAATACGTATGGGAATTACAATATTCAACAAAACCCAAGGTAGACGAAGTAAAGAATCAATTACAATCTATCCTTAGGAAGTTAAAAAAAAAAAAGGTGAAATTTTGGCTGTCTATAATTAAGAACATACCTCATCAGGAATTGGTTTGTCAGACCCAGATGCTTGGCAGAAGGATTGAAGAGCCTTAGAAGACAAGCCCTCCTCAGTGCTGAGATGCAGAGACTCCGGAGACAGAGGAGGTAGAAGAGCCTCACAGATGGCAGACACTGATTGCATATCAGATGAAGAGAACCCATGACTGTAACTGCTCTCTCGCCTTCCTCCTCTCAAAAAAGGATGACACTCTCTTCTCCTTTGCTTCAGCTCCCCCTCCATTTGAGTTATTCTAATCCTAATTATTAGAGAGACAGACAGACAGACAGAAAGAGAGAGAGTTGGGGACTAAATTTTCTGAGACTGTAACAAGGAAGAAAAGCAAAGACTATGATTCTCTCTCATTATTGGCATGTATTTATAAGGTTGATTTTGGCGGGTCGTACTTTCGTGTATTAGCATTTCCTCAGAATCCGTTTAGATTTGTATCTTGTTTGTTTAATACGACACGACATTCCTACGTATCCCTACTCTGATGGAACTCTTTTTTTTTTGGTAGTCCTACTCTGATGGAACTCGCCACTGTATATACAGAGTTAAAAGGATTAAAAAACAGACTTATCCTACACTTGCGCCTAAAAAAGAGTTCAATATCACACACAATGAATAAGAAGACGACCTTTGGAGAAGGCACTGTACAGGTTTGCTTGCGGGAGAGAAGACTTTCTCTTCTCTAACTACTCTTCTCTAACTACTGAACTTCGTAGAAGATACAATAAGAAAACAATTTGAGCACAGTACTTGACAAGCGATAGAAGAAGAGAAGCAAACCCCAGAAGATTCTCTCTCAATCGGATCATTAAACAAAGTTTAAGAGAGTTCTTTTGTGCTCCAGTGACGCAAGCAACGGAGGAAGAAAGAGAGCAGTGGTAGGTAAACTCACCAGCCAGAATTGCCAAAAATGGGAGAACCTCAATGGAGAATCCGAAGCAGATACAGGATTGGGATTTGGAAATCGGGACCCACCCCGATAAGGTCATCGACCTCTAAACGGATCATTAAACACAGTTCAAGAAACTTCTTTTGTGCTCCATGATGGAGGTAACAGAGGAAGAAGAAGAGCAGTTGTCTGTAACTCACCGCCCAGACTCGCCAAAAAAGGAGAGAACCTCAACGGACAATCCGAAGCAGATCCAGGATTGGGATGTATCGTATGATCAATATCGGCGCTTGTTTTACTTGATTCTTTCTTTTAGGGATAATTACAGTTTACCCGTTGAGGTTTCGAACAATCCTATTTTCCATCATGAGGCTTTTGAAATACGAATTTATCATCTTCAAGTTTGTTATCTATGCCAGTTTGTCCCCTTAAAGAAATTTGACTCAAGAGGACAAATGTATAATGACAACTTTACCCTTTTTAAAAATCAAGACTAACTTTCAATAGGTTAGAATAAAAGTTGCAAAGTTGTCAATATGTGTTTTTTTCTCTTACAACCTCATCAGTAAACCTCTAGAAAAGGAAACTATCTTGAGGACACAAGGGAATCCTCAAGATGGTAAATTGGTATTTTAAAAACCTTAAAGAAGAAAATGGAATTGTCTAAAACCTCAAAGGAGGTAAACTATAATTATCCCTTATTTTTATTCATAGAGTCCCAGAATGTAGATGCAGCTTGAACTTTTAATAGGACGAATTTTATCTTTTATGATTCATTCAGCTGGGTGATTTTGTTGATTCATCCTTGATTCATTCGGCTGGGTGATTTTGTTGATGGGCTCTTATGAATTTTGTGTACATTAGCACTTGGATTTGGCATGAACATGAATATCTATACTATTATATAAAGCCAAGATTCTCTCTTTTTTGCTAACATTTCATACCCAAAATGACCTTCATTTTTTTTTTAATTAATTCCTATACATGTCTATTAATGTTACATGTGTGACTTACTAACTGCCTAATATTGTATACCCAAAATACCTTCCGTTTTTTTTTTAAATGTGCTACGCACATAACGTGTACATTCCCCTAGTTAATCTGAAAAAGAATTAAATATTTTTAACTTTTATGTCATGAAAATGTAAGAGTTTTAGTTTCATTACTTCCAGATTATAACCAAATGCAAAGTCTTAGATTTCAAGGGAAAAAATAGGCCACAACCTTAATGTTGTTTTTCAAAGAGCACACAACCTTAATGTTGTTAATCAACCTACTGAAAAGATTTGAATCCCTTCATAATCTCCATGTATAATGAGTATTATATCTACTCTTGATATGTCAAAAGATAATTACACCATGTATCATTCAGATACATAGATTTACATGTTACAATTTGACAAGAAAGGAAAGAGAAAATATTTGAAGATACAAATTTGAATGAAAAGCAGAGAGAAATATCATGAATTAATCAAACTAAACCAATTTGGATCCCCTAATTGGATGATTTTGGGCAGATATTTGAAGAGTTTTAGAAGCCTCATCTGATTGTGTTATTAACATGAAAGTAGATTCTGTCAAGCAGGTTGGTTCATATCACCCCATAAGCTTATATGGTCTGTAGCACCATAAGCTTGGATCGTAGAAATTGAAAACCAGCAATAGATGATTCTTTGGTAAATACATTTGTTATTTGATCTGCAGTAGAAATAAATTGAATTTAGACATCCTTGTTGACAACCTTCTCACAAATTAAGTTGTAATTGACTTCTATATGCTTAGTGTGGGCATGAAAACTGAATTAGATGCCAAAGCTAATGCCCCAAGGTTGTCGCAACATTTGGTCGGTGAAGAAGCGGGTGGAATATGCAAGTATTTGAGAATATCTCATCCACATAGGTAAGTACAAATAAATGCTTACCCAATTGATGATAGGTGAAAACGGAAGTGTCCACCAACGAGGTAATGAAACCAAAATCAAATACACTAAGCTCTTGCTACCTGTTTCAAATCATAGAGTGCCCTATGGAACTGGCAAACATGATTAAAGCGATCAAGACCAATAAACCCTTTCAATTATTTGATAGACCACTTCTTGAAGGTGACCATTGAGGAGTGCATTAAAGACGTCCAACTGGTGAATTTGCAGACCAAAATGTACTAGAAGGGCTAGCACCACACACACACAATAGCCAATTTTACTGAATCCCTTTGCAACTAGTCTGGCTTTAAGCGTCTCCACCTTGACCTTAGAGTTTCCCTTCACCTTGGAAACCTACTAAGTATCAATAATATTGTAATTTTGTGGTTTCAAACTCCTCTATCATACCTGTCTCCACTATATATTTTTTAGCACACCTTTTTTCACAAATTCATTGATATAAATAGAGATTTACATGAATCTTTTGAGAAGAAAGAGAAGAGAAAATACAAGAAAATATAAATTGGATGAAAAATAGAGAGCAATATCAGGAAAAAATCTAACTAAACCAATTGGTTCCTAATTGGCTGATCTTGTGCAGATATTTGAAGTTTGAAGAATTTGAGAAGCCTTGTCTAATTGTGTTGTTAACTTCGAAGTAGCTTCTGTTAGGATTGATTGGTTAACACCTACTGACTTTAGAATATCTAGAAATGATTAAAGGGTTGAAATGCATCAATCACTTGCAAGCAAAATAAACTGCCCGATGCATCAACAACATTCTTCCATACAAGAAACCAAAATGAAGTTTAAATGTAAAGGACTAAAACATGGGAGGGAAATACCTGGGAAGAACAAGACACTGAATTCGGAAAAGCAGCTTCTCATTATTGTTGTTAACTTACTTCTCATTGACACATGAAAGGTCCGGAAAAGAAAAGGAAATTGCTTCAGTATAACAATAAAGCCAGCCAACATGATATAAATTGACTCACTTTGTTGGGAAATAAAAACACTGTTTTCATGCCAAAGACATGTAACAAGATAAATAACATAATATCAAAAGCAGAATCAGGATATGAAAACAGCTATGATAAGTGCCTCCACAGCGCTGGGCGATCTCTTGATATAATGAGAGCTCGAGATGCTGAGTAATCAAAAGAAGGAGAATACAAATCATCAGGTCCAATGACATCTTTAACCTTTGTGAAAGATTGCAATCCATCTTCCTTAAAGGTATCAAAAACATGCAGCCCCCGTCCACAAACACCCATGACAAGATTTGAATTACCCCACACTTGTGTTATGGCTGAGTAATACGAGTGAGTATTGGATTCTGGGAGAGAATAAGCACCAATAAGAGTTCCTTTGCGCAAAGAGAACTGTTGCACTCGTGAAGTGGGTTGCACCTTTGCTAATGACTTCACATCAGTACATCCAATAAATATAGAATCCCCACGCGAGAAGACTGACTGCACATTCACACCAAGTTTTGACATCTTGAGTCCTACACCAGATGGAAGGCGGAAATCTAAGACGCTAATGGCTTCTTGGGTACAGAAGACACCATCATTTCCTTCTGCTTCAGATGAACTTACTCTGCATTTAAACAGAAATGATGAGCGCAAATTGTATATGCTTTGTAGTGCAACCAGTTTCATGCACAACTTCCTACATCTTGTAACTAACCATTTATGTAATTGGCAAAAAACATCCATGTTTTGCATTTTAACAAGAAATAGAGATAACTCATCAAAACAAATAAGGCGTTTGATATACTTCAATAGAGACTTTGAATCCCTTCATTATCTCCATGTATAATGAGTATTATATCTACTCTTGATATGTTAAATAAATTGAAATGGAAGTGAGAATAGAAAACAGTAATTTCAAATCCAGAAGTATATTGAAATTGTCAACAAGGAAGACTGTTTATCAACTTGAAAAAAAAATGCATGACCAATAAAATAACAGAAGTGAATACGCTGCTACATACTGTAAAACATAATGTTGATGCAACTGAATATAGGAGCAAAGGTTGACCAACTTTCATTATAGAGAAGAACCCTCACCTTTGGCGGACACCACCACCTAATTCAGCATCAGTGTTATTTACATGAAGAGCAGAGACCTTTTTACCAGAGCAAGAAATAGATAATAATGCTTGAGAATTAAGTGAGTTCACATCCCAGAGAGAGACAGTGTCTGTTTCGGCTACAACCACCTTTCCTCTGTTTCTCCATTGCAAAGGACTTGAATACTCCATTGTTAACATTGGCCTCTGCAACTCCCATTTCATGACATGCTCTCCATCGCGGATGTCATATATTCTAACAAACCTCCGACAACTGGCAGCCGAGATTATGAGTGGCCCACAGGGCTGGTACCACCATTGTCGGTTTTCTGTGGCCAAGGGAATTGATAAAGCACTTCTTCTGTAAAGACCACTGTTGAGTAAGGGGCCAAGTATTGTTCTTGAAGAAGATGTAGTTTCTCCATCCTCAATGTGAAAAGCACTGATCTCTTTTGAATAAAAATCCCATGAGCAAAAACCTGAAGCCAAACTGTTACCGGCAGATGCAGCCACAACATACCTACTAGAGCAACCATCTGCACCAGGAGCACGTATCAACCAACAATCTCTCCATATGTTGGGTGAAACTCCACTAGAAGGTTTGTATTCAGCCTTCTCCTAAAACAAGAATAAACAGTTAGTGCATAAAACCAGAGAGAGAGTATGTGTGCAGGGTCAAAAAACTAAAAACAAGAACTTTTATTAGGAAGTTCCCAAAAAAACATTGTTACTTGATCATTAAATGAATTACTCTCAAGGACAAACAAATATTGCACTCTGCTGGAAAGGAATAATGAAAAACGAAACTTCAAATAGGAGATCAGAATACATACATCAGAGTTCGTAATATCATGAAAGGAACACGAACCATCGTCATGAGCAAGAAGAACGGACTCACCATCCAACACAAACCATCCACCCGTCGAACTCTTGCGCCCAATTTCATGCAGCTGGTCCATGCAAATATCTTCAATATCCTCCTGGATTATCGTTGCCTGTCTATTCTCTTGATCATCAAATTCATCTAGGTTTTCGCTTGTTGTGAGGACAATTTCAGCATCAAGCTTTCCATCAAACAACGTATTTGAATTATCTTGGGCTGCTGAAGTTTCAGTACCATCCATTTCATGAATTTCACAGGACTGTAGCCTACCATGCTCATCTAGTGTGCGAATTTTGGATTGGTTTGTGTTAAGTGAAGCCAAGAACTCCACTGCAATAGGGTTTATGTCGATGGGGCTCAGTGACTTGTCTTCTAAATTCGACTCACAGCTGGATTCTATATGCAGACCATTGTTTTGACTGCTTCCGGATGATTTGCTCAATGAATTTCGATTACGAAGTAACTTATGATGAGGAAAGAGCCTTGCTTCCAATTCATCTGGACCCAAGCCTTGAACAGAGTTTTTT
Organism: Buxus sempervirens; assembly: GCA_947561395.2. Lineage (NCBI taxonomy): Eukaryota > Viridiplantae > Streptophyta > Magnoliopsida > Buxales > Buxaceae > Buxus > Buxus sempervirens. Next base: position 31,248,052 of record OX387192.1, read on the forward strand.
GAATGATCCACATACTTGTTTTCACTCCTTTGTGTATCATTGGCCAACTGATTGTCCTTCTCAACAGTCTTACCATCAGTATTGTTTCTTACATGACCCATGGCTTTCTCAACCCCTGAAATCTTTTCGTGAATATCAGAAAGTATCATCTTTGATGCATCTGGGTTGTTCATATCCAACATCTCCTTAGTTCGCTTTATATCAGATGCAATTCTCTTCACTTTGCTCTCTAGAAAAGCAAGCTTTTGATGAAGTCTGCTTGGGTACTTATTAACTGGATTGCCTTTACCTTCCTCATTTGCACTTTTACCCATCACATTATTTGAGAAATTGGACCCATTCAGAACTTTTTCACCTGCCACTTCTGAAGTTGAACCCTGACAATTTGAAGTTTCTTCAACTGGAAGCTCCAAATTCATAGTTACATGAGCTTTTTCCCTGCAATTTTCTGCTTTTTCCTTGCAATTTTCCAAAACTTCAACATCATTTTGAACTTTCCTGCTCAAATCAAGGTGAAACTTCTCTTTATAGCTCTGTACAGAAGCACACAAATTATTTTCACATGATTTTATTGGATTCAAGCTTAAACTAACGCCCTCATTAATATCTGAAACCCTAAAACCATTCAATTTGCTAGGTTTACGAATAGTTTCCAAACAGGCTTTCTCCTGCAAACAGTCTACTACGACACGATCTCTTGAAGATTTTTCCTTGTTTTCCTCCGAATTCTCACTTGCATAAAGCACAACCGTAAAATCATCATTAGCCCTATTTTTAATCCCTTCATTTTCTTTTAAATTTGAGCCCACACTAGCTTTTTTCTGCCGGCATTTCTCCGAAGCCCTAATGCCATTCGAGCTTTTTTCCACAATCAAACCCGCATTATCGCTTTCTCCAACCGAACTTCTTCCCAGGGCATGCAACGACCGATCAGACATCGAAACCCTCCCATTCCTATCTTTACGGAAATCAGAAAGAATCCGAGTAAAATCAGAGGGGCTCGAGCTCCTACCTCTCGGTACGGATGATGTCGACCATCGAACACGCGATTCTCCATCCTTCCCCACGCACGCCGACTGCTTGTCGATCCGAGGCGGAATCGGTCTGATTTCCGGTCTCTGAGAAAAGGCCGAGACTTTCGAACCAGAAAGGTGCTTGGAGTTCTCTTTCCCGGTGGACCTTTTTCCGCTCCCGCCGGCATCCTTCTCCGATATCGGCGTTTGGATTTTCTGGGGTCTTACCGCCGTTACCTTTCCTCCGGAACCACCTCGCTCCTTCACCCGGCGAACCTTCACCGACGACTCCGACATCATCTTCTTTGATTATCTTAGTTTCCAGTAAAAGGATGAAACGGAAAGATCAGAGACGGTCCGATCGAGAAAAGGAGAGAGAGATCATATATGTTTGTTAGAATTTGAGCGGGAAATTATCTCGATTTCAATTTTGAATATTTTGTTCCTTGTCTTTAATCTTTTGCCTCTTAAAAATACTTTATATGGACAGCAATATATAAAAATACTTTTTGCCCTTTTTTCTTTTGTCGGAACATGGACAGCAAGTGAAATTACAATCACAGCCTTTAAAGCTAAATTAGGATGCTTTATAATTTCCATAGATTGAGAAGAAAAAGTCTCCTATCTTGACTTCTATAGAAAGTTTGGAAAGGCTAGAAAAAATTCTAAATATTCAATGAAGGAAAAAGGGAAATTTGGTTTTTAGTGATCTTTTTCACAATAATTCAGATTTAGTCGGCTAATTTTAGAAAATTTAGAATTAGTGTTACTTTTTTAAAAGAATTAGTAATCAGTTTCATTTTATTATTAGTAAAGAATTTTTTCTTTCAAAAATATCCTCAAAAGACTTGTAAACTTCATTTTGTACCTAAATGAGTGAAAAGGTTTTCAAAGTCTTTTGAGAGCATTGTCACAAGAAAGTCTTTATGAACATTGAAATGACACTAATTCCAAATTATGTTTAAAAAGTAATTCTAATTCTCAAATTTCAAGAATTGGCCGATTGAATATAAATTATTTTGAAAAAGTTACAATAAAAACCACTTTCCTCAAGAAAAAAGAAAAAGAAAAGAAGCCTAGAACTATGAAAATACAATAAAAAAGTGAGATAAAACTTCCAGATGAATGTACTTATTCAAAAGTAATTTTTGAATCTAATAATTACAAGAAACACCTTTGAAAGCTGCATTTTGGCTTTTTTTTTAAACAAAAAATTAACTTTTAAAAAGAATTGTTTGTCTAATGACATTTTTTATGCTATTTTTAAAATGAAAAGGAAATAAAAAAGCCCCACTCAAAAGGTTCTTTATCAGAGACCTTAATATTTTTCAAACCAAAGTTTCTTTCTTCGCAGACATGGCCCTCACCATTGTGAGCCCCCCATGATTCTGATGAAGATGGTGAAAGTTCGCCAAAAGTGACTTTCAGCTTTAAAGATAAAAATGAAATTACAAAATAGTAATATATCTAAAAATGAGTTTCTAACTTCTAAATAGCAGCCGTTCAGAAACAAAACTACCCGATTCAGTAGAACGTGACTTCCTTAAAAAGTGCTTCCTCTCAAAGCAGCTTTTAGAACGGTTTTCTATAAGTTGAAGCTTTAGTTAGAAAGCTATTTCCGGTCCAGGAAAGTCTTCTCACCCACTTGGAAATTGCACAAACAGAGCCTTATAAACCTTGTGAGACCTGAATTTCTAAATAAGTGAGTCCTCCCAAAGAAGCCTTTAAAAAACTATTACCATTAATTGAAGCTTTAGCCAGAAAGCTCTTTCAGGTCCAGGAAAGGCTTCACACCCAAGTTCCCAACCCGTTGAATGGCTGTTGAAAAATCCCAATCCTAACCCACCTAACAAGTTGAAACCCCAACCCAAATCCCGGGGGATTGATGGCTTCGATCAGATTAATCTATGCCCTCCGATTATATACTAATATTCTAGGCTATTTTTTCTCTTATAGTGGAGCATAAAAGTGGTTCCGAGAATCATTTATGGTACAAGTTATTTTTTCTTTTCTTGGGTTAAAGAAAAGTTACCTCACTGCAAAGATCTGATATTAGAAAACAAAGAACCAATACAGACATAAACCTGAAGTGAATCAGTTCCATAGGCACTCAACTTTGCTTGATTTCACCAGCATAATCTCAAATTGCGAGGAAGTCCCAAATGAGTTGTACACCTGCCAAAAATAAATATTTCAACCTCTAATCATATTAACAGCCTCATAAAACTAATCACCATGTCGAGAAGCAAAATTCTGAAAATCATAAATGCGACAGTAACAATTTTAACATGAAAATTGTCAATTAATCTGGTAAATGAAACAAAAGTCAGTAAGAGGCTCTAAACACCCCTTCATTGCTACACCATGCTCAGGCCAATGAGTGGGTTAAAACTGAGATACAACAGCAAGAGAAATGGAATCATTATGTTTAAATTAGTTGATCATTGGCATACAGATGGATATCAGTTTAAGAAAAATTACAAGCAAAGAGCATTAAGGAGAAGATATTCCTCTCCAATTTAACAGCACAGCACATACAACAGTGGAAGAAGATGATCATGATGAAGAAGAATGACAAGACACTGAAATAAGTGATAAGCAACCACCAAAAATTTTCCAATATTTCCTCCCCTGGAACAACTAAAGGGAGATGCGTCACACAATCTTCATATCATTGCACCATATATCCCCTTTCTCTTGCAAAGAATACAGGCCAAGAGTACAAACGGATGTTTCTCCTGTGGATTATTCTTCCAAATCATCATTTGCACGATGTCCCACATCTGTGCTTTTGATTGCAGTCTGCCTCTTGCCTTTCCTCCCCTTGGCCTTTTTGGCCTTAAGACGACGCTTCTTCTCATTGGCATCAACCCAGGTATAGTCAGATGGAATGTGGAACGGATCAATTTCATCTTTAAAGCTACGAACTTCACCATCACTTGGTTGACCACCTCGGCTTCCTTTCATCCATGAAATCCATGAAGTTGATCCCTCTGATTCCTTGGCTTTAGTGTCCTGAAAATGTGCTGGGCTGGAGAGAGGGGTTGAGAACTCCTCCATTGGCTGAAGCTCTTCAAATTTTGTAAATGTAATCAGTACTCGAATGGTTGGAACAATGGGGATAGCAACCTGCAACAAAACATAGAATACAGAAAATTATTGATCTATGGTTGTGGAATGCACCCTCTACCAATTTTTTCACCCCAGGCAGCATATTATTAAAAACTGTGCAACCACCACTCATTTGCAGTTAAAGTATTCCATAACATTGTTAAGAACAATGTCGTCTTCCAGTATACACAATTGCAGCCAAAAATTCACCAAAACTAGGAACGAAAGCCTTGATTACTGGTTATCCAACTGAGGGGAATAAAATATCAGGAATTTTTGTGGAGGGGATGTGTATGGTCATGGAGAGGGGGATGTGAGAGTGCATGGGAAAAATGCATTGATCTCTCTATTATATGGCATTTGGCATTTCCCCATAACCTTAAAGTCTATGTTTTTGTCGTGCTTACCAAGAATGTGTTGTGTTCGTGACTCAGACGCAAACTCTGCGACTAGGATAAATTTCAGAAGTCCCTGAACTACATCTCCAGTCTCTTGCCTTTGTTCTCCCCACACATAAGATAAATTATATGTCAGATTAGAATTGAAATCTGATAGGAACTCAATTGAAAGGATGGTTTTCACACAAACTCTCTCACCAATCATCCCTAGTTTCCCCATGTGTAAAGCTTGGAACTTCTAACTACCAAAGAAAGCCAAAACACATAAAAATAGAAAATGGTTCAGCAAGAAGAGAGCTCACTCACTGGCTAAAGATAAAGGGCTTTAGTTGTAAATCAGCAGTCTTCGGTGTTTTTGCGGGAACCAAAGTTCATATGACTTTGAAATCACTGGAAACAGGAATGATTTTTCAGGGACCTGGCGAGGTTACATGGACATTTATGCCCCACGAGATGTTGATAGCAAATTGCCAATCAAAACAGTTAGGGCCTTCGCAATTATTTTTGTTCAAAGCTGAAGACCTGTTGTCTAGGGAGATTCACAAGCAGTGTTTGATATGGTATAACTAATCTAATCAGGAATTTGAGAGTATTTACCCTCAAGTTGCTTTATTGAATGTAGAGGGAAAATGTCTTGGCTGAAGCAAAAATTCTACCAATGTAATTGTTGCCAAAGGATATGAATTTTATTTGGCTTCTGATTGACATCTAGAAACAGTTTCGTGAAGTTAAATTGGCAATTCTTCTTTTCATATTCATCAGGACAAATTATATCTTTTAATTCAGGAGTGTTGTTTACTGGGATAGTCTCTTTATTTAAATTTTTTGCGCCTATTTTACCTAAGCCCCATATCCTCACCCATCACAAGATCCTTGCTGCTTTTTATTTATAAGAATGATAGGAAACTTACATTACATCAAAAAGGAAAAGTAACAAATTTCTGCTATCTCAAAGAGAGGAATAGGGGTGTCAACACGAGCCCGTGGAGCAGGGGACTGGAAGTACCGTGCTAAGCCAACTAGGGGGCACACAGGCATGGCACAATCGCAACAACACCCGTGGCTATCCTAGAAGAGAGGCTTGTTTTTCTAAAACAATGGTGTAGAGTGGGAATTGCCCCCACAGCCTGCTGTTTCAAGGCTTTAAAGTCCAGAGCACTCAATCACTGTCCTATAACAAGCTCTCGTCTCAATATATGGTGTCATGCTTTTTTATTTTGATGAATGTGTAACGCACATGCTAAATGCTTAATAAGTGCATCTACTTAATAGTTTATATGTACACACTTCTCTGTGTGTGTGCACACGCATGAATGTGTGTGTGTATGCATATATATATATACATACATATGAGTGTGTGTACCAGTATTCTAGGCCAGCACAGCAAGGCCTATACATGAGCCATAGACCTTGCCGGGCCAATCTCTTGGAAAGCCAGCACAGCCATCTGGCATGGGTCAGCCAGTACACGGGCATTAATACACAACAGCCCATTTGACACCCAAGAACGGGATATATATCTTTCCTTACATGAGATAAGACATGGATATTGGCATCACTAGGATTATTGATGTTCTGGCTAGTTGGAGCTATGCCCTGACATAGTAACCTGTTGAGACAGGCAACTCACACATGGAAGCTTATGTGGAGAGCCCCACTTTCACAACACGTACTATAAATCAAACATACTTCAAATGCATAGTTTAGGCCCAAATAAATTTTCCATGTGACAAAGGACTCACTTAAGATGCTGTTCTTTTAAAAAAATGAGAAACAATAAAAAAAATTAAACAGCCATTAGTTCAATAGGAAAAATCTAACACACATGTACTAGTGGGACTTATATATGTTAAAATATCATTCACATGGCTAATTCAGAGTGTTTCTCCTATCAAAATAAATGGTCCAAATTGACACAATCATTCTTCCATGCGGCAAAAATATTCTTGCCACTGCAGCCAATTAAAGCAGTTCAACGGCCATAATACCTTTTCCCATATATTATGAAATGATAATGAAGAAAAACGTCTTAAGTACTAGCACCAATGAGGAAAAAGAAAAAAAGAAATAAAACACAAAGAAAAACGGAAGATGTAGACTCTAAAAGAGAGAGTTTTGCAAGAAAATAAATTAATGGAAAATCATATATCTATATGATTTCATATGAAAGCACTACTGTGAATATTTATAACAAATGAGCTCAACATAAACATATATTTCAGAGGTATTCGAAAAAAGGTCAGAGTTCATCAACTGAACATATATTGAAACGTAACAACTTAAACTAAAAAACAACTGCATGTCAGAATGATAAGTATAGATCTCAATTATCACATGCAAACCACAGTAGAATTATGCCCTCAACAAAATGCCAGAACGAATCTGGCATTTCAGATGGCACACGAAGCACAAGGCTTCAAATATATGGATATGAAACAACAGAAGAACACAACTAACAACATACTTCCACGTTTGGATTGCATGGTAAGCTGAGTTGATAATCAACATTTCCTTTTTTCTTTGCTGTTTTCGGAGGCATTAGTTGTAATGAGAACATCAAAAGTTCAAGAGAGCTATAATAGATTACCTTGACGGGAAATGTACCATGAGGTAGTTTAGTTGTCAAAAGCTCCCTGAGCCTCCTAACAGCCTTAACCTTGTTTGCTAAAATATCAAGTAGAGGCAAAAGTTCCTCTGTTTTCAAGGGAAAATCAGGTGTCAACCACAAAACAGGTCTCAGACCCTTTTTGTATTCGCTCTCATGCTTAGACTCACTTGGGGCTCCACCCTTCTTTTTCTTCTTATTTACTTTCTCTTTGCCCTTCTTGATATCCCCCACATCATCCTTGGGAAACTCAGACAATGATTTTTGTTGATCATCAGCTGGCTTCTGGTTGCTCCCTTCTGGGGCTAACTTGGAAAACTTCTTCAGAATTTTTGAATCCTCAGGATCATCAGATCCATTCTTTGACCCTTTCTTGCTCCAACCAAACCAACTCTTCTTCTCTTTGGTAACACTATTTGATTCCCCATTTTCAGGACAAACTCCCTTTCCAATTTCCTGGCAGTTGACAACACCATGCTCTTCATTGTCGCCAAAGCCATCTGAATTACCCATACGAAGTGCAGAATCAAGTTGGAGTCTTTCCTCAGGTGTCAACACATCAGCATAATCCTCATTCTCTGCACCAGCAACAATCCTTTCGTCATCATCTCCAGCAAAAAGTTCCTCATCCGTCATTGCACCAGGAACACGCCTGGATTTCACACTAACCATCACATGAAGCATGTCATAGACTTTCGCCTTCCAATTTCCAACCATCTCAGTCCTCTCTTGTCTTCTCCAATTTAAGTGGGGAACAAGCTCTGCCTGTGTAACATCAATTCCTGGCCTGTACATGTTAGTCTGAGACATCAAGGCCACCTCATGAGCAACTTCAGCCTCTGTTGGCTGAGACCCAGCTCCATCAAGAGCATTGGTAATTTCTTTCTCCTTGTGAGCAAGCACAATCAGGGATCCAGGAGCCAAAGATACAGTGGCATCATCTGAAGAGAAACCATCTCCAAGGAAAAGGAATGTTTGGTCCGAACGCTGGATGCGGAATCCATCAAATCCAGCAAGTGTCATATCAGCACGAAGATTTGCACCGCGCTTCCAAATGCGATATGTATCCGATGGAGCAATGCGACCGATAAAGGGGATCACCGAGCTCTCGAAATGGAAAGTTATTTCCATATAGAAATCACGAATACGGCTAGCAGAGGAGACAATGCGGGGAAGACGACGGCACCATTTGGCCCAGGCAAGGGGCTGGTAATGTCGTGCAATGATCATGGCAATGGAATCCTCACGAGTGCAAACAGCTTCTTGTAGAGCACTCCAGCCATTCTCATTTTGAAGGCTCCAATCAGAACCAGCTCCCATTAGAATCTCTGCAGAGACGGGATCATGGAGGCGGACAGCAAGGTGGAGTGGTGTCTCTCGACCAGGGACATCGCGGCGATCAATGGCAGCAGAGACAACATCGGCTTGGAGCTCAGCAGCAAGGGACTCAGCTTCCGTGGTAACCTCACCGGCCTTTGCAAGACTGGGGAGTGCAGAGACTATGCGTTTGAGAGAGGCGTGGTCACGGCGTGCAACTGCCAAGTGAACAGGACTGTGCGCATATTTGGACAAATCTTCCATTTTTCTCGCTCTTTCCTTCTGATTCTAAATTAAGTTTCTCTTCATCTATATACTGGATTTTGAGCTCCAGAGGAAGAGATACCCAAAAAAAGGCGAGCGACACAAAAAGGCCAAAAACGCTAATCTCTTCCTCTTCTTCTTCTAGTATCTCTTCACCAAATCTTGGTTTGCAGAAAAACCTAAAATATTCAAAAAAGGACGAAACTTTTCTATCATAAATCAAGGCTCCTACTTTGTATCTTTCGCATCAGATTTAGGTTTTGCGTCAACCCTAGAATCCTTCCGATGCCCCAACAAGAATATGTCCAGGTTAAATGATCCAAATCACCATATAAACCGTGGAAAAGAAATTAAGGACTACCAGAAATCAAAATCAACATCCTTTCACCTTATCCTCTTTTCGATTCTGAAACTCATAGCTCTAAACATGCCATACAGCCTAAATCTATTAATTAGCCGATATAATCACCTCCAACTCCTTAGCTCCATCCCGTCCGCCTACGTTTCACTATGTTAAGAGTGTTACAAAAACAAAAATTCAAAACTGAGTAAAAGTGCAAAACAGCCTCAAGCCACCTGAATCACCTGAAAGATAAGAACTCGATCTTCTTCTTCTTGTTACCTTAGCTTTCTGCTTTCAATACCACGCCTTCAACAATTACCATAGTTCAAACTCCAAGAAAAAACTCGACAAAACCTAGAAATCAAACTCAAACAACAAAAAAACAGAAATACCCGAGCAAGTCAAATTCGAAACCGATTCAAAGCCTCACTCGTTGCTCTCCGTTGTTTGAAGTTTGAACTAGTTAACCTCAGAAGCGATTTAAAAACGACAACGAGATAAGACTTAAGAGAAGCTCATCCGAGTTGGGATCGGCTCGGCTCTCGATCTCCGCTCGGACTTCGCCATTAATGCTGACAGATTGGACAAGACCAGACACAGCCCAAGCAGACTCGATCGCACGCAGACAGCTACTCTCTCTCTCTCTCTCTCTCTCTCTCTCTCAACTTTCTTCGCTTTTTCTTTCCTTTTTCCCTACTGTGTGATCAAATAAATACCCCCCATATTAACTTAAATTGCAAAAATACCACCAGATTTCTTAGTTCTTAGTTCTTACAACCCATAGCTCTTCACGCTGTAGCATCTGAAACACTGGTCCCAAGCAAAGGAGTACCAATCAAGTGCAACGCTCTACAGTGGAGTTATCTGTATAAACAATGCTAACCATGTTTCAGCGAACTATTTCATTTTATTCACCTAAATGCCCTCATGTAACATGCTAAAAGGACACAAATACCCCTGAGGGAATCACGTGTCCTGTTGCTTTCGCTTTCTATATTTAAACGATGTAACCAAAGACTACCGAGCACTGGCACACCGACGTGCTACCTTCCCGGGTCCCACCGCTCATGAAGCATTACTATTCGATGGTAGCATACGTACGAGCTTTCGTGTATAGATGAATCTGAGCCGATGCTCGCCTTGGTATCAACGCTTTTAATGTGCCCTTTAACTAAACGGCGAAGTCGATGAGATAATCCTAACCCTTCGATGTGTGGACTATGGAGACGTTCTAACAACCATTTCTACACGAATTCTTCGGTCGTATTCTAGTTTTGTTGTGTAATCTAGTCCACGATTCCACGGGACCACGAGCGTCCATATCATGTGATATCGCAGATAGTATTACGTGCTCAGGCGTTCACTAGATCTTAGGAGATGAGGGTCAGCTAGACTTGCCGTCTACCAAATCCCGCATATTTTATTACCAAAAAAAAAAATACCAAATCCCGCATATTTAATGTTTTGAGAAATTGAAATATCAATTTACCACGTGAGATTTGCGACAGTTGGTAGTCAGATAAAAATATATATATATGGACAAGCGTATACCGAAGCAATGCTTGCATGCTTGCTAATTTTTTGAAATAATTACAATTTACTGACTTGAGGTTTCAAATCAGCATGTTTCTCCCCCTAAATTGTTTGAAATATCAGTTTTACCATCTTGAGGTCCATGTAACAGTTTTTATGAGATGATAAAAGAAAAAAAACATATATATTGACAACTTGACCCTTTTATTCAAGTTGTCTTGATATTTAAAAGGGACAAAGTTGATATTTTAAAAAAGGTAGATTTGTTAAGAGGGAAATTATTGGACACGACAAACCTTTCATAGATAAACGGGTGTTTCAAAAACTTGGGAAAAGTGGAATAGTCTGAAACCTCAAGGTATAAACTGTAATTATCCCTAATGTGTTTTTATCGTGGTTCTGATATGATTAGGTTGATTCATAGGATGTACACACGATAGTCCGATCATGAAATCCGCTAACCCTTCAATTTTTTTGTTTTGAAAAACTACTCTCCAAAACTATAATCCAAGACTAATAGGACCCGCCTGAGATGAACGCATTTCTTCTAGAGCCAAAATCCAATGGTTCAGTAAAACCACCGGTTGGGATTTATTTTGGGGGTGTGGGCCCCCCTATTGAAAAGGGGCATCCACCGGCACGTTCCGCACTGGTACCACTGAGTGGCACCAGAAGAAACATTCTCACCTCGAACTAGTGGAACTAACAAGGCCAGGCATTAACCACTCTGACTCAGCTGTCTAATACATGTTACCTCTGTTTTTTTTTTTTTTTTACAAGTTTTCTGTGAAAGGATCAATTCAATTAGTTGCATTTGCAATCTCAATAATAAATTTATATTACTTTTGTCTCATATATAATGGTAATCTAATATCCAATTAATTGTTATTTATATTTATATTTATATTTATAAAAAAAAAACGTTACTTTTATGTGAACCCTTTAATCTCACATGTAAATTATTTTTTGTCTGCAATTTTGCATGCAATTCAAGATTGATTAGTAGTCTATGTAAAGAAGTAGAGCTATCTAAACAAAAAAAATTTTACTGGTATCTGGTATCAAGATCAAAACTCTCACTCGGATGAGTATTAGTTGGTGCACATGTATGTTGCATGTATACAAAATTTGGTTTTGGATGGTTACTCAGCGGAAATCATAATCTTTTAAAATTTTTAAAAGGCATTTTAATGAAGATATAGAAGTTTATTCCTATTTTTCAATTTTTTTTTCAAAATAAAACAGCTGTCACTAATTAAATAAATCATTGGAATTTCCAAAGTGACACATTCTCGAATAACTATGCGTTTGTCTTGTTGATCAACGATGATTACCATATGGGGTAGCCTCTTCACATATAGTTAATCCGGCCCAACTTTCTCACACATGTTATTTACGGGTGAAACTATATTTTCTTTCTTTCAATAAATTGAATCGCGTAAACACCTACAAACTTACCACAGTTTCTCTACCAGAATCTGAGGTCCACTAAGTTCTTCGGTAGGGTTTTTGAAAACTGGATTTTCAAATCAAATGTTAAGATCTGGCCAAAAACCATAATCTACTTTTATGTGTTTCTAAACATTTTGATGGTAAAAAGAATAAAACACAAGTAGTAAGGAGTTGAGGAGCTATTCGTAGCAATGGGGCCCACTAAAACAAAGGAGCTAAAATACAAAGTATCCAAACAAGATTTTGGATTCTAAAAATCAATATTAAGGATCAACTTTTTCAAAATCCAATTTATAATCCAATTTCTAGGTCTCATGGACATTTCTCATGTGAATGTGAATGTCATTTTGACAATCTTTCATCCATAGGCAACAATTATAGGAACCAACCAACTTGCCTCTTTTTGCTGATTATATTTGTATTTTTTTGCTTTTGGTTGCTTTTGTGGTTTTTCCCTTCAGTATATAATAGCCTTTTGGATATGTCATGTGGGAGGTCCATATGGACTTATGGCTAGCTTGGCTTTGTTCCTACGTCCACCCTTTTTGCCGCCCAACAGACACCCATCTAGGGTTCCCTTTTGCTTAACTCACATGCCTTGCCCTTAACTGTGTCCATGGTCCCCCCCAACCCCATGTGCCTATGGCTCACAAAGTTGCAGGATCATTTCTTGCCTTCACTGAGTGAAAGCCACCAAACCCACCAGTAAAAATAACTAAAACTAGCTCTCAACCGCCTTGCTTGAACAGGGAACACATTCCCATGCCCTCTCTTATTTTAGTCTGTTCATTTAGTTGTTTGCCTTCAATGATGGTCATTTGGGCCATTGAGCATGACCTCCTCAAACTCTCAATGGAGGCATTAGATGAAGCATTAACCAATTGATGTGAAATTTGGTTTTTGTAGGGCATAATATGATTTTGATTTTTTTTCTTTCTCAAATTGACAGAATAAAAACATAGGACCTAAGAAGGATATTACATGACAATCATATAAGGATCATTAAAATGAGGGGCCTCATTTCACAATTAGAGCCAGAGTACTGCAATATGTTCATGGTTTTGTCCAATCCACCTACCATCAACAAGGAATGTGCACATCAAATTAATCAAATCTGTGAAATAATTGCCTCTACGATTATATTTTCATGTGGGACAAATCGACCACGGATTAAGGTTTACACAAAAATTATGAGAAAGGCCTCCTTTTTGAGAGCTTTTTCTCTTCAGGCCTGTATTATAAACAATGAAATGATATGAAAACATACTAATTCACCAATGAATATCCATGAAAGCATTGGTGATTAAAGACCTAACTTTCAAATTGAAAGCAAAATCAACGATGCTTACTAGCATATATCTATCAATGGATTGCAAGCAAATGCAATGGTGATTACAAGTGTAACCATCGATGGATGCAAGCTAATCTATTAGTGATACCAATAGAAGCATTGGTGATGGAAAGCAAGGTTTTTATCTTTAAAACCTTGCTTTCCCTCATATTCCCTCATATGCGGGGTATATTCCCTCATTGGGGGGTGGGTGGGTGGGTATATTCCCTCATATTGTCGCCTCCTTTTTTTTTCCCAACTATTGTCCTCTTCCAACTAGAACAATCCAAAACTGTAACCACCTTACTATTCTTTCCATATTCGATTTAAACCCTTATTTATATACTATAGTTAAGGGTGAGGATGTACAATATGCAAGTGCCACCGGACCCACCACTAATACTTTATAATGCAAGGCTAAGGAAAATGGGTATCCAAAAAGGGGGCCTTTTGTCGTAATTTTCCCATCTTTATTTTGGGGATTGTCATAGTTTCCATGCAAAACAATTCTGCCAACGTTGAATGGAACTCATCTTTTCGTACCGGCTGTACTTGAGAACGACTTCAAACGGAAAGTTATAAAAGGATCGATACGGAGGTGGCCAGGAATTTTCGTTCAGTTCCCCGCACAATACTGTGAGATGGGACTTGAATGTCTGTGAAGGATAAGGCCGGACTCTAGGCTTTCCTGGCGCTGATGAGACAATTTAATTGGATTTCATATTTGTGATCAAATTCAAACATTTAATCGGATTCTAATCTTAGTCGAATCCGAGCATGAATTTTATAAATATATCGAATTAAGATTCAATAACTTGTATGAATTATCATCAGATACCCTGATATTTAATCGGATTCGAACTTGGATGGATCATCATTCGGGTCCAAATATGATCCGATTACGGCCCTTGATTGAACTCCATAATTAAGGACAGCTCAACCATCGTTTTCGATATCGCCCGTGTGGGTATATGGGTACCAAACATCACATGTGCAAATGATTGATCTTCCCTTAAAGGTGAAGACACATTGATGTGAGACACCCCTGTTCATACTTCATACAGAACAAACGCATTAAGATTTTTTTTTTCAAATTTATCTCCTTCATGTGTGGTGATTGTGATCGCTTATGTGGGGGAGGAGCTCCATCTTTTATGATATGAATTCTTCCTAATATTTTATTGTTTACACCCACCGACATCCGGCAAATATAAAAAAAGTCCACGTGGCAACATGTAAGCTGAATTGTAAGTGGCGAAGTAAGCTTTTATAGACGAGACCATATCAGCTGGTCCTTCACGCTAGAACATTTGCTGGTCCAACGGTAGAGGGTGTGTACACATAGGCTTCATGCACCTATGTGGACATGCATTTCACCATTGGACCAGCAAATCTTCCAGCCAAGTGCTCCATCAGATTTCAAGTCTTTATAGACTTAAGTCTGAACTAAAGAAATGTGATTGATCCCAAGCCTAGAAAGTTTTAACAATGTCGAGCCTTGCTCAAGGTTTATCATAGAGTAATCCTATGAAAGACTAGAGGATAAATGATTTGACCAAAATAAAAGGGAAGTGGGAGAAAAAAAATTAAGTTAGGTTGAATGTCTCTTATTATTTTTATAGACATTGACATTTCACATAAATAACTATCCTAGCGCCATGCCTATCCACATTATACACAAATGCTTCGTATATCTCTAGTATTGCACTTCCCATTAACTAGTATAATCCAAGTCTTACCAAGGTTCAAGAGCCTCGAGTTGTTTATGGCATTTTTATTAATAGAAGTTTACCACTATAGAAATCAATCCAACAAAGAATGCTTTAGATTATTAATATTTACAATATGCTTTTATTTGAAACCAAACTTCCAAAAATTTTATCATGATTTTTACCAACTCAAAAAAAAGGGGAGGGGGAAATGTGCTTACATATGTATTGCTATATCGAAATTGTCAGGGGCATTTCCTATGTTATGATACATAAACGGTAGGCATATCAAACAGGCCAATAGAGTATGGCTCAGGCATGATTGAGCCTAGGGTTATAAACGGGTCGAATTCGGTGCAGATCTACAGAGATCCAAATCCAAATCCGATTAAGTTATAGGATATTCAAATTCGATTAAATATCCAATGGATCTTTCATACTTGTTACTAAATCCGAATCTGAATATAGTTATAAAATCCGTGTTCCAATCCAAGTATTTGATTAAATGTTTGAATTGAACAATTCAATTAAATAGGCTATGTCCACTATAATTAGACTAAATAATACTTGAAATAATCTTAAAATCTATATCTTAGGGTCACATTTAGGATGATATATATGTTATTTTAAAAGAAGAATATTAAACTTACTTAAGCATCCTTAGAAATTTGAAAAATTACAATTATATATATAATTTGATTGGACTCGGATCTTAATCTGCCGAATATGACCCTGATCCGACTCCGATCATAAATGGATCCAATTTTCATATCCGAATCCGACCTGACAGATATTTAATCGGCAAAAAATTCGATTAAACCGGGAATGGGCGATAAACGGGTCATGATCTGACCCATTGATAGCCCTAGTTGAGCCATGTCAAATGTGTTAGTGTGTTTGTGTTGTGTCAGCAATTAATATGCGTTTATTAATTATATAACATAGACATATAATAAATATAAAAGCAGTGTCATTGTTTATAGAGATAATAAAACAACTTAGTGTTTTAGAGTTCATTATTAAAAGCTTGTCTTTAAACCTCACTACAAGCATATATTTTAGATTCTCAACAATATTAGCGTACCTGTGCCCATAACTCATTGTTGGGCCACCGAGAGCCCGGCCATCACAGGACCCAGGTGGCCCGACCCGGCCCACAAAGGCACGTGTTGGCTTGAGCATTTTCACTATAAACGATATCTTTGTAATGAAAGATATTATCTAGACTTACATGGGGCCCATAGCTGGGGTTTTCTGCTTGTTGTCCTATTACTGCTGGACCACTAGATCCAATGCCCGATAAGAGTTCTGGACCTGTCTCGTTACACTTGCTGCCTCAAAACTAACCCCAACCCCACCTTCGCTTCACACGTCTACTTAACCAGTAAAGCAACGGTCCCAGGGTTTGAGAAGTCCAAATGGAGCTAATTCTTGCGGGTCCCGCTTGAACCTTCCATGTCTAAACAACTTATAGACGGTCTACTAATGTCTGATCCAACGTTGGCTTGTACATCCTCCGCATATTCTCGCTTTCGTCCCGGTTTTCGAATTCTAGGAGTTAACCGAGAGTTCAAAATCAGGAGTCAGCCATGGCTTCTCTTCTGCAGTCTTCGGCTCTTATCTCTCACTCATCGGCTTCTTGTCTTGCTTTTCTTCACCTCAATGACGTATCTCCAAGCAAAGGAGCTCGAAGTCTTCGATCTCTCAAACCGTTTCGCCTTACAACAAAGTTACCACCTCCGAGACGGAGCCTTTCGAACAGAAATCTCATTCGGCGATCGACCCTCGACGAGAATCCTGTTCTTGATCCCCCACCGCCACGCCCACCATTTTACGAATCCGAAGAGGCAAATTCTGAACTCGTCACCGCTCTGAAGCTAAAATTAATGGTGTGTGGCCACATCTTCCTAATATGCTCTGTGGATTCTGTTGATTGGCTTAAGATTGGGGGTTATGCATAGAAGCCCTTTAGTGTTTCTTGCTCTACTTTTATTCCCATGTTTACATGGTACAGATTTGTGTTGGTCGGTTTCAGTTAATCTTTGGGTCTGTTCCTCAATTTGTGTTTCTATCATATCTTCGAACTGTTATTGAATCAGATTGTCTGTAAGATACTTTGGTTTTCTTTATGCTGTTGCTGTCGTTAGCAAGGATGGAGCTTCAAAGAAGATGATGAAATTGATTAAGATTTTTCATCTATGGGGACATCTAATTCGCGTAATTGTATGCAATTTTAAATAGGGCATGAATTAAATAACATAAAAGCATGAATATCTCCTGTGCTTGCACTTTTTGAACTTCGGCACTTTGTGCAAGCTTAGTCAATTTCTTTTATACTTCCTAATAGAAACACAGACAAAGTCTTGCGTAAAAAAAATTAGGTGGAAGAATTACAATTTGATTCTTTTTTGCCATTCCAGTGAGAAAATACAGGATTATGTGCTTCCCTGCGGTGACCCAACAGGCTGAAAACTGTATCGATGTTTGTTCAGGATTTGTGTGGTAAAATTGCACTGCTTATTCACTGGTGATGAGGGGCTTCATCCTCTTATATGTATCGAATCACATAGCTGCAACATGGATCCTTTTTTTCCATATATCTCTCTGCAGAGCCTAGCTATTTGAGTTGATGTGCAGCCTAGCTGCAGACTTTGTTGATTCTGACAAAATAAAGTGCAAGTCAGATGGGGTTTCATGGGTCAATATAATTTTGTTCCAGTAAATGTGAAGGAATACATGATGGATCATCAGGTTTTAAATAATTAATTGGGATTGATTTTTTCAGCGTCATGATGTCTAAAATCCAAATTTATTGTTATGATGAATATAGATTATGGGTACATTTTAAATGATTTTTACTGTTCCAAATGTAAAAGATTTCCTATGATGGATTCTTTTAGATGCTAGTCTCTTAATTTGTCAACACCTTTGTTGTGTCTTAAGGATTTTCTTTCACTTACGCATAACATGCCTAGGCTTCCAAGTCTGATCGATTTGCTTAGTGGTAATTATATTCCAAATTAAAATGAATTATTTGTCAAAGTTGAAGCATGTGAGCATTTCCTTGCATTTACTAAATGCCTTGCTGGGAACTTGAAATCGTATATGCACAAAAACTTGTTATGAGCAATTCCGTGCATTTATTCAATAGCATGCTTCTTTCTTCAACATTATGAGGTGATGAAATGCAGAATGCTGTTTCTGGGCTCAACAGAGGTCTTGCTGCAAGTGAAGATGATCAGAGAAAAGCAGATGCAGCTGCCAAGGAGCTTGAGTCTGTAGGGGGGCTTGTAGATCTATCAACTGATCTTGACAAACTTCAAGGAAGGTGGAAATTGGTATATAGTAGTGCATTCTCATCCCGTACTGTTGGTGGGAGCCGGCCTGGGCCTCCAATAGGAAGTTTACTACCCATTAGTCTTGGCCAGGTGTGTTTGAATTGCTCTCCCTTTTCTGTTTTGCTTTTGTCTTGTATTTCAGTACTTTGTCAAATAAGTTCCTTTTGCGGTTGATGATCTATCTAAAAACTGTAATAATGATATAAAATATATATGACTATGATGGTTTCTCTTATAGTGTAAATGTGGTGTAATTGTGTTAAACAGGTTTTTCAACGAATTGACGTCCTAAGCAAAGATTTTGATAACATAGTGGATGTTCGATTGGGCACTCCATGGCCAATTCCACCTATCGAAGTGACAGCCACATTAGCGCACAAATTTGAACTTATAGGTTTGTACATCAGCATTCTCAGTTCTCTGATACATTATCCATTCACCTACTTCTAGCAGTAATTCACGAAAATGGTACAGACAATTTACCATGGAAGATCTTCTGCAGCTTGTTTATATTTGTCAGACACTGGACAGTGACATCATAAATCCCCTAGGAACTTGACCTATTTGTATTTTTCTTCAATTCTAAGGTTATTGAAATCATCAACTGCTGAATTTTTATAGGGTCAGCAAAGGTAAGGATAAAATTCGAGAAAACCACTGTGAAGACAACCGGAAACTTGTCACAACTGCCACCACTTGAGTTACCTCGGATACCAGATGCATTTCGACCCACATCAAATACCGGAACTGGTGAATTTGAAGTTACTTACCTTGACAATGATACCCGAATTACAAGAGGAGATAGAGCGGAGCTGAGGGTGTTTGTTATCTCTTAGTTCAAGCAACTGTCTTTTCCTATCTATTTTTCAAAGATCATATACTCTACTCTTAATGTGTACTAAAAGCATCTGCACATTCTTCTTCTTGTTACCTTGTTTCTTTTGTTCTTCTCTCCCCCACAACCCCCAGTTCTGAATCTTCAATGTCAGCTTGTATAATTGATAAATATCGGTCAAATTTATAATTTTGATTGATTTTTTGGGGAGAACATACTCTCCATGACAATTTCACCATCTCCAATTTATGAAGTTGGTTGAATTTTTTTTTTAATATGAATGTCACAGTCTGATACATTTTTGTTGCTAACTATACTCTTTGGATAAAAACCCTCAAGCACACTTTGGGAGACGTTCTCCGGCTTTGCGCACATTGTTATGTTAGACTGGATGACACATGTTTCTCGCATCTCAGGAGACATTGAAGGGTTAAGTGACAAACCGGGAGCACCACCGCGTCTTACATCACAAGGTCACATAATAGAGAATGTGACATGTATGTAACCTGAGTAGAAAATGCTCTGTGATTTATCCCTATGATATTTTTTGTCCTAATAGAGACGACGAGAACAAGTGATACATTTTTCTGGTTATTTCGATGTATTGACATGTGACAAACTAGTGACTTAAGCTATGTGTCACATGATGGCCTAGCTTGAGTGAGATGTTGCCATGTGAAGCATCTTATGACTATAGTTTTTTTATTAAGAAAAATCTTTTTACATTTTTCAAGAGAAAAAACCTTTTTAAAGTGAAATGCTCCATGTGGTAGCTTCTCATTCAAGCTACATGGACCACAGGAAGAGGAAGTAGCACGATTTCAAGCCATCTTAGAGGATTTGAGCTGGTGATGTGAGTAAACCACTAAGGAGTGACAGGGTTGAAATCTATAGTAATTTTTCAATGCATTTGTTATTATTGCTGGAGTAAGATACTATCACATGGAGTATTTGAGAAAGATGTTTTCACATGAAGCATTCGTTACTGCAAGAAGAAGTAGCATGATTTCAAAACTTCTCACAGAATTTGAATTTGCGAAATGAGTAAACCTTTATGGAGTCCTAAGATAGCTAAGGAGCTGAAATCTTTTGCAATTTTTCAATGCACTGATTACTGCCGGTGGCGAATGCTATCACACAGAGTTTTTGAGGATTAGTGTTTTTTATGTTTCATGTGGACCTCACTTACAAAAACACTATCATGAAATGCTCTACATGGTAACATCTCACAACAATAGTAGTATTGTAGTAACCAATGCAAGAAGATTTCAATCTCGAATAATTGCTGAGTATCTTATGCCTAATGCTACCAAGAAATTGGTGGCCTAGTGGCGTGGATATTCTCATATGATTAGGAGGGTTAAAGGTTCTAGGATCAAATCTTGGTTAGTCATAAGGACTCAACTTTACCAGCAAGGTTCATTACACTCTTACCAGCAAGACTCATTACACTCTCATGGTGTTGTGGGATAATTTATGGCTATGGTTCAATCCGAACATTCTGTAGCAGGGAGCAAGCCATTATGGTGCTGAGCCGTCTAGTAGCCCCTTCATTCCTTCCTTCCTTCACAATTACTCAAAAAATAAAATAAAAATTTTACGCCGTGCAACGTGCATGATATTGTAAGCCTATGTATCCATTAGATCATCTCCCACTGGTCACGCCATTTGTGAATGTTTTATTTTGCATACGTAACGAACAGAAAGGGCCGTTAGCGGCCTAGGGCTTCTCGTCGAAAGCGTGAGATGTGGCTGTGCCAGCTTTCTCCCTTATACATTCTAGGGTTTCTGTTGGGGCTCGGGTTGTTGAACGATTTTCTCGATGGAAGTGCAGACAACTCCAAAGGCTCCGTCTGAAAGAGAAATGGGCAGTCTTGGATCGGATTCATCCGGCTCCTCCTCTTCTTCCGAAGACGAGGTACATCTTTACTTTTTCTCCCTTTAGATTTAATCCAATATCCATTCGGCTATCATCAACCTCGATCTATTAGATTGCGCTATTTTTCAGTCCATATATTCTTCTCTTTTTGCCGGTGGATTATTCTTGTTCTGTCTGATTTTCGAAGTTTGTGTGCATTATCGGGTTTCAGCTGATATGGGAAAAAAATTGCTAATGAGTCTTCGGTTCTCAAACGTTTGGACTCATGTTCATTCTCTTTGATGATTTCTCTGACATGAATAGAATCAACTTTTGGTGGGAGATGTTAGAGAAATTTTTGGATGTGGTGAATCTACAGGTTCGATTTCTTTCCGCGGAGTATTCATGGTGAAATCGCAGACTGAAGTCATCAGTTATCAATACAATTTGAAGACATTATTCATCCACCCTCCACACAACGAGTCTGTAAATGTTTAATCTTAAATTTTTTTTTAAAATTTTCGAGACGCTGAAAGAAATGGACACAGACCTTAACCTATGCCTGAATTTATCAGTTTTTAAAAGGAAAAAGAAAATAAAATGGTGGAAAAGGGAAATTTGAATTCTTGAGCCCATGGAATGAAATTTGAGTTTTCATAGAAGATTGAATATAGTGCTCTAGGAAATCACTTTTAATGCTAACAGTGGAGTCTAATTCTTCCTTTTGGCAGAGCTCGGCTCAAACATTTATTCGTGAACAATGTAATGGCACTATTATCCTGTTATGAGCAAATTTTTTATTCCTTTTGTGGGTCTCATTTTCTCCAACTTAAAGCTATTCATGCATCTCAAGCACACAAAATTCTGGTGAATTCGTACCCTCTCAAAGCAATTATGAAGGAGGTTAGAGTCCTTGCAAGGCAAAGTAAATGCTAAAAGTGGCCGTTGTTTTGAAAATACTAAAGTAAATGTTTCTCATTCTGTTTATGACAAAGATCCACTTCCTTAAGTTTAAAAGGATACAGGGCTTAGAAACTCACTTGGATTTTAGGCCTCAAAGGACTTGTCATTCTTTTTTCTAGTAAGTAGAAAATTTTCATTAGCAGATAAATAAGAGAGGGGCTTTAAGTTTTATTTTCATTAGCTGAGTATATGCAAAGCACTGTAATGTGTTTTACATTTAGTGATGTTTTATAAAAAAAGCTTTCTACAAGTATGTGTTGGTTTTTTCATTAATAGACAGCAAACCCAAGAGAAGGACATGCCAATTGGACGGTTGCCCATGACGTTGCATTTGCAAATGCCATGGTGGAGCAGATTCACCATGGCAAGACCACTAAGAATGGTTTGAAGAAACAAGCTTGGTCGCAAATACGGATCCAGTTCTACCAGAGGACAGGCTGTAATTACACGCAACACCAGCTTCGCAATCGCAAGGGCGTTTTAAAACGTCAATATCAAATCCTGAAGCAGTTGTTAGAGCAACCTGGATTTCAATGGGATGGAAACCGACAAGTGGTCGTAGCTGAGGATGCTGTGTGGAATGAATACCTGAAGGTAACTAGGTCGAATTCATTAATTCTTGAGTTGTTTTGTCTCTTGAAGAATATCTGATGAATGCAACTTCAGGTACACCCAGAGGCTGATAAAATGAGAAATCGCCGTTTTCCAGTGTATGATCAGCTCTGTGTCATATCTGGAGATCCATCTAGTAAGTGTAGATTTATTGAGTTGCCTCCATATCCATCTATGGATGATAATACTCCAGATGAGACACAGCAATCCTCACAAGAGCAGGCCCATGTAGATGAACCTCCAAGCACATCACCGCCAGGTGTGCAAGACAAGGACTCCACTGATTTAGCCAGAGACCTATGTATCATTCAGAACCGCAACAAACGCCGTTCAACAACACCGTCAAGTTCAAGCCATAATAAACGAAAGGAATCAGTCACCAGCTATTTGGCAGAGGCTGTTTATGAGTTTGCTGATGCTTTGAGGTTCAAGACACTTGCCTCTGCACCAAATGGAGATCCATATGCCATTGGCAACTGCATCAAAGAACTTGAGGCAACCAAGGGTGTTACTGATCATGAGGTTTTTGGTGCAATTGACTTGTTTAGGGATCCACTCCTGAGGGAGGCATTTATCACCATGCAACCACAACGACGCTTGAGGTGGATAAGGACTCAGATAAATGCTGCACCATAGGCTTTTGAGTTTTAGGGCTAGTTGAGCTGTTCGACCTTCACTTGTTTAATGTGCTTCCTCCATGTCTTCTCTTCGCACATTGAAAGGTCATGTATATTTCAGACTCCTCAATTTAAATTTTTATGTAAGGTTACATCCGTATATTTCCATATGCATATCATGCCTGTGTCCTTTCGTCATATTGAAAAACCATTGTGACAGCTAGTTGGTCTTTGGTAGAAGGCCTTTTCTGGATGCCAGCAGATCAGAGTTTCAAGAACAGACTGACAGGTAAAGTGTATAAAAGAATGGTCTTGGGTTCAGAAACCATATCCTGGAGAGTTATCTGATTATGTTTACAGTTTGGTCCTTAGAACAAAAATTCTCTAGCCTTCTTTCATGTAAAGAATATATATTGGAAATAAGTGATACTTTTTTAAAATAATTTATAATGAGTTTCATTTTACTATTTAAGTTTTCTTTCAAGAATGTCCTCAAAAGACTTCTTAACCGTTGACAAAATTATGATTTATAAGTCATTTGAAGGTATTTTGGAAGAAAGCTTTTATAAATAGTAAGATGACACTAATTTTCAATTATTTTAAAAAAGTATCACTGATTTCCAGTTTCAGAGAATTAGGTGACTGAATCTGGATTGTTTTTAAAAACTATCACTAAAAACCAATTTCCCCTTTTTATATTCCTTGGTATAAAAAGAAAAGAGAATTGGTGAAACATACGGTATTGTTTTCCTTTTCAATAACAGTACTGTTTCTTTTAAGGGTGCCACCTGGTCTGGTGGTAAAGACCTGTGCTGGTAATAGCCAAGTCTTGGGTTCTAATCCCACCCTCACCCCAAATGTGTGAGTCCTAGCCATGTGTCGGTACTCGCTTCATAGCTCATACCAAAAAAAAAAAAGGAAACAGTACTGTTTCTTTTTCTTTTTGTTCTTTTTGGGTAACTAGAACAGCCTTGTGTTTTTTTGGTAAGCTAGAACAGCCTTGTTTTTTGGGTAGAGAGCTAGAACAGCCTTGTTGACTAATAGGGTATAGCTTAAAGCTAATAAAAGAGAATTGATGAAACAGTACTCTGCTGTTTTCTTTTTCAGTAACAGTACTGTTCCTTTTTCTTTTTGGGTAATTAGAACAGCCTTGTTGACTAATGGGGTATAGCTTAAAGCTAAAAGAGAATTGATGAAACAGTATTGTGCTGTTTTCTTTTTCAGTAACAGTACTGTTTCTTTTTGTTTTTGTTCTTTTCCAGTGGTAAGAACAGCATTGTTGAGTAATGCCGTAATGGGGTATAGGTTAAAGTTATTCCATAGAATTGAGGGTCAAACTTTCTATCTCAATAAGCAAATTGCAAACGCATCCATTCAATAAGAAGATAAAATATAATTTACACTAAAATAAAACAAGTATTGCTATGATATGTCAAGGTCTACTTAGAAAACTTCATGCTGGCTCCTTCCAAAAAGCCTAAGAAATATTGATATGTTAAGGCAAGCACAATGTGAAAATAATGCAAGCAAAATGTGATGAATAGTAAATTTCTACATTCTATGCCTTCCATATTTTCCAAAATCAAAAGGAATTTAGTAAGGAAGAAAGAGAAAAAAAAGAAAGGAGCTACAATTGATTCAAGAGTATTGATTGAAATTGCAGGTTCAAATTTCATTTCAACTGCCTCATCATCCATTATTTGGAATAACTTTTCTATAAACTTTAAACAAATCTATGGTCTTGGAAATTGGAAGCCTCTATACTTTACTAATCAGAGATAATGATAAAGAAATAATTCTGCTATTGTCTTCTACTTGAGAATTTGAATTAGCTTCAACAATCACAAGGGATAAAGGGGATGAGTTTTTATGATTTCACACTAAGAGATATTCACTCAACACCCTACGTGAAGAAAATAGATTCGCTTCCTATATAGCCGATGGAAGGAGTAATTCACGCTAATTAATCACATGTAAAAGTTGAAATAGGGGTGAACCAAATCCAAATTTGTAAATTTTAGGTACAACTAGGCAACGAGGAAACATACAATGCTTAACAAAGATATTCTGGTAATGGATAAATATCTCACCTTCTACCTTTTGAGAAATGGGAAAATTGGTTTTAAGCAATGCTTTATAAAAATGGACATTTACAAGTTAAGTTTTTCAGACGATCCTAATTTTTCTTTTGAGGTTTTAGAAATACCAGTTTATTACTTTTAAGGTTTTTTGTGTGCAACAATCTCCCCCTTCTCTCTTTTATAGGTTTGATCAATAAAATTTGACAATGTTGATAAAGTGGAAAGAGAAACATATATATTGACAATTTCGCCCCGTAAAAGTATATTTGATACTTAAGCCATAAATAATTCTTTACTTTTAAATGTAAATAAGATGGATAAATTTATCAATTAATATTTCTGTGTTATGATTTTAATGCTAAAATCTTTGATTTGTGGAGATTATTATAAACTGATATATTAGAAATTTATGGAGGACAGCAGATGGCAGGGATTCTTTTAAATTAATTAAGATTCAGTTACTTAATTCTCATTAATTATAAAATAGTGATAATTTTTAAAATAATTAAGAACGAATATCATGTTCAAGTTTCTTCCAAGAATTCTCACAAAAGACTTGTAAACCTTTGTTAAGCTTTTATAACTATGCTTACAAGTCTTTTGTGTAAAAGAAACTCTCATAAACGATAAAATCATTCTCCTTAATTCTTTAAGAAAAATATCATTATTGTTTAATTAATGAGAATTGGGTGACTGAATCTAAATTATTTTCAAAGCCAATTCCCTAAGATTTTCCATACAGACCTTGCTTTTATGATGCCAGTTGGTATGATTTCCGGAAAAACGCAAAAGATCACCATCAGTACGAAACTCTTGCCAAACTTTCGTGAATGGTGATAAACGTTTGTCGCGTTATTCTACCCGTAAGCTCATAATAAAAAAGGAGGATTTTAACTCTCTCCCTCACCCGTCTGTCTCTCACCCGTGTTTCTCTATCTCTGTGGCTCTTCAGGAATAGTTTCCATCGGTCGGTGTCGAAGACATACTCTTATGGTTTTTGGCTGAAGGTAACTGCAAAGAGATTCAGAAACCCTAGGTTTAGAAGATGCCGGCCGGTCATGGCGTGAAGGCGAAGACGAGAGATTCGTTATCTCGGCTTTCAGGAAGAATGGCTACATTCCTCTTTCAACTTATCTGAAAACTTATCATATTGGGGACTACGTGGACGTCAAAGGTGGACGGCGCCCTCCACAAGGGTATGCCTCACAAGTTCTACCATTGCTGTACCGGAAAGGTTTGGAACGACACCAAGTGAGCCCTCGGCGTAGAAGTCAATAAGCAGGTCCAAATTCATTTACTCTTATCTATCTCTATCCGAACATGAAAATTGCTTTGATGATCTGTTTTGACTTCTGAGTTCGATATTTCTGCTATATAAATCGTAGTTTAGACTATTTGGGGTTCTCGGTGGATGTGGGTTTTGGTATCTTAAATAAATAGAATCAGTCATGATTGATGTGTAGAAATGGCCGTTTAGGCTTAGCAACGACATTCCCCAACTAAGTATACAGTGTAAAACCATTATTAATATCTAAGGAGAAAAATCTTCCAGTCAGTGTTTGGCCAAATAAGGAGTTTAGCTCTTCGGTGTAAAAACCCATTTTATATATTATGATACTAAACCTATGGCCAATGTTTACTTTAAATAATGTAATAAACCAGAATCTATTAAACAGCACTAAAAAAGATGGACTTGAAGTTACTAGAAGTAAATGGGTCTCCAAGTCACAACTCACTTATTTTAACAACTGAATCGAAAGTAGAGAAAATGCCTCCAAAAGCACATTAAACTATTTTCCAAAAAAAAATTAAAAAAAATTTATTTTAATGAAAAAATAAGATATTGGAATTTTGAAAAATAAAAATTGTACCCATATTGGAATTAGATGTTGTTTGTCTAATTCCAAAACTGTAGTAGTTGCTTTGCCACCATTTGAGTGCATGAACTTAAGTCCTGACTAAGGAGAGATTTTTATCACATCAGCTCATACGGATGACTGAGAGAACTGAGCAGCTTCTAAATATGGACATCCAATTAATAAGCCCTTGGCTAGATAGCTTGGAAGTTGGAACAATAAGGTTCTGTATTTTTAACTATAAGCGCGAACAAATTCATCTGCTGAATAAACAAAAGCTTCAATAAGCATGACCTTGGCCCCATGGTATGTCTTGAAGAAGGTCGACAACTGTATGGAAAGCATTTAAATGTACTGAAATTTCTTACAATTCCTAAGTATGAAAATCTTTTACAAATTCTAATCCAATATACAAGCAATAAATACAGATAACTACGGAAATAAAATCATTCGATTCTCTCAGATAAAACAAGCCACATACAAAGATATTTCGACTTATCATTCTATGGATCAACACGAGAATACAACTTATATGAAAAACCCTGTTTATTTACCACTCCAAATGAGTAAAGGTATTACTTGGTTAGTTCACAACTTATTTTTCCCTTTGACAATGAGTGTTTTACTCCTAACATATTTAATTTGAGCTACACTTCTTCATATAAAGACATACATTATATAACTATGTCATTATTGAGTTCAATTTCAATGATGTCACATTATTTGTTTGTGGGCTTTTGGGAAATATAGTTTTTCTCTCATGCCTTAATGCGTCGTGTGCACATTGAATTAATACATTTTGCTTTCCATCCTTCAAATTGGTCTATAAAATGTAAATGGGTCTATTAAACATTTAGTAGATAATGAACATTATTATTCAACTAAAAACATTCTAATTATATGCAGAATCTCCATATAATTATTAATAAAACAAAATTTAAGTATTATAATTATTAAACTTATTTGCACGTGCGAAGCACGGGTCACATTGCTAGTACAGCTTTAATTTGAAATGCTTTAAGGGAGAGGGAGGATGGATCGTACCATCACGCCTGGACTATGCCCTGATCCTTCTGTGCAACAAGGTCTCTAGGGTTTAAAGGACCTCCCTAGATATGGATATATATAGCACCTCCCCAAGGGTTTTTTTTTCAACCCCACGGAAGCCAATGGATTCGGGAAATGGCGAAATTTTGGTGGGTTTGCTGGCATGGAATAATAGACCAGTATTGCTACTAGAATGTTTGGTTGAAGATATTTATTTCTTGAATTGTGCAAAACCTTCTTCCTTTAATCATCTCTCTCACGCTCCTTGTTGACAGAACCTAAGAGCTTTCCGACAGCAGCACAAAAATATCGGATTTGCTTTTATGTATATCCGTCTAAGAATCCAGGTATGTTCTTGTAATGAACTCCGTATGACATTGATTCAAAATAGGAAGATGAATATTTCAATTTATAAAGTCTTTGAACTCATATAAATTTCAGAGGCTGTGTTGCTTGCGAGGGCTTCAAAAGAAGAAAAAGAAAAAGAATTGTCAAAACCGAGGAAAGGTACGAGTTTTATCTTGTAGTGTGCGGCTAGGGTTTGAATCAGGTATGGGTTTTATCTTGTATTGTGCGGCTAGGGTTTGAATCCTTTCTTTTTCTGATTATATATGTGGTTTACAGGAATTGTTATGATGCTATAATGACTTGCCCTCTCAAGGTATTGTCTTTATTTTCTTTCATCATTTGCTTCTAGTATTAAATCCTACTTAAACTTTAATTCCGCACAAGAGGTGGTCATTTTTCAATGATTGGTGCCTATGAGATTTGATATTAATTTTGGATGAGTCACTTGTTCAAAATAACAACTGCATTGGTTTCCGTTATCTATTTTATTGATGTTGGTGGTGTGATGTGCTTTTCTCCTTTCATTTTTTGTTACTTGTTTGACCCAAATGAGTATATATATTGCATAGTAAAAAGCAAAGAACATATGACCTAGGTAAAATGGTGGCTAGACATTTCAATCACTGCAATAGTTCCTTTTTTCTTTGTATCGTTAACTATAGTAATTTATCAAAAGCAAACGACAGCAAGATTAGACCATGATCAAACGCTTTTTTTTTAGCTAAAAACATTAAGAAAATGCTTATGTTTTGTATAAAAATTTTATTTTGTTTCATTGCAGAGCGGAACTGGTCATTTTTCACCAATAGGAGCTTATGATGAAATAAATGATTTGGTGTTAATTCTAGATGTGGCCTGTTACAAATACCCGCCACATTGGCTTCCCTTACCTGTTTTATGGAAAGCTATGGATACAATTGATCCATCATATGGAACCTATAGAGGGTAAGTTACAGTTTATTTCTTTATGTATCTAATAAATCTGCTCTAGATCATGTCATAGTTTCCAGACCCAAAATTTCTAAGTGCTATAAACATGAAACATATGGAAGATATTGTCCGCATGAAACATCCACAAGGTCCTTTACTAAAGGGAAGGTTTGAATTGGTGATATCATTTTCCACATAAGATGTTTTGGTCTGTCACAGCAATTTATATTCTAGTCAATCACAGCTGCCAGCTAAAGCTGCAGTAATGAACTAGAATGTCTTTTGCTCAAGTCACTGTTCATGTTATATCAAATCAGTATTCAAATACAATGTTTTAACAAAATATAAAAAAAAAAATCTTCATATTGTTGCAAATTTTTCACATAGCTCCACTAACCTTTTCATCTCTACTCCATTTTCAGGTTCATGCTAATTTCCAAATCTGAAGATGTGCCTTAGTTAATTCTCTTCTGGGTAAATTTATAATGTAAGGACTAAAATATTTGCATATTTCATTTGCTTTATGTCATTACATATTTATGCACACATAAGATATTTGTTTTGTATGTCATCACATATCTATGCTCATTATATATTTTGTTGGTTGTTCTATTGCTGAAGAAAAGAAAAAAAAGGTTCCTCAAATATAGATACTCCGATGCCATATGATGGGATGAAACTGCTAGTACATATAAGTAGTATCTTCCATGTCAAGCTTAAATGCATTTTGTTTAAACAAAATTTTCATTGTAGGACAAGTGAAAGGAAGAAAATTATTTAGTGTTTTGATCATTATAATTCATAGCTCTATAATTCTAACATATATTATATTATAAAACATAAACTCATGTATTATCATTATGGATGCTTGGTAACCCCCCGGTATTTACCGTAAATACCAATATTTACTAGTACTTTATGGTATCGGTATAGATTGACATCGAGTAATACAGGCTGATACTTAAATCCATGATTAGACCCATTTGCTAACAGGTCGGAAAATCACTGAATCGAATCCAACTTATCAACCCATTTACTGTTTGTTTAGTTAATTAATTTCCTTTTTAATTTTTATTTTACCTTGAAAGTAGGATAAAGTTAATGTATAATTATTAGTTTATCCACTGAACATAGTAAACTTTTGTAAAAAAATAACATAAATTTCTGAAAGTGCTATAAAATATTTACAGAGGGCTATAAAATTTTTAAAAAAGTTCTGTAAAATTACTTAATCAATCAATAAGAATCAAAAACTGACATTTCCAAAAAATGAATAAATTTAGATATTCAAGAAATTTTAAGTAACAAAGTAATCCAGCTGTGCATAACAATATCATTTATCAATGAACCTAATTAGTAATAGTAATAATCTAAGGATAACCTAGCATGTTAGTAATTGAAGGACTATCCAATGTTTTAGCGGGTTATGTTCAGGTTGACCCATTTATAGGTACCTGATCCCAAACCCAATCCAATTAATAAATATGTCAATCCTAATCGATTTGATTGGTTTAGGTTTGTGTGGGTTGGTAGGTTAATTCAGAAATTGCCAGCTTGCTTATATAAACATTTTGATTCTTTTTTTCCTTTTAATAATGTTTTGATATGGTTTTTAAATTCATATTTTATGTGGGCCAAAATATATCATAAAAGGTTTAAGGAAATCTTACAATATAATATTTTGATATGATTTATTTGATCCATTGATAGGAAGATTTTCTGTCTTTATTACTCTTTATAAAGGTACCAAAAATGTTAGCTAAACTAAATTTTGGTCTTTTAAACTTTTTAATAATGTTTTGATCAATATGATTTTATTAGATCACCGTTGTAAAAGTTTTGAAGAAATATTACGAAAATAAGTTGCTTGTTTGTTCAGGTGAAGTATTTGAATAGAAGAATGCCGGAACACATCAGGACCTCCCATCCTTTTATGGGTAAGCATAATGAATTGTGTATCATTCTCACTTTCTTTTATATATAAATCATAGTAGAGTATGTTGTTATTATATTTGTCTTCTAAAAATATAGTTCTTACAAATTTTATACCGCTACAGGTACCATCAAACATCAAACTATGAGAAGGTTCTTAATAGATTTCCACTTTTATTAAATTCTTGTTTTAATCTAGATATATTACTAGAGATGACTCTAAAATCTAATTTCCATCAAATGCAGAGAACTGAAAATGGAGAATTCTAGAAGCCTGACTTGTACCATGCCACTCGATACAAGCAGTGGTAAATTTCTTAAGAGTTACTTTCAAGTTATTGCATGTATAGAAATTAATTTTCTTTTATTGCTAACAAAATCATTAAATTAATTTTGGCATATGATATAACAAGCAGATATAAGAGGCCTCTTCCACCGCCCGCAATTGAATTACCATCACCAAAAGGGGAGGTAAATCTTCTTAACTCATTACAATTTTTCCCTTTTTGGTATGTTGTGCGATACTTATTTATATGCTTACTTAAATTTAAATGCTTGATTGGTTGAAAGCATGTATCTTAATCTGTACTTGTATGGGAATCAAATTTAAACACTGTTTGGTCTCAATGTCTTGTGGCTGTATATTGGTTGATCTCAATATAAAATGAGAATTTATGGTCAGGTACTCTTGACTATAAAAAGTAGATGCAACAAAGCATATCACCAACCAATGTAGCAGAGGAGTCATGAACAGATCCTAAAAAGGTTTAGAAAGTGAATTTCTATTTATAAAAGCTGAAGTCCTTATCCTCTAAATATAGGATTGTTTCTGGATTTTTTTTTAATCAATTTGGAAACTATCCTTACCAAACACAATTGTTGAGCTCTTGTTGTGAAAAACATTAAAAAACTATTTTTAAAAACATTGCCAAACAGCTTGGAGGTTTTGATTTGCACTTATAATTAGAATGCTGGTTAGGCATGTGAAATTAAGATAACACTTTTAGGTAGTTCACATGCACTTCTATTAATAATTGTGTTTGAAGTTTCTCTTAAACAATTTAGACAATTTATGTGTATTTTTATTTTATTTTTTCCATGTGGGAGATGTTAATTCCATTCATTATCATTATAATTCGTTTTCTTCTATTGATTGCTTTCATCGTTAACAAAAATGCAGCAAATACTCGACAGCGCGAGATTGCAAGGCAATAAGACATCATTTTTAAAACTATTTTCCAATTATCAAACACAAAATGAACCAACATTTTGTAAACCGACAACATTGTCAATGGTACTGAATGCCCTTGACAGTGACCCTAAAAAGATATGGAAAGGTAAGTATTGTTACTTGATGTTAGTTTTCTTAGTCTCTCTTACATCTATTTTTCTTAGCCTTGAAATCCCCAATTAGATTTTCTTAGCCTTAATATGCTCCTATACTGAACCAATAAACCTATAGACCCCTTATGTGAGATTTTTAAGGCTAAAAAAAACCCCAGTTAGAATTTTTTAGCCTTAAAATACTCTTTTGTATATTGAATCAACAAACCTATAGAGCCTTTCGTGAGGCTTTTAAGGCTAAAAATGCCCCAGTTAGATATTAATTCATAAAATTTGTCAATAATTTACTTTTTCAACATCTATGAACTAGGTTAATATCCTTTGTAGTCATTTATGCACTTTGAGAGAGGTTGCTACTCGGATCATCTAGCGGTTAAGAGTTTTTTGAACAATAAAAAACTCCTTACATTTACAGGCTTACAGCAAAAAAAGAAAAAAAAAACCCTCTTTAACTATAGGATCCTTCACGTGACAAGATCTCTCTCAAAGCACATGAAAGGATGTAAAACCCTATTAATCCTTGCAATCCAAATCTTGAGATGAAATCGAATGACTTTAAGTACCTGTAATGAGTGTAGTGATTCTTAACACAAACATTTTGCAATTGGGATTTCGTTGATTGACTTTCATCGTAGCGTCACCAATCCACCCAAATCCCAATTATTTGGGCAGGTTGCAACTATTAGGTCAGATTTTACCAGTTGTAATTGCAATATAATTCACCAGATCAAGTTGGAATACTTTGATCCACTTTGTAAGCCCTTATGACCTTTTGTTTCTTGTTGACAAGTGCGACATTTTGATTGTTTTTATTATTTTTCAGAGCCGTGGAGATGGTACGATGAGTCTGTATTATGCGGAGACGATTTAGAAAGGATAAAAAGTGAGGGGATTAATTTGACAAAGCTTGCGAATTTGGCTCAAAATAACAATGCCCGTGTGAAGGCCTATAAATCAAATGAAACGAATGAAGAAGAGTTTAGGCAATTTGTGAAGAAATCTTCCTCAACGGCATGCTACTACATAATTTTTTCATACGATAGACGTGATGTACGACAGGTATGCATAGTTGAAATGTAAGGTTCTCAGTTACCAAAAGTTTTGAAAGTTATTTTACTACCTTACCTATTTGAGATATAATAATATATCTTTTAACTAAAAACATTAAGAAAATGCTTATGTTTTGTATAAAAATTTTATTTTGTTTCATTGCAGAGCAGAACTGGTCATTTTTCACCAATAGGAGCTTATGATGAAACAAATGATCTGGTGTTAATTCTAGATGTGGCCCGTTACAAATACCCGCCACATTGGCTTCCCTTACCTATTTTATGGAAAGCCATGGATACAGTTGATCCATCAGATGGAACCCATAGAGGGTAAGTTACAGTTTATTTCCTTACGTATCTAATAAATCTGCTTTGGGTCATGTAATAGTTTCCATACCCAAAATTTCTAAGTGCTATAAAGGGTTCACATGAAACATATGGAAGATATTGTCCACATGAAACATCCACAAGGTCCTTTACTAAAGGGAAGGTTTGAATTGGAGATATCATTTTTCCACATAAGATGTTTTGGTCTATCACAGCAGTTTATATTCTAGTCGATCATAGCTGCCAGCTAAAGCTGCAGTAATGAACTAGAATGTCCTTTGCTCAAGTCACTGTTCATGTTATATCAAATCAGTATTCAAATACAATGTTTTAACAAAATATGAAAAAAAAATTTTCTTCAATTGTTGCCAATTTTTCACATAGCTCCACTAACCTTTTCATCTCTACTATATTTTCAGGCTCATGCTAATTTCCAAATCTGAAGATGTGTCTTAGTAAATTTCTAATGTAAGGACTAAAATATTTGCATATTTCATTTGCTTTATGTCATTACATATTTATGCACACATAAGATATTTGTTTTTTATGTCATCACATATCTATGCTCATTATATATTTTGGTGGTTGTTCTGTTGCTGAAGAAAATAAAAAGTGGGAGTAGGAAATGAAAAGGAAAATTATAGCTTTATTTGATTTTTATTTTATCATGAATCGATTCTGCAAGATATTGGTAGTCATTTTCAACTTAACTAGATGGTATGATCCCATGTAAAAATTTGATGTATAATTGACCAAACTTGTCTACAACTTCTGATATTGTATCTGATTGCCAGTGTTGCATTGGGATGGGTACAGGCATCAGAATCAGATATGGGTAGAGAGGGACATTGTCTACAGTTTTCTCTTGCAGTCATTCATGCAGTTTGAGAGGGATGCCTCTAACAGTTAAAGAACCCTTTTTCTATTTACACTAAAAAAAGACTCCCCAGTGTCAAATGCTCCATGTGGCAGTATCTATCTCAAACTGCAAGGAAGACTTGAGGAGAAAACTTCAGAGTGATATCAAACCTAGGTGGAGTGTCAAATTTGAATATATTTCCATTATCAAAGCTATTTTTAATCTTATGACCACTTTTGGATTCAAAAATACCAATTCCTGTCTCTTTTTGATATGACCCAAGTAGGCATGGACGGTTTCTTTTCTAGAATACTGGGTATAATTGGGGAGATAGTTTGTGGGAGTTCTTTGGACAATAAGGTTGTGGAAACTGCTTAGCATGATAACCATCCTTTTAATCGAGTTCCTGTCAGATTTCAATTCTAATCTGAGCTATAATTTATCTTATGAGTGGGGAGAACAAAGGCAAGAGACTGGAGATGTAATTCAGGTACTTCTGAAATTTATCCTAGTCCCAGAGTACAGAGTTTGCATTCTTGAGTCATGGACACAACACATTCTTGGTAAGCACAACAAAAACATAGACTTTAAGGTCATGGGGAAATGCCAAATGCCGTATAATAAAGAGATCAATGCATTTTTCCCATGCACTGTCACACCCCCATTTCCATGACTATACACACCCCTCCACAAACATTCCAGATATTTCATTCCCCTTAGTTGGATAACCAGAAATCAAGGCTTTCGTTCCTTGTTTTGGTGTGATTTTTGGCTGCAATTGTGTAATACTGGAACACATTGTTCTTAATTAATTGAACAGGATTTTATGTTTTTTTTTTTTTTTGATGGAACAGGATTTTATGTTGCAAGTTAGCTTTGGCTTAACAAACTAATACACTGATAATGTTATGGAATCACTTAACTGCAAGTGAGTGGCGGTTGCACAGTTTTTAATAATATGAATTTCATATTTTTTACTCACTTCATGACAATTAAGATGCTGCCTGGGGTGAAAAAATGGGTAGACGGTGCATTCTACAACAATATATCATTAATTTTCTGTATTCTATGTTTTGTTGCAGGTTGCTATCCCCATTGTTCCTACAATTCGAGTAGTGATTACATTTACAAAATTTTTTACTCCTTTTATGATCTTAGCTTGTAATTTTTCTTAAACTGATACCCATCTGTATGCCAATGATTGCAATCCTGCTGCTGTTGTATGTCAGTTTTATACCATTCATTGGCGCATTTATGATTTTCAGGATTTGCTTCTCGAAATGGAGATTAGTTTTACGAGACTGTTAATATGATGACAAGGTGAAATATTTGGTTTTTGGCAGGTGTCCACTTCAGTTGGGACTCCCTGGTCTTCCTTCTTTGTAAGGAATTCAAATTAATATTGCATCAACTGACGATGTCCTTCAGGTTGTTGATATGTAATTTTCAGTCTCTTTCAATACTCCTCTGGATTCTCAAAACCTTAACATATCCAGCAACAGCAGTGCCATATGAGCAATTTGAGATTATGGTGGAAGGGATAAGGGAACTAAATGTGATGAAAGCATATTACAGTGTCCATATTGTGCATCTGCAACTGATCTGCCTGTGAGCTCATTTAATTTAGGTAGATGGCTGTATTTTATGTGACTAGGGGGCTGCACGCGCTATGCGCGTAGAAAACGTGGCCCACTAGTAATGTGTTTTGAAAATTAATTGTGATAAAAGCGTAAAATGAGGCCATTTGGTAATGTTTTTTGAAAATTAATTTGAAAACCAACCAAAAGCTTATTAAATTGTTTTTGTGCTTTTTAAAAACAAATAAAAAAGAAACCAGTTTGATAACAATTAATTCAAAAATCAATTACAAATTAAAATATCAATGAAAATCATTTTGATAACACAAAATGGTGTTTGGTAAGCACGGTTTCCAATTTAAAAAATCACTAGAAAAAAACAGAAAGGGTGAAAAGCAGAAAGAAAAGGAACGGCTAACAGACATCGAGATCCATTAGTGAGTCGAGCAAAGGTCGTCGAATTTGTATTGGTAACGAGGCTTCGACGGTCGTTGATTGAAGCAATCCGCCAAAACAAAGATCGGGGCTTCGATGAACGCGGCAACAAAGCCGTTGGCCAACTGTCAAGTTAATATCTTCGTCAAACCACGAAATCACCAAATGGAATGAAGAAATTGTAAAACTGAGATCATAGATCTAATAATTGGAAGACGAAATTTTGAACTTTCCTTCTATTACCGAGGACTTCTTCGTCCATTCCATTTTCTCGTCGCAGAGGATTTGCTTTTTCCTATTCCGTACTCTTCTTCGATCTCCTCTCTTTCTCCTGTTTTGGCAGAAACGTTAAAGGGTAGATTTGGTATTTTAAAAGGTCAACGTTCTCAATACATGTTTTTTTTTTCTTCTTGAGAGGAAACCTTAAGAAGAAAAGTATAATTGCCTGGAACCTCAAGGGGTAATGCTTTCAAATTTGTGAAAAAATAGTGATTTAAATTGAAATGTCAATTATTTACCGAAATAACAGATGTAAAAAATCTTCAAGTTAAAAAAGTGCAAAAATATGAGGAGGTTTTTGTAATTTACCCAAATTAATTTCAGGAGTGGCAATTTCACAGTCGAGCCAGATTTGGGCCTTGCATTGCATATAACTTGTTTATAGTAGGAATGACAATGAGGTGGGCTTGACAAACCCAAACCGACTGGGTTTAGGTGATAATAAGCCCTAACTTGCCCATATCAGGTTGGTAATGGGCGGGTCGGGTTGCCCCTCTTAGTTCTAAAACAAATAAAAAGTTGTTTTTTAAAAATAGAAGTATAAATTAAAAATATGAAATATGTTTTTTTTTATATCATATATACATGTATCAATAATACATTTAATATTAAAACTATTTTAAATAAATTAAATCGGCGCAGTGCGGGTTGGGGTAAACCTAAACCCATCCCTAACCTGAGTTTGGCTATCTCAAACTAGTCCCATTATGGTGGGGCGGTTTACTCATTTAACACGTACCATCGCTATCCTAAGTTTAGAGCTCGCCCAAGCCCAGTCCATCCCTATTTTCAGGCTAGGTAATTGTAACGCCCTGAACCCGGGTCAATGCAAACCGGCACCCAACCCGAACCCGGTTCGCTACTGTAACAACCCAAGTCCGGTTCAACAACCAAACTCGAGGTGTTACTACGAAGCTGGGGTCAAATACAAACCAAGATTCACAATAATTTTAAACTTTCCTAATTAATTACATCAGAGCTATGGTGGCTAATAAAAACAATTCTTTATTCAATAATATCAATTCAGTTTACAATAAAGTTTATCTAATCAACATGTGCCATTAATACCAATTATAATTCTACCCATCAAATCAAAACCTCATATTCGCGATCTCTCCAAGCAACCTGAAAAATAGGAGAAAACGGAGTGAGATTTACATCTCAGCAAGTAGTAGGTGCATGCAAGTAAACAGTCTCATTTAGGCAAATAGTCATTAGGTATACGATTAATCAACGATAAGGCGATGAATTCAAATCAACATGGCCAATTCCAAATAAAGCAATAGGATATGCAATCATACGTAAATACCAGTAAAAAGATGTTATTTATAGATAAATCCGAAAATTAGCAATAAAACATGTATTCATAATTAATGGTCCATCTCACAAATCCGATAGTAACATTCTCCCATGTAGGATGCAAACACGTAGTATTCACATCTCCCCTACATGAGGTTCCTCCCGCATGAGCTAACACATCTCACCCGTAGGTGGTAACACACACATCTCCCTTGTGGGATGCAATCACATCATGATTACATCTCCCCCTACAAGAGGTCTCTCCCGCAGGAGTTACACATCTCACCCGCAGGTGGTCTCATATCTCCCTTGTAGGATACAATCACATCGTGACTACATCTCCCCCACAAGATGTCACATCTCTCCCACAGGAGGTCACATATCTCCCCTATGGGATGCAATCCAATAAGGATCACATCTTCCCCAACAGGAGGTCTCATCTCACCCACAGGTGGTCATCTCATCCGCAGGTGGTCACATATTTCTCATGTGGGATGCAATCCAATCAGGATTACATCTCCCCCAATAGGAGGTCTCATTTCACCCGCAGGTGGTCACATACATATCTCCCTTGTGGGATGCAATCACATCGTGACTACATTTCCCCCACAAGAGGTCTCTCCCGCAGAAGTTACACTTCTCACCCGCAAGTGGTCATATATTTCATCCGTAGGTGGTACAAATCTCTTATTGCCATCATAGCATTTAATCCACAGTTCAAAATAAAGCTCCTGAACAGAAATTCCATTGAAATCAGAATTAAAGTAATTTCTAGAAAATCAGTATTCATATTTAAAACACAAGCCGAAAAAATTCAAGTCTTGCTTAGAGTTTTCCTTATTAATCCCTTTACTATAATCCAAGTTCCCATATTAACACCTAAGATAGTATTTATTTCAATTTTCTGTATTTATAATTTCCAGCATATTCTATAGACCTATATTATAGTTTAGAAGATGATTTTAATTTATAATTACCAGTTAGTATTTGTCCTATCATTATTCCCAATCATTTAGTCCTTTACATACACTATCCTACCATTAAGACTTTAATTATTTGGATGTTTATCAAATTTAATTTTTATAATTTCCATACCTCAATTAGGCCTTTATAAAGATGTTGGAATAGTTAAGATACTAGAAAAATTATTAGAAATTTATTTGGATTACAAAAATACCATAAATCTGAATTTACTGCATAGAGCGCCTACCTCTACAGGGCTAGGCGATTCTAGGCACTCGTGCAAATTTTAACAAAAATTTCCAGATTTACAAAGTTCGGATTTTTGTGTTTTTGCTATATGTTTCTTTGGTCGAAATTAATCTACTAACATTCTACAACATACCTAAAGCCTTCTAGACTAATTCTCATCAATTAAACACTATCCTATAATTAATTTCATGATCAAACAAAGTTTTCTTCTTTATTTCAACAAATCCTTCAAGAATACAAATCACTAAAATATAAACAATTTGATTCCATGTAAATACTGTTCCGACTAATCCATTCAATCCATATGAAATCACAGAAAACAAAATCATGCAGTTCCTCACGTTTTCCAAGGTTACTACTTGCCTTATACGCTAAAATCCTTCTTCCATTGAAGCTTCTAATTCTGGACCTCACTTTTGCTCCCAAACGCACCAAGCTAGAGTTCTCCAATTCCAATCTCCACCGTTCACATTGTAGTTCCATCAGTCATGAACAAAATCTTCAAATTTGACGGCAATCCACCGCATCGATTTTCCTCAATCATGTTTTGATGATGGCTGGTCAAACATGTTCATGAGCAGTCTTCTTCCTTTCTCTCCCTCTTTTCTCTCAATATGAAACTCACGAAAATTTCTCTCTTGTCTAACCTTAATCTCCTATTTATACTAAGCTTTATAAATCCTAAACCAACCCTAATTGGCTAATTTAATTTGGGCTAACCCAACAATGGTCTAGTTAAAGTCTAATCCTTCTAATTTAATTCCTACTTTTTCTCCACTTTCTATTTTCCTACTTAACAATCCTAATTAAGTTTCTTATTATCTAAACTCCTATTTATAACCTATTTTCGTGCAAAATATTTAATTAAACATTATTATCACTTAAAACCTTATTTTCTCCAAATTAAGACATGAAATCTCCTAATTACCCTTTTTCCCACTTTTAGGCTTTTATTAATTTCTTTTAATTTCTAAATTGTCAAAATAAATTATTTCCTTCTATTTTCTAATTCTAGTTATTATTTAATGATCTAATTATTAATTACCCTTTTCTGAGAATTACCAAAATACCCTTTTTATTCTTTTAGGCTAGTTTCATTAAAATTCTTTCCTTATTTACAATTTATGACCTATTTGAATTACTTACCTCTAAATCTTCAATTAACTCATATTTTCTTTTATTTATTATTTATTTATTTATTATGTGAAAATTTGGGGTTTTACAGTAATCATACCCAAGTTGAGCCCTAAAATAACTAGGGCAGCTTGATCCCAACTCTTTGAGGCCCAATTTTGCAACCAGCAACCAGCAACATAAAACACCCTCAAGTAAAGGTGTAAGTTGGGTGGATTCGATCAGGTTATGAGAGTTCGGGTTCAACCTAATTTAGGATTTATTAGCTTAAACTTATCGTTGACCCGCTCTAACCCAAACATTGTTGTTTAAGTTCATGCTGGGTTTAGGTTGGCCAAAACAAAATGTAAGATTTTGAATTTTTTTTATAATTTTTGTTATAATTACAAAATGTTGGAATATCATTCATTAAATTGTTTATCAACACATTTTTATGTTTGTTTATTATAAATGCAAATTTGACAAATTCCTCTTGATTTGTTTCTTAAATTTGGGGAAAAAACACTTAATTAATTAATTTTTAAAAAAATTTTAAATATAATACTAGCTCACACTACAAAACAATGGATTTTAGACGACCGGCCTTTACTGGAGATTAGGGCTGTAAACGGGTCGAATACGGTACGGATCTGCTAAGATCCGAATTCGATCCGATAAGAAAATCCGATATCCGAATTCGACCCGATTTTCCGACGGATCTTTTGTATCTAATACCGAATTCGATCCGAATTTGAATCCGACCGATTATCCGATATCCGAATCCGATTACATTATATATG
This sequence comes from Buxus sempervirens, assembly GCA_947561395.2. NCBI lineage: Eukaryota > Viridiplantae > Streptophyta > Magnoliopsida > Buxales > Buxaceae > Buxus > Buxus sempervirens. The sequence continues at coordinate 31,289,838 of OX387192.1, forward strand.
GAAAAAGATTAAGATATTATAAACCTTAAGTTAGTGGATTAAATAAGGATGTATTAATTTAAATTTGTCTTATATTATGATTTTAAATCAATAAATATTATATGAAACCTTCATTCTTTCTATACTTATATATAAAAAGACCTAAAAAAACATAACATATATACAAAATAAACGGTCGGATCTTTATCCGGTCGAATATGTGCAATACCATATTCGAATCCGAATATAATCAGATTCGGATAATCGGATCTTATTCGGGTAATCGGATCTAGAGCTAAGATCCATATTCGGATAATCGGGTCGAATTCGGATCGGATTCGGATATTTATCCGACCCATTGACAGCCCTACTGGAGATAGGTGATAGCAAATAACAGCGGTAATAGCAATTGCTGCCTCTAAAAACTAAAACCAAAGAAAAAAATGCGCGCGAGAGAGATGGTGCAAGTTAGTTTAGCGTGAAAAGATATATAATTACTGCCGGTGGTTTGTTTTCACTGACGGTAATAACTTTACCGCTGGCAATAACTATGACGTTTCTTTACAGGCGGTAATATTCCCGCCGTTGTTAATTTTTTGTGTCAGCAAATTTTTCCCGCCGCTAATATGTTAAGTAGCGGCGGTGCTGAAAATCTAACCTAATTTCACCCTCTTTCATTTTTTTACTGTCTTTCGTTTTTACTCTTTTGCCGCGCCGTCGCTTTCGTATTTTCCGTTGCCGTCGCTGTCGCTGCCTTGTTCGTCGCTGCCTTGCTTATTTGCGGCCCGCCTTCGTCAACTCAGGTAAGCCATTAATTTGTTTGGGAATGCTGCCGTGGTGTATGTAACGAATGGTATTTTTATTCATGTTCATAACTCCAGATTCATTGTTTGGAAAAGTGAGATTAGGCTTTAGAATGAAATTCCTGCAAGGGGATAACCCGCATTATTAACTTGCACAAATTTTCAATACTGAAATCGCATTGTGAACTCCACCTGCATTTAGATATATACAAAAATGACGACACCAGACATACCATAATTTAAGATGAGAACCAGAGTAACTAACCTGCCATTTAATTTTTGCCTAAATTAGTTCTGAACATGCAGTTCGGTTTTCGATGTATATTCAATTATAGACACCAGGTCACCTCCAAGTTACAGCAGAGCTCCTTGATCTCACCTAATATGAGATTTACCGTCCAAAGTCCTTGGTCTGCATTTGGGCCTGTTAAGGGGGTAAGGAAAAGGCCTTGGCGATATTTGATGTACTTGACAAAATATCCAATTATTTCTTCAAGCATGACTGTATTTTCATATTTTTAATGGCAAGAGTGACGTTGAAATAATTTCCAATTAAACAGCTAGATCATTGTTGAGTATCCAAGGAAACCTTATGCTGAGATGCTCGGATAACTTATTTCTTTAACTTGCATGGGAGCAACACTATCCCAGGCTCCCAGCATCATTCAAGAGCCTTGTCAAAGCCTATGTTGCACAATACTCAGGGGAAGTTTGAAACACAAAATGTTTCACCTTTGAATTTTTAATTTATGGACCAAAGGACCTGGAACTCCAATTAGGAAGTTATATCTTGTCACCTAGGTGCTACCACACACATGCAAAATAGTTGTCTTCAAAGATGAAAAAAATATGGCCTATCCCAAACCAGTTAATCTCAGGAAAGATCTGTTTGCTTAAATCCGGCAAATGCTAAATCTGTTCTTTCCAGTCCATGCATGCTCAATCTTTTTCTACTGTTTTACTTTTTTGTTTAGTGTTATTTTTTGTTTCAAATAGATTAATAAATTGAAAATTATAATTTTCTGATTATTTAGTCCGTGTACAATTTTGGTTTTGGGAAAAATATTACCATAAGGTAGGCATAGTTGAAACATGAATTGTATTTCTTATTGTGAATGTAAGAATGCTCTTTTTGTTTATACAATGTTTACATTTGTTTAGTTATATCCTTTTTCTTAGGTCATATATATTTTTACAATTAAACAATTTATTGGGGGTGCCTAGGCCTTGTTGGATTGGTTTAACCTTAAAAAAAAAAACAAGCAAAAAAAAAAAAGAAAAAGAACTTATCGAATGTGAGGGAATGTGAGGAAATATAGTGAATGAAAACTCGGGTGTAAACAATCCTATTGGAATTATAACTCACACGAATTATTTATAGAGTTGAACAACTGATTTAATTGGTTGTTGAGAATAATTTGTTAAACATAGTAATTGCAGTAATGAGTTGTGCTTTTGGTTTTTCATGCTTAATAGAGTTAAAGATAGTAATTGCAGTAATATGAGTTATGCTTGATTGTGTTAAATTTGGACGATATTTTGTGTTTTTTATTTTTAGATTTGTATATAGTTGCATTACTTTTTATTATTTAGTTTTTGTTTTCTACATATTTATTTATTGTAGGGAGATTTCTTTATTGTTCACAGGTTACTACAGGTGCATTTGTAATGAATGGAATGGATAAAAACTAGCAATTTTTTATTTTCTGTAGGTGTTACTTTTAGCGGCGGTAACTATTACCGCCGCTAAAGACATGAATAGGCGGCGGGCAAACCTGACGCTAAAAAATTGATAGTGTCGATGAATGACCTTTTACCGGCGGTAAGTCCCTACCGCTGGCAAAAAGGTTGAGTTTCAAAGGCGGGAAGAAGGAGCCAATAATAGCTAGTATATTTACCGGCGATAGCTATTACCGCCGACATTGTTAAGAATTAAGGCGGTGGTACACATTTACCGCCAGTAAATACCTAAGGAATAAGTGGCTTTAGATTTTTACCACCGTTAAATCTCGACATTTTGCGGCGGAAAATCGCGTTGGTCGTCCTTTCGCAATCAATACCGTTGGTTATGAGTTACTGCTGCTATTTCCGCAGCAACTGCATTGCCAGCGACATTGTGGTCTCCCGCCAGTCATGATTTTACTGGCGGTGGCCTATCGCCGGTAAAAGTCTTCTTTTTTGTAGTGTCACTATATTTGTGGTTTTGCACAATCTTTCTTGTAGAGTATATGCTTCCAAATGTCACATTCATTGTAACATATATTTATATGTATGTGAGAATAAAATTATTTATTTGACAAAAATTCATAAATTTATATTTACATGTCAATAACTTATATTTAATAATTGATTGCATAAATACAATGACAATATAAAAGGAAAAAAAAACAATGACACACACACACACATACACACACAAAAAAAAATAAATATTCACTTACATACATACATACATACATACATACACACACACACACATATATATATATATATATATGTATGGACTTTTATACATATATCTATATGAGAGCGTGTACATAAAGTCAACATTAACTTTGGGATTTTCGAGCTTTTCGGGTTGTATAGTTTGAACCCAAGCCCAACCCATGTTCAAATTCAGGCTAGAAATGAAATCCAACCCAAACTCAATACTCATTTCGGGCTCTTATTCGGGTTGGGTTGGGCGGGCTTTGGGCGGTCCGAGCTAGATTTACAGCTCTACCCTCAAAGGTTCCATTCTCACTGCTGGCATAGCAACAAATCAAACCTCTATCTCGCTTTTCTTCTTTCAGTCTTTCACATACAGAAACATCACCAAACCCTATTGGGTTCAATGATCAAACCCAGTCTCTCACTAGCACGCAGCGCCACCCTAATTCTCTCTTTCCATCTCTTCTTTTGTTTCTTACCATCGTTCTCCAATTTTCATTTTTTTTTCTTTTCTCCCCTCTCAGTTTTCCGATCCCACGAAACAATCACAAAATCCCCATCTCACTTTCACATTCTTTTGGGTGAGGAAAATGTGGAAACCGCCAACGATAAGCCTAACATTGTGCTTTTGGGTGACGGAAGGGACATCACCTTGATTACAGGTGATAGTAATGTGGCTGATGGATGAACTGCTTTCAAGAGATTCTTTCATTTGCAAAACGTGAAATGTCTCTTTCCTGTGATATTGTTTAAAAAAAAAGCCCCCTTTGATTTTCAATTAATATGGTTAGCTTTGGTTATTATTCTCATCAATTTTTTTATTTTGAGTAAAATTGATAAGATTCATTTAAGATGTTAGAAGAGGAAAAGATATATTGCACATGGACGTGGTATCCATGAGAAATGAAAAACCTCGTGTGCAAAAAGAAGGTAAAAAGAGTACACATACAGAGAGATCCAAGCCCAACAATAACAGGGGAATAACGAAATCAGGTAAGGGCCATGACTGTGGTTTAGTCTCGCGATATCCTATGTCTCCGGCTGAAATACCACTAAATTCCTTTCTTAAGCAGAGCTACGAGGATGCTAGGCAGTAATGTTATCCAAGATTTTCATTTTCTGAACTGCTTCATCATCGAATATGCATCTGTTTTGTGCTAACCACACCACCCATAATGTAGTGAAGAAGATCGCCTGAAACAGCAATCTGCCTTTCTTATTTAGAAATGGAAGCCTCCATTGCTTCACAGATCCATTAGAGCTCTAAGCCATACCCAACTCACACCATTATGCTGAGAAAATATGCCCAGCAAGAAACCACAGCTTCACAATGAATAAATATGTGATCCACTGATTCTCCACTTTTGAAGCATAAAGAGCATACATTGGGAGAGATTGAGACTTCTTTGGAGGTTATCTAAGGTGTCAATGCTGTTATGAATGACAGTCAATATTGTAAGCACCCAAATTTTGCACCCTGGATTTGACACAAAAATCGAGGCCACATTCAAAGCATAGTTTTCTTAGAAGCTATAGCACATGTGGTAGAGTGTCCTGAGACGAGTGCAATGCAAAAAAAAAAAAAAATTTGCGCTCAAATCGGAGTTTGAATGGCAAATTATGAGCCGATTAATCTCAAGAGCAAAATGGTCATTTTTTAGAGTAAGTTCCCCAAGTCACCAATCTATGCTGTAGAGGGATCAAAATGTGAAAGAATGTCAAAAGCCGTGCTAAAAAAGCATTCAAAATAATGAAATGGCATGAAAAATAGAAAGAAGGGGTTAATTGAAATCAAAAGTAAGGGAAAAAAGATAGTTAGGAATTTTATTTTTAACTTGAACTTTTTGAAATTATATAATCACTACCAACTAAAATTTTCCCGAAGAGCCATTCGTTCGAACGAATGGTTTGGGCCAATTTGGCTTGCCATCTTAGCAATCAAAATTGCCTAAATTCCATGGGAATCGAATCCTAGGCAGTTAGGAAGTGGATTGGAATGATATTTAGAGAGTTTCCTATTTTAAAACTTCCTATTTTCGTTTTTAGAAAAGAAGAAAGAAAGATATTCTTAGTCCATTTCAACTGGATTTGAAGCCTCATTTTTTTGGTGAAGATTGGGAGGGGATTCAAAAGCTATCCATATGGGTGATTAAGGGAGGATAAATAGAGAGGCTTGGCTGCTGGTTTGGGAGGGATGGCTGCTAAGCTTTGGAGATTTTTGGAGAAGGACTTTGAAGAGAAAAGAAAGGGACAAACAATGGTGAACAGACCCCTGTTTCCTGTTTCAAAGAGAAATTTGATCAAGAAGCTTCAAAGATCAAGAACAAGTCTCGATTCCTGGTATGTTTTTATGTGGTTTCATTTTTCTATCATATTCTATTTGATGTATTGACCAGTTCGTGCATGGGTTCAGTTGAGTTGGAGTTAATGTTCACAAATAAAATTAAGTGTATCATTATATTCTTATATGATCATCCATATGCAACTTTTTTTTTATGTCTCTGTCATTTCTTACTTCCTTGGGCGTCATAGACTGAATTAGGTATCGCTTGGTTCCTCAGATGCTCCCTCGGATTGCTTTATTTTCGTGTTGCATCTTGTTAAAAAATAAAAATTAAAAAAAAAAAAAAAAAAAAAAGTTGACAATGTGATCAGGCGTTTTCTTTATTGAACTCGTCTTCTGAGTTTGATCAACTTCTGATCGGTGGCAGCAGTTGTTGAGTGGATTCATGGTCTCAGTTTGATATGGACCATGTACAGTAGTGTTTCAATGATATCAGATCCGGTTTGGCTTCACATTCAATTCCATATTTTGCCATTGTGATTCAGAATCTCAAAAAAGGAAATAAATAGAAAGAGAGAACCAACCCGACACAGTATGGTGTCGGGTTCATACTGTCTCATGCATCTTTTACAGTCTTCGGTGATAAATGTTGGGTTAGCTAAATTCAATTCTTCTTTTTATTTTGTTTCAGTTTTAGGCACTTTATATACTATACTGTAAACATTTGTATTAGTTTAATTTAAAAGTTCATTTTTTTTGAAAGTTTCATGTGCTTGTTTTGGTTTGCTCTATCTCATTTGTTAGTTTTAAGGTTTTTATTTTATTTTATTTTGTTTGCATTTAGTATTGATTGCGTTCCTTTTATAATAAATGGTTGTGTTTAACATTTTTTTTTAATTATGTTTTGGGATTGTTCTTCTTCTCTTCTCTATGAATGTCTTGTGATTGGTAAGTTGTCATATTTTTCAATTGCATGAGATGCACAAGTTCCAAAATGGAAACCAAGACCCATGGCGGGTGATGGCCTAGCAACTCTTATGATAAATGGATGAGACGTGGCATTTTTTTTTATTGTAAATCCCAAAATTTCCTTTGTGCTAATTGTAAATAGTGGAAATTGTGTACTTGGATGAAAATTAATCGAGGGGACCCAATCCAACCTGGTTACATGGGAAGCACCTCAAGCTTATTCAAAGGCCTAAACCCCCAATGGCCCAAGGAAATAAAAAAAAATGAGGGTAAATCAATCCACGGTCTATGCCTTCCGATGGGCCTGATCCAAACTAAAATTGAAGTCCAATAAACTGGTCCAATCAAATCACATGCGAATCATCATTTTATGGGATGACCCGAGGTGTTTACAGACTTCCTCAGGTCATAAATGGGTCACTTACCCAAATCTCTGAATTAGACCTTTATTTTTTTTTAGACCGGGTGACCACCTATGCCCAAACCGAATAGGTGGTGGCGATTCCTGAAACCCATGCCCACGAGCCACCTATGCGATCCACGACGTGGGTGCGAACCTTAGGAGGTGCAGGGGCATGCCAAAGGAAATGCGGAAGGAAGGAACAAACACCGGTATGGTTGAAACACAATGACTAAAAAAGGAAGTGGAGAAGGATACATGAGGGGAAAGGCTCCATCTGCAGAGATCAGAACTTGAGGGGTCGAGAAAAACAAGTCTATTTGTTTTTAAGGTTTTATTTTCCTACACGGTCCTTTGCGTAGTTGTTTGATAGACGGGTCACCAGGTTCTTTGATCTTTTTGGTGGTATGAATCGTATGATTGCACTAATCTTATTTATTTTTTGCCTGTCCGTGTGATATTGGCAATTTTGATTGGTCATTATGGCACCCTGCTCTGATTTTTAAACTTGCCTGAGTAAGCCTAGCACTACGATTTTTTGAACATTGACTCAGAAAATTGACCTATTCCTTGGATCCAGTTTGATAAATCTGGTATTTTATTTGCTGTTTACTTTGAATAATTGCCTGCAGGTTTCTCACTCAAATTTTCCCCTGTTTTGTTCTGTTTTCTGTTTGGGCTTTGCTAAGACTTATGACTCCTCACATGGAAAATGGTAGTTAGGTGAAAATAGTCGTAGGCAGACTTGATTTTTATTGACATTTTAGCTTAGAAATGCTGGTTGGTAGTATTCATGTACAATTATACATGCTTTAGCAATTAATAAGAGTCTTACTCTAAATATAATTGGATATATTTTTTCTTTTTATGTTCCATAGGTTTTCCTTGGGTCGTTGGTTTTTGTTATTCTTAATGCGTGTGTTTTTTTCTTTGGACTTCTCCCAAATGTATAATAAGTTATAATGTTCCATTTATTGTTGTGTGGAATATTTCACATAATAATCCAATTATTCCTATTTTTTACTTGTGCTATTTTATTTCTTGCTAGGGTTTTTATTATTATTTATAATCACAAATCCCTTGTCATGTTGAGAAAATATTAATTTTTTTTACTATATATTATATAGAACTAGGAGACAGATAATAGCTTCATCTAAAAGAAAACTAGTTTATCTGCTTGATGGTTTACTAATGTATTTTTTATTTGATTTCTATTGGGTCCCATTAGTCATATCTTTCCAAACTGTGTCATGATTTTGGCAGAAACAGATCATTAAAACCTGAATTCACAAAGGATAATCCAAAAGATCCACTAAAATTTTGATTTTTTTCCCTTTATGTTTAGTTGAAAAGGTGTACATGATTATGTGATGCTATCTATTGTTGAGATAGATGATAAAAATGCTTACTTGAAGTTCCTCATTTAGATGTCTTGCTATAATTAGCCAATACATGGTTTATTTTGGTTAAGATTTTATGTACCTTCTAATTATATATTTGTTAATTTTTAGTTGTTTATGCAGATGGAAGTAGCTGCTTGGATAATTTAGCAAGTCTAGTGTAACCCAAAGTAAGATTGTAAAGGCTTGCAACATATGATGTTTAAGGTCCAGGCATTTTCAATCAAGGATTTGAGAGTAGGGGGGCTGTCTAGTGTTTCTGCATCAGTAAGACCACTAGCAAGGACAAGCTCAGGTGATCTTAGGCTATCCCGTTAAATTTTATGGAATTGGAAAGCTTATTATCAAGTCACATGGTGATCTATGCAATTTTTCTTTCCTTTTTTTGAGTGGTTTTCCTCCTGGTATTCTGAAGAGGTGTTTTATGATCTTTGTTTGTGTTATGTTTGATGAAAAAATAGATCTTGATATTCTTGAATTCTCTAATATCATTCTTTGAGTTTGGGTATCCTACTTGAAAATAAAGTATAGAAGTGCATAATTTTATTATGATTGGTGCAACCTAACTGTGTTAATAATGCAATTGTTAGGTTTCTCATATAAGTGCAAACCACTGATTCATTGTGATTTATACTGAAAAATAACTGTAGCACCAGAGAATTGTACAAACGCGGGATACATTTTGACATTTTTAGGATACACCTACCAAATTAAAAATTATGAACATTTGCAATTATTTGAGGTATGATAGCTTTCATAGTGTGGTTTTAGTATGTCCAGAGTTGAGTAATTCAACTAAATATATTTCTTGCCAAAATAATGCCTAAATTTGCAATATATGAATAAAAAATATTATAAAAATACTAAGAGGAAATATGGAGTGCCTAACTTTTCTATGGCAAATATAAGAATTTCATTAACAACGTGTTAGTAAATATGTAATTGGAGTAGGTAAAGGTGGTTATTTCCTTTGTCTCTTGCCCACCTCTATGGGTAATGTTTGCTTTTTGATATTAATGAATGCTCACTATTCAATAGAAAAAAAGGTGTGCTAATAAATATATAGCTTTTAGGTTGAGGGAAGCATTATTGGATCCTTGGATGTCAAAGTCATTTTATATTGGATAAAATTATATTATTGACAGTCATCAATTTTTGTGTTATATGTTAAATCATTAAATTAGTAGAGCATGATGTATATATGCTCCACTTACGTTATAAGGTATTTCCTATTCCTTACTTGGTCATAAGAGGTATTTCAGATTAGAGAGGGGGATGCTTGGGAGAGGGTTGATTTTTCCATTTATGCATTAAGGTGGCTCTTTAATATTGTATATGTAGGTACACACTCTGTGTACCCACAATCTTGTTGCTTCTCCTATATTTATAATATATATTTCTGGTTTACTGATAAAAAAAATAATAATAATAAGAGGGAAACTTTGCAGTAATCCACTTATTAGGATATAGATGCTAGATAATTTATACTTAACTAGTTATTCGTTGCTTATATTAAGAAGAATAAAATGCTCATACTACTAAGTCATTTTCTATTGGATAACACTATGTTATTGATACGACGTAATATATGTGTTATTTAGTATAGCGGAACATATAAATGCTTGACTTACGTTATAAAGGAGTACCCTTCCCTGACTGTGTCATAAGAGGAAAATTGTGCATCATTTTCTTATTAGGATATAGATTTTAGACATTGGTTTGTAATTATGTATTTGTTGATCATTTTGATTTTAAACAGAATAAGATGCTACATTGCATTGTGCAAGATGCTATTTACATGAAGATAGTACCAACAGTATCGGGGTGGATCCCAAAATCAAAAGTATCCAACTAATGCTTTCCCATGTAACAAACACTTATGATTATTTCGTTGCTGAGATAGATGCGAAGTGTCGAGAATGTGTAATCTAGAAGTCTCTATCGGATGTTTAGCTTATTGAACCTTATTGAGACGTGGGCCCTGCACATGCACATGAAGAGAAAACTATTTGTCAAAAGAAAAAGAGTATGAAGCATGGTTTGCTTTCTTGATTTGCTGATATTTAATTTTTTATCCACATGTATTGGTTGTAAAAGCAAGTGATCCACCATAGAACAACGGACTTGCTCTAAGAGAAGTGTATTAAAAGTTAGCTTGACTAAATTTTGGTCCCTTTCCTCTTCCTAATAATGTTATGGTTAATATGATTTTGTCAAGTCATATACGTTCTATGTGGGTGAAAATTTATCATAAATGTTTTAAAGAAATATTATGAAAATAAAACATTTACTTGACTCTTCAGGTGAAAGAATATCTGTATTTATTACGTCAAGGAAGGGTCTCAGAGCATGTTGTGACCTGCAACAATTTGATAGGTAAGAATAATGAACTATGAATTATTCTTACTTTTTGTTTTCTCTTAAAGCATATTATATTCTGCAGTTACTATATTTATCTTTTCTGCATTTTGTTCTTACAAATTTCATACAACTACAGGTACTGTCACAAATCCAAATATGACAAAATGATTGATAGATTTTCACTTTTATTAAATTTTTGTTTTTATTTGCATAATTTACCAAAGATGGTACTAAAACATAATTTCCATCTACTGTAGGGAGGTGGTAATGAAGAAATCTTCTATGATAGGTTATAGTAGGTCACTTTCTTCAGACCAAGGTAGGTTTCTCATCTAGGTTACTTCTAACTATTATTGCATGCATGTAAATCAAATTTTCGTTATAAAACGAATTTCAATGGGTGATTGCAGGCATTTATAGGAGAGATCTTCCAGCTCCTGCAATTGAGTTTGCTTCAGACTTGGGGACGGTAAATATTCTCAACTTCTTGCAACATTTTTCTTGTATGTTTGGTGAAAGCTATTTTGATTTCACCAGCCATGTTTCAATGCTGAGTGGGTTGAGAACATGTAACCTCTCCTACCCAAATGATATGTGGGTTCATGTCAGATTTCACCACCAGTACATTTACTTGCAATTAATGAAGAACTAGAACTCGCCAACAGTACTAAACATTGGGTCATGCTATGCCTCATTTTAGTAGTTTTGAACGCCTTGTTTGAAAAGGTTTTCAGCACGTTGGATTTGGTTAGATCTGAGGTGGATGAGCTTAAGGTCTAGGCACGGACTGGTTGAGCTCATATAGATGGATTAGAATATTGTACCACTTGGCATTTTATGGACTAAATCTTATTAGGATACAAAGTACTTAGATTGTCCTAATCGGTTTTGGCCACATGATCCTGAGGGATGTTGGTTGCAAACAAATAAAACATTGAAGTTAGACTGATATATCTGAATTGAAAGGTATACTATTTTACGATAAGTAAATTGAAGGATATACTCTTAGTTTTAGAATCTTGGAAGCTATGCTTGAGCAGTCAATTTCATGTATCTGCACCTGTTTAGATACTACTATCTCTAGTGAATAGACACCAACGTTATCCAGTTAAAAGACCATTTACACAAATCACAGTTCAAATAATTTTTTTTTAATTATCTACATACAGTGCCCTTACGTTGAAGCAATGAATATCTATTCTATTGACTGTGATATTTACTAGATTTGAAGCTTTCAATCACTAGGTTATTTTACTAGGTTGAGCCTGCAGTTAATTTGGATTTAACTTGTATGGGAGTTGAAACCAAGCTGAGCTTGGTCTCTGAGTTGTTTGGGAGTTATCTGCATCAAACTGGATTTATAGACGCAATGCACATAATCAAGTTTGGTTCTAGTTCAGTAAACTTTGTTTTTTTTTTTTGATAGGTAAAAGAGAATTGTATATATGATAGAAGTGGAACTTGATCCATAAGTACACCACAGTGTACCTATGTTACAGAGGACTAGAAACATACAGCATTCCAAGGGAACATTTCATTGCAACTTCTCCTACTCACAACCCCACTCCCCCTTCCTCTTAGGACAACAGATTCCCTCCCAATCTGCAGCACGTTTCTTGTCTATTCTAGAAACATCTGACTCATGGCAAAGTCCTGGAATTGTACATCAATCATCATACCATGGACTGCCAGCCAATCATACATGAGCCTGAGAACTTTCCTTTCTAAAATGGGCATATGACGTTCTATGCTCCAAAAGATTCTGTTGTTCCTTTCACCCCATAGTACCCAAATAATGGCTGCTGGAGTAACATTCCACAACCAGTTCTTCCGGCCTTTCCCTTTCATTACGCCCCATGCCTGTAGCACCTTATCAAGTCTTTTCTCCTGGACCCACATCAGTCCAAACCTCGCAATAATTCTGCTCCAAAGATTGTTAGCTTCCTTACAATGGATGAGTAGGTGCTCTACTGATTCTTCTGCCTCTTTGCACATTATACACCTATTGGGCATCTGCCACCCTCTGCTCTTTAGGTGATTCACAGTTAGAATCTTATCTAATCTTGCTGCCCAGGTAAAGAAAGCAATTTTACTTGGAATGAATTTTGACCAAATAAGCTTATGCTCCGGGATTATTGATCCAATGGAGTTTAAGCATGAAAAAGCTTCCTTTACTGAGAATAGGCCTGCTTTTCCTTTTGTCCACACTCTTCCATCCTCCTCCCGGTCCTCCACCTGGGTGCTATAGAGCTCCTGCAGCAATTCTTCAAGCAATCCAACCTCCCAATCTTGCAGTTCCCTCCTAAACATTATGTTCCACACCCTTCCAGCAGATGTTAACTCCATAGAATCATACACTGAGGCTTCTTTATCCCTGCAGATGCTATATAAAGCTTTATACCTGTCCCTCAATGGCACCATGCCACACCACTTATCCTCCCAAAACCTTATCCTCCTGCCATCACCGACAATAAATCTGCAATCTCTCTATTGCTGCGGAAACCTTTGCAATTGGTTTCCATAGACTCACTCCAATTGAGGCTTTTGACTGTTGTGGAAACCAGCCACCAAACGATGATCCATATTTATGTAGAATGACCTTTCTCCATAGGCTGTCGGACTCATTTCCGAACCTCAGAATCCACTTCTGGAGCAGAGCTTTATTAAAGAGATGAAGAGGTCTCAAGCCAAGCCCTCCTTCCTCCTTCAGTTTACAAACAAATTCCCAGCTCACTAGGTGATACTTTTCCTTACCCCCAGGCCCCTCCCACAGAAAATTTCTTTGGATTTGCTCTAGTTTATGAACAATAGACATGGGCATCTTAAGGACTGACATGAAAAATGTAGGAAGACTCGCCAACACACTTGACACCAATGTCAACTTACCTCCTTTAGACAAAGTGCAGCTCTTCCACAAGGCTAGTTTCTTATCCATCCTTTCAATGATTGGGTTCCACACTGAAGTGTCTTTGAATCTAGCTCCTAAGGGTATTCCCAAATATGTCATTGGCAACTTACTCACCTTGCAACCTAGTACCAAACTTAGATCCCTAAGGCATCCCACTTCCCCAATTCCAAATAATTCGCTCTTGGCCAAATTCACTCTCAGCCCCGAACACGCTTGGAAGCATAGTAGCACTCCTTTCAGCCACTCAATGAACTGCTGAGTAGGATCACAGAACATGAGAATATCATCTGCAAATAGAGGTGGTTTATGGTGACACCTCCTCCAAAACCTACCCCTTGAATTAATCCAAGATTTGAAGCTCTAGTCACCATTTTGCTTAATACCTCCATCACCAATGTGAACAAGAGTGGCGAGAGTGGGTCCCCTTGTCTAAGCCCTTTCTAAGTGTTAAAGAAACCAGCTGGAGAACCATTTATGGGTTTCCCTCAAGTTACGATTTTAGTTCCTACCAAAAAAAAAAAGTTACGATATTAGTTAATTTTTTAAATGATTTATCAATTATTCTTTATAAAACAAAAACCAATGGCTGCCCACTTGAGGATACATATATGAAATGCCTGAAAGTAAGGACTCTCTCGTACACTCTTCCCTAGCTAAAGAATCTACAGATGAATTGGCAGATCTAGGTACATGATTGAATGAGATATTCAAACCAATTACCAAAAAGCTAGCCAACCTATCAATGTTCCCACTTTCATAATGGCTTGATGCCATCTTTCAACCAAGAGATAACCATAAGGTCGTGTTTGGTTAGATGGAAACACGGGAAAGCAAAGGAACATGAACTTTCCATGTGTTTGGTTCGTAGGAAAATGTGGGCCTTTTGGAAATTACTTTGCCAAAGGAGACCCATTTTTCCACTAGAAGGCGCTCAAAGTTTTCTTCTCAAAACAAAGGGAAAACAGAGGAAAGTAAAGTGCTCTTTTACTTTCCTTTCCACTGCTTTCCACCTAACCGAACAAGGTTTAAAGGAATATCCTTCCATCAAAATGTTCCTGAATCCTTTGTACAAATCTTCCTAAAGCCTCATAACTGCCAATGATTCCACTCTAGAGGAGTCTCCAATGCCAATGGGACTGGAGAAAGTATGGATAATATCTCCCCTTTCATCTTTGGAAACCCCACAGACTACTAAAGGGCCTGGACTACCAAGGCTGCTATCATCAAAATTAAGTTTAATACACCCAACCTCACGTGGACACCAATTGACACAAGGCTTGCTTGTACAAACTGAAGTATCAGCCACAACTGTACACTTATGCGTGAAGTCTGTAATAGTGGAACCTGCACGCTATGGAATAGTAATCAGCCAAGATGCACACATCAGCCTGATAGATTTGAGTATCTGCTGCCAACATGACAAAGTCTCCTAAAAAAACTTCAATTTATGTCCATCCATGCTGACCAAAGTAAGGTTTAAAGAATAGAATCATAATGTAACCTTTCCATCATTCCAAAATTTGAGATTCTGCATTTCTCAAAGATATCAGTGGAGTAACCTTCCCCTCATCCCATCTGTGTATTTGTAGGTTTTGCTCTAGGACAAGTGGCAAAAATCCTGGAACTGGTAACATTTATAATAATTCAATTAATAAGATTTTGTTTTTCGCATTTCTCGGCCCTGCAGCAAACCCATCCTATTCACACAAATATTCCACTCCTCCACAACACCAGCCAAACCCACAAAACACACAGACACCGCCACCGCCCCCTCGTTTTTATCTTGTTCTTAAAGGGTCAGTTGTTTTTATCTTGTTTTTATTACCATAGAACCTTTTTTTTTCTTAAGTTATTTTATTAGCTTAGCACTCTTAATAAATCACAAAGTTTTTGGTTTATACTTATATAGGAAGAAGGTATATTAGGCATTTGAATTTAGGAAAGAAATATAAGTAGTTCACATTTTTATTAGTAATTATGTTCATGTTTCTCCCAAAACAGTTTCTGTTCCTGTGTATTTCTGAAATCTTTTCTTTTTTTTTTTTGCAAGTGGAAGATTTCAATTCAATTAATATATATATATTTTGTTTTCTTTTAGTGACTGCTTTTGTTGTTAATAAAAATGCAGCAAATATTCCTAGAAGCTATTTCCCAAGGCTACACAAAGGCGTATTATAAATTAATTTCCTATTACCAGACTCAGGCTGAGCTAAGATTTTGTGGACTAACTTCTGTATCTATGATCCTCAACACACTTCAAATTGATCCTGGGAAGATATGGAAAGGTAAATTTTGCAGTTTTTATTTGATCATGTTACGGATTTTACATTTACCATTGTTGCTGTCTTTCATGTTAGGATTCATGATTCTTTTTCTCCTTAAAATGATATTTTCATCCATTTAATGAGAAATATGGAAAAGAAAAAAAATCTGGTTCTCAATTCCCTTAACAGGTTCTTGCACCATTAACCCAGACTTGTGCCTTTTCTTTTTTTTAAAAAATTAAATACTTGCTGGCCTGCTAGTTTGTAGCTTATATTGTTAAGAATATTAGTCATCTAAATGAAGTTTATTAATTGACACAAATAATATCATGAAGCAAGGTGCCTCCAATTAAACTAATAATAACAATGTGATATTCCTTTTATATAATTGTTAAATGGCATGTATCGCGTAGGCCCATTATTACCTTACTTCTAGGAGCTTGTGCTCCTATTGCACATTGTTTGGATGTGTGTCAATAGAGCATTAGACCTATAGGCCCCTTTCATGAGACTTGTAAGGTGAAAACTACCACAATTGGATACTACATATAATGTCAATAGAGCATTAGACCTATAGGCCCCTTTCATGAGACTTTTAAGGCGGAAACTACCACAATTGGATACTGCATGTAATGAATCAATTCCTCATCTTAGAAAAGCAAGAAAAATAACTTCTGAACTGCATTGAATGGTTGGAATATCCAGACATGCATTCTGAAGTTTATTATAAAGGATGTCTTCATGATCAGAAGCCAGTTTCTGCCAAAGTTGGGTCAACGATGAATCCTCACTCCATTCCACTCTATAAAAATTATTTGAATTATAAAAATGTATAAAAATTATCTAGTTACAGCTTTTTTATTAGATCTCACTGATAATTTTCTTATTTATTTTTATTGGAGTTATTTTAGCATAACTGCCTAATTTTGAGTATTTCAATGCAAATGAGAACATATTTTTTGTGAACATCTAAGGTATTGATCTTAAGGACCTTACCCAATGACCCATCTTAATGCTACACGTGGAAAGTTGATAATTTGGTCTAGGGCTGTCAATGGGTCGAATACGGATCGAATCTACCTCGATCCATATTCTAACCCATAAACAAGCAGTTAAACTTGAATTCGACTGATATTCGATGGATTATTGGCCAGCTCAATCTGTTTTCGAATTCGAAATTTCAAATACGAATTTGGATATTCGATAAGAACTATAAAAATGTTTATTTTCAATATTTGAATCTATTTTTTTATGGTTAAACCAGAATGGTTTAACATGGTCTAATGTGGTTCAATCTCATTCTTAACAAACAAGGACTTATGAAGGTTATTTATAGTGGAAATCGGCTAGGAACATTTGGTTCCCAGCCGATAACCTTTATAGAAAGGGTAGGCCTTATGCCTCTCCCTGACATGTGATATGTAGGGGCTATTTAAATGTATAAAAAAATACTTATATAAAGGGGCTTTTTAAATTTATTTTCAAAAGAAATAAAATGTTTATATAAAAATCATAAATATTTGGATCTTACCGGATATTCGGTCAAATATGACGAAATTCATATTTGAATTCGAATATTAAAATCAGAAACCATATTCGATCCGGCGGATGGAAACATGTATTCGTATTCGACTGATCAAGTTGTATATGCTATAGAAAATGGGTTAATCAACGAAACGCCAAGCATGACATTTGAGGTCAGACAACTTGTAATCATTTTCTGAACATCTATGTCATCTAGTTACTAGAAAGAACTATGGAACCTTGCCAAAACTTTTCATTAATACTGTTAATTGGTCAATTCAGATCCTGATTAATTTGATGTTGGGATACTTAACCAAAACCTTATGAAATTTGAGTTTGGTTGGTTGGCTTACACTGTAAACTCGCCAATCCACCCGAACCCTAATTATATCAGCAGGTTGAAAATGAAGTACCAAGCATGGTTGATCAGCTCAGCTTTTACCGGCTGTAACAGCTATATTAATCATTAGATCAAGTTGGCTAACTCTTATCTACTTTGGAATTCCCTTCCCTATTCTTTACAAATATCTTAAAATTTTAGATTGAAAGTTATTTAGATATTGGTTAATAAGTCCCAGAGTTTACGTTTTGTTCTCCTTTTTTAGTTTTCAATTCAGTATTGCTATTAGAGTCTTTGTTCTACAAGATTTGTTTCTTGTCAACATGTATAATGTGATTATTATTATTGTTTTTCAGGGAAATGGAGATGGTATGACGAATATGTACTATTTGGTGAAGATTTGACAAGGATAAAAGCTGAAGGGATCAGTTTTATAGAACTTACAAATGTAGCTAGAAATAACAACGTTCATGTTGAAGCTTACAACAGTAAAAACTCTAGCATGGAGGAGTTTCGGGAATGTGTGAAGAAGGCCACCTCAACGGCATGCTACCACATTGTTCTCTCTTATAATAGGAACCTTTTGGGACAGGTATGTTAAGTAGAATAGCAAGCATCATGTTCTTAGCTACTAAATATCAGATTCTTTTCTAGTTTTTAAAAAGATGCTAAGCTTCAAAAAGATTGTATTATTGTTCAAACTTTAAAATTATCTTTTTTGATATTGTGGAACTTTTTATTATTTTTCTAACTTCAGGTAAAATAAAGATCCATATATTTTAATTAAAAGCATCAAGAAAAAAAAAGTTGATATTTTGTACTAAATTTTTCTTTTTTTTTATTGCAGACAGGAGGTGGTCATTATTCGCCAATTGGTGCATATAATGAAGAAAGAGATATGGTGCTAATTTTGGATGTTGCACGTTTCAAGTATCCGGCACATTGGATTCCATTATCACTTTTGTGGAAAGCCATGGATACCACTCATCCAAGAGGGTAAGAATACGAGTTACTGTTACCTAGGATAGGGAAAGTTGTCTGTTGAAGCACTAGAAGATTATTAATTTGGAGAGACAAACGTGTGTATTTACTATGAATCAGCTCTAGGTTATGTAATAGGTTTCAGACCCAATTAAATTTCTAACTGGCATTAAGGGCTCATTTCAAGGATAATTGTCCACGTTATATGTCCATAGGGTCTGGTCTGTCACAGGAGCTTATATACTGGTCAATCACAGCTGCCAGCTAAAGCTGTGATGATAGACAAGATTCCTTGTGCTCAAGAATAGTTCATATTATACCAAATCAGTATTCAAATACAATGTTTTAACAAAAATTATAGGAAAAGTCATCATATGGTTTCCTAATTTTTCACATAGCTGTATTTACCTTCTGATCATAAATCTCTTTTCAGGTTTATGCTCATTTCCAGATTCGAAACCGTGCCTTAGTTACTCAATTTTCAGGTAAATTTCTTGTTAGAAGCTTTTTCTTTTCTGATGACATGTCATTTTTTTTCTTTTTTTGGTAAATCATCTGATGATATGTTCACATATAAAACAGATGCACAAACTGCAAATTTCATTTGTTTATATATATGGAATTTGTTTTGTATTTTCATTACATATTAATGCACATGAGATATTTTTGTTGGTTGGTTCTGCTATTGAAAAGGAAATGAAAGGGAAAAGAAAAAGGAAGAGGCTGTTTGGAAACGTTTTTCAAATAGAGTTTTCCATTTCCTAAAACAGTAAACACAAAATCATGTTTGGTAAGCATGGTTTTCAAATCAGAAACAGTGCCGTTTTTAAAAATCGAAATTTTCAGTTTTCAAGTATTGATTTTGATGATCGTTTTCAACTTAATATACCAAAGATCCTAGACATATGCTCTCCTCTTATCTTTGTTTACAGGTATGATTGATGGGAACAATTTTGGGATTCTCATGGAGTGAGGATGAATACAATCGAATTGGTAGAGGTTCATCAGCTAGCTGGAGCACCCATTTTGCAAACAATTTGTTAAGGGATTTCAATTGAGGCTAATTCTAAAGCTACCTGGAAATTCTGTGTTGTGCAAACTCAAAGCAAACTTAGGCTGTCTCTTAGAGCATTAAGAACTTCTGTCTCAATCCGTTTTTTTTTAAAGTACATACATGATTGCTGTAAAGTTTACCTTCTTAATGCAAGCAGTGATGTTGATACCTTTCAAAGTAGAAGCAGGCGTGATCAAGTTCTAATATGATCAATTGTTTCCATATCAGAATGAAAAAAAAAGAAGATGCGAGAGGCTCTAATGATGTAGCAAGTGATAGATATGTATGCCTTAGTAAGCAATTGCCTCTGGTCTGTTTAACCGATGAATAAAACGATCTTGTATAAATCGAGCTTGCAAAATCTTACAGAAGCCTTCAGCCATGACCATTGATCTGTGTTCCAGGCAGTGGGGTCACTGGGTTGTACCGAGTCGGTTCAGACTTCAGAGCAGATTGGATTGTAAAATGGTCCGCCTAAGCCCATCCATAAAATAAATGAATTACTCGGGTTCTGACTATTTAATGTTTATTACACAAATTCGCATCTGAACCAAATACATTTGTCAAAGGTGCAGTCCTTCTAAAAAAAATTGTAAAATAACATTAAAATTTTGACATGGCTGTAAGCCTTACCCCAATCTTGTTCTTATATTTTTATCTGTAAAAATTAAAAAATCATTGTCATTTTTCTCTTCTATTTCCAGTCTTAATTAACATATTTTTTAAATGTAATATTAATATATGTTTCTTAAGGATCATATTATATGTTTATTAAACATATAAGAAGTTCCATTTTTTTTTATATCTTTAGTGTGAACATGTTTTTTTTTATTAAATTTATCTTTTTCATATATTTTTATCTTTGTTTAATCTTATTTCCTCCATAACATTAAAACGTTTTTTTCCTATATATTTTTAATAACATATATCTTGTTCTTATATCTTTATCTGCGAAAAAAAATTTATTAGATAACAAATTCTTTCTAATTTCTCATCTTGTTTCTATGCTTTTATTGGAACCCATAATGAAAATTGAAGGAAGGAGAAAGAAATCATATGAAAGAAAAGAAAATTGATGTTTTAAGACTTTTGTGTAAAAGTAAGACTAGCTACGAAAATCTTATGTATGTATTACATACTATTCTTAAGCAAATTCTTAGAAATATTTTAAGATTCTGGCTGTTTTTTAATTTGGTCACAAAAAAAATCTTTTAAAAACTCGTGTATCTAGTTGAAAACTATCCATCAGTGTGTAAACACTTCTATTTTATCAAGTAATTTCCTATTTATATATCCCATAAAAAACTCACCTAAACTCCTTTTTTCTTTTCTTATTTTTATTTTTTTATTTTTTTATAATAATGCCTTTCCAAATAGTGCTCCGCCCAAGTGAGATGCTGTCAAGTGTCATGTCCTTGTAATGACCTTAAAGAGAGATTCTGATTATGGGCTAGATTATGATTGATTGTATAATCCGTCCTCAAAATCCCAATCAAATGCTTTTTTTCAACTATAGAATTAATGCCCCCAAATATTTATATTGTTAATAAAGGAAAGATGGGGGAATATTCTTTTCAGATTTTGGCCTCCCTTTTTTTTTTCTTCCAATTATTGTCCTTCCCAACTAAAACAATCCCAACATATAACCACAAAAACCACACCTTCCACTTCTAAATTGAAACCTGTGACTATTCCCTCCCCTACGTGCAGTTCTACGCGTGCACCCTACTAGTCCCCTTAAAAGGGAACGTATGGTATAGATTAAGTTTTGGGGTGTCTTGTGATATAATTGCTAAAGCAAAGGATATGTGCAAACACTTCAATCGTATTTCTTTTAATTTTGTTTTTAGGGAAGTTAAGAGGGCGGGCGACAAACCTGCCAATTTTGCTATAGATCAATTTTCTTGTTTTTGGATAGTCAAAATTCTTGTTTTTAATTAATGAAATTCTCAAGGAAGATTTTTTAGGTTGTAACCATTAGGGCTGCAACTTGAGTCGATTAAAACCAAACGGTTTGATTTGGGTTATATAGTCTTTGGGTAAGTTTTGGTTCTAAAAATAGAAAATCGAATTTGTTTGGTTCGGTTTGGGTTGAAGGCTCAGGTTAACCAAACCAAACCGAATTTCCAAAGTGTAAAACCAAACCAAAATATAATAATATATATAAAATAATGAATAAGATTATTATTTTATAAATCTTTGTAGTTAATTATTAAATTGATTCATGAGCTCAAAAGTGCGATTCAAAATAATTAACATGTGACTTAGGATTTTAAACTCTTTGGTCCATCTTATGTATGCATGTGAACTATTGAAGGGATTGGACCGCATGTAAGTGATGATTTTTTAAATTTGTTGTGTGTATTCTCTAAAAAATTTTTTTTTGGGGCAAAAGTGGGAATCTCTCTCTCTTGATAATAGGTTTTAAGTATGGGAAAATGACCCAAACCGAACTGAACCGAATTTCACCGAATTTTGCAATTCGGTTCGGTTTGGGTTAGGTTTTCTTTAAAAAATCAGTTTGGTTTTTGGTTCTGAGATCGGTTCGGTTCGGTTTTGGACCGACCATTAGTCACCTTGGTTTGGTCTTGGGTTGAGACCAACTCGAACCAAACCGCACCGACATGCAGTCCTGTTAATACGAACATAACTCCAGTCTTTTGATTTTTCCTTCTTCCTCGACTTCGACTCTGTTCTTCCTCCTCCTGCGGCATTTCTTCTTCTTCACGACGAAGGTAACTCGGGAGCCTCGTGTTTTCTTCCTCCTCTTAGGGCACGACGAAATCGGAGCCTCGCTTTACTCCCTCCTTCTTCTAGCTTTTCCTGCACATCGGTCGATCGTGTAGTTAAAGACCACCTGAAATCGGAGTCTTTGTTCGTCAATCAAGAGTGGCGGATTTTTCGACTTCATTGCAGAACCCTCTTGCAGCAGGTACGCTCCTTTCTCTTTTTATCTTTCTAAAACCCTAGATTTGATGACATTATGGCTCTCCAGATATAAGTGTTCCTGAGAAACGCAAATTTTGACTGTTCTTTGTTTCTTTTTGGACTTGAAATGATTATGATGTGGAATTTCTTGTTTAAGGCGTAGGGTAAATGAAATCCTAGGTCGAAGTTCTTTGCTGCTGCTATGATTAGGAGATCATTGCTTCTTCTGGGTGTTTGGTAATTGAAGTGTTTGATAATTAATTGGGATGATTGATCAGTGGTCTTTGTTACCATTCCAATATTGAATTTGGTTAAGGGGGATTGGTGCCAAGAGTTTATCAATTTCTCTTGCCATGTTTGTATCTATTTCCGATTGATAGGATGCACTAGAACCCCTGGATGGTCGCTCTTACTGCAAGATTTAAATTGCCAGCGATTATTGGCACTAAAAATTGGCAGTCCTTCCCCCAATCACGTGTTCTCGTTTTTCTTATTCTGAATGCCAGCTGCTTTGTTCACTGAACCAATTGAGTTCTAAATCCTCAACTCCCTTTTTGTCCTCTTTTACGTAACTTGGTCACAGCTTGCAGCAACTCTCTCTATCTCTCCTTTGGTCCCTGTATTTTATTTACTGTGAGTTGAGTTAGATCTAGATTAAGCAGCTTGTGATGTCTATGATTTTATTTCAGAAGCCTGATATATTTAGACCTCGACACCATGAATATATCTCTCCTTCTTTCTCTTTGTATCATAATAATCCATTCAATATGTACCAGCTATAAATTCTTTTCACAACTCTGTCAGCATTGCTCAAAATGAACGAGTCTCTATTTTGAATCACTGATTCAACTCAACCATATCAATGCTCATGTCTGGAGGCTGAGATTTTGTTGGTTGGTTGCTTCCTTGGCATTAACTGTCAAGGCTTTAATCGATTTCTAATGGGTTCAAAGAGGAAGGGGGAGTGGGGTTGTGAGTAGGAGAAGATGCAATGAAATGTTTCCTTGGATTGGTGTCTGTTCCTTGTCCTATGTGCCATAGGTACACTGTGGTGTACTTATGGCTCTAGTTCTAACTCTATCATTTATACAATTCTCATTTTACCTATAAAAAAAAAACTACTAAGTTGTCATCTTACAACCATAGATTGCTTAGCTCCCCCAAACTCCCATCTCCGATCCATTGGCTTGTCTGTAACATACCTTTTGCTTATCAGGTTGGCATGCCTTCTACAATTATTGCAGAAGCATTTGCATCTCATGAATCTATTCAAATGGCCTGGTACTGTGGTTTCTGAAATGTTCACCTAGAGAGTGACTCTACAATAATTGACCTGCTGAAGTCCCCAGAGCTTGGCAGATTGAGAATCTCATTGATACAAATGTTGTCATCTCTTTTGAACACAGGGAAGCAAATTTTGCCACTAGCACGTTTGCAGATTTTGCTTTAGATCACTACCCATGTTTATGGGTTCATTCTCCTCCTTTTTATGTCCATTATGAAAGATGATGAATCTGGTCGACATACTCCTCACTGTATTTCTGATTCGCATTGAATATCTGAAACAGATTGAGATTGGTAGTCTCTGCATTCAGATAGGCTTTGATACAGTTTAAGAGTGTTTTGAAATGAATAATCCCCTGAATATGTGTTGCTTGCTATCCAGACTTTAGCCAATTTGCATTTGTCTACTTAACCAAGGTATTCAGAAAGAAGAGGCAAAGCAAAACGAATGGGTCCCCTTGTTCCCCTCACCCTATCAGAAGCCAAGTACTCTGATTCCTTGAGAACCAAAGGCAGGTGTGAGAGATTCACATGTTCTATCTGGGATTCGATCTTTAATGCTTTAATCTCACAGAGATGTGTCATCAATCTCAATCTGTGCTAACATGCATCAGATTATTACATGACACTAGTACAGATTTTACATTTGTATGAATTCCCTTTTGCATCTTATTCTTTAGCTTACATATTTATTTCCTTTGAATAAATTTTCTTTGGAGGGGACTTGGTGAGTAATTATTTTTTTAAATAATGTGTAATATTATTTATATTTAACTAATAGATGGATGAAGATAGAGATAATCTTATAAAAAAACGAAATGAGACTGTGGCTGCTGCAACTGCAGTTATGGCAGCAAGTTTTGCAACAATTGCTGCAATTCGTGCTTTAAAACACATACCAAGAGAGCCTCATGTAAACAAAGACAAAGAAAGAGAAAAATATTTAGATGGTATAATCAATGAGAGAGACTACAAATGTATACAGCAGTTGCGTTTGTCAAAGCGGGCATTCTATGGTTTATGTGATGTTTTGAAAGAGAAAAAGTTTTGAGAGATACTATCCCTATCTCTGTGGAGCAGCAATTGGCAATGTTTCTCCATACTATTGGGCACAACGTAAGAAATTGAGTTATTAGCTGTCGGTACTTTTGCTCAAGTGAAACAGTATGGCGGTACTTCAATATCGTCTTGCATGCAATATTAGGGCTGAAAAATGATTATATTCATGGGCCTGCAACTTCCACTCCTCCAAAAATACGAAATAGCCAAACATATTGGCCTTGGTTTAAGGTAAACCATGAACAAATATTCCATTTACATGTTAAATGTGGGTTATTTATTTCATGTAGGCCTAATTATGTAAGTTTCAATGAATAATAGGATTGCATAGGTGCAATAACCCAGCATATCCTTTGAGCAAATCTAAATACGTTGTAAGATTTGCATTCTAACCAATTTTCTTTTAGAATTTGAGTCAAACACTTGGTGACTAAAAGGACTTTGAGAAAATCTAAATACGTTGTAAGATTTGCATTCTAACCAATTTTCTTTTAGAATTTGAGTCAAACACTTGGTGACTAAAAGGACTTTGGAAGAACATGGGTTGAGAATGAAAAAATTCAAAATCGATCCTGTGAGTGGTAGCTAGTGCAAATCTGAACATGTAGAACAATAAGTTCTCCAACAACTTCTCCATGCTCTCTTAGATACATATATCTTTCATAAATTTCTCTAGATCTCTCCCTAATCGCATTCATAGATCCTCTCCGTGATTTCGTATTCATCACACACGGAGAGAGGGAGAGATCAGAAAACGATAAAATAAGAGGACATTATATAACAAATAAACACATGACCTGGGCAAAATGGTGCTGAACTTGTTTTATACCTCTGTTCATGTCACATTCGTATAGAATATTTTGTTTTAGTTTTAGAACTTCTGAACCATGAAACAATTAAAATCTTTATTTTGAGTTGGGTGCAGAATAAAATAAGAGGACATTATATAACAAATAAACACATGAATTATTTGCCCTTCGTAACAACTTTGGTTGGAACTAGACCTTACTGTTTTGAAACAAGTATTATGGGGGTTTTCAGGCCATTTTTCCCCTTCTGGTAAACGGGGATCACCCCATTACTGGGTTACAAGACATAACTTTTGAAGATCTACCATCTAACCATCGTAGGAGGAGGCTCATTGTGGTGTCAAAAGTCTAGATTTTAAGATTATTATTTATTTATTACACTCTTGCGGCCCAGTTTAAAATCTAAAATTCGTTACGTAAGCCCAGATAAAGTGCATCCGTCTAGAGTCTCAGCCTCGATGCCCAAAGCCCTCTCCTTGGTGCCTCTCTCTCACAACCCACTCTACACCTTCTAAGTTCTAACCGGCATACACTGATAAATTACTAAGCTCAGTTGACGAGCAACGAGAGTTGCAGAACCAGCTTATGTTGCGGACCAATAAGATCGGAAGTTTGGTGAGTCTCTTCTTTTTACTTTTTACATTTTATCGTTTTCTGATCTCTCCCTCTCTCCGTGTGTGATGAATACGAAATCACGGAGATGATCTATGAATGCGATTAGGGAGAGATCTAGAGAAATTTATGAAAGATATATGTATCTAAGAGAGCATGGAGAAATTGTTGGGGAACTTACTGTTCTATATGTTCAGATCTGCACTAGCCACCACTCACAAGATCGATTTTGAATTTTTTCATTCTCAACCCATGTTCTTCCAAAGTCCTTTAAGTCACCAAGTGTTTGACTCAAATTCTAAAAGAAAATTGGTTAGAATGTAAATCTTACAATGTATTTAGATTTGCTCAAAGGAAATGAATGACTCAAATACTAATAGGATTGTTTTGATAATTCATTTCAGTTGTTAAATCATGAACTATATTTTTATGGGTGTTCATAGAGGATTAAAATCTGTGTTTAAATTATGATATAATTTTAACAATAACTTTGTTAAAAGTGCCAGTTGAAGTTGACTTTTTTATTGAAACGACTCTGAAAAATGCTTTCATTCTTGTTTTGGTATTGAAAGATCATTTTAAGAAATACTTGAGACTTATTTCTGGCTTGATATGAGATACTTCCAAAAATTTCTCAGACTGTTGATTGGTATAGACAAATACATCTAGCCCTTTTAAACAAGCATAACCGCACAGCTTCAGGTCATGATCGTCTCTGAGTAATCATGCTCAAACATGTATGCCTTTTATGAATATGCAGATCCATAGGATTCCTTGAAGAGGCCAACAATAATAAATTGAGGTAACTGATTTGCTTGACAGTTGGAGCACGGACAAACAATCTCCTTCCAGGAAGTTTACAAAACCACTTCTTACTTCTGAAATGGGAAGCGCCACAAGTGGTACTCTCTATACGTTCCTAAGTTACTGGTTTATAATTGTAAAACCTAACCTAATTCACCATCTTTTTTAAATTGCAGAATCTGGGATTGATTCCTTTACAGCAGATAAAGCTGCCAAAGTCTTTGTTGCTGGCCACCGCGGACTCGTAGGCTCTGCTGTTGTCAGGAAACTTCTCCATATTGGATTCACTAACCTTGTCCTCAGAACGCATAGTGAGCTTGACCTTACCAGACAGTCTGATGTCGAATCTTTCTTTGCCCAAGAAAAACCATGTTACGTTATCCTTTGTGCTGCCAAAGTTGGCGGGATTCATGCTAACAACACTTATCCTGCTGATTTTATATCCATCAATCTCCAGATTGAGACCAATGTGATTGATGCTTCATATAAAAATGGTGTTAGAAAGCTTCTGTTCCTTGGTTCATCTTGTATTTACCCCAAGTTTGCCCCACAGCCAATCACAGAAGATTCATTGCTTACTGGACCCCTAGAGCCAACAAATGAGTGGTATGCTGTGGCAAAGATTGCTGGGATCAAGATGTGCCAAGCGTATCGGCTGCAGTATGGTTGGGATGCAATTTCTGGTATGCCTACTAATTTATATGGACCAAATGATAATTTTCATCCACAGAATTCTCATGTGCTTCCAGCTTTGATGAGAAGATTCCATGAGGCCAAGGTTTCGGGAGCAAAGGAGGTAGTTGTATGGGGCACTGGATCACCACTGCGGGAGTTTCTCCATGTTGATGATCTAGCAGATGCTGTAGTTTTTCTGATGGAGAAGTACAGTGGTTTGGGGCATGTTAATGTGGGTAGTGGGATAGAGGTGACAATAAAGGAGCTTGCAGAATTAGTAAAAGAGGTGGTTGGGTTCAAGGGAGAGCTCGTATGGGACTCTACAAAGCCAGATGGAACCCCAAGGAAGCTCATGGATAGCTCTAAGCTTGCAGGGTTAGGTTGGATCCCGAAGATCTCACTCCGAGATGGACTTGTTGATACCTACAAATGGTACCGGGAGAATTTCAATTAGTAACAAAGCCGTTGATGGCCTAATCTTTTGTATCATCTGTCCATGCTGTGTGCATTTATTTTTCAGAGGCAATTGGCATATCTTTTGCCACCAATAATTTCAATTTATTCTTAGAAGTTGACTGTTGTGTTATCTTCGGGGTCATTACTGTTATTAGATTTATTAAACTCATATTTAACTGTAGTGGTGAAAATGAGTAAGAACAAAGTCACAATTGGATTAGCAGAAATTATAGGTTTTTTTTTTTTTTTTTTAATTTTGATTTCTGTTGGTGGAATGTTCTGTAAATTTCGCATGTTTTCACTCGTTATTCCTTTTTGCTGTGGTTATTGCCTTTGGTTTCTGGTCCTGTTGATCCTGTTGTGTTTGCTGGTCTCTGATTTCTTGAGATTGCAATTGGATTGATGAAATTGGGTTATACCATGTTTCTTGGAGATAGCGGAGAATCTTCATGTCATGCATTTGTCTTCTCATTCTTGTGTTATCTGGGTATCTTATCCTGTATTTTCCAGATTTGTATATACTTAAGTTATTGCTTATTTAGAACTTGTTCTATAATATGACTTAATTTTTTGTGGTGTCTTACTGGTTTATCCATTCTGTATCTGCATTCTTGCATCACGTTCTTTTTTGGAGCTTACTGGTGAGGTATTGGAAGATGTGCTCACTTAGTGGTTTTGCTTCATATATTAGGTTACACATGCCGCTCATCATTTTGCTCTCATAGAAACTCTATGCTCACCTTTTTCTTGGATCTAGATAATCTCTAGTTAAGTTTCTCTGTGTAGTTAAATTGGGACCAATCAAAATGTTTCATGTCATATGAAATAAGGCTACTTTAGTTGGATTTCAAATTTTAATCAATTTAGTTGCACGAATCAACTGGCCAGCTTAGCAGTAATATAGAATTTCAGATGAGATGTCATGCTTTCAAGTTAACTAAAGGAAGGTCATAACTTGAAAGGATACAGGTCCTTTTTATCTTTACCCAATAAGGATATATGGACAAGATGGTGATGACTGGGCCTTTTTTATTGTTGCTTTTAGTTGCCCCTCACCGGAATCCAAGACCCAGGAAAGACGAGAGAATATTGCTTCGTCTGGGACTTGATGGATGTTGCCAAATGCCAATCAATAATATTTTCATCTTTCGAATTTTTCTTCTACTTCTCTGTTTTCTTAGAAAACTTGTAGCAGCCAAAAGGATGTGGACAGCTAGGTACATTCTGACTTATGCATGTAACCACATGTGCACGATCGCGCAGAGTCTGGTCTCACCACCCAATAGGTTATTGTTATGCCTTGGGAGATATTCTAGGCCAATAGTAAGGCTACGAACTGATCCATTTATTATTTTTGTGAACCAAATAATAAGGGATACATCCCCCAAAATGTTTTATAATCTTTTCACGTAAGAGATTTAATTCGGTCATGTGACAGTTGTCCTGAAGTCAAACATGTGTTTTGAATTACAGGCAATGTACAATGGGTTCTCTGCTGCAAATATACAGATTGATAAAGATTTTAGAGCGAAGCTTTCAGGTTATGGTTGTGTTAATCATGCTTCAGAAGCAGAGATCTCTAACAGTTCAATGGTAGGTGCTCTTGCTGAATGTAGTGATGTTGTTGATGTTTTCTATTTTTATTTTTTCCCTCTACAACGAAAGGTTTCTTTGAACTGTAATTACGATATCAAATAAGTGTAATTTTGATTTTTTTGATTTTTCAGGCATTAGCAAATCTTTCAGTGGAAACATTAACATTGGAGAAAGGATTGCTCACCCACGAGCAATGTATGGAGTTTTGGAGTCGTTCTTCTCGAGTTGCTGACTGGTCGGAAGAATTTTGACAGCCGCGCGCCACCCCAAGGAAGAGAGAAAGTTAGTTAAGTGGAGCCGACCATTTCTAGCAGATGATTGCCGTTTATCTCTGATAATGGATCCACGGCTAAAAAGCCGCTTCCCAGTGAAAGCAGCTCGAACTGTGGCTGACATGGCTGTAAGGTGCCTCCAAAGGGACCCATCAGAAAGACCCACCTTGAGGTATTCATGTCGGTTTCCCCTTCCCAGTGAAAGCAGCTCGAACTGTGGTTGACATGGCTGTAAGGTGCCTCCAAAGGGACCCATCAGAAAGACCCACCATGAGGTATTCATGTCGGTTTCCCCTCCAGGAGCCGGCGACAGTCACTGGAAAACGGATGTCAAGGTCTCCAAGGGGGCATTTGGTGGGCATTATAGAATCTGGATTCTAGTGGAATCCGATTCCATAATCTAAAAGCTGTGTTTGGTTGGGATTTTAAGATCGGATTCTACTATCCAATTTTATAATCAAGCCCATAATCAGTATCTACTTTTTTTTTGTGATTATAGGGATTATGGACATTGGTGCTTAAATTTTCAAAATCTGTGATTCTAGAGATTATGTGTAACATATTATATACACATATTATAATATTATACTATTAAAATAAATTTATTATATATATATTATAATATTATGTTTATAATATTTTAATAAATTATTATATTAATATAATATATTCAATATTAATATATTAAAATATAATAATATACTAGTATATTATATTTAACATCGTAGTATTAATATTTAATATTTTATTAATTTATTAATATTAATATAATAATATATTGTATATTAGTAATATTATATTATAGGGTAAATTACACTTACCTCCCTTGAGGTATGACATAATTACACTTACCTCCCTTGGGGTTTCTGATATAACACTGTCACCCCTTGACGTTTATGTGTGAGTCACACTAACACCCCTCACTACATTTTCCGTATTAAAAAATAAATAACTTGTGAATGTATGACTAAAAATTAATTTTCTAAATTAATTTTTAGTCATACATTCACAAGTTATTTATTTTTTTAAAGTAATTTTTAGTCATATATTCAAAAGTTATTTATTTTTTAATACAGAAAATATAATGAGGGGTGTTAGTGTGACCCGCAAATAAACGTCAAGGGGTGATAGTGTTGTATCAAAAACCCCAAGGGAGGTAAGTGTAAGTTGCCCTATATTATAATATTAAATAATAATATTATAATATATAATATTTTTTTAAATTAATATTGTTATAAATTTATTATAATATTATAATAAACATATTTTATAATCATAATATAATAATTAATTTAATATATTATTATAATATATAATAAATTAATAATAATAAATTAGTATATTATATTTAATATTTTAATATTAATATTTCATATTATATTGATTTATTAATATTAATATAAAATAATATTATACTATATGATAATAATATATCATATATTAATAATATTATATTATAATATTAATCATATTATAATTATATAATTATATTAATATAATATTATAATAAATAATATTTTTAAAATTTTATATTGTAATAACTTTATTATAATAATATAATAAACATAAATTTATGTTTATTATAATAAACATGTTAATATATTATAATATTATATTATTATATTATATATAATAAAAATAACTTTATGTTATAATAAACATAAATTATATTATTATAATATGATTTGTATTTTAATATATATTGTATTATAATATAATATAATATTATAGGGTATAATATTGTTATAATTATTATATATATTATATAATATTATTATAATACAAATAATATAATATAATATAATAATTATTATTATATTATATATTATGTAAAAATATACATATTATATAATAATATATACAAGTTAGAATAAGACTTTTATTTTTCTATATACATTATAATATTTTTTAAGCAATTTTTAATACAAAAACTTCAAATTTAATCTCAATAATTAATGTCAACCAAACAAGATTCTAAATTTTAGTTTAAAACCTGAGTTCATAATCCTGTTTATCCAAACAGGAATTTTAGATTCTAAATTCAAGGAAGTATAATCTGGAATATAGAATCTAGGTTTATAATCAGTATCCAGATTCTATAATGCCCACCAAATGCCACCCAAGTCTCAATGGTATTGTAACACCGGCCCCCAGGTTACGTTTCTCACCTTCTCCGCCTTCGAGAAGCCAGTCCATCTGTTTCTCCTACTAGGCCACCCTCATTGGCCATGGGGCTTCCATCGAGAGCCTGCTCTTCTACAATCTCATTGGAAGATAACGGGCACAGGAAAGGTGGAAGTCAGCCTCCTCATCCATGAGAAGAGATGGCGTTGAAGGATTTTGACTGTCAACAATTTGTATGTGTTTATTTGTATTCATTTTGTGCTTTGTTGTTTAAAATGGTACATCGAGATTCATAGAAGGTGTTGGCTTGCATATTTGTGCCCCCTGATCAGGGGTCGCACCGGTGGTTCGTGGGCGTGGGTTTTGGGAGTTGCCACCACCTATTGGGTTCGAGTGAGTGTAAGTGGTCACCCAGCCTAAAAAAAATAATGGTCATGTGATAGGGTTGCAACTCGGTCCGGGTAAACCCGAACCAAACCGACTTTGGTTCGGTTCGGTTTTTAAAAGTTCGTTTCGGTTTTGGTCTATAAAACACTAACTCGAATTAAGTCGGTTCGGTTTTGGGTTAGGTGTTCGGTTAAACCGAACCGAACCGAATTAGAATATTTACCTAGACCAAACCGACACCGAACCGAATTATTATATATAATATTAAAGTTTATAAGTTTACCTTTAAAATTTAATAGAACTACAAACCCACCACTCTCTTAATTTGATCCCTTTCACAAATTCCCATCCATTCGTTCAATCTTCCAAACCTTAGAACCCCATTACCCCAACTGAAGTGTCAGCTGCTGAGTGCCGACCGCCGACCGTCAACCGTCGATTGTTGATTGCCGACTTGGCTGCGGAGACATTGACATGGTGAACTTGGTAGGAATCATGGAGAGAGTAGACGAGTCTCTACTTCCAGGTGCGTACAAGGAGGTGGGAGCTGCACTCCACACCGATCCCACCGGGCTCGGCTCACTC
Organism: Buxus sempervirens; assembly: GCA_947561395.2. Taxonomy (NCBI): domain Eukaryota; kingdom Viridiplantae; phylum Streptophyta; class Magnoliopsida; order Buxales; family Buxaceae; genus Buxus; species Buxus sempervirens. The sequence continues at coordinate 31,323,126 of OX387192.1, forward strand.
TCTCTCTTCCAATCCATTGTACAAAGTCACAGACATCTTGCTATCCTCTCGTCGCCTACTTGGCTGCCCGTCACAACCGCACCCATGTCATTGCCCTTGGTGCCTTCCTTTGGGCGGCCGCTACCTTCCTCGTCGCTTTATCCTCTACTTTCCTTCAGGTTCCTCTCTCTTTCTCATGTCTTGTGGTATTTTTTTTGCCTTCTATTTTTTTTTTTTTTGGCAATCTTCCTTACCTTTCAAGCTTTGGAGTTAATTGGAAGATCGAATTTTTCCCCCCTTCCTTGTTCATCCCCTTAGAGAGGAAAGGGAATAGGAATGAGGTCTTTAGGTTTGAAAATTTCTGGATAAATGAACCTAATTGCCACAATGTTATTGCTGAAGACTGGAGGAAGGGGAATGGAAATTTCTTAAGCAAAATCACCAAACTCCAGGGAAGTCAAAGTACCTGGAGCAAGGAAAAAGTGGGAGATATAAATAAGAGGGTATTAGAAAAATATGCAAACCTCAAACAGATTCAAAAAATGTTGGAGGAAAGAGAAACAACAGAGTTAACCCAAAGAGAGAAGATGGCTAGCAACGAATACATAGATGCCCTGAAAGCTCAAGAACAATTCTGGTATCAAAAGTCTAGAATAAATTGGATAAATGGGGACCTAAATACCAAGTTTTTCCAGTTAACCAACATCAATAGGAGAGCCAAAAATAAAATCATGTCTATCAGAGATGAATTCAATGAGCTGGTGGAGGACCCGAAAGAGATTGAAAAGGTTTTCATAGACTATTTTTCTGGGATTTATTCTGCGGACTGTAAAGATAGGGATTTCTCTATTCTGAACCATATAAACCCCTCCATAACAAGTCTAGAAAATGATATTCTCAACCGGGAGGTCTCTGATGGGGAAATATGGGAAACGGTCAAAAAGCTTGGCCCGTTAAAAAGCCCTGGTCCTGATGGATTTCAAGGAATTTTCTACCAAATTTACTAGGACATCATCAAAGAGGAGGTGTGCACAATGATTAAGGAATTTTTCAGAACAGGGATAATGGAAGAAAAATTAAACTTCACATATATTGTGCTTATTCCCAAAACTGAAAACCCCAGGAAGCTTGGAGAGTTTAGACCTATTAGTCTTTGCAATTTTTGTTATAAAATCATCTCTAGACTAATAGTTGATAGATTGAGACCTTTAATGCCTAAACTCATATATCCTCATCAAAGTGCTTTTATCTCTGGCCGGACAATACATGAAAATAACTTTGCTACCCAAGAACTCTTCCACACCATAAAAGGAAAAAAAAAACATAAAAAACAGGGCTTGTTTGCTGCAAAATTTGATTTGGCTAAAGCATATGATAGGTTAGACTGGAAGTTCATCAATAATACTCTGTTTGCGTTTGGATTCAATAAAAAATTTGTTGATATGATTATGGCGTGCATTACCACTGTGTCGTACAGTTTATTGATCAATGGTAAACCATGTGGTAAGATCCAACCTTCTCGGGGCATTAGACAAGGAGACCCTTTGTCTCCTTATATTTTCATTTTAACACAACAGATCTTGTCTTTTGCCCTGGTCAAGGCTGAAGGTTCCGGCAGCATTCATGGTATAAAGGCTAATAGGTTCGCTGAGCCTATAAGCCATCTCCTTTATGCCGATGACCTCCTTCTTTTTGGAAGAGCTTCTGTGATGGAGGCTAAAAATTATGTGGATATAATTAATTGCTTTTGTGAGGTTGCAGGTCATAAGACTAACTTGGGAAAATCAGAACTATACTTAAGTCCCAGCATCAAAGGCAAAGAAAGAGGTATCATTGCCAGGTGTTTTGGCATCAAACCTACAAAGAACCCAGGTAAGTATCTTGGAATGCCCATCTTCCTTGGAACTCCTAAAGTCAAGCATTTTAATTCCATTTTGAGAAAATAAATACTAGATTAACTGGATGGAAAGCCAAACTGCTTAACCAAGCAAGTAGGCTAACATTAGTTAATTCTGTCTTGTCAAATACCTCTCAATATATGATGAGTTGCATGAAGCTGCCCGTATCTGTTACGGATAAAATTGATAAAGAGGCAAGGAGTTTTTTCTGGTACAAGCCCAATAAAGAGAGAACATTTCATACATTATGTTGGGAGAGATTGTGCCAAACAAAAAGACAAGGGGGCCTTAATATCAAAGATGGCAGAAAGTTCAATGAAGCTCTATTTGCCAAAGCCGCATGGTCCCTGGCAGTCATGGAAGATAAACTTTGGACAAGACTCTTTAAAGCCAAATACTTCCACGAACAGAATTTCCTTGACAGCAGGAAAAAGAAAAATGGATCATGGCTATGGAATCAACTGTGTAAATCAAAAAGTACTATCTACATGGGAAGAGGGTGGAAGATAGTTGACGGAAAAGCAATCGATATTGAAGAAGTCAGGTGGACCCAACAGCATCACAATATCAACAGCAAAAGATGTAGAGAGCAGAACATGAAAAAAGTTGCCGACCTAATTGATCAACAAAGAAGAAGCTGGAATTTGGACAAGTTGCTGATGGTTTGGCCTGATCAAATTGCTCACCAAATCTTGACTATTCCCATCAAAGTGCATAGTGTGCGTGCGTCGGAAACGCGGCACGGGAAAATTCGGAGTCGCCACCGCCTGATGGGGTGCAGGCGGACACCTGGGTGCCTAATCTTGTCTATTAAGGCTTGGTCTGTGGCTTGAGATTCTAAGTAGAGTCTCGGTTGTGGTCCGGGGAAGTCCGTAGACACCCCGGTCTACCCCGTCGGGTGACAGGTCCCTTAGGTTTATCCTGATTTGAGTCAGCTTACTTTGATCTCACCCGATTCCTAATCCGATATGTAGTTTGGTTAAGTCTGGTGGGACCACCTGAGTGGTGTGGGTCCCTTTAATTGCTTTTATCTTGATTAATTACGTAATCTGAGTCTGGTTGGGTGGGCTCCGTTGGAAGGCCCACGGTGTCCTTGGTGGGCTTTAGTCAAGCCCATGTACCCTTGTGGACCTCAGTCTAGCCTGAGAGGCCTTTTGGGCTTTGGTTAGTTCAATTGATTTTAATTTTGGTTTCAAATTGGATTTAAGTGGTTTTCATGTAAAGGTGGGCCGGATTGGTTTGTGGGCCCCTTAGGTGGGCCCACATGGTAGCCAAGTAATTTAGTGGATTTATCTTTTTAAGTTTCCAAAAATGGGTTGGACACTGGGCTTGGGGCCCGTAGTCCTGATTAGGGCTTGAAAGCCCAAGTTACGGGAAGTTAGGATTTGCACCCTTCCTTGGTTCGGTTGGTGGGCTTTGGTGGGCCCTTGCCCTTGGTCTCGGCCAAACCACACATTTCATACATCAATTCACCCACAAGTTCGGGTGGGCCGCATTGGGTTTGGCCCACCCCGATTGATTAGTTAATTTATTTATCTTGGTTTATGTCACATGCATGCATTCCATTGTGTTCATTGGGCTTGGTGGGCCCCGTTGGAAGGCCCACTGGAAATCAAGTTGGACCGGGGGGTCCAAGTCCCATGTTGGGTTTCTGGGTGACCCGGAAACCCTATTGGTTCATTCGGTTCATTTTAAAAATGCCACCCATATCCAGCAAAAATCACATAATATACATTACAAAGAAAATACACAACTGACACTTATTAGGGGAGATTAGCTCACTAATATGGGTCCAAGGGGAGGGACCTCCCCGCGCCAAGGAACTAGTTGGACGCGCGGAGAACAATAGGGTTGGCGGCCCCCCGCGGTACGGTAAAGGGCATTTTCGGGTTTCCAAAAAATATAAGCAATTCTGCATTTTTTAAGAGGGTGCGCTGACCTCAGGCGCTAGGCGCGAGGTCAGCGCAAGCCTGGCGGAACTGGAAATCAACAAAAGGCCCTTGCGCGGGCGCTCTGAGCGCAAGCCTCGTGCGAGCTAGGCGCGAACGAAAAGCGCCTCGCGCGAGCCTCACGCGAGCTAGGCAAAAAGCGTTGAGCGCCAGCTCGGCGGATACCCCTGCCGAAACCCGATTCTTTGTTTTTTTTCTTTTTCTCAGAGATTGGCTTGATTTCCAGTCTATGTAACACCTCCCAGGTGTTCCCCAGACTCCTAGGAGACCTTTAAACTCGTATTGAAATTAATCTAACCTACTTCATGACACAACTCCAAGTCTCTTTAAAGAAAACCAATCCTGATTATCACAAAAAAAAACAACACAGACTGACCACTACAGGGGGTAATTGGGGGGGGGGGGAGGGGACCATGCTCACAGGCACACAGCAAGAAAACATCAGGTGGCAGGGGTTAAAGGAGCATGTCGGCAAGTCTAGCAAGAATAAAAAAAACAATAGCAAATAGAGATCGCATACGTAACAAGGAAACCAGACTTGTTCCTATGCCTGGAACGGACCTCCGTATTCGCGGCAATGAACCGTCAGGGAAGGGAAAGAGAAGGGGGGGTTTATAGGGATACATTGGACGAAATAAATGAGGAGCCGGTTCTTCGTAGAAGTGCTTGGAAAGAAACCCAGGTACCTCATGAGCACTGGATGTAGCAATAAAACCCTCGTTTTCTTAAAGAGGTCGTGCATGGGGTCTCTCTTACCCTTGGAGACCTCCATGTCATCCAAAAGGGAAGCGCATGCATGTCATAACAAGGAAAGAAAAAAAAGACAGATGCTGATAACAGCTCATACCACTCCCATTTTCATGTATGTAAAGTTAAAAATGAGTGAGGAACAATACCTGAGGTTCCCTATGTTCTTGTGCAAGGCGGCGGCTTCTCCTTGAGGTGGCACGATCACTGGAGCTCTCCTCCTTTTGCACCAGCAGCGTCTAAGGGCTTTCCTCTTGTTGGTGGGAAGGTGAAGAAGAGGAAGAGAAGGGAAGGTGAGCGTGCAAGGTGGGATGCCTGGGGGTCTCAGGAGACTGCCGGAGAGGGAGTTCGCACAAGGGAGGGAAGGGAAATAGAAGGAAGGCCAACCAAAGAAAACCCCAAAGAAAAAATCCCAACCCCAAAAAGAGCCAACCCTTTGCAATGAAGTGTCGCGCGGCTTTTATAGAAGGGGAAAAAGGGTATCCGCTGGGTTGGCGCCTGGTTGGCGCCGAGCGTGTTTCACGCTTGCCCTGCTTGCGCGAGAGGCAAAATGATGAAAAAACAATAAATGCGGCCGCTAATTGGTCAGAAAATCTGATTTTTTGGATTTAGTCCCTGGATATTTTCGATTTAATCCGATATTCTTGGATTTTTACAGATTTAGTCCCTGGAATATTTCGTACGTTTGGATATTCACGGATTTGATCCCCGAGATATTTTCCTGCGCAACTCGCCACGTGTGCAGCTTTTTGCCACTTGTGTAGTTTGCCGGTTTTTGCTGCTCGGAAACTTTGACAGCTCATATTTTCTCCATCCAGACTCCGATCTGGGCAAATTTAGTTGCGTTAGAATCGTACCGGAGCCCTCTATCCAATGACATAGGGGTAATCACCTGGATCGAGGTTTAGCAGAAAGTCAACTTAGGCTCCCCTCAAGTTTGACCGGCCCGCAGAACCTTCATCCGGACTCTGATTCCTGCAAACTCAGTTGCGTTGGAACCGTGTTGAAATTCTTTATCCAATGACATAGGGGTAAGCACCTGGATCAGGGTTTAGCAGAAAGTCAACTTTCGGCTCCCCTCAAGTTTGACCAGCCCGCAGAACCTTCATCCGGACTCCGATTCCTGCAAATTCAGTTGTGTTGGAACAGTGTCGGAATTCTCTATCCAATGACATAGGGGTAAGCACCTGGATTGGGGTTTAGTAGAAAGTCAACTTTCGGCTCCCCTCAAGTTTAACCGGCCCGCAGAACCTTCATCCGGACTCCGATTCCTGCAAACTCAGTTGCGTTGGAACCGTGTCGGGATTCTCTATCCATTGAGATAAAGCGAGGTGACCAATTATCACTTGATCAAAAAGTCAAATTTTCACCCCTTAGGGTTTGACTTTCTATCCAGGGTTTGCATTTCCGGCTCTTCTAGGAGCGCAAAAATGAGGTGCTTACACATGGCCCAAGAGACCAAATGATTTGGGCAAGAACTACTACGGGACATTACACTGTGTCCTCTGCATACCGTATCCTAACAGACCAGGCTGGAAGCCGTGTGGAAGAAAAGAAATGGTTGAATCTGTGGAGACTTCCTGTTGCATACAAAATAAAGTTTTTTCTGTGGAAGTACCTACAAGGAGGCATCACCACCAATGACATTCTCCAGCAGAGGCTAGGTGTTCAACAGGAAACGTGCAGCCTTTGCAATAAAGAACAAGAATTTGCTCTCCATCTATTTCTGAATTGTGACTTCACCATAGCAATTTGGTTCGGAGGAATGGGAGGACGAATGCCAAATACCAGCCAGATCCAAAGTTGAAAGGAGTGGGTGTTCAACAATATAATGAAGAATCAAGGAGAAGACCACCATCAGATGGAGAGGGTGACTGCTGCCTGGGCTAATATGAGCTAGGCAGTTTGGATTACTAGGAATAAACTAATATTTGAAAACTTGAAACCATCTATCCCCCTAACAATGTCTTTTTTCAATGGTCTATCGGAGGATACGAACTGACTGATGAAGGAAAAGAAAAGCAACAGTGGACATCACAAGGAGGAGCTTTATTTCAGATGAGAAAGACCAAGAGAGGGTTGGCATAAGGTGAATACAGATGGAGCTGCTAGAGGCTCTCCAGGACAGGCGGCACTAGGAGTCATTATCAGAGATGCTGATGGAAGACTCAATGTGGCCCTTGCATTCAAAATTGGGATGCCTTCATCCCTGGTGGCAGAGGCTACAGCAGTAGTTGAAGGTTTGAAAATGGCTCGAGCAAGAGGATGCAAAAAAGTAGTTGTAGAAAGTGATTCAAAAACTGTGGTGGATTGTCTACAGAAGAAGATCGAAACACCGTGGAGAATAGCAAATCTGGTAGAGGAGGCTTGGATGCTTTGCTGGTTTTTTGAAGACTTCTCCTTCTCGCATGTTTTCAGGGAAATAAATGGGGACTGTCTCGCCAATTTTTCTTTAGATCGTTTCTCCTGTTGCTGGCTGTCCCAACTACCCCCAAGTGTTGAGGCTGCGGTTAAAGACGACTTCTATGGTCGTGCTTTTCCCAGATGTACAAGAGTTCCTGTCTATCCTTAATTTTATATGAATCTTTTCTATTCAAAAAAAAAAAACTTGACAGTGGGCCAACGAGGAAAGTCCAAAATTTCTTCTTCCAATTATTAGATCTATGATCTCAGCTTTATAATTTCTTTATTCCATTTCGCGATTTTGTGGTTTGATGAAAATATCAACTTGACAGTGGGCCAACGGCTTTGTGCCGCGTTCATACCTTTTGTTACTGTCATCGAAGTCTCGATCTTTGTTTTGGTGGATTGCTTCAATCAACGACCGTCGAAGCCTCGTTACCAATACAAATTCAACGACCTTTGCTCGACTCACTAATGGATCTCGATGTCTGTTAGCCGTCCCTTTTCTTTCTGCTTTTCACCCTCTCTGCTTTTTTTAGTGATTTTTTAAATTGGAAACCATGCTTTTGCCAACAGGGATGCTAAACGGGCCGGCCCGGCACGACCCAGGCCCATTTGGCCAATAACCGGGCATTGCCTGGTCTGCGGCGGGTTGGGTACGACGAGCCGCCGGGCCTGGGTATTAAAAAATTGATTTTTTTAAACCAAGGAAAATTAGAAAGAAATAATAGAAAATCACAAAAAAAATTCTGAAAAATATTTGTATTATTCATAAAATTGTCTTACACATATTGGGATAGATTTTGCTCAAAAAAATATAAATTAATTAATTATAAAAAGTACAAGTACAACTTTGCAAATAATACATAATCACTTACACATACTAAGAGCGTTATTGGGGTTGGCACCGAGGGAGTTGCTGATTACCGTGTTGAGCTTTATTTTTATTAGATTTCCATTTAGAGGTTGATATAAATGTTATTTTTATGGATACTATATGATTTAATTGATTATGAGAGAAAGTGTAGAAAACCCTTTTACCAGACTTATTAATTTATATTGATGAGATATTTTGCTATTTAACACTTAGCCACACTTGTTGGTGAATTCGATGTTTCATTTTTCACACTCTGATATTTAATGGAATTATTCGAATTTAATTGTCTGGTAATTAGTTGCTTTGGGCCAGTAGCACTTCAGGTTCGGGTTTGGTGCTTGTTTTGCATAGACTCCGGGTTTGGGGCGTTACACCGCATGCCTAAACGGGCCGTGTGCCCGTTTAGGAGGGCCTGGCACGGCCAAGTTTGCAACCCTACTTGCCAAACACCATTTTGTGTTATCAAAATGATTTTCATTGATATTTTAATTTGTAATTGATTTTTGAATTAATTGTTATCAAACAGGTTTCTTTTTTATTTGTTTTTAAAAAACCCAAAAACAATTTAATAAGTTTTTGGTTTTCAATTTAATTTTCAAAAAACATTACCAAATGGCCTCATTTTACGCTTTTATCACAATTAAAAATGAGTACATAAATAGATATAATTATTAGAATAAATGCCTTACCTATTTATTATAATGGATAAAAAATTTTGTTTTTAATAGAATTTATTATGTTTACAGTTTACCTTAAATTCTATACCCAAAATGCCCTCCAATTTTCCCAAGTTAAATGGTTTGTTACCGCCACATCAACATTATAATTAACCGAATGAAATCATTTGTAATTTGGACCTAAATTGACTCTTACTTTTAAAGTGGGATGCTTCCACCATAAAACATTTAAAAAAAAGTGAAAAATACTAACTGTGGGATTCTCTCCACGTGGAAGCATCCCACTTCAAAGAAGAAGCCACTTAACACGGCTTCTTTGTTTCTGATTTGCTACGTGTTAATTCCCCTGGTTTACTAAAATTCTATAAGTTAAAATTTTTTTTCTTTAATAGTGGAGCATAAAAATGGTTATGAGAATCATTATGGTACAAATTATTTTCTTTTCTTTTCCAGGGTTAAAGAAAAATTCCCCATAACAAAGATCTGATATTAGAAAACAAAGAGCTAATCAGAGAGTAAGGCCATATTAATCCTGTCTTATAAATTCTGTTAGAGAGGCATATCATCACATAAAATACAGCCATCTACCTGAATTGAATGAGCTCATCAGTTGCAGATGCATAATATGGACACTAATACGGCTTGCGAGAGACAATTACTTAAAAATGACAAAATTATCAAGTGCAACATACCTAAAACCTTTTGCATTCTTTTCCTGCCATTCTGCAACGATAACCATTGATCACCTACTCATAGAATCTCCTTGCTTTGAAATTGCTATATATTCCTTCCTTCATGCATGTAAGAGGATCGGAATTATGAACCTGATTGGGCCTCCTACTTTGAACGTATTCAATATCATTTCTTGCATTAAGAATGTGTCCTTTACAGCCATTAGTCACCCTCAGTTCTCTAAGGGTGACTGAGTCAACACAAAACATAGGAATTCTTAGTAGTAGCTTTCTTATTTGCCTCATTCTAAATCCCACATCAAACTGTTTGCCAAAAATGGGTGCCCCAGCTAGAACCAACTCCATGCAAATCCCAATAATAGACATAATTACAAAGTCGCCGCATATCTCAAATATTTGTATTTTAAGTACTAAAAAGACTACAATTTCTAAGAAAATGAATTCATGAATATAAAAAAAGAAGCTATAATTTTTCCTTTTTATTTCCCTTTCCCTTTTAACTTTTTTTTTTTTTATAACAGAACTGACAGAACATCTCATGTCCATAACTATGTAACATAAATGCAACTAAGATAGATAATTAGATACCATTTCGATAAATAACACTATAAATGCATAATTACATGAAAACAAACAGCATAAATATGTTATGACATAAAACAAAACGGATTCTGCAAAAATATGTTATGACAAAAAATTATGACAACCATGCATACGCATCTCTTGATATATAGAAACTCCTCACCGGATGAGAGTGCTTCTAACAAGAAATTTATCTGGTCACAGAGCCACTAAGAGACTTTCTGTTTCAGATCTGGAAAAGGAGCATAAACCTGAAAAGAGAATGAGGATGAAAAGGTAAAAAGAGCTATGGGAAAAATTAGGCAACAATATGAAGAATTTTTTTTCTTATATTTTGTTAAAACATTGTATTTGTATACTGATTTGTACAACATGAACCATTCATAAGCATAAGGCATTCTGGTTTGTAACTGCAGCTTTAGCTAGCAGCCACGATTGACCAAAATTTAAGCTGCCATTTGGTAACGGACCATTTGGATATGTCACGTGTATAATATGTTATACATATATAAACCCTACAATACGGGTCTTTAGTTTTGCCACATGTAACAATGGTTGTCTTATATATAAAGTTTCTCAAGTCTTGCATGGGGAATAATATCATTGAAGCTATCCCTTTGTTATGCCGCTCAAAAATTTATTTGTATCCCGAATGGATAATATAACCTAGAGCTAATTTATGATAAAGATAAATATTCTTACCCTCTATGATTTCCATCTGACGGGTCAATGGTATGCATGGCTTTCCACAAAATAGATAACGGAACCCAATGTGGTGCACATATGAAACTGTTCACGTCCAACAAAAGTACAAAATCACTTACTTCATTATATGCACCAATTGCTGCAAAATGACCACCTCCTATCTGCAATCAAACAAATAAAATTTTGCATAAAAAATAAACATTTTCTTAATGTTTTTAGTTAAAGATTAAATCTTTATTTAATCTCAAATAAGTGAAACTATAATAACCTCTAAATATTTGGTATCTAAGAGCCTTGCCTCTCAACTTAACATACCGGTAACACAAAGCGTCTATCGTAAGACACAATAATGTGGTAGCATGCTGATGATGTAGCTTTCTTTACAAATGCCCTAAACTCTTCTTTGCTTGTGTCATTTGTTTTATAAACTTCGACGCAAGCATTGTTATTTCGGGCTACATTTTCAAGCTCCATTAAACTTGTCCCCTCCATTTTTATCCTTTCCAAATCAGGACCAAATAACACACCTTCGTTGCACCATTGCCAATCCCCTGAAAAATAATAATAAGTACATGTTACACATGCCGACAAGAAGTAAATGTCTTCCCACAAACATTTAATAGCAATATTGACCCATATGATATGATACCCCATTTTGAGACGCTTGTAAAGGTTACGGACAAGGGCTTGCAAAGTAGATCAAAGCTTCCCAACATTATCCAATAATTTATATTAGAGCTGTTACAACTGATAACATCTGACCCGATCACCACTTGCTTGGTACTTTCAGTTGCAACCTGCCCAAATGAATATAATTTGGGTGCGTTGACTAGTTTAAAACGTAAGCCAACCAACTAACCACAAATTGCATAATGTTTGGGTTAAGTATCCCTACCTAAATTTGAACAGGATGCCAGAATCCAACTTAACTCATTTCTAGTACCAATGGATATCTGATTTTGTCTCAACATTTGGATCGAAAGGGTACATACACGTTTAAAAACTATTTCTTGTAATTAGATGATATAAATGGTCAAAAAATTATTCTACTAATTAGATGATTACAATTTAACTGACCCTATAAAGGTCATGCTTAGGAATAATTTTTAAACAGCATAGTCGAGCAAACTATTGAATTGCCACGTTTTGCTAACGGCATGGTTAAGATCCTTGAGACGTACACTCTAGCTGCTCACAGAAGTATGTTTTCATCTGCATTGAAATGTTTCAGATTAGGCATATTCATGCTAAATGACTCAAATATTAAAGAAAAAAGGAAAAATTATTAGAAACATAATAAATATGTACCTAGATAATTTATGTACATCATTTGAATCCAAATAATTCTAGGTAAGTCTTTTGTATAACATTGCAACACGCATGAACATAGTTGTGAAAACACCTAGGCAATGCCAGGCAATAGACCTGCCTGTAGCCTAGGCGACAATTTTTTCATTTCAAAATAATAAAAATATATTCATCATCCATTGTAGATGGAAGTATCAAAAAGATAATCATTATCAAAAAAAATAATATCTGAAGGAGTCGCATTTTGCAATGCCAACAAAAACTATAATCATTATCAATATTTGAATATTGATAGCACTGCACAGAACAACGGATTGAGATTTCGGGACCACAAACCTGAATTGTCATTGGGGTTTAAAGCTAATTGACTTGAGGGTTGAACCATACATAATTACGTATGACTTCTGGGTGAGGCTGGCCCAGCCATGGAAACTCATTTTTCACATTTCAAATTTAAAATCACCAGAAAAACACAGGTGTTCTTAACTATTAAAAGAATAAAATCACCAGAGAGAGGGAGCGAGAGAGATAGAGGGAGCAAGACAGATAGAGGAGACAGAGAGGGAGCGAGAGAGAAAGAGGGAGCAAGACAGAGAGAGAGCGAGAGAGAGAGAGGAAGTGAGACAGATAGAGGAGACAGAGATAGAGCGAGACAGAGAGAGGGAGTGAGACACACAGAGAGCGAGAGAGATAGAGGGAGCGAGACAGATAGAGAGCGAGAGAGTAGAGGGAGCGAAACAGAGGGAGCGAGACAGAGGGAGGGAGAGAGAGAGCGCAAAACAGAGGGAGCGAGACAGAGAGAGCGTGAAATAGGGAAAGAGAGAGCGATGGTGACAGACGACGAAGAAGAGGAGGAGAAGATACATACCTTGCAGCTTGCCTTGATGAAGTTCGACGAAGACTGTCTCGGTCTCGGTGGTTTCTCCTTCCAGTTTCTCCTCCTCTTTCGTTTTCAGTTTCTCCTCGTTCTTGCGTGTTGACCAAGCTCGACGAGTACGTTTTGAAACACTTCTTTTTTATTTTCTTGTTTGCTCGCCCAAGCGAGCAGTCGGTCGCCTGGTCACCCAGGCGAACGCCTAGGTCGCCTAGGCATAGCTCGCCTATGCGATATCACGCCTGGGGCTTGAGATAACGCCTAGTAGCTTAGGCGGCCACCTAGGCGCCTAAGCGACCGCCTTTAATAACTATGTGCATGAATAAATATGTGCCAAGATAATTGATGTACATCATTCGAATACAGATAATTCTAGTTAAGTCTTTGGTAAGACATTGCAATATGCATCAGTTTGGATGATCTAACCATCAATACAAATGCAGCCCTTTGTAGAAATTTTTGTTTTTGTATCTCCAATACTAAAATTATTGATTTATTTTATAAATTAATATCTAATTAACGTAGTTTTAGCATTAAAAGTCTCACGAAAGGGGTCTTATCAGTTTATTGATTTGGACTAATAATGCATCCACAGCATTGTATGTACCTCACTTTATGATCATATTTGTCTTGATTAATAAATTATATTTATATGACTAACAAACTTAGCGATATAACCAACAATACTAACATGCTAGTGGCTATTTAATTTATTTAAAAAAGAAAAGGAAAAAATCTCTGGTTTATGGTGTGACAACATATTAAGGGGATAAATCACAAGATTCTGTATCTTTTTCCTTTTCCAGATAAAGGGACGAAAAAAAAATAATAATAGGGAAAAAATGAATCATGTATCCTACTATGAAAAACCATAAAAGCAATATATTTCAAGTATGGAACATGATGAAATAAATAAAAACTTAGAAAGATACAAAAAAACCAAAAAAAAACAACATCGAATAAAACTAATGGTTACCTTTCCATGTCTCATTAGGGCAAATTTGAAATGAATTGAAGACCATAGACAAGGTAGTTGCTCCGCTAAGTTTTGGTTCAGGTTGTGCTTGGTAATTAGAAATTAATTCGTAACAGACCTTTGTATTGCCTTGGGTACCAGCGTCATGTAGTATTTGCTGCATTTTGTTAACGATGAAAATATTCAATAAAAGAAAAATAAATTCATTAATTCAATTAACATTTTCCACTTGCAAGTAAATTTATTTTCGTAGATACACATAAATTGTAAAAATTACTTGAGAGAAACTTAAAGACAATATATATTAATAAAAGCACAACCTAACTAAAGCCTTTTCCCTTTTCTATTCCACGTGACTGACCTACCTTCTAAATATTAGGTTCTGTTCTAAGTATTGCTTTTCAAAAATATTATTTGCTTTCAAAAGTAAAAAGAAAAAAAAACTTTCTAAAAGCAAAAGCATGTTTGGTTAGCCATCTGCTAAGTGCTTTTCTGCACCTTAGTTAAAGCAACATTCACATAATAGTACAGTTTAAATCGAAATTAATTATGTGTCCAACTCATAAATAAAAATTTATATAGAGACCCAAACCTTCAAAACTAACCACAATCCACTTGGCATTTGAGCAGGTTAAGATTCATGTCGTCAACCCATCAAGCATTTAAACTTGCTAGGCCTATACAAATAACTTTTGCATAACATACCAAAAAACATAAAATTGGTAATAAGCTAAGAAGTAAGAACATTTACCCTCCCTTCATCTGAAGATAATAGAATTGCTGGAGATGGAAGAGATGTCCCGCGTTTTCCTGTTATTACAAATGCCAAATTAGTTAATTATTTCATTACCAATAAAAGAAAATCGATGTCCATAAATTTGGTAAAAATTTGAAAATAACACCCAAAATAATAAACTTGCCATAGCTTGTAGTGTGTGACATACTGCGACCTAGGAGTCGAGATTTCACCATTCCCAATTCTCTATGGTTGATGGAAATCATATTTTAGTATCACCTTTTGCAAAACATCTAAATGATATAAAAATGTTAAGAAAGTTAAAATCTATTAATAACCTTTTAAGAGGGCTAGCCCAATGCAAGAGGCTCCCGCCACTGCGCAAAATCATATTTGAATTTTTGATAGTACCTATAACGAAATAAACTTTTTCAAAATAATAAATTAAGAAGATAAATATAATAACAACATGATCTGCTATGATTTATAAGGAGAAAAAAAAAAGGAATAATGCACAACTCATTCTGCGTACCCATAAAATTGTCGAAGGTCCTCATTTGCTTGGGGATTAGCAAACGAAAAGCTTTCACCTAAAGAGTCAAACAATCAATTAATTTTCATAACATTTCCTAGAAACTTCTACAATAATAATTTGACAAAATCACACCGAGAAAAACATTATTAATAAGAAAACAAAAGAGAGACTAAAGTTTCGTTAAGCTAAATTTGCTGGTACCTACATATAGAGTAATAAAGATAGAAAATCCTTCACTTATTGAATCAAATAAATTACTTGTTTCTGTAACATTTCGTTATTCTTTACAATATTTTTGACCCACATAAAATATGATTTAATAAAATCGTATCAAAACATTATTAAAAAGAAAAAAGAATAAAAATATCCATGCACGCATGCAAGCTGGCAATTTATAAACTAACCTACCATTAGTTTTGATATATTAATGCCTCATTCAGCGTTCACTTTGGGAACTCGTTGAATGGCTTGGAATGACATTCAATCGTTGCAATATATCTTGGTTGATATGTGGGTGTTTGGTTAGGTGTGGGAGAATGAGTTCTCCTAAAATCAAAATGAGATCAAGCTCATTTCTATGGAACCACCTTCTTCCCCGTTTTTGGATTTTAAAAATGAGTTATAAGTTTTTAAGGTGGCAAACTTGTAATTATATGAATTTTGTTTTTGTGGGTCAAACTTATAAATACACTAAATTTGAACAAAATTAATTGTCTTTACATGTTACCAAACACCTTCCATGGATAACAACTCATTTGGGTTTGTGTCAACCAAACACAATTGAGTAAACATCCTAAACTAGTTTTCTAAAATAAATAAAGCACCATTCTAAGAATGATTTCCTGATCCAAAATGAAAGCAAAATGAGGCCTTATTAATTGGGTTGGGTTTGAGCTAAAGTTTTACCAACCTAAGTGTAAAACTTAGGTTGGTAAATATCAGCCCTGCTGCATCTTATTATTCATCAGAAAAAAAACCCCCAAGTGTAAAACTTGAATGTAACCCATCATCCTGAATTATCATTATTAGTTAGGTTCATTGATAAATGATACTGATATGCATAGGTGGAATAGTTTGTTATTCATAATAATTCTTGAATTTCTAAATTTATTCATAGTTTGAAAGTGCCAAAATTTTCTTTTTATTGATTGATTAAGTAGTTTTATATAAATTCTTAAAAAAATTTTGTAGCTCTCTATAACTATTTTATAGCATTTTTTTTCAATTATATTATTTTTTTAAAAATTTACTCTATTAAATGGTTTAACAATTAATTATAAATTAACCTTATCCTAATTTCAAGTTAAAATAAAAGCTAAAAATGAAATTAAATAAATAAATAACAAATGAGTTCATGCGTTGGGTTCAATTCGATATTTTTCCAACCTATAGTAAACAGGTTGAATCCATGGTTTTAAGTCTAGGCCGATATTGAGTCGTACTTACCGGTAAGACGCATTACTGGCATACACAGGTACCACAAAATGCTAGTACCATTAGGTACAAACCACAGCCGATATGGTGGCAGGTACTGATATTTTAAACCTTGGTAAAATCCAATAAAACCTGTTTAACATCGAACCCATTTACACTCAATCAAAATCTGACCCATTTCAAGCTCTGCATTGATGTATGCATTAGCAGAATGATAATATGTGTGCCTGTAATTTATAATATAATATATGTTAGAATGTTTAGAGCTATGACCTATATATAATCTGTAGTACATATAGCATTGTTTACTAGATTACGTATAACATTTATAATATATATGCATCTACACTACACACATATGTATATACATACATACATACATATGTGTGCACGTGTGCGTGCACAAGCGTGTGCATGATATATATAATTATAACATTGAATAATTACTAGTTAGCCCTCCACATGCCCTGCACGTGGATGGCCTCTATACTAATATGCTTGATCAAGTTAATTTACCATATAATCATTAAAAAGTGACTTCCAACACCCCTCTCATATCTGAACAACCAAATGGTTCAAAATGAGACCATTAACTTGCAACTAAAAAAATGCTTATCTTAAATGTCATTCCTTCCACCTCAAACGCTACCACATCAATTTGATACAAAAATGCACATGCTTCAGTCCCAAAACCGTTGATAGCCATATTACAAATGAGAAGAATTGTATACATTTGAATAGAGTAGAGTACTAAATGAATAGTTATCTTGCATTGCAACAATTGAAGTGTCATAGTTGTACAGCAATCAAAATGAAGTGCTCAAATTGAATCATCATATGATAATTTTTGTTTAATGGTAACCGCTATTATGCAAAGGTAAGCCACCTCATCATATTTTGTTCAATATTAACCCATAACGGGAAGGCAAACAACCTCATCCAAGTGCATAAAGCTAGAAAGAGAACCAGAATAAGCGAGTTAGATGCTGACGGGGTGAAGATGCCTATTTTCAATCTCATGATATTAGCAATCGTATAGAACATAAATGGAATAAAGATGCGTCATAATAATTAATGATATTAATAGTCAAATATAAATAAACTAACCAATAAATATATACCAATCTATTCTACATAATGGAGATAATACATAGGACTTGAAAAGTTGATAAATAAAGTCATGAAAGATGACTGCGTATATAATTGAATAATCATAAGATAATTTTTGCAAACAGTAACCACTATTATGCAAAGGTAAGACCCCTCATCATATTTTGTTCAATAGAAACACATATAATGCAAAGGTAAAAAACCTCATCCAAGTGCATAAAGCTAGAAATAGAATCAGAGTAAGAGAGTTAGATGCTAATGGGGTGAAGATGCATATTTTCAGTCTCATGATATTAGCAATCAAAATAAGTCGAATAAAGATGAATCATTATAATGAATGATATTAATAGTCAAAAATAAATAAAAGAACTGATTAATATATACCAATCTAATCTACAAAATGGTGATAATGCACAATACTTGAATAGTTGAAATAAATAAATTCATTAAAGATGACTGTATATATGATGAGCAATTGAGCATTATGAAAGAGTCTGATCGTTAAAATTTACATCTTTCGGCCTTTTTAGTTTTTGATAAATAAATAAAAAATTATTAGTTTATGTGCCTAATTTAGAGGGTCCTCTATTAAACGAACAGGACATATTAGATAGGTCATTCTTTCATGAAAAATTTAAATTATTCATAATAGTCAATTAATAGTATCTCTTTAGCATAATATGTTACGTGATCTGATGTTCTTGATAAATACAGACTCCAATAGATTATGCGATATAATATTAATGTCAATGAGATGGCTATATTATGATAAATTTCCTTATACCATACAAGTTGCTCTATTTACCAGTTCATCTTCCAGTAC